>OZ037931.1:9566-609566 GCA_964035575.1 Rhynchopus sp. YZ270_cl-10
GAACGTCAAGGAACAATATTGCAGCGGAAGGGTAATAAAAACAAAAAGTGTTTTTTCTGCGGGTGGTAAACCACCTAAATTAGCAGGCTGTTGGGAGGTGTTGGGGGGTGTTGGGGGGCGTGGGGAGGCGTTGGGATCTGTTGGGTGCGTTGGGGGGTGTTGGGAGGTGAGACACCTTTTTCCCCCCTGGCGTGAGCTTTTTTCCCGTTGGTGAAGCTTTTAAACACCTGCATTTGCATTTCCGGAATCCGTCCGCGCTGTGGTGGGGTCAATTTGCCGAAATGGACAAGTTCTGAGTACATACGTGATCAATTTTCTCACACTGCACAGTATACACAGTATACACAGTATACACAGTATACACAGTATACACAGTATACACAGTATACACAGTATACACAGTATACACAGTATACACAGTATACACAGTATACACGGGGAATTGGGAGTACAGTACAGTATGCACAGTACCTACAGTACCTACAGTACCTACAGTACCTACAGTACCTACAGTACCTACAGTACCTACAGTACCTACAGTACCTACAGTACAATACGAAATAGAGGGACTTCACCTTCCAACACCGGCAAACATGATCAAAATCAGGTGGAATATACAACATGTAGCGCCGCAGGCGCACAGCGTCCAACTTTTTCTCCCTTTTGAGGGTGTCTAAATTTATACATTTTTAGCCTTTTTCGTTAATTTCCACTTTGCCTTTTCCACTTTTTGTTTTTTTTTACTTGGAACCGGGACCCCACCCTGGAACCCCTCCAGAAAGTGGTAGCAGAACACCCCCTATAAAAAAAAAATCCCAAAATTCGGGCTAAATTAGCAGGGTGTTGGGGGGTGTTGGGGGGTGTGGGGAGGTGTGGGGAGGTGTTGGGGGGTGTTGGCGGGCGTTGGGTGGGGCTGCTATTTTTTGCAATTCAGGTGGGTAAAGCGAAAAACATTGTCGAGAAAAAACTCTTTTTGTTGCACGTCATTCGGTTTTTTCTCTTCGCAATAAATGAAGCAAAGGTTCAAACCGGCCGTCTATCAGCGACGCACAGCACAGGTCCCGAAGGATTCATTCTCTTCACGTGCACAACGGTATTCGCTCAGGCATCTCTCTGACAAACACGGAAGACCTTCCCCACAAGGCCCCCCCACTGTGCTCCTCATGACGCACATCTTGTGCGAGAGACACTTTCCATCAAGCACAGCTTCACGACACCACGTGTTGCTCCCACAGTCTCGATCGCTGTTGCACGGCGCCGCACATGCTGCAGAGGGTGAACTACACTTCATCTCCGTGCAGCACAGGGTGTTCTTCTTACAGGTGCAATGGTTGCAGCTATTCGGCCCCTCGTCAAGGTCTTTCCATCCATCCTCGACCCACCTCCCACAGGCAAGACGGCAGCCGTTCTTGTTCAAGGAAGACAGCGACGCCGCAGTCCTTGGGGGGGGGTCACCTGGTGGAGGGTCCCCACTACCACAGCACGTCAAACCCTTAACATCTGCAACATGTACCATCACAAGGCACAGCACAGTAGGCATGTGCGCATTCCTCATATTGTTATTGTGACTCGGTTCTTACAAAACTTTGCTTGGTAGTGTATAAATAATCTGTTTGGGAGTGCAAAATGTGTTTAATAACTGGGGTGGTGGGGGGAAACAGCGTACAAAAAACCCAGCAACCTGACAGTGCGTATTATTTTACATTCCTTTTGGAAAATCAATGATGGAATAGAGGGAAGGGGAAAGGTGGTGATAAACAGTCAGAAAGCGCTGTGTGCCAGGTGGCACCGACACTTCCTGCGACCTTCTGTGGCACAACGTGGTCGACGCTCTCCTCTCAACGGAAGAGGAGAAGGTCAGAACTGAGCAAATGTTGTGCTGTCCACAAAGAAGGTTCTGTGTTTTCTATAAAAATAAACGCACCCTATGCACAAGGCAAGGTGGTACGTACAAAAAGACAAGCACGCTGCTGTTTGTTGTGCTTTATTTTGTTCCGCATTACATGCAGTGAATACGATTCCCTACATAATTATTGGGACAAAAATAACAAAACCAAAGAAAATAACAGCAACATGTTCATTTGTACTCCCATTGAAGGGATCTCCGAGCCAACAAAACAGCTGGCAAAACAGCAAAACATGAAAACCGTGGAGTGGGATGAAAAAGCATTGAGAAGAGAAGGGAAAAGGAAAAAGGAAGGGACTACCTGGACTCCGCACGGTGCATACGGTTCGGCACAAGAACGTCCCAAACAAACGTGAAGTCGAAAGCAAAAAAAGGCAAACGTTTTTTGCGCTTGAAAGTATATTAGTGGAAAGGGAAAATGGAACGGGAATATAAAAAAACGCTTGAAATATGAATGCACCTCAAAGGCACATAAATCTATTTGAAGAACAGGGGATAAAACAAAGGGTGCAGATCAACCTATTGAAGCAAACAACCGGTGGACCTGTTGCAACACGTCGAGAAACACACGAAGACAAAGCGTGCAGGGGAGTGCGCCTCGCCACACTGCCATTGCAGCACCACAGATCAAATGGGATCCCTGTGTATGGGATCGCTGTGATGCCTCGTGTGTTTCACGACTATTGTTAATGAATTAAAAATCGAAACAAGCGTTCTCTGCTTTCACAAAAGAGAACAATAATAATAAAACACGCACAACAGGGGACGCAGGACTGGAAAAGAAGTATGTGTGTGGCGAACGCTTTACAATAGTAAAAATGCGATGAAGACGAGAGTGAAATAAAAGCTGTTAAGTTTCCCATATTTTTCTTGATGATTGATAAAGGTTGAAATCGGACTGAAATAAGATAGAAGAAAAGGAAAAAAGGAAAAAAGGAAAAAAGAAGGAAAAGGGGCAAAGGTAAAGACATCGATAGGCGGTGGGGGTGTATGTTGCTATAAAATTGGTGATTCTCTTTGCCTATCTTTGTCTTTACCTCACAATAAAGAACCCCCTTTCCACACAGAGTCATTCCTCCTCTCTCACATCCGGTCTGCATACAACTGGGCAACCTGCGACGCAGACAGTGCAGCACGGTACACCCGCATCTCGTCCATGTGCCCCACAAACTTGTTGTACTTCCCAAGCCAGGCAACACCCCCAAAGCGCGTGTAGTAGCCCTCCTCGAACAGCCCCACCACACCTGCGATGCTTGCTGTTGCCACTGCCACCCCGTCCACGTAGTTCGTCGCAGTGTCCGTCGCACGCGACACCACAGCAGCCACGTGGTGCCACTCGCCGTCGTCGATCGGGTGTGCAGTGTTGCCCGCAACCGTCACTTTCTTCCCGTCGCGTGCGTACACAACAGTCTTGAACGACTTCCCAGTCCCTGCCGTCAGGAGCGTGAGCCCAGGCGAGGTCGGGCGCCCTGCATTGGAGAAGATGGGCATGTCGCCTACGTCCCCTCCTGCAGCGATCTTGACCCACGTGCTCACGGTGACGTCGTCCTCGCGCAGCAGCAGGAAGGCCGGCATCGGGGACATCTGCACCTTCATGTGGCCGTTGTTCCACGCACCCTTCGTGCCCGACAGCTCTGCACAGTTCCCAGACACACCGCCGGGCACACCCACAGACACGCCTGTGGGGTCCACGTACGCCTGCACGTGCTTCGTGGTGTCATGCACAACCGACGGTGCTGATGCTGACGCCGACGCCGACACAGGCACACCTGCAGACTCAAACGCGTAGTGCAGGATGAGGTGCTCTGCAGCCGCGTCCTGTGTCTCGACCCACACCTCCACCTCCGCAGCGCCCCCGGCCACGCCGTTCTGCACCACCGTGTACGAGAACGTGTCGCGCCCAACAAACGCAGGCGCCGGTGTGTACACAAAGCCCCCGCTGGCGCCAAGGCGCAGTGTCCCGTGTGCCGGGGCGGCAGTCACAACAGCCTGTGCGCCCTGTGCCGCCACGCCACGGTCGTTTGCAAGCACACCCTCCGCAGCGCCCACCTGCAGCACCGCACCCAACACAGCCACATACACGTCTGGGAACGCCCCCGCCGCAGACACACCCAGGAGGGGCAGCATCGCACGCCCCGCACGCTCCCCGATCGCGACCATCGACCCCCCGTCGTAGTGGTAGTAGTGGTACAGGTCGTCCGAGGGAACCCAGTCCGCGTGTGCGTCCGCCGTCGCCACTGCCGCCTGCGCACGGCGGATCACGCCCCCACGCACCCCCTGGTTGTCGTTCCCCTGCACCACCACCGCAGGGAGGGCCGGCACACCCACCTCCTCCCGCACAGCAGCAATCAGCTTTGTGAGTGCAGCCTCGTAGCCGTTCGCGTCTTCGTCCGAGAAGGCGTCGTTGTAGCCCTGCGACCAGACAAACCCAGACACAACGTGGTCCGCAGGCAGCGTCGCACGGAACGCCGCAAACCCGGCCACCATCTGCGCGTACAGGTTGTCTGCGTCTCCTGTCGGTGACCAGTGGTCTGCCCGTGCAATCTGCGTGCCCCCCTTCGACGCCTTGAACAGGTACACGTCCTCCGTCAGTGCGTCCCCCAGCACGTGCCCGAAGCCCAGCTCCGGTCCGAACGACGCACCGTAGAAGGGCCCAAGCCCGCCTGTCCCGCGTGAGCGCTCAATGATCGACTTTGCAAACACGTCGCTGCGTGTCTCAAGCAGCTCCGTGCGCAGGGACAGGTAGTTCTTCAGGTCCGCCGTCTTCCCGTGGCCAACCATGTTCGACTGGCCTGCCATCAGGAAGACGCGTGGTGGGCTTCTTGTTGGTGGTGTGGGAGGTGTTGTTGGTGGTGTTTCCGTGGCCGGCACACTTGTCGCAGCAACAGGCGCACCCGTCGACGGCACAGCTGTGCGCGGTGCCTCAGTTGCGGGCGGCTGTGTTACAGGCGCACGTGTCGCTGGTGCAGTGGTGCTGGGGATTGGTGTTGGCAGCGGAGTTGGTGCTGCTGTCACTGGCACCGGCACGGGAGGCGCACCCCCGGCCTGGATGAGGTAGTCGTACGAGTACGCGAGGAAGTCTCTGAACTGCGTTGCAGGCGTGTTCGCCACCACCAAGTACAGCGTCTCCCCGGCACCCACACGCACCGTTGCCGTCACAGCCTTGCCGCCCGTCCCTGCCACTGCTGCAGGGAGCCGCACGTAGCGCCGCTCCCCAGTTGCCGTGTTGTGCACAACAGCCTGTGCACGGAACTCAGAGTAGGCAGGGTTCGCAGCAGACGGCACCACACCCACTGTGTACTGTGTCTCTGTCGCCACACCCGACACCTCGTATGCGTTGAACGCCCAGTCCCCGATCATGTACCGCCCAGGCACAGACACCCACGCCCCGTCCGTGCCGCCAGCACCGTAGAAGACAGCCACCTTGTTGTCAACCTCCTCGTCGGCCACAGGGTCCTCCGTGTTCTTCTTGTTGTTTCCGTTCAGACGGCGGAACGACCCTTCCTCAGACGCACGGAAGGTCTCTTCGTAGTCGACGTCCCACGTCGTCACACGTGCCGCAAAGTCGCTGAAGACCTCACGCATGTCGTACCCAGCCTCCGCAAGGGCGTTGTACATCCCCTCCGCAGGTGCACCACTCAGCGGTGCCAGCCCAAGGCGCGCACGGTTGTACACCTTCCCCACCCAGAAGTCGTCCCCAAGCACGTGGTGTGTCACGAACCACTCCCAGATTGCCGCCCCGTACTGGTGCCCGCCCTTCCCAATGTCCACAATCCCGTCTGCGAAGGTCGAGCTCTGTGTCGTCCACAGCGCCAGCTGCGGCTGCAGGGTGTACATCCCGAGAATCGTGTCGTACGCAGTCGGCTTCTGTGAGAACGCACCCCACGACGCAGTCGACTCTGCAAGGAACTTCGTCGACCCCTGTGCACGCTTCTGGTACGCGTGGAAGTTCTCGTGCAGCACGTACTGGTTCCACGCCTTCCCAAAGTTGAACTTGCTCACCCACGACCGGCGGTACCCGTCCGTCAGCAGCACCTGGCGTGGCTTTGCGTACTCGGCACACAGCGCCCCGTGCACGTACATCCCTGTCTCCATCACGTTGTGCTCCCAGGTCATGTCGTGTCCCGAGAGCTGGTACTCGAAGCTGTCCTGCGTTGTGTCCGTCACACCCTCAGGCCAGTAGATGCACTGGTACACACCGCACAGGAAGTTTGGCATCGTTGCGTCGGGCACCACCAGCGACGACGTCCCAACAGCCCCGCACCTGTTCCCCAGCGTCTCCACCTCCGCAGCACCCAGAGCACGCGAGTACACACGCACATCCCACACCTTCCCAGGGTGCTGTGGCACAGAGAGCACGCCCCCCAGCTGCATCGTCCCCGACACAGACACAGGCGCACCGCCCGCAGCCACACCGTTCACGTACACAGCCACAGCACCGTCAGCAGCAACCACCACTGCCACATGGTTGCAGTGGCGGTGCGAGAGCGCTGTCGTGTGCACCACCGCCCCGCCTGCAGCCCGCACTGCCACCGACACACGCCCTGCGTCCTCGGCAACTGTCACCGCCTCAGACTGCAGCAGCACACCTGTCTGCCCCGCTGTGTGCGGCTGCACCTTCAGCGACAGCGTCACACCGCCCGGCCCAGCAGACAGAGCACCGAAGTCCACACGCACCGTGCGCGACGTCATGTCCGTCACACTTTCGTACGGGAACTCCTGCTCGCGCCTGTCCGTGGGGAACAGCTCCGCCGACACTGCGTGGGCGTGTGCAGACAGGTCTTCGTAGGAAAACTCCAGCGGCACGTACGCGAACAGGCTTGCGTCAAAGGGTCCCTGTCCGATGTCTGCCAGCGCACAGCGTGCCTCGCAGCGGTTGAACGAACACACCATCCCCGCCGCACAACTGCCGCACTGCACAGTTGTCCCGTCCTGCGCACGCACCACACCGCACACAGCACCGCGTTGGGCACACACTGCAACCGAGGACGACGGCGCTGACGGAGACGGCGTGCGTGTCGCAGGTGTGCTTGTGCGTGGTGCTGATGTGTGAGGTGCCTGGGTGCGTGGTGCACGTGTGGCAGGCGCAGATGTCGCAGGAGCCTGCGTTTCAGGTGCTGATGTGCGAGGAGGTGCCTGTGTCGGTGGTGCACTGGTGCGTGGTGCCGCTGTTGCAGGCGCTGAGGTGCGAGGAACATTGGTTGCTGGAGCACCCGTCTCCGTCTCCCCCAGGCACGGCGCACGTGCCTCCTGTGGCATCATCACGTGGTCCGCAAAGCTCACGTGGTCGACGAAGAACTCCCCGTCACGCGACCTTCTTGTGCCCCCCAGGTGGAACTCCCCAATCGCCATCCCGCCGTACCTCGAACTCTGCTGCAGGTCCATCGTCGCACGCTTCGACAGCACAAGCTCGCCGTCGACCCATAGCCGCAGCATCGTCTCTGCAGCTGTGTACGTCAACACAACCTGGTGCCACACACCCACCGCCAGCTTCGCGCTCGCCCGCTTCCCGAAGAGAGGCGTGCGCACACTCAGACGTCCGTAACGGTCCACCACCACCCACGCACCCCAGTTCCCACGTGTCCCGTCCTGCGCCCTGTCCGTCCCACCAAGCGTGAACAGCGTACGTCCCCTTCTCGTCATCGTCACAGGCTTCACGTAACCCGCAATTGAAAAGTCGACGTTCCCAGTGGGTGCCCCGTTATCCTCCTTCAGACTGATGAAGTCCCCGCTCCGCATGTGGTACGACTTCCCACACACTGCGTTGTCGCCAGACCCAAGCGCAAGCTTCTTCGTTGTGCTCGTCCTCCCAAACGTGTCCGTCACCTCAGGGCCGTCCAGGGTGTACTGCGAGTAGATGCTTCCCTGCACCAACCCCACACACAGAGCCAGCAGTGCCATGCTCTGCCGCATCAAACCACAGGCAGGGAGAAGAAAGGTGCACACGGGGGTTTGCTTGTGTTGCTGCTTGTGTTTTGTGTTTAGTAGTAAAAATATCTGTAGTGTGATGTAGTGTCGAGAGTCGCGCGTAGAGGGGGTAAGGCTTCATTGAGTGCAAAGTATAAACGAATCTTTTGTTTCTTTGTTTTGAGAACTTCATTTCAAACTACCAATCTTGCATTTCTGATGCACAAAAGAAAAACAATAACAAAATGGACAACTGAACAAGGCCACAGCCACACCAATGCACCCTCGTGTCTATCTGGCTAGTGTTTGTTTCGATAGAAGGGGCGAACGGTACTTTGCTCTGTAGGTTCAAAATATCAAAACATCAAAAAACTGAAGCAAAACTTGCGAACCACCCAAATTTGAGGCGAGAACATCGTTGCGTTCTGGTTTATGTTATATAATTGCTTGCAAGAAGGACAAGGAACTAAAGCAAAAAACGTGTGCGCAGAATAAAGGTAAGTGCACGAGTGAACGGAAAGGAAACAAATATCAGAGAACAGAGAAAAACAAAAACCCCGCACCACACCCACCCAGAAGGCAGTGCAGTGCGCCACAGCAGCATCACCAGCACGCAGCTTTGTTGTGTGTATCCGCAAACAAAACCATGCAAAGCCACCTCAGGATAGTGAAGACCACTCGTGTGGCAGCTGCACTACACCCAACGAGGTCATCACATGAAAAGTGGATTGAGTTGAAACATATAATTCTGCTGGACACACACACACACACACAGGGGCAGCAGCTCCGGAATGCCAAGACTAGAACCCTTGGCATGATGACGGACCCAGGTGAGTGACGACACCTCCCCTTCAGCGAGTTGGGCATCGCAGGGTCCGCTCAGGACCCCGTGCCCCCGACGGTAAATGATGAAAACAAACAAATTACTTCTAAAGCGCGCACCACGGATAGACTGCTCCCCACTCATCGGGCCTAGAACCCACCTGCATGCAGGTCCTTTCGAGGTACATCCCTGGTAAACTGGATGACCGACAGTTGGTCTCTCAGGCAAAACTTATTTCATACTACACTCGGGGGATGGTCGGGGGCATCTATCCGGGGCGTTGATTGTGGCTAATCCTTGCAAGTGCGGCCTTGATTTAATTAACACGAAATACCCTAGGTAACTTGGTCTGAAACACACACACACACACGCTGCACTCATCTGGGATGGCCGCAGCATCGGTTCCCTCGCATCAACACCTCCTTCACATGGTGTGGCTTGCTGTTCTAGAAGCAGGCGACAGACATTCAAACTTTTAGACGGCAAAACAAAGCAGGCATGCCCTGTCGCATGTGCACAGTGCAAAACAAAAACATCACATCATCTCCTCCAAAACAGCTGCAACGTCTCCGTTGTGCCTCTCAAGCACAGCACGCATGTGTGCAGTGATGTCGAACCCCATGTTCCGCAGGGCAGTCACACCCGCACTGTCCTCCTCACACACAGCTGCTGCCTCCTCCTCCCTCTCTGCCTCTGCCTGCAGAGCAACCACAACCACATCCTCGTCGTCCTCGTTGTCCTCCGCTGCCATCGGCATCTTCTGCTCGCAGCGTGGCCCGTGCTGGCCTGCATGCTTCGCACACCTCACGCAGCAGTGTGTGGCGTGCACACCAGTCAGCTCAAAGCTGCACCCAGCACACACAAGCAGGGCTGCATCCGGCACACCAGCAGTGACGTCCTCCTCCTCCTCTTGGCTCGGCACCTCCACAGCCTCAGTCGCATCTGCACTCTTCCTCTCGTGCACGCGGCAGTGTGGACCATGCTTACCTGCGTGCTTCACACTCCGACGGCAGCACGGTGTACCTTCCTGCACAGACTGCAATGCTTCAACCTCTTCAGGTGTCTGTGCTGTGGCCCCCGTCTGTGCAGCCTTGTCAGTGTCATCATCTCCACTCTTCTTCCCGTGCACACGGCAGTGTGGACCGTGCTGACCTGTGTGCTTCACATTCCGACGGCAGCACGGCTTCACTTCGTCACTCACTGCCTCTGCAGGTGTCTCTTCTTCTGTCTGCTCCACCAGGACGTCAGTCGCATCTGCATTCTTCCTCTTGTGCACGCGGCAGTGTGGACCATGCTCACCTGCGTGCTTCACACTCCGACGGCAGCACGGCATCCCTTTCTGCACAGACTCCGACACGTCTTCACCCACCACTGCTGGTGCAGCAGCCTCAACATCAGAAGTCTCCATGTGTCTCTGCTCACAGCGTGGCCCATGGCCTCCCCCACGAGCGCACATGTGGCAGCAGTGTGTGCCGTGTCTGCGTGTCACTGCATAGGAACATCCTTCGCCAGCACAGCACACCTCTGCCACCGCAGGCTGCGGAACGTCAGTCGCATCTGCACTCTTCCTCCCGTGCACACGGCAGCGTGGACCATGCTCACCTGCGTGCTTCACACTCCGACGGCAGCACGGTGTCCCGTCCGTCACAGACCCAGATCCAGGTTCAACCTCGTCGCCTGCCTGCTGCTTCTGTTCCTGACCCTGTCTCCACGTCTGTGCGTGCCACTCAGCCAACAGCTGGCGAATCCCAGGCATAGCGCCGTGATGCCCATGCATGTGTTGGTGGTGGTGCCTGTGCCCGTCTCTCTGTGCATCACGGCGCTCCCAGAAGGCCTGGCGCGGATGCCTCTGCTGGCCAAGACACACTGCAGACCCATCCTGCGCACCTATCGTCACCACCAGACGCAGGGCACGTTGTTGGGCACACACGTCCGCGTCGTCTGCCCCTCGTGCCTCCCGCCAGAGCGCAACACACTCGGCCCACTCCTCGTCCAGGTCCACCGCCACCAGGTCCCCCTCGTCGTCCACGTAGCGCAGCGTGAACACCCCACACGCCCACTGCCGCACACACCCCTTCACATCCTCCAGGCTCGGGCAGAGGAGCCGTGTGCGCCGCTGCTCCACCACCCTCCGCCCGCGCACGAGCACAAACTTCAGCGGCACCCCGACCGCACCCTCTGAGGAGAGCTGCATCGTCGCTGCCTCTGTGTGTGTCATTGTCGCTGCCCTCGCTCCGACCGTACCTGCTGGTGCTGCTGGCTCCGTTGTGTTGTGTTTGCTCTTCGCTGTTGACTCTCCTCTTTGCTTTGGTTAGGTTAGTGTAGACAAAGATGTGTGGTCACGAATAAGAGTAATGTGTATAGGATATGGTCTGTGGTGTGACGATGTGTTTTGTGTGCAGGAAGGGTGTGGAAAATGCAAACGAGTGCCACACTGAAACCTGCAAAACAAATGACAGTTGTTCAAATAGACGGGTGAGGCGGGGGTCTTATAAGGTATTATGGATGTAACGACGGATCTTGAAGTGGTGGGCTGGGAAGGGATAAGAGAGAAGGGTTACAAGGAAACGATGATACGCAACGAAAAACCCGCCGCGCGTGCGTCCTGGGTGCGCGAACACTAAGCCTGGTGAAAGTCGATTAAAGACCCGAGTCATCAAGGACTTCGTGGGCTAGTGAAAAGTGCACACACATGCACAATAAAAGCAAAGCAAATAAAAATCAAGATGGCGAGATCAAACCAGCTAGTGCCAAAGCCTTCACAAAATCTTGACACGGAAAATAAAAGAAACCTTGACGGAATGTGCCACTCTCGAGCACACCTATCAGTGTGTTTCTGCCGTATTATTCAATTGCGCGAGTCTTCATATTGTGCACTTCTGATTTCACATGACACCACATAAACAGGAAAGATGAAAGAGCATCACTGCACATACATCCTCGGACAAAAGATATGCTCGCATCAAGGACTCACATCTTATAGTTTCAAGGGAAGTTTCAAGTGCAAACGCAGCACACTCACAGAAGTATTGTTCACTTTTTTTTTTGTTTGTGTTTTCCTTTTGTTTTTTGATAATCCGTTGAATCCCTTCTTTTTGTTTGAGACCAACAACGAGATACGATATTTCAAAGTGATTCAGTCCAATCGAAACATGAAACGTATAATAGAGGCAGACAGAGATCGTTCCTTTCTTCTTGACTGCAGACGAACAGTACAACTGAGCCCCCCACAGCTGCCTGGCAAAAGGCAGGGGGGGACTCTTTTTGAACGGTTCAACAGCATGGTTCACACCTGCAAGATAAAAGGAAGCAAAAAAAAGGAGAGTTTAAAGGTGCAAAAAAACGCTACAAAACTGTGACCTAAAAACAATAAAAAAGAGAAGTTAAAAAGTGCAATTTTAACAAATAAAAAACTGGGTGCCGCACCACTCCAGAATTCGCTATGGCAGATAGACGTATAAAAGGGAATAATCAATTTTATACACTTTCCATTCAAAGAAGAGAAAGCACACAAAGAAAAATGCAATGAAATAAGGTGGGACTGAACTCTTTCATGTTCAGTCACCTTGAAGGGGGGAAACGTGAAAAGGTGATATTTTTTGAAGTGGCAAACACCTTTTGGAGGTCGGACAAAGAAATTATTGATGTTCATGGTATACACACAGGTTAACAAACACTGTTGTGGTCACGCTTATTCTGCGAAGACGAAGGGAAAAAAGATTTGTAAGATGATCCCAAGCCTCTCGTGCTTCATCACCAAATATACCCGGTGAAGGGTGTGGCGTGCAGTGGATGTACTGTAAATACACATGAGTGTAATCAAATATTTCAAAACAAAAAGCGATATCCAATTTAGAAGGGAAAAAAATAGTGGCAAAAAAAGGGCATGGGATGCGGAGGAGTCATTAACCAGCTTAAAGCCAAATCAGGACAAACCAACTAGTATATTATTACCCACTACGAACTACCAACCCGTCTGGCTTGCTCAGATGGAGTGCAATACGCACAACCACACAGAGTGCGCAAAGAACGAAGGACAGTAAGTGCGCCCAAATAAGGGAATTCAGGAAGACAACAGGGCTTTCCAAAAAAAAAGGGGGTGAGGGGGAAATAGGAGTTCACGTTCATAGGTTCACTTTTCTTTCGTATCTTCGCGCAGTATCATATCCACGCAAACCGTGTGTCTGTGCCACATCAGACTGCTGACTCCTTGTTCACGGTTGCAACAGGTTCGTTGTTGCCAATCGGTGTAGGGCTATCCTTCTTGCACAGCAAATAAGCGACAATAGCAGCGATAAGCAGCAGAGCACCTCCACCAAGGCACAGTCCCACAATCGCACCAATTGGGAAGTCGTCGTCGTCCTGTGGCGTAGGCGTGAGCAAGACGCACTCTCTCCCCACAAGTATATGGTTGTCCGCGCAGTTCAGCGGCACACATACACCACCAAGAATTACCACCACCTCCACACCGATCACATCCCTGCACTCCAGGGCGTCCATCGAGGCCAGCCCAGCCGACAGTACTGTCCCCACAACATCGTTCGCAGCGGCCATCTCTGACGTAAGCTCCTCTGCCAGGTCCAATACCGCCACTTCCAGCAGCGGCACGTTGTCAAGATGCACCAACACGATCAGAGACCCGCACATCGTGTCCACATCCGACACCGTTCCCTGTACAATACGGCGGAGCACGGAGGCCACACGACTGCCCTTCGCAGCTCCATCATCGCAATCCACATCCAGGGTCACACGCACCACGTCTGACGTACGCGTCGCACTATTCACACAGATATGCGCCACACTGCCCCGGCTCTTGTGTCGTGGGTTCTCAAAACCTGAGCTGCACGTACACTTGAACGTATCTCTGTCACATCTAGCCCCCGTGTCTCCATGCTTCTGGCACTCAACATCTGTGATACACCACTTGCGCGACGGCGACATTGGCACCTCTGTCACAGGAACTGACGTAACAGGGACTTCTGAGGGATAAAACGTACCAGATCCAAGCGGAGTACTCGTCGTCGGCGTTGGTGTGGCCGATGGGCCCAACGGAAGCGCCGTGGGTCCTGCTGTAGCACCGCCTGCCATGCAAATGTAGTCAAAGGCAAGAGAGTTGTTCTCCAGGGGCCCGTAGTCGGAACGGTACTGCACGAGCACCGACGAAGCTGCAGAGGTGAGGCTCACGCCCTGCTTCTCGCCAGACTCGTGGAAAGGGAAGCCAACAACCCGGTCGCCGTCCATTTCATACACATTCACGTAGCGCACACCGGCAGTTGTGTTGATCTCGGTGAAGGTAATGCCAACACTGCCACCTTCGCACGCAAGCTCCCAACATTCGGTCCCGTCAACCGCTGTGCTGATGCTGCCCGAGGTGCCCAGGGTCGTTGTGGTCGGGCACGACGGTGTGAAGTTGAAGGGGGCAGGGTTGGTGTTCTCCAGCTCAGGTGCAGGCATGTTGCATCCCCACGAGTACTGGAACCCGCCACACCCGCCACGGTAGCACATTCTGCCCTGTGCAAGGAAGGACACGTCCCCGTCTGCTGTGAACCTCGAGGTACCGAAGTGTGGCCCGTACGCGGTTGTGTAGAACACCTGTGCGGCCGCACTGTTCACAGAGAAGTTTCCAACGTAGAAGAGACGGTAGTTCATCTCCAGTGTGCCGACGCAGGAAATCGTGTGCACCAGCGGTGTGTAGTAGTAGCTGAACATAAAGTCCGGTGTCACAATGGCACTCGCCTGCGAGCTCGTGTCTGCCGTGCTCACGGCAGCAACTTCCAGCGCAGGAGCATCCATCCCACAGCCCCACGAGAACTCCACAGAGCTGCTGCAGTTCCCACCTGCACACGCATCCACAGCTGCTGTCAGTGTCACGTCCCAGTGTGCGTTGAACGTCACGGTGTTGTAGTGTGCGTCTGTCCTCAGTGCGGTTTCCGTGCCGTTGTTCACCACGAACTTGCCTTCAAAGCTGGGGTTGTACGCAAGCTCGAGTCTCCCCACGCAGGTCAGGGTCCAGCACGTCTCCACACCCGCTGAGAGTGCCGTGTTGAATGTCCCAGACAGCGCGCCGAAGGGTGTGCATGGTCCAGCAGATGTCGGTGTCGGTGTGATGGGTGTGATGGGTGCACTCGTCGTCGGCGTTGGTGTGGCCGATGGGCCCAACGGAAGCGCCGTGGGTCCTGCTGTAGCACCGCCTGCCATGCAAATGTAGTCAAAGGCAAGAGAGTTGTTCTCCAGGGGCCCGTAGTCGGAACGGTACTGCACGAGCACCGACGAAGCTGCAGAGGTGAGGCTCACGCCCTGCTTCTCGCCAGACTCGTGGAAAGGGAAGCCAACAACCCGGTCGCCGTCCATTTCATACACATTCACGTAGCGCACACCGGCAGTTGTGTTGATCTCGGTGAAGGTAATGCCAACACTGCCACCTTCGCACGCAAGCTCCCAACATTCGGTCCCGTCAACCGCTGTGCTGATGCTGCCCGAGGTGCCCAGGGTCGTTGTGGTCGGGCACGACGGTGTGAAGTTGAAGGGGGCAGGGTTGGTGTTCTCCAGCTCAGGTGCAGGCATGTTGCATCCCCACGAGTACTGGAACCCGCCACACCCGCCACGGTAGCACATTCTGCCCTGTGCAAGGAAGGACACGTCCCCGTCTGCTGTGAACCTCGAGGTACCGAAGTGTGGCCCGTACGCGGTTGTGTAGAACACCTGTGCGGCCGCACTGTTCACAGAGAAGTTTCCAACGTAGAAGAGACGGTAGTTCATCTCCAGTGTGCCGACGCAGGAAATCGTGTGCACCAGCGGTGTGTAGTAGTAGCTGAACATAAAGTCCGGTGTCACAATGGCACTCGCCTGCGAGCTCGTGTCTGCCGTGCTCACGGCAGCAACTTCCAGCGCAGGAGCATCCATCCCACAGCCCCACGAGAACTCCACAGAGCTGCTGCAGTTCCCACCTGCACACGCATCCACAGCTGCTGTCAGTGTCACGTCCCAGTGTGCGTTGAACGTCACGGTGTTGTAGTGTGCGTCTGTCCTCAGTGCGGTTTCCGTGCCGTTGTTCACCACGAACTTGCCTTCAAAGCTGGGGTTGTACGCAAGCTCGAGTCTCCCCACGCAGGTCAGGGTCCAGCACGTCTCCACACCCGCTGAGAGTGCCGTGTTGAATGTCCCGGACAACTCATCCAAGGACATGCACTGCATGACGAGAACGGGAGCAAGTAGAGTTAACATTTTTGTAGTAATATCTGTTTATGGATGTGGGATTTAATGGGATTTTGATGGAATGCAGTTTAAAATGAACAGAAAAGACTACTCGTTTTCCTTTTCTCAAGATGACCCTCGCGGCACAGAGCTTGTCATAATTTTCCCAAGCACAGAGTGATGGCACACTGGGATACAACAAAAACCGAGAAAAAACAACAAAACGGAAAGCGCAAAAGAAGAACAAGAAGAGCTTCACAAAGAGACACAGCACATCAGAGACAGAGAGGGCAAAGCACTTCGGACTATTCAGTGAACATAAAATGCTCCCGATTATACCAGGTGTGTGCAGAAGACTTCTGTCTCAGATCGCACACAGCAAAAATTTAAAAAGGACCAGGCACAGGAACAGGTAACTACACTACCGCTGCCTTCAAGCGTCCGGAGACACACATTTCGCAGTTCCGTCTGCCTGCACCTCACACTGCACGCACTTCAGAAGGTCACATGGGTTGGAGCAGTGACCCTGTCCAGTCGCGTCGTTTGTGCATGTTGTCCCAACAAGGCAGGTCATCGCCTCACAGCCAACAATAGGTGTGGGCGGGAACGCATCCGGAGACACACACCTTGCAGTTCCGTCTGCCTGCACCTCACACTGTACGCACTTCAGAAGGTCGCATGGGTTCGTGGGCGGAGTAGGAGGAGGCACGCACTTCCCATTGCCCTTGGCATCTTCGACGCAGTGCGCACATTCCAGACTCCCACATCCAATAGGTGGCGGAAGGCAGACACCCTCCCCTGTCTTGGGGTCGTTCTCGCAGTTCACGCACTTCAACTGGTCGCAGCCAACAACTGGCGGCGACGGTGGCGTCGGTGAGGGGAACCACCACGACGGCAGGCACAGTGCATGTCCGGCAATCTCATAGCACGTCCTCCCATACCTGCACTGCGTCGCAGCACATCCCACCGGCAGCGGCTTGCACCACGCCTGGTTCCCAATAGCAACACACTCTGTCCCCGGCGCACAGTGCACACCTGCGCAAGGACCAGCCGGCGGCGGTGGCGGCACACACGACGCCACACCCTTACTGTCCTCCACACAGGAGTAGTACATCGGACACGTCGTCGCCGCACAGCCTGCTGTGTGCGGCGGGATCTGTGCCGAGGCCACGAACCCCATGCTTGCAACGAGCGACAGACGCGACAGCATTGTTGACGGAAAACGTGGGAAATCAAGGGGAATCTGTGTGGTGGGGTTGACGGTGTGGTGTAGTGCCGCAGGTTTGGTCATACGCATGGGAAGAGACGAGTCTCGGAAGGGAAGAAATGAATTGTATTTTAAAGTGATTTTGCTTTTTTTGCGACTTTATATCCAACTTTTGTTTTTTTGTGTATTGAGGCGGGATAGGGGAGGGGATGGGATGGGAGTGCTTCTACGACATGGCTTCTGTAACAACCTGTTTAGGTTTGTTTTCTGTTTTGGCATTTGCAGTCTCATCAGAAGAAGAGGACCTGCCTTTAGACTTTTTTTACTTTTTTCCCTTTTAGATATTCACATAAAAGCACAACACAACAGCACAAAAAAGCGCAAAAGTACGACATCCGGCACAAAAACAGACAAACCCACACACGGTAAACGGATGGGCAGTTCCTGTAGTGCCTGAAGAGTGGTGTCGTGAATACCCTCACAAAGGAAAAGAGGAAGAACAGCAACAAAAAAACGACGTTGCGAAGGCAAACACCCTAATGGGATGTATGCACACTCACAACAGAGAACGGGAGAAAACAATAGGAAACAGCAACAACAGCACCTTGCAGCACAGAACGTGCCACAAAACTGTAAAAAGCAAAAACGAAAACAACCGTACTGTTGATGCAAAGACAAGACCACTGGGGAGGACGGTACCGCATCTGGGGTTACATATTATATTTTGGTGTAAAAGGGGCAGGGGAAACAACAACTAGAATACTGGGAAGGGGTGTGCGGCACCTCCAAGAAAAAGCATTTATGCACAAAAAGGACACCTATTTGACGCATCTCATAAGCATAGCTGCATGCAAAGGGGTCAGAGGCGACCCCAAAGCTTTGGCCACTACAGATGCAGAAGATAACCCTCACAAAGCACACAGCGACGTTGCACAACAGAAGCCCTTCTGCTTCTCAGCAAAGGGGTTGGTGTGTTGACACAGGTGCTCTCTCAACTAGCGTTTCGTGCTGATGCCTTCGTGGTGCGTGGGTGGTGTTGGCTCGAGACTGAGGCACACCCACACCCATACCCATGCACACATGTCCAGCGTAGCTTCTGGAAACGCAACAAATACCCTCACACAGCAAACAACAACTAGGATGGGTGTGGCCACGCATCGTGTTGTCTTGTTCTGTCACCCTCAGTCGAATGTACAGTCAGTCAGAACTGCGCCTGCAGACACACACACGCTAACAAAAAATCAAACACAGACGAAAGGAACGACAAAGGGACACAGCAGGCTGCTGGTGTGGGATGTGGATGGCTGTCCTTGATGGACGCCGCACATAGGAACACACCTTGGCACAGCACAGATGCGCCCGTTGTCCTCCCTCCCCTGTGCTCTTTTATTCGTTTTTTCATTTCTCGCGTATCCGCAAAAGGCACAAGATACAAAAAAAAGACTGCAATTTCGAAAGAAAAATACAAAAAAATTGTGATGTGGAAACGATTGCATTTGGTTGCGTGTTGGTGTGACCCAAACAGCACACTCAAACGACGCTTTTGCACAGTCAGTGTAGTGAAGACCCTCAATCAACCTGGACACTTGGTTTGTGCTGTTGGGAGGGGTGTCTGCAAACAAACGCACACTTCTCAACAGCAGCACACTTGTGTCCTTCTCAAAAACAACACCATGTACGTAGAAGCAGGGAAGAAGAGATGGAGGGGAGGGAGGGAGAGGAGGAGGAGGAGGAGGAACAACAAATAGGGGGTGGAAGTGGAAAGTGGGTCGGTTGGGGATGGACCCATCCTTAATTTTAAGAAATAAAAAATGTGGAGGAGGAGGAACACCGGGGACAAGAGAGAGAGAGAGAGAGAGAGAGAGAGAGGTGGCAGAAGCCACACACTTTTTTGCAGTTTAGTTTTAGACCTGTGGGGGGGCAGGTTCCATGCATTGTTCTACACACAAACTTGTTTTTAAAAAGATCTTTCGTTTTTTTTCTTTTGCTTTTTTGTTTTTTTTACCTTTGCTTTGTATCTCTCCTTGTTCCCTTCCCACTGCTTCTTTTTTTTTTTATTTCCCTTTTGTTTTGGGTTTATATCATTTCGCCTCTGTCTTTGTTTTGTGATGTTGTTGCCAACCATTGTCTCTCTACAGTGCAAACAGCGCCAGCACAGCCACACACAGTGTGACCCACAGGGTGGGCACCAAGACACCGCCCGAGGTAGGGATGGGGATAATGTTGGGGTCGAAGGTGACTGGCGGGACGCTTGTTGGTGGTGCGGCTGTCGGGGGTGCAGTTGGCACAACCGGTGGCTGCGGTGTTGGTGGCGACATGCTTGTGGGCTGCGATGTTGTGGGTGGGACGTTTGTTGGCGGTGCAGGTGTTGGTGGGGGTGGCGGCACGGGTGTGTTCGCCACACCAACCTGCATGTTCGATGTGGACGCAGTGGCGAAGGGGGAGGTGACGCCCGGTGTGGGCGACTGCTTCAGGATACTGTTCGGGTCGGCCAAGTCGGCAACAATGGCGTCCTTGACTGCAGTGGAGACTGCAGCCGCGTCGACCGTGACAGCCGTCTCAATCTCAAACTCCGTGACAACGTCGACTGTGGTCGCAAGCGCAAAGAAGGAGCGGTACGCAGCCGCGCCTGCCCCACCCGCAACAGTCGCAATGCCGGTGCAGTTCGGGTCTGCCGTCATGTTGCACGGCGCCGCTGTTGGCGGGAGTGTCGGCGGCGCAGCTGTGATCGTCTTGTCGACGCACCTGCCCGAGATCTTGTCAGCAGCGGTGATGCCGCCGCCGCCAAGCTTCGCACACACCCACTTCAGGAAGGCTGCCTTGATGACGGGGTTCCCCTTCTTCAGCAGCTTCAGCATCTGGATCTCGGCGTCCCCCTTGCGCACGTTGTTCACAAACGGCATCGCCAGCGCCTCGGTGTCGAACGCCGCAAGCGACAGCCCGGACAGCGTGATCACCTCCGGCGGCGGCGTCGGTGCGCGTGTCACGTTGCCTGACGACGCAGGGTAGTCGACCGGGAACTCCAGCGTCACCATGTTCCCGGTGCACAGCTTCATCTGGTCCGACGCCCCGCTTGTGCACACAACGGTGAGCTGCATCTGTGCACACGGCTCCGTCACGTACAGCTGTGTCAGCTGTGTCCACCCACCCTGGAACGAGTACGTCGGCTTGTTGATGAAGTCCAACGCATTCGGCTTCGCGTGCGCAAAGTACGAGTTGTGCACCTTGTCGAGGCACACCCCGCTCACCTTGACACTCGAGTTCGAGTCCGAGCGCACTGCGTCCCCCATCACGTCCACCACACTCAGCATCAGCGCAAACGGCTTACCAGGCTCGGGGTAGTACGTCGTCGACTTGCACGCAGTCCCAGAGCACATCCAGTGGTTCCCGCCCGGGCGCAGTGCCGCCGCATCCTGCATGTTGACCTCAAACAGGAAGGTGTCGTCGGGCTTCGCAAACGTGGCCGCAGGGTTCGTGCTCACGTCCCCCTTCCCGTACTTGTAGTTCAGCTGCGTTGTCGACAGGTAGAACCGCGTCAGCCCAGACTGCTTCCACCCCGCCATCTTCCCGTACGAGATGTCCTTGAAGGTCGCCTCCCCGCTCTTCAGCTTGAACGAGAACGCCGGCACGTTCCACCCAGACGACTCCTTCGGCATGCACTTTGGCAGCGACGCAATCTTCTTCCCCCAGCCACACGCCCCCGACGTTCCCTTCCCGTCCACGCACGTGTCAAGTACCCACTTCCCTGACTTCGACTTGTCCACGTTACTGCACGGCACGGCCAGCGGGCGCAGCTGCACGGGTGCCGCACTCCCCTTGTCCTCGGGGTGCTTCACCTGGATCCCGTCCAGCCCAAGTGCCACCACCTTCATCGTGAAGTTGTAGCCGCGGCCCCACGTCGCAGGGTGCGGCTTGCTCCACGGCCGGCCCATGTGGCTGTCCCGCCCGTTCTTTGCCCCCATCCCGCCAAGGCCGAGCGGCACCCATCCCTTCATCACCTGCTTCACAAGCATCAGGTGGGCCGTGGGCAGTCCTGCCGGCGGTGTGGGGCAGATCGGCTTCATCGGCTTCCACACCTTCGAGCTGTTTGTGCTGTTGCTGTTCGCGTTCGAGCTGTTCACACCCGTCATGTCCATCGGAGGCACACACGGCACACCGATGCGCGCAAACGCTGCAAGACGCACAGCACGCCTCACAAAGTGCAGCGGGCCCACATCCGCAATCGCGGCAAACGGCGTCGGGCCCGACGTTGTCATCGGCGCCACAGCCTGCACGGTGAAGAACCACGGCACGTGCTCGCACGCCGGCATCCCCGATACAGCCACCTGCTGTGCTGTCGCCTCGTGGTCTGCAGCAATCTGCGGCCGCCAGGCCTCACACGCAGCCGTGCGCGTCGTCTGGTTCGACCGGATCTGGAACGTGCCCACACCGCGGCGTGCGACGCCCGTCCACGTCACCGTCGTGGTCGACGTGTTCGACTTCCGCGTCCCGGTCAGCGTGAACTGCATGTGGTTGTCCCCCACAACAGGCATCCCCTTCGCGTCCACCACCTGGAACGACAGGCTGCTCCCAACCCCGGTCACTGCCGCAGGCGCACCCGAGAGCGTGCGTCCCCACAGGCGCGTGAAGTTCGGTCGCGACAGCACGCTCCCCTCGTTCGGCGCACCCGCAATCATCAGCCCGACCGGCGCCTCGACCGTGAACGTCACTGCCGTCGTCGGCGCTGTGGTCCCTGTCGGGAACCCGGTGAAGGCACCCGCCTTGAGCTGGCACGTCCCGACAGCCGCAAACACACCTGCAATCTCAATCGCGTCGCCAGTGCCGGCAGCCCCAGTCTTCGGGTCCTTCGTGTTCGCAATCGCACACGTTGTTGTCCCACTCGCACACG
This sequence comes from Rhynchopus sp. YZ270_cl-10, assembly GCA_964035575.1. NCBI lineage: Eukaryota > Euglenozoa > Diplonemea > Diplonemida > Diplonemidae > Rhynchopus > Rhynchopus sp. YZ270_cl-10. The sequence continues at coordinate 31,492 of OZ037931.1, forward strand.
CGAAGCACCCCTCGGGCACCATCTCCGTCGGCACTGCCGTCACAGACGCACCCGCCGCCCAGGACACGCCGCCAATCCCGCGGAACTTCCCAGTCGTGTCCCATGCAGCAAGCCCGACGTGCACGGTGCGGTTGTACACACTGTACGCCTTGCCTGTTGTCGTGGCTGGTACTTCGAGCGTCTGCGACGACGTCCACTTCCAGTCCGCAAGCGACGTGTCCGTGTACGCAACCTTGAAGGTCTGGCTCGTCCCGTTCACAAGCGATGCAGGCGACGTCACCACCACGTCGCATGAGCACGCAGCCGTCGTCCCTGCCGTGAGCCCGGTCAGCCCAAGCTTGAAGGTCGCCACACCGCCCATGTAGGTCGCGTTCGGCGACACCCACGCCGTCCCGCACGAGCCGCACGTCACCGTTGCCGTCGACACACCGCGCACAGCCGACACGTACCACTTGTCCGAGGCCGTCTGTGCCCCCGGCGCCTGCCCAATTGCGTACGCGTTGAACGTGCAGTAGCCCTCACCCACAACGCGGTCCGCCGTGCACGCAGCCCCGCCTGCCGACGAGCGCGACGACGACGACGCCGACGGGAGGGTGTCCACCGCCATCGCCCCCGCCTCCACAGAGAAGTGCACCATCGGCGCCTTCTTCTCCCCGAAGAACCCTGTCGGCACCCCGGCCGCACCCGTCACCACAAACGACAGCGACAGCTGCATCGCCGCCTTGGACACCTCGACAGTCGCCTGCCCGGCAGCCCCGACGGGCGTCGTCTTCTCGACCACAGGCATCGGGATCCCGTTGTACACCTTCGTACCCTCCGTCAGGCGCAGCCCGCTTGTGCTCCCGTACGTCACCGTCACCGCACTCCCGTTCAGTAGCGCAGTCGGGTCCGACGGCAGCTTCCCGGACGCAGACATCGACGCCGCCGCACGGTGGTTCGCCGCACGTGTCTGGTACATGCGCTGCAGCGCGTACTCCGTCGGCGGCCCACCCACAGCGTACGCCCTGTCCCCAAGGTCGTCCGCAGCGTACACGTCGAACATCCACGACGCCTTCGCCCCCGCAGCCGTCATCTTGCGCAGCATGTACTTCTCGTAGTGGAACGCCGGCACCGCAATGATCTGTGTCGCGTCCGTCAGCACCGTCAGCGGCGACGCCTTCCCGGCAAAGGACACGCTGCACTGGTAGCAGGCACGCAGGAAGAAGGCACGCACCGTCGCACTCCCGCCCACAGCGTTCACGCTGCTGCCCCCAGGGCTCGACACAGGCGAGGTCACAACCGCCGCCACACCAGCACCGTTCCCGGCCCCACCCTGGCGCGCAAACGCTGCCGACGTTGTCCCCTCCCACGCAGGGATGTTGTGCGCGTCCACACGCACCGCGCCCACAGAGAACGGCTTGCGCCTGCGCACGGCCGTCAGCGGCACGCCCCCGAGCAGCCACGCCATCCCGCATGTCTGCACCGTGTACACAAGCGCTGATCCCGGCACCGCCACTGCCGCCGTGTACGCCCGCAGTGGGAACGAGCTGCGCACAGCCATGTGGCGTCCGACCAGCGCTGCTGGTGGCGTCAGCCTGTAGTCAAGCCACACCTGGCAACGTCCGCACGGACGTGCGAAGAAGAAGTTCAGGCTCCCGCTCGACGCCCCCGACAGCGTCACACGGTCCGCAGCGGCCGCAAACTCCGCTGCCGACACTGCTGCGTTGCAGCCCGACGGCGGCGCAGACCCCCCAGCAGCCGCAGCACGCGCAGCACCGTCGTGCACGAACCCACCGTTTCCGTAGCGCATCTGTGCCAGCGTCGCCCCGCTCTCACCCATCCACACAGACCGCACCCACACCTCGCGCGTCCACCCCGAGGTGGAAGGCTCGTTCATCGCCCACACCCCGGCAAAGCGCTGCACGTTCTCCACCTTGACGGCAAACATGTCGCCCACACGGATCGCCGACGTCGAGTCCGGCAGCGTCTGGTCGTACACCTCCATGACGTCCATGCGCGGCGCCTTGACCGAGAACGGCTTCGACAGCTTGCTCCGGTCCGCAAAGATCGGGAGTGCGTCCGACGGGTCCGTCGACCCCACACCAAGCCCGTCCAGACACGTCGCCGCAGTCTTCCCCCCGTAGCACAGGTCGAGCTGCAGCGTGCACGCCTCGCACTCCGTCGACAGCACGCTCCACGGCACCGCCACACCCCCGCGTGTCGACACGGCGGCCGTCGCAGACTCAACCCACGTCGTCGTCTTCACCGTCCCCTCCACCAGGCGCGTCGTCTCACTCGCAAGCGAACCTGCCAGGTCGTACACCTTCAGCGTCCCTCCGTCGTTGCAGCCGGTCCAGCTCCGCTTCGCCACACGCACCAGGATGTCCTTTGTGAATGACCACGCACGCGCCCCGCTCGTCGTCCGCACCACCGTCTGGATCGGGAACGGCAGCCCCGCCACAGCGCCCCCAGACGCGTAGCTCCACCCCGCCCCGGGCACACCCGTTCCGTACGTCCTGTAGTTGCTCGTCGACGTCTGCAGGCGGCGCTTCGTCGGGCACTCGTCGTCCACGCTCACCGTTGTGTTCACCTCCCACTTCGACAGCGTCTCCGTCGCCGACACCCACATGTACTGCGCCGTTGTCGCGACTGCGGTGATCGTCCCCCCGACGTCCGACTGCACCGCCCCCGCCACACTCGCCGTTGTGTTTGTCGTCACCTTGTCGCGCCCGTAGAACGTGAAGGACACCTTCAGGCCAGTCGTCGCGACTGTGTGCGTGATGGCCGCCCCGCGTGTCACCGAGTTGTTCTTCATCAGCGACGCCGCTGCCGTCGTCGCCCCAGACTCAAGCAGGTACTGCGTCCCTGCCGTGAGCGTGTACCCGAGCTGGCTGTCGTACGCCCAGTACCGCAGCGTCGTGCTTGTCCCTACGGTGAAGTACGACGCCACCGTGAACGTCGCTGTCGTCGCCGCCCCGCACGCCGACGTTGTCCCGTGCACGAAGCTCTGCGACGCCGGCTCCACCGCGTACACCGTGGCGCGTGTCTGCGTCGTCGGCGTGATCCACAGGCTGATTGTCACACACCGGTTCGCCACCGTCGACATCACCTCCGCAGACCCGTCCCACGCCGCCTCGCACACCTTGAACATCGCCTTGCGTGCAGGCGCCCCGGTCCCGGAGTACTTGAGCGTCACCGACCCGGCACCCTGCGGCGCCACTGCCAGCACCGCTGCGTCTGGCTGCGTCCGCGTCGCCACCACCGTCAGGTTCCCGTACGTGTACGTGTTCGTCCCAATCGTCTCCAGCGACGACGGGTTGTACGCAGAGTCGAGCACAATCGTCCCACTCGTCCACACCTCCGTACCGTACGTCCACGCAGGTGCCCCCGACGGGCTCGACCCGGCCCCACCAGCCTGCGCCACTGTCACGTTGCGCGACGACGTGTCGTCCACAACCGTCCCCGTCGAGGACGTGTTCACAAACTTCACGTCCACAGTGATCCCCGCCCCGAACTCGCTCACAGTGGCAGTGTATTCCGTGCACACACCCGACGCAGACGACGCGCACAGCGACGTCACCCCGCCCCCGACAGACACAAGCTGGATCGACGTCGTTGTTGTCACTGCCGCCGCCACCGCCGCCTCACGCTGCGACAGCGTCACCGCAGACGTGCACGTGTACGCCGACGTCCCCGTCGGGCGCGACCCAGCCGCCGCCTGCGCCCCGCTCGCGTACCGGATCCCGACTGCGCTGAACACAACCTTCACGTCCGCCGTCGCCCCGAGTGCAGGCACCGTCGTGTTGTCGAAGTACAGGCGGCTGAAGTTCGCGACTGCCGTCCCCATGTTCGCGCGGGCACCCATCTGCGACCACCACGCCGTCTTCGTCTCCCCGACCTTGTACAGCGGGTACACCCCCGCAGGCGTCACAGACGTGTTCGAGTTCGTCATCACCCACCAGCGCGGGTACACTGCGTTCGTCCCAGTCATCCCGGTCACCCCCGCCGACACCGTCAGCGCAAACTCGTCCGACATCACCGCCCCGGTCGTGATCTGCACCGCCGCCGACGAGCACTCGAGTGTCACAGCCTCCTCCGTCCACGTCAGCGTCGTTGTCCCGCGCTGCGTCCCGTCCGCCGCGTACTCAGACGAGTCCGGCCCTGCGCCCCAGGTTGTGTGGAACGTGAACGCACACCGGTTGCACGGCACATGCGGGCGCATCGTCCACTGTGCGCCCCACGACCCCGTCGCCCCGGCCACAGACGCAGCCGCTGCAAGCGTCTTCGTCGGGTACTTCTCCACAAGACACCCCTTCCCGCTCGGGCTGCTGTACGCACACTGCCCTGCCACCCAGTTCGTTGCGTCCGGTGTCATGCGCAGCTTGTCCCGGTTCGACGCCCCGTCAGTCGGACCAGGCCCGTCCAGCAGCGCAAACACCTCCCCGTAGTGGAAGTCGTCGTACACGAAGGTCTGTGCCCCTGTGCTCGGCGCCGCAATGTACGACCCGGGCCGCACCGCCACCGAGATCCCCTCGCGCACAGTCCCGGAGGCCGCTGCAGGCGTCACCTCGACGGTGCTTGCGGGCACGCGCACAGGTGTCACCACGTTCGCCTTCACAGTGTTGGTCCCGTCTGAGAAGGTGAAGACAAGCGTGCACCCACCCGTCGACGAGAACCGCGAGCACGCGTTGTCCACAACGTACACACGGAACACGAAGGCAAACGAGAACGCGTTCCCGATGGTCTCCATAAGCGCCGCCTTCGACAGGATCTGCGGGGCCGTCACAAAGGTCTCGTCCGGGTACCTGCTGTACAGCACCATGTTGTCTGTCGTTGCCGTCCCGACCGTCGCCGTCACCTTCCATCCGGACAGCGCACCCCACACCTTTGGCAGTGCCTTCAGCGACGCGTCACGCGGCACGTACGTCAGCTGGTACGGCACAAGGGCCTCGAGGTACGACCCGGACACGGCAGTGATGCTTCCTGCCACAGACGCCGTCGCCGCCGTCATGGCCCCGATAAACGCAGGCGACGGCGAGCGCGTCGCCGCAAGCCCGCCCGCCACGTCCCACGGGTCCACACGCACAGGGTCCACTGCCGCCAGCACCGCCCGCGACACCTCAACCACAAAGCGCGTCCACGACAGGTGCACCGCCCCGCCCGTCGTCACCCCCTGGTACGTCACGTTCAGGTACACCGTGGTCGATGCCAGTGCTCCGTCCTTCAGCTTCGGAGTGAAGGTGTACGACGCCGTCCCGCCAAGCCCCCACACCTCCGCCGGGAGCAGCGGCTGCGACCCCACCGTCGACCCGAGGGCTGTTGCCACCTGCGGCGGTGCAGCAGACGCAGAGTAGTTCGCGCCGTAGTCGTCCTGCGCGTACAGCACCTGCACCGTCCCGTTCGCCGCAAACTCGCTCGGCCCGTCCCGGCGTGCCTGCAGGCTCAGCGTGCATGGCAGTCCGTGCACACACTTCTTCAGGTAGCACGTCGTCACCCCCGTCGTGGCACACCCGGTCGTCTTCATCGCCGTCCCCTTGAACGCGGTGTTCGGCTCGTTCCCGTCCAGCGCCACACCGTTCGGCGCCTTGGCCGCCACGTTCACCCACTGCGCAGGCGACAGCAGCTGCACCCCGCTCTGCGTCGTTGCCTCAAACCGCACCCCGCACCCGAACTCCCCCGCCGGGCACGCAGACCGGTACTGCAGAGACAGACGCACCTGCCCAGACTGGGTGAACTGGCGCAGGCCGTTCCGCTCCCACCCATACTGTGTGGCGTTCGCCTGCTTGCACGCGCCCCCAATCGCCCACACCGTGAACGGGCCCGGCGACACAGTCGGATCCACCTGCGATGCCGCCACACACTCGAGCCCTGCGAACGCCGTCGCCTGCGCACACCGCTTCACCACCAGCGGGAACGACCCAAACGGCACAGGCAGCTTGTCCTTCGTCGCCACCTGCACGTCGTACACAACCACCGCCCCAGACGTCAGCAGCGGCGTGCGCGACACCATCCCCGTTGTCGCGTCCGTCACAGACGCCGCACTCACCGCCGACGCCCCGTACAGCGTCTCGAGCGTCGTCGCCGTTGTGAACTGCATGAAGCGCAGCGACGAGTTGAACGCCAGTGTCGACGTCACCGTCAGCTGCGACGGCGGGATGTTCGAGTCGCGCCAGTACCCGCTCCCGCCTCCGTACTTCTTCAGCCCGCGGTTGTACAGCTGGTACACCACACCCTTCTTCGTCACCTGCTTCGCCGACGCGTTCCCCATTGCCGTCGCCGTCGCCTCCCCAGCCTTGAACACACAGATCTTGTACTGCCCAGACGTGGCCGGGTACAGCGCGGGCGGCAGCGCAAACGCCGATGCCGTCGTCGTGCCCCACGTGTCCGCCACCATTGCCGACGCGTTTGTTGTCCGCACCAGCTGGAACCACTCCGGCGCTCCGGTCGCGCTCCCCGCCACAGTTGACGGCGTCGGGCACACCTGCGTGTCGTTTGCAATCGTCACCAGGTCGGTTGTGAACCCGGAGGCCCCGTTCAGCGCCGTGCAGTTCACCCCGCTCGAAGTCCCGCACCACGACGACACAGACACCTGCTCCCCAGTCGTGTCCCACGTGCTCTCCATCGTCCGCAGGTCGAACACAGACATGTTCGCCTGCGCAGACCCTACAATCATCTCCAGGAACGCCGGGTGCGAGTGCAGCAGGTAGTCCCCCTCGCTGCTCGACGCCAGACGCAGCCACGGGTTTGCCACCGTCAGGCTTGTGTGGTTCACCTTGTAGCACACCTGGTAGCTCCCCGGGTTCAGCGGGATGTGGAAGTACGCCCCAATCGATGTCCCCGACGTCGTCGACGCGAGGTACGGGCAGAACGGCGTCCCGCTCGTCGTGTCGTTGTCCGTGCACGTCCCCACGTTCGACACCGCGGCCGGCGACATGCAGTCCACCCCGACACCGGACCCGGCCCAGTTCGACAGTGTCCCCCACGTCGCCTCTGTGCTCGGGTCCTTCGGGAGACGCCCGACAGGGGTCTTCGACATCACAAGCTTGAAGATGTTCTGTGCCTGCAGCTCTGTGTTCGACGCCGTGCTGCTGTACGTGTTGAAGACAAACCCGTCCGTCGCAGTCGCCGTCGCTGCCGTCACGTCTGCCACATACTGTGTCGACACACCCGCAAGCGCAGTCGCGTCCGCCTTCGCCTCCGACGAGTACAGGCTCACCGCAGGCCGCAGCGCCGCGTTCAGCGTCCACGACTTCACAAGCCCCATCTCTGTGCGGAACCCGGCACGCCCCGTCGCCGCCTGCACCAGATGCTGCCCGCTGAGCCCCTGAGCCTCCTGCACCTCCACCCAGCGTGCCTTCAGTGCCGTCCCGCCCAGCCCGCCCTGCAGGAACACCGTGCGGATGCACACCTTGTACTGCGTGCGCGCATCGTTCGTCGCCGCAGGCAGCACCGTACGCAGCTCTGCCACGTCGCTCGGCCCGTCCGCCGGCCCCAGGTCCGTCATCCCGAGCGCCGACGCCGTTGACCCGGGCTCCGTCCACACGTGCACAGACGTTCCCCACTGCGTCAGGTTCGTCGACCCGTCGTGGCACGCAGACCCCACGGCCACAATCTTCGCTGCGTCCTTTCCGGGGTTCGTGTCAAACACGTCCTGGCTTGCTGCCGGCGAACACGTGTGGTTTACCGTCGGTGCGCACCGCAGGAACTGCACCTTCGACAGCCCCTGGTTCGTCGGCTGGTTCCCGGGAGTCACGTACCAACGCACCCCGTTGTCAATCACCTTGTAGTCGTACGCGTTCGCGTCCGCAGACCCCGGGCGCCACCACGACATCCAGTCCTCAGACGACTGACGCAGCTGCACGCACAGCGAGTAGTTCCCCGGCGTGTGCGGCACCGTCAGGTAGAAGTCGACGGTGTTGTTGGCCCCGTCCGTCAGCAGGTTGAACTTCGACGTTGCCGCAGAGTAGATCTCCCCCTCCGAGCTCCCGGCCTGGTTCTGGCAGTAGCGGTTCTGCTCCATCGTGCTGAAGGGCACCAGCTTCGCGTACAGCGAGAAGTCCGCCGTAATCGTCCCGTTGTTGTCCGTCACAGCCAGCGTCCCCGTCGTCAGCTGCACGCGGAACCGCTTCAGCTCCCCGCCCAGCAGCACCTCGCTGATGCGTGCCGGCGACACCTTCATTGCCGGCGCAGGCTTCACCTCCCAGGTCTCGTTGAACACGGCCCAGTTGTCCATCCCCGCCTGCTTGTAGCACACCTTGTAGAAGTTCGGCCCGTTCGACGTAGTGATGTGCGGAGGCATCACCACCACAGCCGCCACCGTCGCGTGCCCACCCGTGTACGTGTGGTCGTGTGGCACAATGTCGTCATAAATGTCGGGCGTCTTCGCCGCCAGCTCCGCCAGGTGAGGTTCTGTCGAGTTGCACGTTGCGTTCTGGCACATCGTCTGTGTCGGCCCCGCCAGCGCACAGGCGCGCACCGACGCCGAGTCGTAGTACAGCCCAGACTGCGCAATCGACCCCGCACCAGTCACGTTGCAGATCAGCGACAGGTGTGCGTCTGCCAGCTTCCCCATGTTCCAGTTGTACGGGTTGATGTCGCAGTTCTTGTCCGCCGCCACAAGGCGCAGCACGTCCCCGGACGCCGGGCAGCCCCCGGCACACGCCTTCCGCGGGCCCACCTGCAGCGACACCGTTGCGTCTGTGATAAGGAACAGCGCCTCCATCCCTGCACGCATCTCCACCGCAGACAGCGACAGCGACGTCAGGGCAGACGTCGTCGGTGTGAAGTACGACGACGGCGACACCCACGCCCCACGCTCCAGCACGCTGTCCGGCATCGGCTTCGTCTTGTCGTTCCACGCCCCTGTCGTGCCCGACGGCGACAGCGCAACCCAGTTGAAGAAGCGGTTTCTGTGGCACACAATGTAGTTTGTGATGTCCGGGACGGTGATGTAGTACGCCGCGTTCGACGACGCCGCCACGTCCGACATCGACCCTGCGCACGCCGTCTTGTCCGTCTCGGCCCCGGCGTTGTTGCACTCCACCATACCACCGTCTTTGTTCTCCGCCCCCACAGAGGGGATCGGGCGGAACGACGCGTAGTCACACGGCTTCCCCGCCTGCACCAGGCGCAGCACACTCCCCACAGTCTGCCCCACGCGGTCGCCTGTCGCGTACGTGCGCCCGAAGTTCCACGCACGCGTGTCCACTCCCATCGGTGCCGTCGCGTTCACTGTCTCAACCACAAGCGGGCCCCACGTCCCCGTGCGCGTGTCGTTCATGTACCACGTCGCCCACGCAGGGTACGCCGGTGCGCCCGCCGCGTCCTGATTCACAATGTAGTCCGGCACAAGCGGGTGTGCTGCCGTCGACGTCGTCCCCGGCAGGTACGAGTCGTTCAGGTGTGTCCAGCGCACGGGCAGCGACCCGGTCCCGCCCTTGTGGAACGGCAGCACGCGCATCCCCGAGTTCTTCGTGCACGTCGCCCCGCTGTACGTGCACGTCTTCCGGTAGCACACATACCACTGCGAGTACCGCGTCGCCGGCACGTACAGCGTCGACACCGTCACCGCCACACCGCCCGTCGCGTCCGCCACCCCAGACGCCGTCGGGTCCCCAACAAGGTTGCGCGACCCAATCGGGTACGGCGCCTCCTCCTCCACGAAGCCTCCCTGCGACGACGACGACGCTGTGTCCAGCGCACGCGACCAGCACCCTGCCAGCGGCTGCGACCCTGTCTTCGCTGCTGTCGGCCACGGGTGCGCACGTCCGTCCGTCTGTGCCTCTGCCAGCGACGCAGCCGCCACAATACGGAAGTAGTCGCCCCCAGACGGCGCCCAGTAGTTCGCACTCGTCGTCATCACCATCGGGTCCGCCCCAGACGCCTGCGGCGCACTCACCGCCACTGTGCTCGACGCCGGCAGGTTGTTCAGCGCCCCGGCACCGCTGTCGTCAAACACAATCTCCCCCCACGTCCCGGGCGTCATGTCCACCATCGACCACCCGACAGGCTCCACCACGGCCGTGAAGTACAGGTTCGCCGAGTTCGACGCACACGCCGACGGCGACGTGCAGCGGTACAGCTTCCGCCACACGGGCGCAGTTGCGTTCGTGCTGTTCAGGTTGGACACCTCCGCACGCTCCTGCCGCGACGAGTAGCAGATGTCGTACTTCGCCGCCGTCTGCGGCAGACGCACGTACACCATCGCCTCCGACCACATCGGCGTCACCGTCGAGTTCTGTGCGTAGTACGTGCCGCTCGACGACCACGAGTCCACCAGCGGGTTTGCGTACGGCGTCCCAAACACACCCACACCGCCCGCAGTCGCACCCTCCAGCAGCCCGCGCGTCCCCTCGCCCTGCCACGTCCCTGCCGCGTCCACGTAGTTCGTCCCGTAGTACGGCAGCCCAAACGTCTGGTACTCGTACGTGCACGGGTCCCCCTGCTTCACAATCTTCAGGTTGTCCCCGTCCGCACACTTGAACTCAGCCGTCGCACACCCGCTCGGCGCGTACGTGAAGTTGAAGTTCGCCTGCGCCGACAGCAGCTGCACCACTGCGTACTGCCCCAGCGTCGCGTCGGGCAGGTAGTACCACAGCTTCGCTGCCTGAGGTGTGAACTTGTACTCCCCGTTCCCGAGCACAAGCATCTTCCACTGCCCGAACTCAGCCTGCGTCTCCTTGTCAAACAAACGCGAGTCCAGCACGTGCTTGAAGCACACAACAAACGTCGTTGTCGACGGCGGTGCCACAAACGTTGCGTGAGCAGACGACACAAACCGGTCCCCTGCCGCACTGTCCGCCATAGACATCCCGTACTCCGTCGTCTGTGCCAGCGGCGTTGCGCTTGTGTACTCGCACCGGATGTCCTTCGTCGAGTCCCACGTGTACATGCGCACGTCAAACTGCGCCGCAGCCGTCGAGTTCAGTGCGTACTCCACACGCTTCGTCCCGTCCGGTGTCTGCAGCACCGTCTGCACACGCACACGGAACTCGTCACCCTCCCGCAGTGTGGCCCCGTGGTACATCCCCATCGTGTAGTTGTTGTACGACCCGAGCGAGTGTGTCAGCGACACTGTCTTCGACAGCGACTGCGTCAGCGACGTCGACAGCGACAGAGACTTCGACAGCGACCCAGACGCCGACGCCGTCCCCGTTGGCAGCGACAGCGACACGGACGCCGACTTCGACTTCGACAGCGACCCTGAGAAGGACGCTGTTCCAGACGGCAGTGAGAACGACATTGATCCTGTCGGCAGCGACAGTGACGACGACGCTGTCCCAGACGGCAGCGAGTACGACATCGACCCCGTCGGCAGCGACAGCGACACAGACGCTGACTTCGAGGTTGACAGACTGCGCGACTTCGACTTCGACATCGTGTACGTCACCGTCTTTGTGTTTGCAGCTTCTCCAACATGCCCAACAAGGGCAACCCCGAGCAGGGCCACCCCCACAAGGGCGCTAGGCCCTGTTCTTCCCATTCTCTTTCGAGAACCCGAGCTCTCTTGCGGTCTCAGGTTTCCCTTCCCGTTCAGCCACACGCTCTCACGGCCTCTCTCTCGTTTACTTGTTTTTGTGTAAGTGTAGAACTTTATGTGTAAAAATCAGAAAATAGTTTCTCCTGTGTTGTGTTGGGTGGTGCTGTGTGTGAGGAGAGGTATGTGGGATGGCATGACAAATGCTTGCAGCACGTGTGGTGTCTTTACTGTTGTGTTCACTCTTCTCTTCCAAACAATAAAACACTAAGACTAAACAACATTAGCAAATGCAGGAACTTTTGCTCGAGATAACCCTGAGAGCCGCTCTTGCCTGTCCTCTGAAGTCTCAACCCGAACCCCAACCCATGGACCATGGAGAGTAGTTGCGTTGCCAAGTTAGAGAGCAAATACAACAAGGTCCAAATAAGGAGATAGAAAAGGGAAAAATGAAAATCTGGATCAGAATCAAACTGAGCTCTGCCAACTCTGTACCAAGGACAAGGAAAGAGAAGACTTGACATCAGAAGATCAAACGTGTGGCGTGTATTATTAGTTCCGTTTCTCAACCCACAACACTTCCTTGCAAGGAAACGAACAAAGGTTTGAAACATCCCAGCCTACCTCCCGCTCTAGCACATCAGAGAAGGAGTGCAGTCAGCCTTGCACCGAAGAACAGGTTCACAGTCAGCCCAGACACGAAGGACAGTGCGCGGAACGGCTGGACCGCAAGCAGATATGTGACAAAGTGGATGAAACGCATGGCTGCGAAGACCTTCAGCAGAAGCACGTCTGTGTCGTTCGCCTTCCCGGAGAGGCCAAGCAGCAGTGCCATGGCAAGCAGCTGCGGCTCGTTCTCAAGCGAGTTCGACACACACCCCTGCAGCCTTGCCATGTCCTGTGGGGGTCCGTAGGCACCAAGCAGCACCTTGAACAGCGCCACCAGAGGGGCAGGGATGTCTGTGCTGTCCTCAGCAGTCTTGAACGACGTCGTCAGCAGGCGGGTGCGGATCGTGAGAAGGTGTGTCACGGCAAGCTTCAGTCCGAGAAACCCAGTCACTCCTGCAACGGTGTTCAGGTACGTGTTCGACATATTGTGGTGTGGTGTTTTGTGTATTGTGTCTGATTGCAGATGTTGTGTTGTGTTGAGAGAGGACGCTCCACACAGGCTATCTCTTCATGGTGGGCTGTTGTGTTGTGTAAGGAAAACACAACTCCTCGAAGTGCTACGCCTGCCAGTCCATTGCTCTCTCACCATGGAAGGAGGCCGTTAGGACGTATGGTGGCATGGTGGTGGTGGGCACACAGCTAGGAGGAGACAATAGAAGAAAAGCAGTGAGGTGGGCACATTGTTTTTTATTGAAGATATCCTCAGTCGGAGAGAAAGAGGGAGAGAGAGTGGGGCTTGGAGGGCTGTGGGCAACACGGGGATGTGGTGTTTTACCACCATAGACTTTGACTTCGTTTTTGTCATCGTTTTACATGTGTTCCCTACAGTGCAGTGTGCAAACCAGTCGTCAAAAACATAACACTGAACAGCCAACAGCGAACGTCCAACCAACATCAATGAGAACAGGAAAACAAACAAAAAGGCAGCACCGCTGATGTGACGCATTTATCACAATCAATAAAAGTGCGACACTGTCTTTTTCTCGCTTTTTCCTCCCTCTTGAAACTTGGCATTATTAGTGAGTCTCATTTCGCTGCTGTTCCGTCAAATGTAGAATAACCACACACTATCAATGGCCTGCACAACATGCAACACTTAACACGAGAGCTATAAAAAAAAATCCACCTTGTGGACAAATACGACAAAATGAAGACAAAGATAAGTTCACAAGATGACCCTCAGCCCCTCATGCTTGGTCACCTTTAAAAAGAAAGACGGGTGGGGCGGTGGTGGGTATTCATGGGCAGTGGAAAAAGTATGTGATATTTGACTAAAACAACACATACGCTGAAGGCTGCATAAAAAGAAGACAAGTTTGTAACGATGAACCTAAGCCTCTCGTCTGCTTAGTCACCTATGACCTAAAAGAGCATTTGAAAGATTAAGAGTACTCTCTGTGCACAGACGTCCTAAAAGAGTGAACACACAATGTCCTCACTCCCCACATCGGTTCTAAGTGGGGGTGTGAATACCGGACGTTGTGCTGCAAGCAAAGATGCAAAAGGAGGAGACCAGTGTACTAGCCTACCACGCTTCCGCGTAAAAACCCCTTTGTAGTGTGGTGTGGGGGTTGGGAAGGAAAGTTATAGAAATATAAATGTATCGAGTTTCGCTGCTTTGCTTTTGGCTTTCCCAAAAGCAAAAGATGTTGGAACATGCAAAAAAAAATTAAATCCATAATTCAGATTCGTTTGCATACTTTCTATTTACAGAAAATAGAAAAGATGCAAAAAGGGGGTAAGGAGAGGAAGGGGGTTTTAGTAAGATGATGACAAGCCCCTCGTGCTTAGTCACCTTTCTTGAAAACAATTTGTGTTGAACGAAAAAGATTCGCTTCGCGAAGAGGATTCCTTAAAAGGGGAGAGACTTCGAACGAACTTTACTCAAAGAAGAAGAAAAAAGCTTGAAAAATTACAAAAGCACTCTCGTGGCAGTGTAAAGGGGGGGTAGACCTATTATTACAGTAGACCTATTATTCCGTAATAATAGGTCCACCGTTTTTGGCCTTTTATTTAAAGTTTAACTTTTGAAAGTTTAAAAAATTTTAAGTTTAACTGTAATAATAGGTGTGACCCTAAGGTGGTAGGGTGGGTTGGCGGTGTGAGAACCATGCGTGGGCCACACACGGCATGCGTTTGGCAACCACACGTTGTGGTTAACGCCTGCATAGCATGTGCAGAGCGTTGTGTGTAACGCAAAGACACAAGGGGGTTTGCCCATGGGGACGAGTTTGAGCAGCCCACCGAAGGTGGGCTGCGTTTGGTAACCACTCGTTCCCTTGCTTGGGTTCCTTTTTTGCGTTTGGTAACCTCGTAGCCTTGCTTGGGTTCCTTTCGTTGCGTACAGATCGGTTGCGTTGTGCTGGTTGTGTTTGTTGCCACATGTTCGTGGGTACCTGTTGGTTTCTTTTCAGATCTTTGCATACCACGATCAAGAGGGAGTGGTAAGGATTAGCAAAACTAAATTGCATCAAGGATACAACTGAGCTCGTTGTCGCTGTCGATCTCCAAAGGCTCTATCACATCGTGATCGAGGTCAACGACAGGGATCGGCTCATCTTCCATCTCCACATCCACATCCAGAGACTCATCCAGATCCACGTATTGAGGTTCTGGTTTAGGCGGTGCAGACACAATCACAGGAGAGTCAGAGCCAGACATGTTTTAAAAGTTGGAATGATTTTGTCTTGTAATCCTGACAGGACTATTGACTATGTGGGGGCGGTAAGGGTGGAATAGGGGGTAATAGGTGGAAGAGGTGTAATAGTGGTTAAATAGCGCTTAAATAGCACTGTAATAATAGGTCATTAAACTTTTCAAAAGTTAAACTTTTTTGGGATTTTTCAGGAAAAAAAAAATTTTTAAGGTGTAATAATAGGTCTGCTCCCCCTTTACTTTGGTACACTGTCGTGAGAGTAAAAAGAAAACTGTGAGTAAAAAAAAAAAAAAAAAAAAAAAAAAAAACCCAAAGAGATAATTGTATCTCGTGAGAACACAACACACATTGGAAAACAAATCGGGTAGTCCTAAAGAACATTGTATTGGGAGATGGTGAAAACAGTTTATAACAAGTCGCAAGGGAGAAGGGGGAAGGGGGAGGGGTTGTGCCGCTGCTTGTACCAACTACGACAGCAACAATCTCAGGTGTGATATTGTGTCCTTTTCATGTCCTCCTTTAGTTTTGTTTTTGGACTGAAAACACCGGTGAGAGTTGTGTCTGAAGTGTCAGTGAAGAGGGTAACACTTCGTTTTTGTTGTTGTTTTGCAAAGAAAAATTAATGACACAAATCACACAAAGCACAAAGTAATCTTTTGCAAAAAAAAAAAAAAAAAAAAAGTTGAAAAACACTGCCACGTATCGCAGGACAACAGCCGAGTAGGATATGTGTCGTTGACGTGAGCCTGCCAAAACAGCATGCCACGTCACACAACCCCGTCACGTCCATACGGGTTGTATATCTAATGAGGCTGAAGTCGCAACGAATGGAGGGGGAAGCGTGCAGCTAAAAGGAAGAAACAACTCGAAGATGAATAGACCTCATGGGACACATGCTTGTTCATGTTACGTGTGTCACCTTCGGAAGCCTAGTTTCAATAAAACTGAAGCGAGACATATTTCTTGGGGAAAGAACTCGGAAAATCGGGGGAAATCGAAAAAAAATCGGTAAAAACGAGAAACAAAAGTGGGGGCTCCCTAAAAAGGAGTATTTTGGATAAAAAGGTTCAAAAAGCGCGTGGTTTCTGGGTCAAAAAAGAGGGGGAAAATAGTGAGGGGAGTTGGGTCCAGTCATAGGGGGTATAGCATATTTTTTGGAAAATTCTTCAAAAAAACGACGATTTTTGCTGGGCACAATGCAAATTTCAGAAAAATCCCAATTTTCGACTGGTTGAGCAAATTATGGCCCACCCACCCCGATTGTGTGTCAAAAACAGACTTCAGAATGTTTCTAGAAAGTATTACCCTTATCAGAGGGCGCAGTGTCCGACAAGGGTCACAGACAGAACGCGATTTAATTGGGGTCAAACGCCGAAGGAAAAGGAAGGATGCAGTATGGCGAGAGAATAAAAGTAGCGCACCGTGCGCCTTGGGCGCAAGCTTGCAACCCACACTTCGCGTGACATAGTTTGGCACTAAAAACGTGCAATTTCGAGCGCAATTTTTAGAAATGTTGCGTACCGTTGCTTCGCCATGGGTGCCATGACCGCCGTTTCTTTTGTAAATGTATTGAGATTACTGATACTGCGTGTGCCCAGTGCAAATATCAATGTAGTGTCGAACTCCGCAGTAGGATAACCGAGGAATTCTCACATTCTGCCGGAGGCCCCGAACGAGCTGGGTTGGGCTCGACCGAGTAATGACCGAGTTTCAGCGAAAACCACCAAAACCTATATTCCCCTGGGGTTTAGTTCTGCGACAGCTGAGATGTGTAAAAAAACACCACTATTCTGCCTCAGTACAGGTCCCAACCTGCTTGTTCGTTTTTCTTTTCAGACAGTCACTCAATTTTTCGACTCGCTGCGCTCGCGGACAAACCATCAACCCCCCCACGATTTCCTAAAAACCTGACAGCTAGCATCAGGCCTGCGCGGAAAAATCTCAAAAACGGGAGAGAAAAATAAAACGAAAAAAAATCTCGGATTTTCAGCGAAAAGAAGGATCCACCCTGCACCGGGGAGAGAGAAAGGTAACGCTTCCGCCTCGTCGCAAAATCGTTAGTGCGTTCGCACTGCTCACACTTGTACTGAACCCGTAAATGCCAGACGTCGTCCGTGTTCACGTTTTAGGGAGCCCCCTTGGATCAATAACTAATGCGGTTAGGTATGCACTAGAAGTCCGAACTGCGCCGCAGGCCCCCAATTGCATAGGGGGGTCTGGGGGGCGTATGCTTTACGCCCCCCAGTGGGGGGTTTGGGGGGCAAAGCCCCCCAATGGGGGGTTCGGGGGGCGAAGCCCCCCGGCGCTTTTTTTTTGGACTTTCGGGCCAGAAAAACCGAAAATTTGGGTTGAAATGGGCATTTTCCTAAGTAAAAACCACGAAATTTCGGGTGCGCGAAACCACGTTTTAGACCCCCACAGATGCTCAAAAGTGTCAAATTCTGGTTTTAATGGCCTCAAATCGTCGAAATTAGCCCTATATAGGCGGAAAAAAAAATTTGCGAGAGTCCCTTTCTATAAGTCAAAATAGCTGGAAAGTGGGGTGGGAGGGTCCGTAGTCCGAGGGTCCGTAAACATTTGAAAACATACGAAAACATGTGTTTTTCCCAGTTTTGGCTGGCAAAAAACATTTTTTTCCCCTTTGTATCTCAGTTTTGGCAAAGGTAAAAAACACTTTTTGAACTTTTTTGCGATTTTTTAACATGTTTTAGGGAGCCCCCAGTATAAGAATTCTTGTGTTTTTTTTGTCAGAATAAAACATCCGACGTTTCTTTGCAAAGCACTAACGGCTGCCTGGTATGGTATGACATGTTGGTTAGAAGGCTGCAAAACTTTGTTTTCTTGGAACTGTGTTCTGCAGTCTGGGTTATGCACTATGTGCTATTGAAAAACTCTTCGCTGGATACGTGCATTCTTGTATTGTACGTGCCTCCACTCAGGGTTACCTCTTCCTTATGAAACAAGAACCCCCACACATAGGCACACTACACAGAGGCAAACTCGTGCTGCGAGTGGTCCATCTCTTCATGCTCGGCATTGACCTCGCAGAACTCCGCAAGCGAGATGCCGTCGCCGGCATTCCGCTTCACCGCAAGGGCTGCTGCCATGGCCCCCAGGCACACAACACCACCCAGGGCAGCAACGAGCCACACCCACCAAGCCGTGCTGCTGTCGTCCGTGGCAGGCTCAGGGGTGTCAGGTGTCCCGGCAGACCCACGCAGGTCCGAGAACTCACCCGTTCCAAGAAGCTCTTCCAACAGCGCCGCTGCTGCCGCCCCCTCAGCACCCGTGAAGGTCGTCACCAGCATGTCCTCCCCGTCGCCCACATCCGTTGCCGTCACCTCAATCGTATCAACAGGCTCACCCGTGCGACGTGCCACACGCTTCTTGTACTCCTCCTTGTCAAACGGGCGCAGTGTGCGGGAGGTCACCTTCCCGGTCACAGGCCTGGGGCCTGGGGAGCGGGTCTCTGGTGTGTATGTCTCGCCGCTTGGCAGGGAGGTGATGTCAACTGGGGCACGGGTCTGGCCACTTGGCAGGGGTGTTCCGTCAACGTCAACTGGTGCGAGTGTCTCACCGATTGGCAGCGGTGTTGTGACCTGTGGTGCAAATGTCTCTCCACTCGGCAGGGGTGTGTCAACTGGCGGTGCTGGTGTGCTTCCTGCAGGCGCTGCTGTGGTCTTTGTGTTAGTGGCACTGCAGTCGGCAGCCCCGCCGGTTGCCTTGACCCCATTCCCGCATGTGCAAGTGAAGTCCTTCAGGCTTGTGAGCGTCTTCACAGGGTCCACACACGTCTGGTCATCATCACACGGGTTCGACTCACATTCGTCCTTCGAGCATGTTGCGGGTCCGTCAGTCTTTCTCAGAGTTGCGTCGACAACACACGTGCACACGAAGTCGTGCTGGCTGCCGTAGCTGGTGTCTGGGTCGGAACAGGTCTGGTCATCTCCACAGGGTCCTGCATCACACTCGTCAATTGTGCAGGTTGCTGCAGCTCCAGTTGCCTTGATCGAGGCATCAGCACTGCAGGTGCAGGTGTAGTCCTTCAGGCTCTTGAGCGTCTGCACGGGGTCCTCGCAGGTCTGGTCATCGCCACAAGGGTTCGACTTACACTCATCCTTCGAGCACGTTGCGGGGCCGTCCTTCTGTGTGATGCTTGCGTCAACATCGCAGGTGCACACGAAGTCGTGCTGCACGAGGTAGCTGGTGTCTGGGTCGGAGCAGGTCTGGTCATCTCCACAGGGTGCTGCCTCGCACTCATCGATCGTGCATGTGGCTTTCCCACCTGTTGCCTTCACTCCGTTGTCACATGTGCAGGTGTAGTCCTTCAGGCTCTGAAGAGTCTTCACAGGGTCCTCGCAGGTCTGGTCATCGCCACAAGGGTTCGACTCACATTCGTCCTTCGAGCATGTTGCGGGTCCGTCAGTCTTTCTCAGAGTTGCGTCGACAACACACGTGCACACGAAGTCGTGCTGGCTGCCGTAGCTTGTGTCTGGGTCGGAACAGGTCTGGCCATCCCCACACGGCTTTGCCTCGCATTCGTCAATTGTGCAGGTTGCCGCAGCTCCAGTTGCCTTGATCGAGGCATCAGCACTGCAGGTGCAGGTGTAGTCCTTCAGGCTCTTGAGCGCCTTCACAGGGTCCTCGCATGTTTGGTCATCGCCACACGGGTTCGACTCACATTCGTCCTTCGAGCATGTTGCAGGTCCGTCCTTCTGTGTGATGCTTGCGTCAGCATCGCAGGTGCACACGAAGTCGTGCTGGCTGCCGTAGCTTGTGTCTGGGTCGGAACAGGTCTGACCATCCCCACACGGCTTTGCCTCGCATTCGTCAATTGTGCAGGTTGCTGCAGCTCCAGTTGCCTTGATCGAGGCATCAGCACTGCAGGTGCAGGTGTAGTCTTTCAGGCTCTGAAGAGTCTTCACAGGGTCCTCGCAGGTCTGGTCATCGCCACATGGGTTCGACTCACATTCGTCCTTCGAGCATGTTGCGGGGCCGTCAGTCTTCGTGATGCTTGCGTCGACATCACACGTGCACACGAAGTCGTGCTGCACGAGGTAGCTTGTGTCTGGGTCGGAACAGGTCTGGCCATCTCCACACGGCTTTGCCTCACACTCGTCAAGGGTGCATGTGGCTTTCCCACCTGTTGCCTTCACTCCGTTGTCACACGTGCAGGTGTAGTCCTTTAGGCTAGTGCGCGATTGCTCAGGGTCCTCACATGTCTGGTCGTCGCCACAAGGGTTGTTCTTGCATTCGTCATTGAAGCATGTTGCAGGTCCATCAATGTTTGTAAGAGTCGCATCGTTGTCGCAGGTGCATATGAAATCGTGCTGCACAAGGTAGCTTGTGTCCTTGTCTTCGCATGTTTGGCCATCCCCACAGGGTGGTGTGGCTGCTGTGCATTCGTCAAGTTCACACGTCGCTGGACCACCAGTCGATGTGACACCGTTTGCACATGTGCAGGTGTAGTCGAGAGTCGCAGATATGTCCTTGCTCTTGTCTGCACAGGTCTGGACATCGCCACATGGCTTCGCAAGACACTCGTCCAATTCACACGTCGCAACACCACCCACCATCGACCCTGTGGCACCTCCCTTGCAGCTGCACGTGTAGTCGTCTGTGCTCAACACAGCCTTGTCTGCATCAATACAGTCCTGGCTGCTCCCACACGGGTTCGCCTCACACTCGTCTACCTCACACACAGCAGCCGATCCGGTCGCAGATCCCATGCCCGTCGTGCACGTGCACACAAAGTCGAGTGTGCTGGTGCTTGTCGTATCGGGGTCTACACAGTCCTGTCCCGCACAAGGGTTTCCTGCGCACTCGTCAGTGTCGCCCTTCATGCACACAGCAGGCGCACCTGTCTGCTTCTCCCCGTTCGCACACACGCACTCAAAGCTACCTGTCGCACTGGGCGACTTGTCCATGTCTGTGCACGTCTGTCCGTCACCACAGGGCATCGACTCGCACTCGTCCACCTCGCACACTGCTGCTGCACC
This sequence comes from Rhynchopus sp. YZ270_cl-10, assembly GCA_964035575.1. NCBI lineage: Eukaryota > Euglenozoa > Diplonemea > Diplonemida > Diplonemidae > Rhynchopus > Rhynchopus sp. YZ270_cl-10. The sequence goes on from OZ037931.1 coordinate 52,271, forward strand.
TGTCTTCACAGTCATCTTGTCCACATCGCAGGTGCACGTGAAGTCAAACCTCGACCCCAACGTCTGCACGGGGTCAGAGCACGTCTGTGCATCACCACACGGGTTAGGGACACATTCGTCGAGGGAGCATGCCGCCACCTTAGCTCCTGTAGCCTGCACACTCATGTCGTTGTCGCATGTGCAGGTGTAGTCCTTCAGGCTCTTGAGCGTCTGCACAGGGTCCTCGCAGGTCTGGTCATCACCACAAGGGTTCGACTCACACTCGTCCTTCGAGCATGTTGCAGGTCCGTCCTTCTGTGTGATGCTTGCGTCAGCATCGCAGGTGCACACGAAGTCGTGCTGGCTGCCGTAGCTTGTGTCTGGGTCGGAACAGGTCTGGCCATCCCCACACGGCTTTGCCTCGCATTCGTCAATTGTGCAGGTTGCTGCAGCTCCAGTTGCCTTGATCGAGGCATCAGCACTGCAGGTGCAGGTGTAGTCTTTCAGGCTCTTGAGCGCCTTCACAGGGTCCTCGCATGTCTGGTCATCGCCACATGGGTTCGACTTACACTCGTCCTTCGAGCACGTTGCAGGTCCGTCCTTCTGTGTGATGCTTGCGTCAACATCGCAGGTGCACACGAAGTCGTGCTGCACGAGGTAGCTGGTGTCTGGGTCGGAGCAGGTCTGGTCATCTCCACAGGGTGCTGCCTCGCACTCATCGATCGTGCATGTGGCTTTCCCACCTGTTGCCTTCACTCCGTTGTCACATGTGCAGGTGTAGTCCTTCAGGCTCTGAAGAGTCTTCACAGGGTCCTCGCAGGTCTGATCATCGCCACATGGGTTCGACTCACATTCGTCCTTCGAGCATGTTGCGGGGCCGTCAGTCTTCGTGATGCTTGCGTCGACATCACACGTGCACACGAAGTCGTGCTGCACGAGGTAGCTTGTGTCTGGGTCGGAACAGGTCTGGCCATCTCCACACGGCTTTGCCTCACACTCGTCAAGGGTGCATGTGGCTTTCCCACCTGTTGCCTTCACTCCGTTGGCACACGTGCAGGTGTAGTCCTTCAAGCTCTTGAGGGTCTTCACAGGGTCCTCGCAGGTCTGGTCATCACCACAAGGGTTTGACTCACACTCGTCCTTCGAGCATGTTGCAGGTCCGTCCTTCTGTGTGATGCTTGCGTCGACATCACACGTGCACACGAAGTCGTGCTGCACAAGGTAGCTGGTGTCTGGGTCGGAACAGGTCTGGCCATCCCCACACGGCTTTGCCTCACATTCGTCAATTGTACAAGTTGCTGATCCGCCGGTTGCCTTCACTCCGTTGTCACATGTGCAGGTGTAGTCCTTCAGGCTCTGGAGTGTCTTCATAGGGTCCTCGCATGTCTGGTCAGCATCACAAGGGCTAGACTCACACTCATCCTTCGAGCACGTTGCAGGTCCGTCCTTCTGTGTGATGCTTGCGTCAACATCGCAGGTGCACACGAAATCATGCTGCACGAGGTAACTTGTGTCTGGGTCCTCGCAGGTCTGGCCATCTCCACAGGGTGCTGCCTCGCACTCATCGATCGTGCATGTGGCTTTCCCACCTGTTGCCTTCACTCCGTTGTCACATGTGCAGGTGTAGTCCTTCAGGCTCTGGAGAGTCTTCACAGGGTCCTCGCAGGTCTGGTCATCGCCACAAGGGTTCGACTCACACTCGTCCTTCGAGCATGTTGCGGGGCCGTCCTTCTGTGTGATGCTGGTGTCAATGTCACAGGTGCACACGAAGTCGTGCTGGCTGCCGTAGCTTGTGTCTGGGTCCTCACAGGTCTGGTCATCCCCACACGGCTTTGCCTCACACTCGTCAATTGTACAAGTTGCTGCAGCTCCAGTTGCCTTGATCGAGGCATCAGCAGTGCAGGTGCAGGTGTAGTCGTTGAGCACAGACGCAGATGTGTCTGGATCCGCACAGGTCTGGTCATCGCCACACGGCTTTGCCTCACACTCATCAAGGGGACAGTCTGCCGGCATGCCTGTCGCTGTCACTGTAGCGTCGCTGTCACACGCACATGTGAAGTCGCCTGTCACCTGCATGTCCACTTCCGTGCATGTCTGTCCATCACCACAGGGCATCATGACTGCGCACTCGTCCACATCTGCTGCGGGCACATCTGTTGGCGGGGCCGGTGTCGGCTCTGTGACTTCCTTCGAGTAGTAGCGTGTGGTGAAGGCCTCGTTCGTGTGGAAGCGGCCTCCTGGACGGTCGTCAAGCGTGCCCCATGTGTAGCCGTAGCCGTTGCCGTTCCATGTGCAGGACTTGCCGCCTTCGCTGCCGTCAGTCATCTCGCCAACCTTGTTCGGTGTGCCGTCATCGTTACGCTTCCACGTGTGTGCCCAGGCGACGTCACCGTTGCCAAGTGTTGCCCACTGCGAGTCCTCACCCCACATCGTCGCGTGCGTCACCTCAATGGCCTCAGTCAGGTCGTTCCCGTCACCGTCAATCTCCTTCAGGAAGTATTTCGCAGGGTAGTACGCGTCCGCCGCCATCTCACCCCACCCAAGCAGGAAGCGGTCGCAGTTACCAGACCCAAGCTTCGCAAGCTTCACACTGCGCTCGCGTGTGCCCGTTGTCTTGATGACCCACTTCTTCAGCAGCACCTCGCCGCTCTTCGAGAGACGCATGAAGCCCACGTCGTTCGTCTGCGCCTCGAAGACATCCTTCCCTCCGTCAGGACCCTGCCACGCCTGCACGTACCCGTCGCCACATGGCAGGAGGTCGCCAAGCCAGCCAGAGATCGCCTGGTTGTTAACGCACTGGAAGGGTGCGACGGTAATGGGACCCACCTTCTCAATGTGCGACCGGAAGACAAGCCCGTTCTTCCATTTGTTGTCGACGTCGCAGTTGTCCTTAGCGGGGTCGTTGCAGGTGCCACCCAGGTCCGAACAGCAGAGCACGGCAAGCTCGTCCACCTCCGCGTTGTACGCCATGCGTGCTGTCTCCGTGTGCCCACCCGTGCACGCCCAGCTGTCCCCGTAGCCAGACACCTGCTCCTCCGTGTCGCCGTCCCAGAAGGTGATCGCGTCGGCCACGTGCCCACCCCACTCACCGTTGTGGAAGGCCACGTACCAGTTGCGCGACGGGATGTATTGCACAAGACGGAAGTCGGCACCCTTCATCATCGGGTATCCTCCCTTGCACTCGCCTGTTGCACGGCATTCCTCCTGGAGCACGCTGAAGCGGCGCACCTCCTTGGACAGGTCTGGAGACACCTCAACAATCTTCAGGTGCAGCCACTCCGTCCACCCCGCAACCTCAGCACACATCACAGCAAGGGTGTCACCCTTACCACGGGCCAGGCCACCTCCGTGCACGCACTTCGGCAGCTTGATGTGTGCCACAATCTCTGCCCCGCTGTCTGTGAAGCGCACCTTCTCAATGTGTGTGCCCGCAGTCGTCCAGTCGTCTGAGTCCTCCGCCCAGTAGACATACATGGTGTCTGGGCTGCTCCAGTCGGGGAAGGAGTTCATCGGCATCGGCTGCCCGTCGCAGATGTTCTCCGGGTAGAGGGAGAAGAGTGTCTTCGCACCAAGCCCACCACGGATGCGCCCGTCCAGGCAGTGCTGGTGGGTGTACACCGTGTCCGCAACAGACGCGTAGAGCTGGTCTGCCTGCGGCTTGCATGCGCACTGCAACGCCTTTTCCTTGGACGACACAGAAAGCTCTGTGCACGTGCCCTCATAGAAGTCTTGGTAGTCGGCAGACACCGAGGGGAGCAGCACCGCTGCTGCGAGCAGAGCTGCACGCAACATCATTTGCGACGCTGCTTCTTTTTTGTAAGGTTCTTTGCTTAGAACAGCTCTTCAAACGTTCGTCACGCACTCTTTTCCTTATGACAATAATATGTGTACAAGAATAAAACCTGCACAGTGGGTGTGATAGTTGTGGTTGTGTGTGGTGGGTTCGCACAGCTGAGTGATACAAAAAGAGAAAAGTTGTGGGGCGGGAAAATTGTTTTTATTGAAGATCTGAGAACTTAGATCTCCTTAGTCGGGGGGCTCAAAGGGGAGGGGGGAAATGAGACAAAGTTGTGGAGGTGAAGTTAGCTCGACACATGAGGAATGATATAGACAGCACACTGACACTTCACCAAAGCGGAGAAGCAGTGGAAAATAGCAAAGACAAACGGGAAGATAAAAAAACACGCCACACATTAGCTTCACAAATGGATGCGTGTTGTATTGCCATCCTGTGGCTGTGATGGTCTACCGACACACAACAGACACATTGTCAGACAGCAACTACAACACGATACGATACGGATGGTGGGAGGGAGAAACGAAGAAATAACAATCAAATTGAAATTGAAGTTGACAGTGAACAACACCTCTGGGATGCAGGTACTGAACAAATAGGAAAACAAAAGAAGAAAAAACACTCGAAGAAAAGTAAAGCAAACGGAGAAAACAAAACAATAGCTGCGAAGAAGAAAAAAATGAAATTAATAGTAGTCAGAATCTGAGCAAAACTGAACACGAACACAAGCACGCAAAGCCGTAGGCTGTCGCCGTCACTTCGACTCAGTTCAGTTCACTCAATTTGGACCCGATCACTTAGTTCAGTTCCTGGCGTTGGCGCAGGCCTGCTTCACGGCCGAAACCATGAGCGGGAAGTCTGGTGTTCCGAGTCCTGTGGACGCATCCCATCCCTTGATGGCCTCCCACCCCTCGGTGTTCTTGCCAATGGCGTTGGTGCCTTTGGTCACGTCACGGAAGATCTGCGGGTTCTGGTAGAAGAGGGGGTTGGCAAACCCGAGGGTCTTCCCGGACTCAGCAAGGCAGACCTCGTTCAGCAGGGTCACAATGCCTCCGAAGGTCGGGGACGACGCAGAGGTGCCGCCGACAGCCTCGAGAAGCCCGTGCCACATGACTGTGAAGGACTGGCCAAGGGTCGACACGTCAGGGGAGCCACGGCCGCTGGTGGCGTAGGACAGCTTCGGGAGCGACACGGTGTTCAGGTAGGTCGTAATGTCGGCCGTCTGGTATGACGGGGCGTCAAAGTCGTAGGAGAACCCTCCGCCCGATCCGAACTGTGTGGTGGCCTCCTCAGCGCCAGACGTGCCGTGCTGGAACCAGGTCGACCCAACAGCCACGCAGTACGGGATCGATGCGGGGTACGACGGGCTCAGCTTGCCTGCGTTGATGCCCTGGCGGGTCGAGTGGCCACTGCCGTCGTCGCCGCTGGAGATCATCACAGTGATACCAAGGGCAGCCAGCTTCTGCACGTCCACGCTGAAACGCGCAATCAGCGATGTCTCGCAGAAGTCGATCTTCTGGGATCCGTAGCTGATGCTGATCACAGACGGGTGCTCGGCCTCCGAGGACACGTTCCCGGCAAACTCAATCAGGTCTGCGCAGAAGTCGGTTCCGGGGTACGAGTACACCCACGTCGGGGCACCGCCTATCGGCACCATGTACTCGGTGTCAAGCATCGACTCCACACCGGGCAGGATCTGCTTGTCCTTCCCGATGTACTTTGCGATGTTGCAGTCGGCACCGCCGTCGTACTTCTTGCAGAAGTTCGCAAGGTCCGCATCGCTCACGTACTGGCCCTGGAACTGCGCAATCGCCTGGATGTTCGACTTGCCACTGGCAGGCACAGCAGAGATGTTGTAGGTGTTGCGCAGGAACGGGGGTGTCACGTCTCCGGCAGCCTGCACGTTCTCCTTCACAAGCGGTGCAGACACGGGGTCGAGGGGGAAGCCGTGGAATCCGGAGAAGGTCTCGACAACTGCAGCGACCTCTGCGGGCAGGCGCACTCCGCCGGTTGCGCGCGCAATCCTCTGCCCAGTTGTGTGCTCAAAGGTCTCAAACGCAGACTGCGACATGTGCGACAGCTGCTCCAGCGTCGCCTCAATCCTGATGTGGTCGCCGTGCGGGTGCTCCACCACAGTGCGGATGCCGTGCTCGGCCAGCCACTTCTTCACCACAGCCGTGTTCTGTGCCGACGGGCGCACCATGTTCCCGACCTCCTCGTAGGACGGGTAGTTCAGGTAGTTCGCGCTGTTCGGGTTCGAGACGTCGTCCACAAGCTGCTGCAGGGCCTTGGGGTTCGCACGCTTCATCCCAATCACAACGTTGTCGTAGACCTGGTTCGTGTCCATGTCAGCGTCCACCTTGCTCCACCCGAGCGGGGTGTCGATCGTGGTGTGCACCTTCACAAGCTCTGCCGATGAGAGTGCTGCGAGCACTGCAAGGCACAAGACACGCATTGTTGCACAAAAATATATATTCTTCTCAAGTTCTGTTGTGTGGGTATGGGTGTGGTTTCACAGGTGAGGTGGAAGGGCAGGGATTGGCATGCAGGGAAGGGGAGGGGGCGGGGGACGTCAAAAAGTCATAAAGAATCATTACGGAGCCTCCTCAAGGCAGCTGTGGACATATCGGATTTGTGCACCACACTGTTGAGTCTACCAGGAGTAGAGAGCAACGCAAGAAACCACCCACAACGTACTGTCCAAATATGCTTTTCTTTGGCAGTCCTTAACACTCATCGCTGGTGTGGTTGATGAACGCAACCGAACACAACGCAACGGAACAACGGAATCGCTCTTGTTGTACTCTTGTCTGAGTGTGGTGGGTGTTTGAAAAAGTTTGCTTCAACTTTGTTGTTTTTGTTTTTGTTTTTGCTACTCTGTTTGTTTTGTATTGCATTTCATTGTAGTACTTTGTAAGTTGAGAGGTAGGTGCGCTTCTTTGTTAAGATAGCGACTAATTCCTGTTGAAGCCTCACTACAAAGAAAAGAAAAATGTTTAAAAATAAAAAATAAAAAGGGTCTTTGTATTTTGATGTCGTTAGCAAACGGGTAAAAAAAGAAAAGGTCTGGTTTCGGCGGTCTGCTCCTTGACCAGGATAACAGCCCTTTGACCGCGCTCATCAGAAGGAGCAAGGGCTAAAAGAAAGAAAAGAACACTTTTTGTGAGTGCACAGTAACAACGACTATCAAAAAGGAAACGATCAACTTAATGTTTGGGTTTGCTTTTTTGAAAAGAATGTAGTTTCGGGTATCGTAGCTCGCCAACCCTGGGCAGACAATATCCACAACAATGGTTGGGATATCATCGAAAGAGTAATATACACGTTTCTGTTAGGAAATCTGTGAAAAAGTGACTCGTCTGCACATGTCGTTACGTCAAAGTCTTGTTTGGGATGCATCATTATACCGATAAATCAGTTTATTGTGGAACGGCATCAAGGTTCCATCACGAGCTAACCAGGCTCTAGCCTCCCTCCCCCTTGAGTGTGGTGGGTGTGTTGTGAAAAAGAGAAAGAGAAAGAAAAGAAAATACTCATAAAGGGATCCGTTTTTTGGTTTTATTTTGTTTTTATTTGGGAAAGGTAAAATATACATTCATAGGAGGGTACTCAAACTTCCCGTTTTTCCCTTTGCCATTTCAAAAAAAAAAACAAAAAAAATTTTTTTTGACAAGGCAATTTTCAGGTGGAAAAAAAAAAAAAAATTCACCTGAACCCCGGAGCAACTAAACATATAAATGAGGTGATCCAGTCTCACGCTTTTTCACACATTTTCACTTGGTTTCACACATTTTCACACGTTTTCACGGTGTGAAAACGTGTGGAAAAGTGTACGCTGGATCACCTCAACAACCAAAAAAAATATTATTGAGATGAACCTACCGGGAGTGAAAAATACGGAAGTAACAAAGTGGAATGGCATGAAGCATGCAAGCGGAATGTGAAGTGATGTGAAGTGAAGGAAAGAGAGTTGAAGTGAAGGACACGCAGAGAGCACAAGAGGAACTGTGCCCTTGATCCGACCCCAAAGAAGTGTCCAATGAAGGTGGGTGGTACAGTGGGGATGATTTCTTGCTCACTCAACAAAACACTACTCAACCCGCCCAAACACACATAATAATCCTAACACCCCAATTCCCACTCCCGCTTTCTTTACTGCCCCTAAAAACCAACGTCACCTAGTCTGCTGCGTACAACGTTGCTACACTTGTCCATTCCGTCGACTTTCGACAACATTTTGCAGTTGTCGAGAAAATAGGCGCCCATCGTGGTGATTGATTGCAGGCCGGTGAAGTCCACTTTCGACAACGATGTGCAGTCGGAGAGAAAATAATCACCAATCGTGGTGACTGATTGCAGGCCGGTGAAGTCCACTTCCGACAACGATGTGCAGTTGTAGAGAAAATTGGTACCAATCGTGGTGACTGCTTGCAGGTCGGTGAAGTCCACTTTCGACAACGATGTGCAGTTTAAGAGAAACTCGCCACCAATCGTGGTGACTGATTGCAGGCCGGTGAAGTCCACTTTCGACAACGATGTGCAGCCGGAGAGAAAATAATCACCAATCGTGGTGACTGATTGCAGGCCGGTGAAGTCCACTTCCGACAACGATGCGCAGTTGTAGAGAAAATTAGTACCAATCGTGGTGACTGATTGCAGGCTGGTGAAGTCCACTTTCGACAACGATGTGCATTTGCAGAGAAAATCATCACCAATCGTGGTGACTGATTGCAGGCTGGTGAAGTCCACTTTCGACAACGATGTGCATTTGCAGAGAAAATCATCACCAATCGTGGTGACTGATTGCAGGCTGGTGAAGTCCACTTCCGACAACGATGTGCAGTCGGAGAGAAAATAATCACCAATCGCGGTGACTGATTGCAGGCCGGTGAAGTCCACTTTCGCCAACGATGTGCAGTCGGAGAGAAAATAATCACCAATCGTGGTGACTGCTTGCAGGCCGGTGAAGTCCACTTTCGACAACGATCTGCAGTTGTAGAGAAAATTGGTACCAATCGTGGTGACTGATTGCAGGCCGGTGATGTCCACTTCCGACAACGATGTGCAGTTGTAGAGAAAATTGGTACCAATCGTGGTGACTGATTGCAGGCCGGTGAAGTCCACTTTCGACAACGATGTGCAGTTGTAGAGAAACCCGCCACCAATCGTGGTGACTGATTGCAGGCCGGTGAAGTCCACTTCCGACAACGATGTGCAGTCGGAGAGAAAATAATCACCAATCGTGGTGACTGCTTGCAGGCCGGTGAAGTCCACTTTCGACAACGATGTGCAGTTGTAGAGAAACCCGCCACCAATCGTGGTGACTGATTGCAGGCCGGTGAAGTCCACTTTCGACAACGATGTGCAGTCGGAGAGAAAATAATCACCAATCGTGGTGACTGATTGCAGGCCGGTGAAGTCCACTTCCGACAACGATGTGCAGTCGGAGAGAAAATAATCACCAATCGTGGTGACTGCTTGCAGGCCGGTGATGTCCACTTCCGACAACGATGTGCAGTTGTAGAGAAAATTGGTACCAATCGTGGTGACTGATTGCAGGCCGGTGAAGTCCACTTCCGACAACGATGTGCAGTCGGAGAGAAAATAATCACCAATCGTGGTGACTGCTTGCAGGCCGGTGAAGTCCACTTTCGACAACGATGTGCAGTTGTAGAGAAACCCGCCACCAATCGTGGTGACTGATTGCAGGCCGGTGAAGTCCACTTTCGACAACGATGTGCAGTCGGAGAGAAAATAATCACCAATCGTGGTGACTGATTGCAGGCCGGTGAAGTCCACTTCCGACAACGATGTGCAGTCGGAGAGAAAATAATCACCAATCGTGGTGACTGCTTGCAGGCTGGTGAAGTCCACTTCCGACAACGATGGGCAGTTGTAGAGAAACCCGCCACCAATCGTGGTGACTGCTTGCAGGCCGGTGAAGTCCACTTCCGACAACGATATGCAGTTGTAGAGAAACCTATCACCAATCGTGGTGACTGATTGCAGGCCGGTGAAGTCCACTTTCGACAACGATGTGCAGTCGGAGAGAAAATAATCATCAATTGTGGTGATTGATTGCAGCAAGGCGACCACTCGACCACGTGGTCGACCATGAAAATGACCTCCTCGACCATGGTCGACCACGTGGTCGACCACGTGGTCGACCATGTGGTCGACCATGGGGTCGACCATGAGGTCGACCACCGACGTGTTTTGGTGGTCATACTGGGCCAAAACCGCCAGAAACTGCACCCACGAGGTGTTTTGAGGTCCTACAACGGGTTCCACGGCTATATGGGTGTCGACCACCCAAGGTCGACCCAAAAAAAAATTTTGGCAAAGACAAAATCCGATTTTTAACCTGAAAAAAAAAAAAAAAAAAGTGTTTTTTTTTTCACAAAAAAAAAATTTTTTTTTTTTTCGTGGTCGACCACGTGGTCGACCACGCCAAAATGGTCGACCACGTGGTCGAGTGGTCGCCTTGATTGCAGGCCGGTGAAGTCCACTTCCGACAACGATGTGCATTTGGAGAGAAAATTGGTACCAATCGTGGTGACTGCTTGCAGGCCGGTGAAGTCCACTTCCGACAACGATGTGCATTTGTAGAGAAACCCGCCACCAATCGTGGTGACTGATTGCAGGCCGGTGAAGTCCACTTTCGACAACGTTGTGCACTCGGAGAGAAACCCGTAACCAATAGTGGTGACGAAGGGTAATGCAGGCAGGTGCAGTGTGCTGCCACAGTTGTCATCCACATTGGGTGCGCAACTGAAACCAATGTGCGTTACGTCACTACCTGAGAAGAAGTCACGTGGAATCTCAGTCGCAACTTCTGCCTGAAGAAGCAAGCTGGCCACCTTCGGATCCTCCACCTGCTGCAACCTTTCTGCTGTGATGTTTGTCTCACCCAATGCATGAAGAGCTGATATGGCTTCGTACTTCATCGATTTCGTCAACACGACTGTGTCTCCAGCACTCAGTTCTGTGATGTCCTCTCCTTCCTCCTTCCCTCCGAAGCCCATGCGGAAGCTGTCTTTGCACAACTCTGTTGCAGACGCCACCTTCTGCCGCATCGTCTCCGTTGTGTCGTTCTCACCCACCTCCATCACGAATTCCTTCCCCAAGCCCTGGATAGTCAGTTCCATTTTCTGTGTCTCTTTGATGTATCTCTGCAGGTGGGTTGTTGGGTAAGGAGGAGCTTTTAACCCGCAAACCCCAAGATTTTTTATCATCTGAATCCATACTTGTAGCTATCTAGCCGTGGTACGTGGCGATTTTTTTAGCCAAAAGAAAGAAAAAAATTGGCCGGAAAGAAATTACCCTCAGGCAAGAAATTTCCCTCGGGCAATAAATTTCCTTCCGGGATATGCACCTGGGGAACTGGATTGCATCCTGTACCTAAATTTTTTTTGCCTGCGGCGCCATTTTTCATTTTTTTGCTCCGCAAAAAAGGGTTCGTTGAGTGACTCTGGTGTCAGGGATTACGCTCCACGTGTGGAACGTATGGAAATCCATACGTGAATAGCTTTTGAAAAGGTGGAATCAATACGTGTCCATATGTAGGTAATTTGGGTTTTGGATTGAGGCTGGGGTGGGGGTAGATGAGGAGTGCACATTGCACATGGGGGCTCCGCCCCCACCCCTCGCCTACCCCCCACAGAATTCTATTTTTAGAAGATAATTTTCTTTTCTAAATTTTTCGCGCCTTGTTGTGCGTGGTGTGTAGCACTAACGCTAACGCTACGCTACGTTACGTTACGCGCCTCTACGCACTTTAAGTGGTCAAAAATCTTTTTTTCGCCTCCGGCGAAAATGTCCCGGTAAACCGTTAAAACTGCTGCATTCACTCGCATATTGCATATCATCTCACGTTCCCCTCCTTTGCGGGATAAGCAAAAAAATTATGTCAGGTCGGTAGCGTGCGGACGTTTCCTAGTATAGACACCTACAAAAAGAAACGACAGTCATGACAAACATTCCTTGTTCGAACGCATCGGTTCCATCGCGTCGGTTCCATCGCGTCGGTTCTAACGCATCGGTTCTAACGCATCGGTTCCATCGCATCGGTTCTAACGAATCGGTTCCAACGCATCGGTTCTAACGCATCGGTTCCAACGCATGGGTTCGAACGCATCGGTTCCAACGCATCGGTTCTAACGCATCGGTTCCAACGCATCGGTTCCAACGCATCGGTACCAACGCATCGGTTCCAACGCATCGGTTCCAACGCATAGGTTCTAACGCATCGGTTGTAACGCATCGGTTCTAACGCATCGGTTACAACGCATCGGTTCTAACGCATCGGTTCTAACGCATCGGTTCTAACGCGTCGGTTCCAACGCGTCGGTTCTAACGCATCGGTTCTAACGCGTCGGTTCTAACGCATCGGTTCCAACGCGTCGGTTCTAACGCATCGGTTCTAACGCGTCGGTTCTAACGCATCGGTTCTAACGCATCGGTTCTAACGCATCGGTTCCAACGCATCGGTTCCAACGCATAGGTTCTAACGCATCGGTTGTAACGCGTCGGTTCTAACGCATCGGTTGTAACGCATCGGTTCTAACGCATCGGTTCCAACGCATAGGTTCTAACGCATCGGTTGTAACGCATCGGTTCTAACGCATCGGTTCCAACGCGTCGGTTCTAACGCATCGGTTCTAACGCGTCGGTTCTAACGCATCGGTTCTAACGCATCGGTTCTAACGCATCGGTTCCAACGCATCGGTTCCAACGCATAGGTTCTAACGCATCGGTTCTAACGCATCGGTTCTAACGCATCGGTTACAACGCATCGGTTCTAACGCATCGGTTCTAACGCATCGGTTCTAACGCGTCGGTTCCAACGCGTCGGTTCTAACGCATCGGTTCCAACGCATCGGTTCTAACGCATCGGTTCTAACGCGTCGGTTCCAACGCATCGGTTCTAACGCATCGGTTCTAACGCATCGGTTCTAACGCATCGGTTCCAACTCGTCGGTTCTAACGCATCGGTTCCAACTCGTCGGTTCTAACGCATCGGTTCTAACGCATCGGTTCTAACGCGTCGGTTCCAACGCATCGGTTCCAACGCATCGGTTCTAACGCATCTGTTCTAACGCATCGGTTCTAACGCATCGGTTCCAACGCATCGGTTCTAACGCATCGGTTGTAACGCATCGGTTCTAACTCATCTGTTCCAACGCATCGGTTCCAACGCATCGGTTCCAACGCGTCGGTTCTAACGCGTCGGTTCTAACGCATCGGTTCTAACGCATCTGTTCCAACGCATCTGTTCTAACGCATCGATTCCAACGCATCGGTTCCAACGCGTCGGTTCTAACGCATCGGTTCTGACGCGTCGGTTCTAACGCATCGGTTCTAACGCATCTGTTCCAACGCATCTGTTCTAACGCGTCGATTCCAACGCATCGGTTCCAACGCGTCGGTTCTAACGCATCGGTTCTAACGCGTCGGTTCTAACGCATCGGTTCTAACGCATCGGTTCTAACGCATCGGTTCTAACGCATCGGTTCTAACGCATCGGTTCTAACGCATCGGTTCTAACGCATCGGTTCTAACGCATCGGTTCTAACGCATCGGTTGTAACGCATCGGTTCTAACGCATCGGTTCTAACGCATCGGTTCTAACGCATCGGTTCTAACGCATCGGTTCTAACGCATCGGTTGTAACGCATCGGTTCTAACGAATCGGTTGTAACGCGTCGGTTCTAACGCATCGGTTACAACGCATCGGTTCTAACGCATCGGTTCCAACGCATCGGTTCTAACGCATCGGTTCCAACGCGTCGGTTCTAACGCATCGGTTCTAACGCATCGGTTCTAACGCATCGGTTCTAACGCGTCGGTTCTAACGCGTCGGTTCCAACGCATCGGTTCTAACGCATCGGTTGTAACGCATCGGTTCTAACGCATCGGTTCTAACGCATCGGTTCTAACGCGTTGGTTCTAACGCATCGGTTCTAACGCATCGGTTCTAACGCATCGGTTCTAACGCATCGGTTCTAACGCATCGGTTCTAACGCATCGGTTGTAACGCATCGGTTCTAACGCATCGGTTACAACGCATCGGTTCTAACGCATCGGTTCCAACGCATCGGTTCTAACGCATCGGTTCCAACGCATCGGTTCTAACGCATCGGTTCTAACGCGTCGGTTCTAACGCATCGGTTACAACGCATCGGTTCTAACGCATCGGTTCCAACGCATCGGTTCCAACGCATCGGTTCCAACGCGTCGGTTCTAACGCATCGGTTCTAACGCATCGGTTCTAACGCATCTGTTCCAACGCATCTGTTCTAACGCATCGATTCCAACGCATCGGTTCCAACGCGTCGGTTCTAACGCATCGGTTCTAACGCGTCGGTTCTAACGCATCGGTTCTAACGCATCGGTTCTAACGCATCGGTTCTAACGCATCGGTTGTAACGCATCGGTTCTAACGCATCGGTTACAACGCATCGGTTCTAACGCATCGGTTCCAACGCATCGGTTCTAACGCATCGGTTCTAACGCATCGGTTCTAACGCATCGGTTGTAACGCATCGGTTCTAACGCATCGGTTCTAACGCATCGGTTCCAACGCATCGGTTCTAACGCATCGGTTCTAACGCATCGGTTCTAACGCATCTGTTCTAACGCATCGGTTCTAACGCATCGGTTCTAACGCATCGGTTCTAACGCATCGGTTCTAACGCATCGGTTCTAACGCATCGGTTCTAACGCATCGGTTACAACGCATCGGTTCTAACGCATCGGTTCTAACGCATCGGTTCTAACGCGTCGGTTCTAACGCATCGGTTCCAACGCATCGGTTCTAACGCATCGGTTCTAACGCATCGGTTCCAACTCGTCGGTTCTAACGCATCGGTTCTAACGCATCGGTTCTAACGCATCGGTTGTAACGCATCGGTTCTAACGCATCGGTTCTAACGCGTCGGTTCCAACGCATCGGTTCCAACGCATCGGTTCTAACGCGTCGGTTCTAACGCATCGGTTCTAACGCATCGGTTCTAACGCATCGGTTCCAACGCGTCGGTTCCAACGCATCGGTTCTAACGCATCGGTTCTAACGCATCGGTTCTCACGCATCGGTTGTAACGCATCGGTTCTAACGCATCGGTTCTAACGCGTCGGTTCTAACGCATCGGTTCTAACGCATCGGTTCTAACGCATCGGTTCTAACGCGTCGGTTCTAACGCATCGGTTCTAACGCATCGGTTCTAACGCATCGGTTATAACGCATCGGTTCCAACGCATCGGTTCCAACGCATCGGTTCCAACGCATAGGTTCTAACGCATCGGTTGTAACGCATCGGTTCTAACGCATCGGTTACAACGCATCGGTTCTAACGCGTCGGTTCTAACGCATCGGTTCTAACGCATCGGTTACAACGCATCGGTTCTAACGCGTCGGTTCTAACGCATCGGTTCTAACGCATCGGTTCTAACGCGTCGGTTCTAACGCATCGGTTCTAACGCATCGGTTCTAACGCATCGGTTCTAACGCATCGGTTACAACGCATCGGTTCTAACGCATCGGTTCTAACGCATCGGTTCTAACGCATCGGTTATAACGCATCGGTTCCAACGCATCGGTTCCAACGCATAGGTTCTAACGCATCGGTTGTAACGCATCGGTTCTAACGCATCGGTTACAACGCATCGGTTCTAACGCGTCGGTTCTAACGCATCGGTTCTAACGCATCGGTTCTAACGCATCGGTTCTAACGCATCGGTTCTAACGCATCGGTTCTAACGCATCGGTTGTAACGCATCGGTTCGAACGCATCGGTTCTAACGCATCTGTTCCAACGCATCTGTTCTAACGCATCGATTCCAACGCATCGGTTCCAACGCGTCGGTTCTAACGCATCGGTTCTAACGCGTCGGTTCTAACGCATCGGTTCTAACGCATCGGTTCCAACGCGTCGGTTCTAACGCATCGGTTCCAACGCGTCGGTTCTAACGCATCGGTTCTAACGCATCGGTTCTAACGCATCTGTTCCAACGCATCTGTTCTAACGCATCGATTCCAACGCATCGGTTCCAACGCGTCGGTTCTAACGCATCGGTTCTAACGCGTCGGTTCTAACGCATCGGTTCTAACGCATCGGTTCTAACGCATCGGTTCCAACGCGTCGGTTCTAACGCATCGGTTCCAACGCATCGGTTCTAACGCATCGGTTCTAACGCATCGGTTCTAACGCATCGGTTCTAACGCATCGGTTCTAACGCGTCGGTTCTAACGCATCGGTTCCAACGCATCGGTTCTAACGCGTCGGTTCCAACGCATCGGTTCTAACGCATCGGTTCTAACGCATCGGTTCCAACGCGTCGGTTCCAACGCATCGGTTCTAACGCATGGGTTCTAACGCATGGGTTCTAACGCATCGGTTCTAACGCATCGGTTCTAACGCATCGGTTCTAACGCATCGGTTCCAACGCATCGGTTCTAACGCATCGGTTCCAACGCATCGGTTCTAACGCATCGGTTGTAACGCATCGGTTCGAACGCATCGGTTACAACGCATCGGTTCTAACGCATCGGTTCCAACGCATCGGTTCTAACGCATCGGTTCCAACGCATCGGTTCTAACGCATCGGTTCTAACGCGTCGGTTCTAACGCATCGGTTCTAACGCATCGGTTCTAACGCATCGGTTCCAACGCATCGGTTCTAACGCATCGGTTCTAACGCATCGGTTCTAACGCATCGGTTCTAACGCATCGGTTCTAACGCGTCGGTTCTAACGCATCGGTTCCAACGCATCGGTTCTAACGCGTCGGTTCCAACGCATCGGTTCTAACGCATCGGTTGTAACGCATCGGTTACAACGCATCGGTTCTAACGCATCGGTTCCAACGCATCGGTTCTAACGCGTTGGTTCTAACGCATCGGTTCTAACGCATCGGTTCTAACGCATCGGTTCTAACGCATCGGTTCTAACGCATCGGTTCTAACGCATCGGTTGTAACGCATCGGTTCTAACGCGTCGGTTCTAACGCGTCGGTTCTAACGCATCGGTTCTAACGCATCGGTTCTAACGCATCGGTTGTAACGCATCGGTTCTAACGCATCGGTTGTAACGCATCGGTTCTAACGCATCGGTTCTAACGCATCGGTTCTAACGCGTCGGTTCTAACGCATCGGTTCTAACGCATCGGTTCTAACGCATCGGTTCCAACGCATCGGTTCTAACGCATCGGTTCTAACGCATCGGTTCTAACGCATCGGTTCTAACGCATCGGTTCTAACGCATCGGTTGTAACGCATCGGTTCTAACGCATCGGTTCTAACGCATCGGTTCTAACGCATCGGTTCCAACGCATCGGTTCTAACGCATCGGTTCTAACGCATCGGTTCTAACGCATCGGTTGTAACGCATCGGTTCTAACGCATCGGTTCTAACGCATCGGTTCTAACGCGTCGGTTCTAACGCATCGGTTCTAACGCATCGGTTCCAACGCGTCGGTTCTAACGCATCGGTTCCAACGCATCGGTTCTAACGCGTCGGTTCTAACGCATCGGTTCTAACGCATCGGTTCTAACGCATCGGTTCTAACGCATCGGTTCTAACGCGTCGGTTCTAACGCATCGGTTCCAACGCATCGGTTCTAACGCGTCGGTTCCAACGCATCGGTTCTAACGCATCGGTTCTAACGCATCGGTTCTAACGCATCGGTTCTAACGCATCGGTTCTAGCGCGTCGGTTCTAACGCATCGGTTCTAACGCATCGGTTCTAACGCATCGGTTCTAACGCATCGGTTCTAACGCATCGGTTCTAACGCATCGGTTCTAACGCATCGGTTACAACGCATCGGTTCTAACGCATCGGTTCCAAGGCATCGGTTGTAACGCATCGGTTCTAACGCATCGATTCCAACGCATCGGTTCCAACGCGTCGGTTCTAACGCATCGGTTCTAACGCATCGGTTCTAACGCATCGGTTGTAACGCATCGGTTCCAACGCATCGGTTCCAACGCATCGGTTCTAACGCATCGATTCCAACGCATCGGTTCCAACGCATCGGTTCTAACGTATCGGTTGTAACGCATCGGTTCTAACGCATCGGTTCCAACGCGTCGGTTCCAACGCATCGGTTCTAACGCGTCGGTTCTAACGCATCGGTTCTAACGCATCGGTTCTAACGCATCGGTTATAACGCATCGGTTCTAACGCATCGGTTCTAACGCATCGGTTCCAACGCATCGGTTCTAACGCATCGGTTCCAACGCATCGGTTCTAACGCATCGGTTCTAACGCATCGGTTCTAACGCATCGGTTCTAACGCATCGGTTCTAACGCATCGGTTCTAACGCATCGGTTCTAACGCATCGGTTCTAACGCATCGGTTCCAACGCGTCGGTTCCAACGCATCGGTTCTAACGCGTCGGTTGTAACGCATCGGTTCTAACGCATCGGTTCCAACGCATCGGTTCTAACGCGTCGGTTCCAACGCATCGGTTCTAACGCATCGGTTCTAACGCATCGGTTCTAACGCATCGGTTCTAACGCGTCGGTTCTAACGCATCGGTTCTAACGCATCGGTTCTAACGCATCGGTTGTAACGCATCGGTTCTAACGCATCGGTTCTAACGCATCGGTTCTAACGCGTCGGTTCTAACGCATCGGTTCTAACGCATCGGTTCTAACGCATCGGTTCTAACGCATCGGTTCTAACGCGTCGGTTCTAACGCATCGGTTCCAACGCATCGGTTCTAACGCATCGGTTCTAACGCATCGGTTATAACGCATCGGTTCTAACGCATCGGTTCTAACGCATCGGTTCTAACGCATCGGTTCCAACGCATCGGTTCTAACGCATCGGTTCTCACGCATCGGTTGTAACGCATCGGTTCTAACGCGTCGGTTCCAACGCATCGGTTGTAACGCATCGGTTCTAACGCATCGGTTCTAACGCATCGGTTCTAACGCATCGGTTCTAACGCATCGGTTCTAACGCGTCGGTTCTAACGCATCGGTTCCAACGCATCGGTTCTAACGCATCGGTTATAACGCATCGGTTCCAACGCATCGGTTCTAACGCATCGGTTCTAACGCGTCGGTTCTAACGCATCGGTTCCAACGCATCGGTTCTAACGCATCGGTTCTAACGCATCGGTTCCAACGCGTCGGTTCCAACGCATCGGTTCTAACGCATGGGTTCTAACGCATGGGTTCTAACGCATCGGTTCTAACGCATCGGTTCTAACGCATCGGTTCTAACGCATCGGTTCCAACGCATCGGTTCTAACGCATCGGTTCCAACGCATCGGTTCTAACGCATCGGTTGTAACGCATCGGTTCGAACGCATCGGTTACAACGCATCGGTTCTAACGCATCGGTTCCAACGCATCGGTTCTAACGCATCGGTTCCAACGCATCGGTTCTAACGCATCGGTTCTAACGCGTCGGTTCTAACGCATCGGTTCTAACGCATCGGTTCTAACGCATCGGTTCCAACGCATCGGTTCTAACGCATCGGTTCTAACGCATCGGTTCTAACGCATCGGTTCTAACGCATCGGTTCTAACGCGTCGGTTCTAACGCATCGGTTCCAACGCATCGGTTCTAACGCGTCGGTTCCAACGCATCGGTTCTAACGCATCGGTTGTAACGCATCGGTTACAACGCATCGGTTCTAACGCATCGGTTCCAACGCATCGGTTCTAACGCGTTGGTTCTAACGCATCGGTTCTAACGCATCGGTTCTAACGCATCGGTTCTAACGCATCGGTTCTAACGCATCGGTTCTAACGCATCGGTTGTAACGCATCGGTTCTAACGCGTCGGTTCTAACGCGTCGGTTCTAACGCATCGGTTCTAACGCATCGGTTCTAACGCATCGGTTGTAACGCATCGGTTCTAACGCATCGGTTGTAACGCATCGGTTCTAACGCATCGGTTCTAACGCATCGGTTCTAACGCGTCGGTTCTAACGCATCGGTTCTAACGCATCGGTTCTAACGCATCGGTTCCAACGCATCGGTTCTAACGCATCGGTTCTAACGCATCGGTTCTAACGCATCGGTTCTAACGCATCGGTTCTAACGCATCGGTTGTAACGCATCGGTTCTAACGCATCGGTTCTAACGCATCGGTTCTAACGCATCGGTTCCAACGCATCGGTTCTAACGCATCGGTTCTAACGCATCGGTTCTAACGCATCGGTTGTAACGCATCGGTTCTAACGCATCGGTTCTAACGCATCGGTTCTAACGCGTCGGTTCTAACGCATCGGTTCTAACGCATCGGTTCTAACGCGTCGGTTCTAACGCATCGGTTCCAACGCGTCGGTTCTAACGCATCGGTTCCAACGCATCGGTTCTAACGCGTCGGTTCTAACGCATCGGTTCTAACGCATCGGTTCTAACGCATCGGTTCTAACGCATCGGTTCTAACGCGTCGGTTCTAACGCATCGGTTCCAACGCATCGGTTCTAACGCGTCGGTTCCAACGCATCGGTTCTAACGCATCGGTTCTAACGCATCGGTTCTAACGCATCGGTTCTAACGCATCGGTTCTAGCGCGTCGGTTCTAACGCATCGGTTCTAACGCATCGGTTCTAACGCATCGGTTCTAACGCATCGGTTCTAACGCATCGGTTCTAACGCATCGGTTCTAACGCATCGGTTCCAACGCATCGGTTCTAACGCGTCGGTTCCAACGCATCGGTTCTAACGCATCGGTTCTAACGCATCGGTTCTAACGCATCGGTTCTAACGCATCGGTTCTAGCGCGTCGGTTCTAACGCATCGGTTCTAACGCATCGGTTCTAACGCATCGGTTCTAACGCATCGGTTCTAACGCATCGGTTCTAACGCATCGGTTCTAACGCATCGGTTACAACGCATCGGTTCTAACGCATCGGTTCTAACGC
This sequence comes from Rhynchopus sp. YZ270_cl-10, assembly GCA_964035575.1. Lineage (NCBI taxonomy): Eukaryota > Euglenozoa > Diplonemea > Diplonemida > Diplonemidae > Rhynchopus > Rhynchopus sp. YZ270_cl-10. Next base: position 72,931 of record OZ037931.1, read on the forward strand.
ATCGGTTCCAAGGCATCGGTTGTAACGCATCGGTTCTAACGCATCGATTCCAACGCATCGGTTCCAACGCGTCGGTTCTAACGCATCGGTTCTAACGCATCGGTTCTAACGCATCGGTTGTAACGCATCGGTTCCAACGCATCGGTTCCAACGCATCGGTTCTAACGCATCGATTCCAACGCATCGGTTCCAACGCGTCGGTTCTAACGCATCGGTTCTAACGTATCGGTTGTAACGCATCGGTTCTAACGCATCGGTTCCAACGCGTCGGTTCCAACGCATCGGTTCTAACGCATCGGTTCTAACGCATCGGTTATAACGCATCGGTTCTAACGCATCGGTTCTAACGCATCGGTTCCAACGCATCGGTTCTAACGCATCGGTTCCAACGCATCGGTTCTAACGCATCGGTTCTAACGCATCGGTTCTAACGCATCGGTTCTAACGCATCGGTTCTAACGCATCGGTTCTAACGCATCGGTTCTAACGCATCGGTTCTAACGCATCGGTTCTAACGCATCGGTTCTAACGCATCGGTTCCAACGCGTCGGTTCCAACGCATCGGTTCTAACGCGTCGGTTGTAACGCATCGGTTCTAACGCATCGGTTCCAACGCATCGGTTCTAACGCGTCGGTTCCAACGCATCGGTTCTAACGCATCGGTTCTAACGCATCGGTTCTAACGCATCGGTTCTAACGCGTCGGTTCTAACGCATCGGTTCTAACGCATCGGTTCTAACGCATCGGTTGTAACGCATCGGTTCTAACGCATCGGTTCTAACGCATCGGTTCTAACGCGTCGGTTCTAACGCATCGGTTCTAACGCATCGGTTCTAACGCATCGGTTCTAACGCATCGGTTCTAACGCGTCGGTTCTAACGCATCGGTTCCAACGCATCGGTTCTAACGCATCGGTTCTAACGCATCGGTTATAACGCATCGGTTCTAACGCATCGGTTCTAACGCATCGGTTCTAACGCATCGGTTCCAACGCATCGGTTCTAACGCATCGGTTCTCACGCATCGGTTGTAACGCATCGGTTCTAACGCGTCGGTTCCAACGCATCGGTTCTAACGCATCGGTTCTCACGCATCGGTTCTAACGCATCGGTTCTCACGCATCGGTTGTAACGCATCGGTTCTAACGCGTCGGTTCCAACGCATCGGTTGTAACGCATCGGTTCTAACGCATCGGTTCTAACGCATCGGTTCTAACGCATCGGTTCTAACGCATCGGTTCTAACGCGTCGGTTCTAACGCATCGGTTCCAACGCATCGGTTCTAACGCATCGGTTCTAACGCATCGGTTCTAACGCGTCGGTTCTAACGCATCGGTTCCAACGCATCGGTTCTAACGCATCGGTTATAACGCATCGGTTCCAAGGCATCGGTTGTAACGCATCGGTTCTAACGCATCGATTCCAACGCATCGGTTCCAACGCGTCGGTTCTAACGCATCGGTTCTCACGCATCGGTTCTAACGCATCGGTTCTCACGCATCGGTTGTAACGCATCGGTTCTAACGCGTCGGTTCCAACGCATCGGTTGTAACGCATCGGTTCTAACGCATCGGTTCTAACGCATCGGTTCTAACGCATCGGTTCTAACGCATCGGTTCTAACGCGTCGGTTCTAACGCATCGGTTCTAACGCATCGGTTCTAACGCATCGGTTCTAACGCATCGGTTCTAACGCGTCGGTTCTAACGCATCGGTTGTAACGCGTCGGTTCTAACGCATCGGTTCTAACGCGTCGGTTCTAACGCATCGGTTCTAACGCATCGGTTGTAACGCATCGGTTCTAACGCATCGGTTCTAACGCATCGGTTCTAACGCATCGGTTCTAACGCATCGGTTCTAACGCGTCGGTTCTAACGCATCGGTTCCAACGCATCGGTTCCAACGCGTCGGTTCTAACGCATCGGTTCTAACGCATCGGTTCTAACGCATAGGTTCTAACGCATCGGTTCTAACGCATCGGTTCTAACGCGTCGGTTCTAACGCATCGGTTCCAACGCATCGGTTCTAACGCATCGGTTCTAACGCATCGGTTCTAACGCGTCGGTTCTAACGCATCGGTTCCAACGCATCGGTTCTAACGCATCGGTTATAACGCATCGGTTCTAACGCATCGGTTCTAACGCATCGGTTCTAACGCGTCGGTTCCAACGCATCGGTTCTAACGCATCGGTTCCAGCGCATCGGTTCCAGCGCATCGGTTCCAACGCATCGGTTCCAACGCGTCGGTTCTCAGGCGTTAGTTGCAACGCCTCGGTCGCTGTGTTTTGCTGTGTGCGTTAGGTGTGAGGAGTATGGGGGTGGAAACGTATGGGGTGTTTTTTCTGTACATAGATATCTTGGGTTGGAGCCGGGTCTGCGCGGCCTTTTATGTGTGGGTTTCAGGCGGTGGTGGAAGTGTCCTATAAAGGTTAGTCCGAGTGTCTGGGACGAGTTAAGCAGCCCAACGTACGTGGGATGAGTTTTGTGTTAGTTCGTTACGTATGTTTCGGAGAGACTGTGGTATGGGAACGCACATTGTGATGTCAAACGTAGTGTATCCTAAATTGGGTTGCGTGGTTAGGTTAGGAAGACTACCGAGGAGTGTCACAAAGCTACACTTCCCGCCCTCTCGTGGCCCTCGGGAAGGAGGGAGGTCGTTCATTGCTACCTTCCCGCCAGCTTTCCCTAACCTCCCGCGAGAGACCCCCAAGGATGCATATTTAACTGGTGTCTTGTTTTTCCTACACACGTACACAACCAATAACAACTGAGCAGTGTTACACTTATTTTTGCCTAACTTTCTAGAGCCCACATAGAATGCAGTATTTTTCTAATCGATGTCTCCCTCTCCGCTCCCCCCTCCCCAGTTAACTTGTTAAAGCAGCGTTGCTGCGACATGGGCAGATCTGGTGTTACTGTAGATGATAGTATAAGGTGCTTTAGTACATTTGTGCTTTTATTATCAAACACACCACCTTCATCAGGAATTTTTCCACAAATTTGTTTCCCCGGTGTGTTTTCCTTCCCTCGTACGTCACATTAATGAAACCCCTCCTCACATTGTTTTTGATATTTGGTTTGGGGTCAAGGTGACTAAGCATGAGAGCCTTAGGATCATGTTATAAACTTTTCTTTCTGTTTTTGTTGCGCTTTCAGGACCTCATCGATGGATCACTATTTGTACACCAGATCTCCTCCGCTGCCCCCCACCCCTCCCCCTCCCACCCAGGCAAACATATCCCAAGCAGAATACACATAAATCAATGGACTCGCCTACTGCAGTGGAGCAAAAATCTGGGGTGTGTAGTTATTCCCCGTGTAAATTTCTCTCCACCCCCGTAATCCTTTACCATTAGGCATCCGATGTAATACAGGAGGCGTGTAATCAAAGAAAATAATTTCTAACTACCGTTCTTTCATGGATAGAGAACGCGCGTGGACGCAACTACGCGCGTAGACGCGCGTACGCGCGTATTTTTGTGTGTGTTTTTTTTTTTACGCGCGTCCTAAAAAAACACCCAAAAACCCCTACTGCGGCCCCTAGCAGGGGGGGGTGGGGGGGTGGGGGGGGTATACCCCCCCCAACCCCCCACCCCGTGTACGCGTGAGTAAAAGGGTAAAAAAAACACAAAAAAGGACGCGCGTCCACGCGCGTCCTTTTTTCTGTTTTTTTGCGTCGGCGCGCGTTCCCTATCCATGGTTCTTTGTCTTTTTTTTTCTCTTTTCTGTTTTCTTTCTTCTATTCAGTAGAATAGATTGTATATGAAACAATTTCTTTCCATTTTGCGTACTTCACGCTTACGTATTCCTCAAATGACACTTTTTCTCGTTCCCCCGACCAAATTTAATACACTACAGCAACGATCCAGCAAGTTGAGAGTTTTGTGCGGAAACTCAAATCCCGAGTTTGCAAAGCTGGTTGCCGCGCATCTCGGCACAGAGGTGATTAAGGCAAAATGCGACAAATTTGCGAACGGGGAACTGAACATTGCAATTGACGACCCTGTCCGTGGTGATGATGTGTTTATTTGCCACCCCACATGCGCTAACTACGAGAGGAACCTGAACGTGAATGAAGCTGTGATGGAGCTGTTGCTTCTCATCCACACCGTGAAGCTCTCCTCAGCGAAGCGCATCACCGCAGTCATCCCTCATTTCGCGTACGCACGTCAAGACAGAAAAGTATGCCTGAAAAACGCCCCTTTTTTTCACATGAAGTATGATTGGAAAGTCAACAATGCATCTGGCTGCGTTCAACGAAAATAATCCTCCCCCTTTTCTAGTCGAGTAATCAACATCAGTTGGCGACTGTAAGAGTCGAATTTTGTTCTTCTTTATTTTTTACAGATACACTGTCACGAGAGGGATTTGTATTTCAAGTTCCTGGTTTTTTTTCTTCAATACCTTAACCTAAACATTACTTCTAACATACAGTCTGAAGCACGTGTACCGATTAGTGCCTCCGCCATTTCTCAGCTTTTAGTGAACGTCGGAGTTGACAGGGTTGTGACGATCGACCTTCACTGCGGGCAGATTCAGGGCTTCTTCCGCAATACCCCTGTGAACAACATCCTCCCTTCAAGCGAGTTTGCACACTACTTGATGGAGAAGAACTTTAAGAAGGAGGAGTTGGCTATTGTGGCCCCTGATGCAGGTGCCGTTGAGCGTGCCCGTCGCCTGGCAGATCGCGTTCATGCCGACCGTGTTGTCACCATCTTGAAGCGTCGTGTCCAAGCTGGTAAGATCGATTCCATGCACATTGCAGGGGACGTGAAGGGCATGGTGTGTGTCATTGTCGACGACATGACCGACACATCAGGAACACTCTGCAAGGCAGCGGAGGTCCTGAAGAACCACGGCGCCTCTCAGGTATGCAAGTCGCTACACATTCTTCGTCAGTGCCACCGCATTTTTTATTTTGCTAAATTGACACCTAGAGCACAGAGCCTTATTTCTCGTCAAGCAGACTAGATTTTTTTATTTCACTATCATCCTTTACACCTTTAAACCCTATGCATCTAATTCACCATTTTACCAAAGGTATTTGCTATGATCACACACGGTGTGCTGACCGACCCTGCCTGCGAGCGGATACAAAAGTGCGACGCGCTGACTGAGGTGATTGTGACCGACACAATTCCGCAGGCCCACAACCTCGTGCGGTGCAGCAAACTTGTCGTGATCTCCGTCTCGCCACTCATTGCCGAGGCAATGAGAAGGATCCACGAAGAACAGTCGATGGACGACCTTAAGCCCACGCAGTTTCTCCCTCCCACCAAGGGAGAGCTGCAGTGATACCCCAAAGTGCAAAAGGCTCTGTGTTTCACCCATCCCCACTCTTCCCATCCCTTCCAGCAAACCCTTTTTTGTCCCGGTTTCTGTCCTAAAAAAAAAACAAAGAAAAACCAGCCGCAGAACGACCACCTTAACATTGTTCTTGCCACTCTTTTAGTAAGCGGATGTATTCGCTTACCAGTCAAAAATATAATAAAAATAAATAATATGGGGGGGAACCATCGTTACTTAAACGGGATGGGAAGGGGAGGTGGGGGAAAGGAGACAGCACAGAATGAATGATAGAGTACGGAAAAAAAAAAAAAAAAGAAAAAAGAAAATCAACACAGCTTCTGAGGGGTGTGGTATGCGCGTTAGTTATGCTTACCATCTTTATTTTTTTTTGATTTTAAATGTGAGAAAAAAAGGTAAGTCGATCAGCGAGGCTCTCAAAGCTCATACAGAGTTTTATGAACAGAAAGTGCAAGCAAGATAATAATAATAAAAAAAAGAAGTCAAAGGATCAAACGTGCCGATTGCAGTAGATTTTTGCAGGGTTATCACCCTGAGGATGTGACAGCAAGAGTCTTTTCAATTGAAAGGCCTTATCTGACACTATCTCGCTATTTTCTCCCTTTTTGTTTTCCCACACTGTTTTTGGTGCGGCTCCAGTCTTTATTTTATTTTGACATGGTGACGTAGGTTTAAATGTAGGTTTACAATGGGAGGATCACAACATTTTTTAAAAGGTGTGTTCTCTGTTCCAAGTTTTTATACTTACTCTATTTATCAGTTTCTTTTGTCAGCTTACTCACAGGGTGTTGAGAGCCCTGCTTACCCGAACAGTTGTGCGCCTTTTTTTTTTTCTGGCAGGGGGGTGGTGTGGGGAGGAGGGGTAAAGCTACAGTTGCAACAACTGCATCACAAAAAAAAAACAAAATCTTTATTTTCAGGATCAAATAGTTTTACTGGTATTTTTTTTTAAAGGCGATGACGGTCACCTGTTTTATTGATGACGTTGTTTTGTGTTTTATATGTTTAGCATATTCTAGAGGGTGTCTATGCGCACAACATCAATTCATATCTGTTTATTCATTTTTTTTATTTTCCTTTTTTTCCTTTTTCCCCCTTTTTTAGGAACAACAACTCCGTTTTTTTGTGAGTTCCCTGCGGTTCCACGAAGGGGGAGGATATCTGGGGATGTGTGAGTGTTTGTTGCTTCGGCTCCGCACAACCTTGGCAGAAGGAAAGAAAATGCCTTTCTGTTCTTTTTTTTGCTATATTGCGTTTTGAGCAGAAAAAAAAGCCCCCTCCCCCTCCCCCTCCCCCTCCTCCCTCCCCCCTTTTACCTCATCACTTTTCTACACTGTCCCCCCTTTATAAAGTCACTCTACAGATGCCACTCTATAGAAGCAAGTTTCCATATGCTTCAGTGAGGAGGTGTACCAAATGAGGCTTGCTTTGAAGGACGAACCGAAGAGAGAGATGACAGCAAGCGCTCATGTGGCAAAGGTGATGGCAACCCGCCAAGCAGGGTTGGACACACGGCACGACCTCAAGCGGCAGAGGTTATACGCAAATGTCAAGACAGCCACCCCGCAGATCCTGGAGGACCTGGTCAGTGGGAATGTCCCTCTCTCGGTGATTGAAAACCTAAAGTCCCGCAAGCTTGCAGATTTGAAGCCCGCAACGGAAAGGTCAGACCATCTGCCGGGTATGCCGCCAATCATCCCTAACATGCACTGCGCCAGTTCCTCCAAAAGCAAACAGCTCCATAGCACAATGGACTATTGCAGGGGTCTTGTTTCTGAGTCACTCCGTGACAGCACAGCGAGGGAGAACCCCGTTCAGAAGGAGGTGAAACGGTTTGACATGATCCGCCAGGAGTTGGTGAAGTGCCTGATGCCGAACCCTTTGGGTGATTCTACCCGTCCGCCTGAGACGTTTTTGCGTTCTGCTGCGATGCGTGCAGGGCACGACCCTGCTGATGTGTCTGACACAGATTCCGAGCCAAACGACATCAAACGTGCATTGAAGGATTTGTCGTCACCGATACCTGATGGCACGGACCGCGACATGGACGACCTGCTCAAGAGTGTTGCCAAGACGCATGAGTTGCGCACAGTGAAGGACGACTTCCTGCAGGACCTTCCTCTGCACAACAGGGAGCGCTACATTGCACACATACGCGAATGCGAGCTAGGCGACACGGGCAGGGTGCTTGAGAGCAAGGCAGCGGTGTCGAACCTCCTCAACAACGGAGACAACAACGGGGCCCTCCGTCGCATCATTGAGGGTGAGCTCTTCACGTGGGCAGGAAGCTGCGAGGGGTCGGGCCTGCGTCGTGTAGAGTCCAACATAGATGCCGAACTCAAGCGCGCAGAGGACGACACAATGAAGAACCAAACATCCGAATTCGAACGCACGCGAACAGACATGCTCAGTGCAAACCACCAGCTGTCGAAGGCGGCAGGCGACATGATGTCTCACCTGCAGGGGCTCCAAAAGAACCAGCGTTTCTTTGAAAACTACATGATGCGCACCACAACGGCCACCAACACTACTATGTCCATTGCCCCGGACAAGCCTAGTACTCTCGCAGAACAGAGCAAAAATGGGGTCGGCAGCTGTGCGTCTATTTCAAGCCTGAAGCCTACACGGCGGCGACGATCTGCGCGTTCCGCATCTCGCAGTGCTGTTGTTCTGAAGGAAGACTTCCAGGCCTCTGAGGGCACCCCTGCGACACCCTCTTCGGAGGTGTTGGGCACTTCTGGGATGGACCATTCAATGCTGCAGGGTGCGCGGCTGCTCACAGATGCGGAGGCAGGGTCGAAGGAGGTGCTTGCGTCCTCTTGCGACGACCAGCGCGAGGTTGTGCAGAACCTGCTCTCTCGCAGGCAGGAGGACGTGATCCGAATCAAGCAGGAGAAGGAGTCGCTCGAGTCCAAATACCGCCGTCTCGTTGCACTGCTCCGCGCTGAAGTCATCTTCGTCAAGGCAAAGATGGAGGAGCTGCGGAAGTCCTCCAACGAAGTCGTCCGTGGCATAGGGTACACAGAGTTCTGGGAGACAACGCTGGCCCCCGAGGACCTTGACAAGCAGATCAACGACACCGACACAGAGTCGCTTCTGCACCAACTCCGCCAAAGCATCAACATCGCCTCTGAGGCCGAACGTGAGCAGCTCACCTCCCTGCGCGAGGAGGTCAGACGCTACAAGAAAACTGCTGAAGACGCCGAAACCCAAAACGCGCTCTTAAAACGCACCGGCGACGCAACGAAGAAGGCCTTCCAACAGGAGGTGAAGGCGCTGCGGGCAGACCTCATCTCGCTGCAGGAGGTCGTCAACGACCGTGATGCCTCGCTCAAGGCGGTCAACTTCCGCGTCCACTGCTGCAAAGAGCAATACACCGAGTTGCAGACCGACCTGAAGGTCGTCAAGGACGACAACAACAACCTCACAAACGACCTAGCAATGCTGCAAGACTCGTTGTCCGACACTGTGCCAGTGAGCGAGCATGAGGACGCAATAAAGAAGCTTCAGGAGCAGCACCAAAGGGAGATGATTGCCGAACGACTGAAGCGCTCGGCAATCAGCAACAAACTGGGCGAAGCGAGAAAAGAGATTGACGCCTTCCCCGATCGTCTCCGCGAAGTCGAAGCACAACACGGCACCGAGCTCTCCAAGCAATCTGAAGAAACTGCTACGGTCATCAAAACGAGAGAGACGTTGTGTCTTGAGTGGATTGACCGTGTGCGGAAGGAGGTAACGTTTTTGTGCGATTTGCGAGAGACAATGCAGAACGTAGCGCCTCAGCACGTCAGACGCTACGTGTTTGACACCATCACCACGAAGCTGCAAAGCAGCATTGATATATTGGGTGTTTCCAACCCTCTTTCGTCGTACCTCACAGGAACGAAGAACCCTGTCAACAAAGAGATCGAAGCTGCGTTTGAGTACCTGAAGCCACAGCTGAAGTTGACCTTGACTGGGTACAAAGACGATACGCAAGGGAACCAGCTTGCTCTACTGGAGACAGAGGTGATGGAGCTGCGGGAGAAGAACCTGCACATGACCACCGAACGTACAAATGCGTCTAATGTTTCATCTGAACTGACAGCAGAGAGAGACTACGCACGCAAGCTGATCAACCACTTCTGCTATCTGTTCCGAGCTGCCATATGCACGAAGCTGTCTTTGGCCACGCTTTCACAACAGCAGATTCGCGATGAGTTCACAATTCTTCCTAACTTTGCGGAAGTGAAATGGACGACAGAAGAAACTAACATCAACGACACGATGCTCGCATACATCTCCTCCAAGGTCGAGCTGGAGAAGCAGAAGCGGGCCTTTAAGGAGTCTGCTTTCTATGAGCTGTACATCACGACAGACTTTGCAAAGCAGTCGCTGTTAACGCTGCAGTCTCTCGAACAGAACCCTGGACAGTCGCTTCCGTCAAGCCCGAAAAACAAGAAGAATGCTAAATCTGAGGTCACCGTGAACACAGTGTTCTCACACTACCTACGCAACCAGAAGAGCAACAAAGTGAAGAAGCGCTTCTCGCTTGAGGACGACATCGACGACATAGAAAACCCCTTCAGCTCTGCGACGTACCTGGCTGGCGAGTGTTTGATGGAGCTGCGCAACATGGTGCCCATGATGATCAATCGTCTGTCACGCTTGAAGACCTTAACCGAAGCTGACCGACAGGTCTTGGATGTGTTTGAAACCACGGACCGGAAGCTGCTGAGCCAACAGATCAAATGCACCATTGCACGCGTACGAGGAAGGGTGGGGCTGGACGTTCGCCTGAACAAAATAGACCTGCAGATCCAAAAGCGTACACGGCGTGGTGTTGTGGCGCGGGACGACAGTGAGGATGAGTGGGACGAGGAGCAGGAGGACTCTCACCAGCGCGAGGTCTCAAGGCTCAAGCAGATTGAAGTTGACCTGCTTCAGCAACGTGCCGTGTATCTGAAGACCGAAGGCAAGAGCACTGTCGCCATCCACCGACGACGCTTCGATGCCTTCAGCCGAGTAGCAGAGATATACGCCAAACACAACATCGCCACCAAGCTTGATGAGGCCTTCAACACTGCAGCGGAAGCCAAAGAAGCCAGAGAAGCTAAAGAAGCCAAAGAAGCAAAGGAAGCCAAGGAGGCTCCTCCCGCCCCTAAAGAAGAGCCGTTACCGTCAGGGAAAAAAGGTGGGAAGGCAGGAAGGCAAAAGGGAAAGCCTGGGACAAAGGGCGGAAAGCATGTTGGAGACGCAGACGCTTCAGTGGAAGAGAAGAAGGGAGCGAAGGGCGTTGAGAAAGACAAAGAGAAGGAGAAGGAGAAGGAGATAAGCAAAGACAAAGAGAAGGACGCCAAGAGGGTTAGAGATCAGGAGGAGCAAGTGAACGAGGAGTGCAAAAAGGAGGTCTCAATACTGAAGGAACAGCTCAGCAAAAATATCGAGCAGCTGCAAGCGAAGGAAGACAGCTGCACCACCCTGGGGGAGAAGGTACGCTCCTTAGAAGCTGAAATACAAACACTTAAGGAGCATGCGAAGAGCACTGTGTCTGGAAGCAAAAAGGGTGCAGACACAGCAACCAAGACAAAGCCTCCTGTCACACCCACCCAGAAGAAGACGTCACCGCAGAAGGCGAAGCACTCCGAGCAACAGGAACCACCAGCTGCCATTTCCAACGAGGCTGACATCAACTCCCATGTCATCGAAATACCTGTCATTGTGCAGAAACCGAGTTTGCACGTTACAGAATATTTCACAGCAATGGCCGCAACATTGCCGCCTGTGACCATAGATGAAGGGTGTGACTGTTCAGTAGCAACTGCTTCTGCTGCAGTGCAGGTGCAATGCAGCACCACGCATGCATCTGTAGAGACTATACCAAAGACGTATGCATCGGTGGGCACCGTAGCCCTCCCGGACAAACCGATCAAACGAGCTGCCTCACCTTCAATACGTGTCACGCGAGCAGCATGCACACAGTGCCCCGAAGGTGAGTCTCTCTGTGCTGCATGCCTGCTCAATGTTACCTATGCTCCGTATTGCGCCGCCACCGGCAAGCCGCACCTTCTACCCATGGTGGACGTCGCGACCGAGACGGAACTCATCTACTCAAACGAAGCCCCCTCGCTTGCCGTCTCGCCTGTGTTCATGCCAGAGGACAGACCTGACCTGCTGATGTCTCCTCCCCCAGAGGAGGAGGAGCCAGCCGACGTTGTGGACATGCCGATGAGCGTTGGCGACTTGTCAAAGAAGCTGATTCCAGTGTCAACAGCTAGTGAAAAGTTGGGGTGTCCGGACTGTGGATATTTGCGCACCCTAAAGTACTGCCCAGAGAACGGAACGCTCCACGGAAAGTTCAGCAGAAACCAGAAGCTGATCACCACCAGTGTCGACCCTTCAGGGCTTCCCCAGGAAAGCGTTCAGGTGGAGTCACCCAGCGGGCGGCACCCACCTCTGGTCAAGCGAGACACAGCTTTCCCTCGCCCAAGGGGATACGACATGCCCGATTCGCCGCCACGTTCAGTGGGTGAGAAACGATCACTAAGCCCAACCCACTGCGACATGGGGAGCAGTTCTTTGGGGGGTGAGGTGAAAGTGCTGAACCGCCAGCTTCAGGTTACGTCGCGTGTACTGGAGTTGACGAAGCGTGAGAACCAGCGTCTGAGGGAGATCGCCTTGGTTGTGCCTCAGAACATTGTACAGCAGTGCAGGTCGCGCCCTGCGTCAGCCATACACAACAACATCCCGAAGGATGTGAAGGCAAGCCAGCCGCCCGCACAGCTCTCCCTTGCCCTCACACCTGACACACGTCTGCCGCCACGTGGCAACAGTGCCTCCTGCAGCCAAAGGTCGGGCACCAACCCGAGAAGCCTCAGTGCAAACACCCAACGCCCCCTCACTGCTGCGACACACTTCAGCGACGCCGGACAGAGACACCCCACAGAGAACGAGGCACCTCCCGACCCCACGAAGCTGCTCTTCCACGTGCAGAAGCAGAGCAAGTTTCTGTACTACCGCATGAAGATGTTCTTGGAGGACGTCATCAAGGAGACAGAGCAGGGCATCAACGCGACAGAGTCCTCACCGTACCAAGAGGACCTCATGCAGCAGAACAAAATCAAATTTGTGGGGCAGGACAGTGTGGTGCGCCCGTCGTCCTGCACGTCTGTGATGCTGCCTACGGAGAGAGAGACATCACAGCTGCCGTACGCGAGGCCACGGCACATTGAAGAGATCGACGAAATCATGGACATGCCACCCAGGGTCAAGGATGCGCTCAAGCTCTTTGACACCCGCATGGACACCCTGTCGAGTGGAGAGTACGCAAAGCTCGAGGCAGGCTGGCGGCAGGTCGGCACAGAAAGGTTTTCCGAGCTTCAGTCGCTGCGCACGCAAAAGGACATTGAAGAACGCCTGCGTGGACACACATCAACAGTGTCGTACTGTGCGCCGCCCCAAAGGAGAGGTATCTCAACCCTGTCGCAGACGTCGTACAACTGTTATCCTGAGGGCATGCTGCCCACGGTGACACATCCGGGGGATATGTACTCAGGTGTAGTGAACTTTCTCTTGCGTCAGGCGACTCTTCTTGCGACAGGGAAGCCATGTCCGCCGCAACTCCAGCTTGGGATCAGGAACGGCTTCAACGGTGCGTCGCTCGACACACTGCAGAATGTGACTGCAGGCGACGGGGTCGCGCATATGGAGAAGATCTGCCGCACGCAGCAGCAGAGACCAGGGTCGGCTATGCGCGCTGAGGTGCAGGGGTCTGGGTTGGTCCCGTCCTTTACGAACAAGCGTGTCCATACGTATCAGAGCCAGCTGAACTCACGGCCTCAGTCATCGGACCTTAGTGTGCTGCAGGATCAATTCACCGCGCAAACGGGTGGGGCAATGAAGGAGACACTGCTTGAGAAAAGGGTTTCCAGCGGGCTGCGTTCTATTCATACATCTTCATGTACGGAAGACAACGCACCTGGCTCAGGAACAGTGCAGGCGCGTTGTGTTGACGAACGCGAATCAGGGTCATTAAGGGTTCGTCACCCAACGAGAATACGCTTGAAGAAGCCTGGCTGCAATGTGAGTGAAAAGTGAAAACCCCACAGAACCTTGCTGCTTTCGCAGTGAGCGTTTTTTTGCCTTCAAACGAGAAAACGTCTAGAAATCTATTTTTTAAGAATCATGTTTCCCCTCCCCCAATCCTCTATCCCCCAATCCTCACTCCCCGCCACGACAGAAACAACACAACAATGGGAGAATGCACGGTGACATGGGGGCTGGCTGGCGATCAAGACAGCTTAGAGGTAGCGCGAGGTACTGGGAGTAGCATTTCCTCAACAGAATTGCTGGACGACATCCAGAAGAAGGTGGCCCCGGGGAAAAACGTTGTGGCGATTGTGCGTGACGTGGAAGGCAAGCAGGTGGTTGAGGGGTTGCAAATACCTGGTGGCACTCACTTGTCAGTGCAGAGGATTAGCAAGCAAATGCACGAGGAGATAGCACGATACATGTCGTTAGATTCCTTGTTAGAGCCAGCACCCCGGGTGCTTCCGAACACTTATGCGATGGAAGTGGACCAAGGGGACGTGCAGCAAGGTTCCCTCCCGCCTGCAGGTCAATTTCAGCAGTACCACGAGCCCCAGGCTCCTGACGTCTCTATGGTGCCTCCTGAGCTTCTATGCCCTGTTACACGGAACCTTCTGACCGATGCTGTCGCACTGACTTGCTGTAATAACACAATTTCGAAGTCTTGTTTCCTCCCAGGACAACCGTGCCCGGTGTGTGGTGCCACCACAAGCATAGCACCTCCGGACAAGCGAGTGAGGAGACTGGCGCAAAAATATTTGCCGGTTCAGGTATGGAACAACACCCCGACAAAAAAACAACAAAAAACAACAACAACAACCGCCAAATAGAAAAAAATACTGACAATTTATACCGTAGCACACAGCAACTTCACAATACAACCCCCCTTCCTCTTCCCCCCCAACAGGAATAATGCGGAGGCCTCTATCGGGTTGGGGAGTAGTGGGGTGGTGGGTGGTGGGTGGTGGGTATTCTTAATGACGTTTGTTGCGACAGGGTTGGTGTGCTTCCTTCGCGAAGTGTTAGACGGGAGGGTGTGGGAATATCTCACAATAGGCACGGTTCTGATAAAACTGAAACCTCTACTCATGCCCCCTTTCCCCCCAGATGTTGTTCAGATGTAAACCACGAAAATGGATGTAGGACTGCATGGTTAGGGGGGTCCACCCCGGAGCAGTGCAGATCATGTGCCAAGGTGCACTGTTCACGAGAGGGTTGTATTTCAAGGCAATTTCCCTTCATTTTTTCCCCATCTATTTCCAGAACACACACAACCCGCTTTTTGGCGGGTTTCGAAACATAATGTCTTTTGGTTTTGGTGCTGCAGCGTCCTCTGGCGGTGGCTTTGGAGGGTTTGGTGCGAGCACTGCTGCTTCTTCTGGTGGTGGGTTTGGAGGGTTTGGGGCCAGCACCGGTGGCGGGTTTGGCGCTGCCGCCCCTGCAAGCTCTGGTGGTGGGTTTGGTGGCTTGGGGGCTGCAAGCTCGGGAGGAGGCTTCGGAGGCTTTGGAGGGGGTGCAGCAGCAGCACCAGCATCAGGGGGTGGCTTTGGTGCCGCACCTGCGACAGGTGGCTTTGGTGCTGCGCCCGCAGCAGGTGGCTTCGGTGCTGCCCCAGCAGCTGCCGCAGGGGGCTGGGGAGCAGCTCCAGCAGCAGGTATGCAGCACAACTGTTTTTTCTCTCTCTCTTTTAATTTACCACGACACTCCGTCTTTTTTGTAACAAAGAGACAGCCCATTCATCCAACCCAACGTTGTTCCAGCACGACAAACGAAAATGATACAAAAAGATGCCGAGAGGCACATTCATCGGAGTTTTCTCTTCTATGTTTTATATAAATTCATTCTGTATGATACCGATTGCAATATGCACTCACCCTCTGCCAAGAACGGGTACAATTTTTAGTGTCGTGAACAGAACACAACAAATGTCTCATCCCCTCCACCTCCACCCCCCTCTCCTATCCCCCAACAGGCGCCGCCGCAGCACCAGCCCAGGGCCTCCCTTCATGGGATTGGAGTCTTGCGGAGTTGGAAGAATACTCAAAGAAGCATAATACGCAGCACTTCGCCTTGTTTCAGGATTTCTACAACAGACGAGCACATCATGACAAAACGGGGCGTGAAATCCTCTCGAAGGTGCAGGGCAGTGGAAGCAGTGGGCGGGGACGGCCGGCCCTTGAGTGGCTCCGGGAGATGGTGAACGAAGTGAAGACGCTGCGTGAGGGGCCGGAAAGCTCAATGAGCTTCTTGCGATATGCCGAACAGCTGCGACTGGACACAAAGGGAAATGACGGAGAAGGGGGGTTGAAGGCGCAGATCCGTGATCTCAGACAAATAACAGAAAGTGTTGAAGCGCGAGCACGTTCCGACCCATTGGCAACGACGGCACGTGAAGTGCAGCATGAACATGAGTTTGTGCTTCGTTGTGCAGAGGATATGGTGCGAAGAATCAATGAAGCGGGACATCAGCTCACAGCACTCCAAAGGGAGATCCAGTGTGCGCAGTCTGGCGGGAGTGTGTCCTCGAACACACTCGCAGAAGTGATTGAAAAACATTACCGCTTCTACACCATGCTTGCAGGCCGCACGCAGGACCTTAACGACCGTATAGATCCATTGCGTGAGAACTACAAATTGCAGCGCAACCTTCCTGCATCCTTCTTTGAAACGCTTCAGGTGTGTGTTTTTTTTTGTGTCTAACTTTACGTAATTTTAATGTTTGTTCTGGAAACCATTCTTATTTTTCTTTTTGGTAGGCACGGCGGGAAAAGCAAAGCGATGAGCTGCGCAACCGCTACAGCCACATCCACCGCAAGGCGGCGGAGGGTGCTGACGCTGTCGCTGCCGGTGCTGCGGGTGGGTTTGGTGCCTCGAGCGGCGCTGCAGCGGGTGGAGGTGGGTTCGGAGGCTTCGGGGCAGCAGCTGCGTCTGGTGGAGGGTTTGGCGCGAAGCCTGCAGCAGGCGGGTTTGGAGGCTTCGGTGCTGCTTCTTCCAGTGCTGCTGCTGGTGGGTTTGGGGGCTTTGGAGCTGCTTCCTCCAGTGCTGCAGCAGGCGGGTTTGGAGGTTTTGGTGCTGCGTCCTCCAGTGCTGCTGCTGCTGGTGGGTTTGGAGGCTTTGGCGCTGCTTCTTCCAGTGCTGCTGCGGGAGGATTTGGTGCTGCTGCGTCTGGTGGAGGGTTTGGTGCTGCTTCTTCTAGCGCTGCTGCTGGCGGGTTTGGAGGCTTCGGTGCTGCCTCTTCGGGTGCAGCGGCCCCTGCAGCTGGAGGCTTTGGTGCTGCTTCGTCAAGCGCTGCTGCAGGAGGGTTTGGCGGCTTTGGAGCGTCGTCGTCGGCGGCAGCGCCTGCGGGAGGTGGGTTTGGGGGCTTTGGTGCTGCGTCCTCATCAGCGCCTGCTGCAGGAGGGTTTGGTGCAGCCCCTGCAGCTGGTGGCTTTGGTGCTGCTTCATCTAGCGCTGCTGCAGGTGGTTTTGGCGGCTTCGGAGCTGCACCAGCAGCAGCAGGAGCAGCGCCTGCTGCTGGCGGCTTCGGGGGCTTTGGTATGGCTAAGTAGAACCTCAAAAGCACCGTCAACATCCACCTGAATCAGATGCGTCCAAAAACCCTAATCAAGGACGCCCAGAACAAGGCGGTGGTGATGCGTCAAAACGGATGAAAAAATTCTAAAAAGGGAGGAAAAAAAACGAAAGAAAGGGAATAAAAGCAGGGTTGTTCCTTAGTGAGAGCGAGAACATGAAATTCTGGATTTCCCCCCCTCCTTTTTTCCTTGGGGGGTTTTATCTGATTTGTAGTGAGTTTCACTGTAGGTGGCACCACCACCCAGTTACCCAAATCTTTTATCTCTACGGCGCCATTTTGTATTCTCTTTTTCGCTCCGGAAAAAGCGACGTTGAAAAGTGCAAACGCCTCATCGGCGACGCAAGCACCGGTTCCACGCGGGTTATCGAACCCCCCCAAAGAACATTTCATTGTCATGCACACAGATACCACGAGGGAAGTTGTATGCAGGTACATAATCATTTGCCCCATCCAAAAATAAAGTTCCCATCTTTTGGGAATCCCCTTGCATTTTGCAGCCATAAAATGCAACTGCAAATTCCGGGCACGCGAAGCGCTCCCGGGGTTGGAACCCCCTACCCCCTTTTTTTTGAATTTCGAAAACGAGACCATATTTCCAGAATTTTGCTGTTTTTTTCTTTTCGCTCCTAGAACAAAGGCCTACCCTGGTTAAAGGGGCGGGGGCGGGAGGGGTGAGTATATGGCGGAACTGCTCTGCCGGTGTTGTCGTCTCTGTTTGCTTTGACATTTATTTATTTTTTTAAAACCTGGTTTTTCTGTGTGTTTTTTTATTCTTTATTTTCTCTTGAAAGTATCATCCGACTAAGGTGTGACTGGACATGGCATGGGAGGGGACAGGGGCAGGGAATTAGATATCTGGGTCAGGTTTACTGTAGAATTTCAAATGCATGCCCTTGACAGACCCTTTTTTCCCAATCAAAATCCTTTCCAACCAAAAAACTGGAAAAGGTGAAGGGAAGAGAAACGTCAGTTGACCTCTCAATTCATGTCGTTGCGATATTATGTCAAACAACGAATGCACAAAGAGGATATGGACTGATGGTGGGGAGGGATGCAATTAAAAAAAATACGAAAAAAAAAAACAAAACAAACAAAACAAAAGAAACGGGAATTGGGGGAGTTTTCAAGGCAAATAAGAAGGAAAAAAAAGGTGCATATTTCAAAAAATGAACCACTTTTTTTTAAAAAATATATTTGTCGCTACCACACCCCTTTTGTCAAACACCCCTACCAACTTCTGTACTCCCCTCTCCAGAAGAAAGTGATAAGTATCACTCACAATATGATGTCTTGATGTGATGTCGCAGGCAAGCTCACAAAAGAGCCGTGCAGAGGACGATGCAAAGCTGCAGCAGCTTCTCTCTCGGGCGGAGCTTAGTTCTGATTTGACACCAGTTTTGAAGGAACTGCAGAGGGATGGGGAATGGGACTTAGGCTCGCAGCGAGCAGAGAGTGTGCGCAGGCCTGCTAGCAGCACTGCCGGCACTGAGACTCCTGTCTCCCCGATGCGGAAGAGCAAGGCACACTGGCAGGATGCTGCAAGGAAGGTGATGGGCACGTCGCCCACTCTCGCATCGAAGTCAGCGCCGACAGACCTAGGGAAGAAGCTCAAGAGTGTGGTGCGCGATGCCCATCAGAACGAAGGCGCAAAGCGAGCAACAAAACAGTACAAAGCAAACCTGGACCTGCTCCTCGTGAAGGTGGAGGAGGCGCAGAAGGAGCGTGACGTGGCCGAGGCGGAGATGAAGAAGATGCGCATGAAGGTGAAGGACCTCAAAGGCGACCTCGCGCAGTGGGAGGCTAAGGACGCTATCTTCACTGCCGCACAGCAGCAGGCCAAGCAGCTGCGCGACAAGTTGAAGGCTGCAGATGCGCAGGCCCTGTCAGCGGCAGAAGACCTTGCAGGCTCGCGTGCCAAATGCATGTCTGCAGAGGAGCGTGTGGCAGAGCTCGAAGCCCTGCTTGCCGCCCGACAGTCGTCCACCACAGAAGCCTTGCGTTCAGTAGAAGATGACGCCGCACAGCTGCGTCGTGACCACAAGAAAAACATCAGCGACCTGGAGGATAAGATAGAGGCGCTCGAGACGCAGCTCAGCCAGATGCGTAGGGACAAAGCCTCGCTTGAGTCTGCTATGGACTCAAAGGGCAGCCGCAGTGACGAAATGGCAGCCGAGCTACGCAGTGCGAAGGAGGCGGCAGCTGCGCTCGAGAGACTCATCGCCGAACAGAAGGATGTCATCAAAGGGCTGGAGGATGCAGCAGGCAACGACAAGCGGCAGCTGCGGGACAGTGAAGATACGATGGCTCGCCTCAAACGTGAGGGGGAGGCTCTAAAGGCTGATATCACCACTGCTGAGCGTGCACGATCGCAGGCACAGGAGAAGGAAGTTCAGCTACAAGACGAGATCCTCACACTGAGGAAGGATGCGACTGGACTGCGCGACGACCTGAAGGAGAAGGAAGCAGACCAGAAGGCGGCTGAGCGGGACATGAAGCAGCAGCAGCTTGGGAGGGAAGACGAGCAAAGGGAGCTGGAGCGTAAGCTGCGACAGTTGCAGGACAGCGATGCGCATCAGAAAGACATTGAAAAGAAGCTGAGACAGCAGTTGGAAGAGAGCGAGGCCGATCAGCGACAACTGGAACGGAAGCTACGCCAGCAGCTGCAAGACAGAGAAGATGAGCAGCGTGAACTCGAACGCAAGTTGCGACAGCAGCAAGACCGAGACGCTCAGCAGACAGAGGCAGAACACAGGTTGAAGCAGCAGCTGCAGGGGCAGGAGGCAGAGCAGAGGGAGCTCGAGCAGAGGCTGCAGGCACAGCTGCGTGCGTCGTACAGCTCTGCAGACGAGAAGCACCGTGATGCACAGCACGCTGTCGACGCTGCACGCATCGAGCGTGACATCCTCGCAGATGAGAGGGACGGGCTCAAAGACGAGAGGGACAGCCTTAAGGACGAAAGGGATGGGCTTAAGGATGAGAGGAACGGACTTAAGGACGAAAGGGATGGGCTCAAAGACGAGGTCGCGAAGCTGCGCAACGCTTTGTCCACTCTGAACACCTTCAGCGAAGCATCAAGACGACGACACGCCGTTCTCACTAGTCTTCTGGCCCGTACAGAGTGTTCACTCATGGAAGCGCAAGAAGCAAGCCATGTTGTGGCCGCAGTGTACCAAAGTGAAGAGAAGCGTCTTGTGCCGCAAGTAGAACACCAGATCCAAAGACAACTAGAGCAAGAGCTCCGTGCCGACACAGCGAACATACGTGCGCTAACCGAGGTGGCACGCACAGAAGTGAAACAGGAAGTTGTCGAGAAACTACGTACAGACGTTTCTGAGCAAACCGCACTCGAGAAGGAAGTGAAGGCCACACTGAAGGCAGAGCTCAAGCATGCGAACGAGGAGGCATACTTGCAGGAGGCCAAGACCGAGCTCATCCAAGAAATGTTCAGTGAAACAACGTTGCGGGCACGTATCAAAGACGCAGTTGTGTCAGAGGTCATCGGCAAGCGCAGTACTGCAGGCACAGACGCACCACTTGACGCGAAGGACCAGATGATGCAGGAAATCCTTCTTCAAGCTTCGCAGCAGATTGAGGACAAGGACGGCGAGAGGATACGCCAGGAGGCCCGCAACCGCCTTGTGCAGCAGTACATTGACGACCTGTGCTCGTCCCCTCAGTCGAGGGAGGCCTTCCGGCACCAGGCTATGGAGGAGTGCCTTGTGGCCAGGGTGCAGGAGGTGAAGGCTTCCGCTCAGATGCAGGAGAGCCTTCGTGCGAGGGCGGAGGAGGTGCTGCTTGCGGAGGCGAAGGCGGCGATGATCAAGAGCATTGCGGATGCGAGGGGTATCTCGGATATGGCACGCGCACAGCTGGTTGAGGAGGAGAGGCAGCTGCTTCTGCTCTCCGCTGAAGAGAAGGAGCGGGCACGCACAAAGGCGAAGGAGGACCTCATCAGTGTTGAGAAGGCTGCGTTATTAGCCTCTGACGACGCGCGTCGTGACATACGTGACGCAGCCCGTGCGGAGAGCATACGTGAGGCGCGTTCTGAGATCGACACCTCGGGCGAGCGTGCCTTGATACGTGAGCGTGCACGTGAGGAGCTTCTGAACGCCCGCAAGACTGAGCTAGAGACGTCGCGTGAAGAAATGCTTGCTGTGAGCGAGGAGGCACAGCAGCTTCTCATCACGACAGCGAAGGACACAATGCAGGCTTCAGACACAACTATGCAGGAGGTGGCCACCACAGCACGCACAGCACTGGTGGACATCGAGAAGCGCCGCCTTCTCACTGCTTCTTCTGCACCCTCGACACGCGCAGGGCACGAAGGCACACCCACATTGCCAGAGGACGTCAAGACAGAGGCCTTGGAGGCGTACCTGCACGACCGCAGTGCTGTGGAGGAGACGCTGCAGGAGGCACTGCGTCGTCAGATTCTTGAAGAGGAGGGCCAAGCGTTGTACGAGAAGGCGCGTGCCAGTGTCGAGGTACAGCTGCGCGAAGGGATTGAGAACGACAAAGGGCAGTATGACGAGCTTGTGGAGAGGACGCAGAAGTCCCTGCAGAACGAGCTTATGACCGAGGAGGGCAGCACGATCATGCAGCGGGCACGCGACGCCTTACTGCAGGCTGCGATGGACGAGATACGGTCTGACGAGGCGGTGCAGAAGCAGGTTGCTGCCGAGGCTTCTGACGCTGTTGTGAAGAGCCTCATAGGCGAGCTCACCAGCGACAAGGCGCTGTCCGAGCAGCTACGGTATGCGGCTGAGCAGCAGATAGTGGACACACTGCTGAAGGAGGAGGCAGAGGAGCTGCGTGTCACTGCCCTGCACCGTGCTGCTGACGAGGTGTCGCGACGCGAGTCTGAAGCCCTTCTCTCGGAAGCGCGTGCACAGCTGCTGGCGTCGTCCTTGGAGGAGCTCTCTGCCGATGCCGTGCGCATGGAGGCTCTGCGTGCGCAGGCAGAGGCGGGTGTGGCTGCGACAGCGAAGGAGGAGCTGCTGCGCACACACCACGACGACATCATGCGGCGTGCCTTGGAGGCTGCCATCTCCGAGGAGCAGGCGCGACTCACGGACACACCTGTGGTGCTGGAGGCTGCGAAGAGCCGTGCTGTGGAGCAGTGCATTGCAGAGGGCGGCTCGGCCATGATGGACACTGCACGCGCATCTGCCATGCAGAACGTTGTTGCGCAGATGGAGAAGAGCCCCGAACTCGCCCAAGCAGCCTCAGATGCGATTCTCTACCAAGTGATGTCGGACCAGTGCAAGGATGAGGAGCTCATGCAGACACTCCGCCAGCAGGCCCAGGACGAGACGTACAAGAGCTTGCTGCTTCGAGAGAAGGATGCACTCCTTCGCAACGCACAGGAACGTGTGGCCGCAACAGAGGGACAGGTGCTGTACGACGAGGCAAGAGACATGCTTTGCGCAACTGTGCTGGAAGAGATCCGTGCATCGAAGGACGGGGCACGAACTGTACGTGCCAGGGCGGAGAAGGCTCTAGAAGAGGAGTACCGCTGCGATCCTGTGGTCCAAGAAGCAGCCAGGGACGCAGCTTTGGAACACTTGGCCAGAACATTGGCAGCTGATCGCGATGCGTTTGCTCAGCTCGAACAGCGTCTCGTGTCAGCGCTGTCAGAAGCAGTGAAGCCTGCACAGTCCCCAGGGGCACACCACGACCGAGACTACCTTGATGGCATAGCGTCGCAAGTGGCGGAGAAGATTGTGGCAAGCGGGCAGTCTAACGATGCGTTCTCCTCTGCAGTTGAGAGCACGCCGCCCTCCTTTGAGGACAGAATCACTTCGCAGATCCTGCAGGGTACACGCGTGTCGCCCTTGCAGCCTTCAGCAGCAGCCCTGCTCAGGCGTGCAGAGCAGCGTGCGTACGACGAGCTCTGTGCGGAGGCGAGGGCTGACCCTGCACTCCTGGACCGTGTTGTGCGGCAGGTGGAGGTCGACATGATGCAGAGGGAGGGTGCTGCCATCTGTGCAGAGGCTCGTGCACGGCTTGCTGAGGAGGTGTTGCAGGACATGCGTGACGGGGGGGACGGCAACACGGTTCGCGAGATGCCCAAGACAGGAAAGGAACACGACGAGCTGGTCGCATCCATCATCAACAAGCACGTTGTGGATCAGATGCCCACACGCAAGGAGCTTCCCCGTGCAGAGCCTTCGCCGCTCTCGGAACAGGACCATGCAGACGTTCAGGCAGAGGCACGCGCCAAGCTTCTGACCTCTGCACTGGACGCTGTCTCGCCACAGGAGCATGAGGAGCTGCGGCAGGCTGCACGCGACAGCATCAAGCGGTCGTACCTGGAAGACAGCAGCCTCATGCGGCCTCTGCGTGCCGAGGTGGAGTCT
The DNA here is from genome assembly GCA_964035575.1 of Rhynchopus sp. YZ270_cl-10. Taxonomy (NCBI): domain Eukaryota; phylum Euglenozoa; class Diplonemea; order Diplonemida; family Diplonemidae; genus Rhynchopus; species Rhynchopus sp. YZ270_cl-10. The sequence continues at coordinate 96,236 of OZ037931.1, forward strand.
GACATACGCCGCACGCTCTACAGCGAGGCCTGCGCCACACCTGCGGCAGCCTCGGTGCCCACAAGCCCAACTAGCCCCACAGACGCCATGACCGGCACCTCCCCCGAGAGCCACCTCCACGAGTCGATCGCAGCCTTCCGTGCTCGTGCCGAGGCACGGGAACGCGAGGAGCATGCGGTGCGCACAGAAGCCCTGCGTCTGTCTGCCATGCAGGACGACGTGCGTGCTGCCCTGCAGAGCAGTGTGCAGGAGGACGTCACCACACGCGAGGCAGAGCGTCTCTGCATGGAGGCGAGGGCCGCACTGCTGGAGGAGGTCACCAGCGCACTGCGCAGCGACGCCGTCCTCTGCGAGGGTATCAGGGCCGAGGTGCTTGCTGCCATGACAGCCGAAGAAGCCTCCCGCCAACGTGCTGCACAGAACGCTGTTGCCGCAGCCGAGTCGGGCGACCTCTGTGCCGAGGCACGCAGTGTGCTGCTGGGGGAGACGATGCAGCTGTTGCGGGAGGACCTTTCGCAGCTGGCGGAGATTGAGCGTGAGGCGTCTGACATCATAAGGAAGTCTATTGTCGAAAAGGCGAACACTGTTGCAGAGGCTGATGGCGAGCAGATATGTGCAGAGGCCAAACAAATACTTTTGGAGGGTGCCATCAGCGAGCTGAAGGCAGACACTGCGGCACACACCACGCTTCTGGAGGAGGCACGCAAAGAAGTGCAACGCGAAGAGCGCACTGCAGCGCAGGCAACCGTGCACGCAGACTCAGCAGCCGTGCTGGCAGAGGCACGCGATGCGCTCTACACAGAGGTGCTTGCGGCACAACGAAGCGACCCTGCACTCATGCACGCCCTCCAGAAGCAGTGCACAGACGAGCTCCGTGCAGAACACACTGCCGCACTGACCGAGGCCGACCGCTCCCACCTGCAGGCTTCTGCGCGACAGATGTTCACCGAGGAAGCCGATGCGCTGCTGCGCGCCGACAGCGTGCAGATGGCAGCAATCGAACAAAGTGTCCGCGAGCGTGTCGAGGGTGAAGCACGTCTCCGCCACGAGCACAACACCAACGTTGTCGCCGAAGCTGAGGCAGCTGACATCTGTGTCCAAGCCAGGGAAGCGTTGTACGAAGAAACCGTTGCAGCTCTTCGCACTGACACAGCTGCCATGGCTTCGCTCAAGGCTGCAGCACTGCAGGAAGTCAAGGCAGACGTCCTCAAGCGTGAGTCGCTGGCAGCCAACGCTGTTGCCTCCTCACAGGGTGCCGAGGTGTGTGCCGATGCGCGCCAAGCACTCTACGTGGAGACAGTCGCTGTGCTCAGAGAAAACCCAAGACTCATGAAGGACCTGCAGCAGGAAGCTGCAGCAGAGTTGCGGCAAGAAGTGCTCCTCAGTGAGAGGGCGCAGACCACACACACGCACGAAGCAGAGCTGCGGCCAACACGTCTGCAGGAGAGCGAGGTGCAGGTAGTTGTGAAGGAGGTCAGGGAGCCACGGTTGGACAGCACAACGCACGCAGAGACCAGCCAAGACAGGAAACGTGCCTTTGTGGACTCTGTGTTGTCCGCCTTCCGACAGCAGGTGGAGGCTGACAAGGAACGTCACCATGGGGAGAGCCACGCGAGGGAAGCACTCCTGGCTGAGCAGGAAGGCGACGCTCTGGTGTCTGAGGCACGTCTTCTGCTGTCGCATGAGATCAAAGAGTCGATGAAGGCAGACCCACACATCTGTGCAGAGCTGGAGGCAGAGGCTGCTGTCTCGCTGAAGGATGAGATTCTCATGCAGCATATGCTGCGTGAGAGCACGCCACAGGCTGTTGCTGCCGAGGCGCGTGCCCTCTTGCTGCAGGAGCTTGCAGAGGAGATACGCCAAGATGAGGTGTTGCTGTCGGCACTGCGCACAGAGGCACACAGAGCTGTGCAAGCCGAGCTTGCCGAGGAGCTGCCCGTCATTGCACGCACCGCACGCGAGCGCTTCACAGAGTCGCTCGTGGAAGAGCTGAACGCAGAGCCCGCGCAGAGGCAGGCTATCCACCGTGCCGTCACACGCCTGCTCAGTGCCTCGCCTGCAAGGGAGCGTGCCAACGTCTCACACCCGCTCAGTCAGATGAAGCATAAGAACGTAAAGCTCTTGAAGGAGAGAAGTGCCAACGAGCCCTTCACAGACGCCAACGAAGCCATCGTGCAGGAGTTCATACGCACCATCGAGAGCGACGCTGCTGAGATGCAGCGTCTCCGCATCGAGGACGAGCAGCGCAGGCATGCGTCCCCATCCCCATCCGCACAGGCGCAGACGGAAGCGCTTCTGCGAGAGGCGCATTCTGTGTTGCTGCGTGGTCTGCAGGCGGAGCTTGAGAACGAAGCTGACACAAGAGACGCATCGCAGCCACGTGACACGCGTGACGATGCGGAACGTGAGGTGGACATTCTGTACAAGGTTGCAGAGGCACGGGTGTTGGAGAACATTGCACGTGGTCGTTCTGCCTCACCCCGCATCGCCAGCGTGGCTAGTGTACATGCACATGCGAGCCCTGGCCAGCCAGAGGAGAAGGAGAAGCTGCACACCCTCCCGCCAGAGGAGGTGCGCGATGTGGTGCTGTCGCTGTACAATGACCTCGTCGCTGGTGGTATCAAGAACGTCAGGAGCAACGCCGCTCTGTACACCCGCATCCATGCCGAGGCTGCTGTGTTGTGCGCACCGTTCGCGACACGAGACGTTCCTCTGCCATCCGTTTTGGAGGCAATCTCCACCCGTTTGCGTGACGGTGCGCAGCACAGACTCATCTCAAGGGCAGTGGTGCTGCTCAATGCGGAACACACATACCAACATGTGTTGCAGCAGAAGGCACAGGAGCTAGGCCCTTTGGATGAACACGTACCACGCCGCGTGGACCAGACGAAGAGGGCACGTTTGAACAGGGCTGCGGTTACAGCAGCGTCAGAGGTGCAGTGCTACGACGCGTCTGCGTTGCGTGTGCTGTCGGAGGCGGCAGCGTCACGTGTTCTTGTCTCTGACCCTCATCAAACAGTCCTCAACAACTCCATGGCAGTGGTACTTGAGGAGGATGTGTACCAGCACCTCGCGCACGTCCACGCACACCACTCACTCTCGGAACGTGCCCTCGCTGTCCTCACTGCAGAGGTCCTTGTCCTGCGCGATATACGAGCGGGGCAGGAGCAACTTCCATCGCCAGCGACAGTCCCGCACCACGAGAGCGTACGCATGCTCGAACACACCATTTCCCTTGTGAGACCTCCTGAGCAGGTGCCGCAAGTACAACAAGTGCCCATCTCTGTTCAGGAAGAAGTGCACACCGAGTCATCAGTTCACGTGGCAAGCGCCGTCTACACCGCTGTGTCCGACAGCCTTGTGCACGCCATCAAGAACGACGCAGCAGTCGTGCAGCATCTCAAAACCGTCGTGCGTTCCGAGGAAGACACGCGTTCCGACCTTCACGGGTCCGAAGCAGTCCTCCGCATCAGACGTGACTCACTAGCAGCACTGCAGCGCAGTAGGCAGCCTCTTACGTCAGGCTCTGAGCAGTCCCTTGTGAATGAGATGGCAGCACGCATGCGGGACGACCCTGCGACTCTTGAGAAGGTTCGTGCAGATGCACGTGTGCAGCTTCAGGATGAATGCCACAGAGAGACGTGGCGGCGTGCCGCACATGAAGGTGTTGTGGGATCCATGTCGAAGTTGCCAACCCCAGAGACTCCAGAGCAGGCTGCACTGGCATCGCTTTCTACGAACTACCGTGCAGAGATTGCTGCTGAGGCACGTGCTGTTGTTCTGGATCAGATGCGTGACGAAGTCGCTCAGTCACAAAGTGAAGGGTTGGACGGACAGATCACAGTGCTGCTGAGACGTGCTCAACTGCAGGTGCAGGAGGAGATGTGTTCTGAGATGCGACGTGACGAGAGTGTGCTTGCTTCCATCCAGGCTGAACCTTTGACGCCTGTTTCGGGTGACGTGGCAGTCTTTGAGAAGATACAAGCCTTGGGCACTGTTGCTGCTGCACGTGTTGAGGATGAGATTGCTGCACATCGCGAGGACGAGGTGAGTGCCGATGAATCACGTGTTGTGTGTGAGCAGGTGTGTCTTGAGGTGGAGACGAAGATCCTGCACGAGCTTGTTGCAGACATGAAGCGTGACGACAATGTGATGGTTGAGCTGCAAGCAGTGGCTTCAGCTGATGAGGACACAGCTGCAATGGTGCGTATCAAGAGTGATGCGGTTTCTGCTCTTCAGTGGAGCAGAAGAGGCACAGTGCCACCTGGCTCTGAGCAGTCCCTTGTGAATGAGATGGCAGCACGCATGCGGGACGACCCTGCGACTCTTGAGAAGGTTCGTGCAGATGCACGTGTGCAGCTTCAGGATGAATGCCACAGAGAGACGTGGCGGCGTGCCGCACATGAAGGTGTTGTGGGATCCATGTCGAAGTTGCCAACCCCAGAGACTCCAGAGCAGGTTGCACTGGCATCGCTTTCTACGAACTACCGTGCAGAGATTGCTGCTGAGGCACGTGCTGTTGTGATTGCAGATGTGAAACGGGAGGCTGCTCAGTCACAAGGTGAAGGGTTGGACGGACAGATCACAGTGCTGCTGAGACGTGCTCAACTGCAGGTGCAGGAGGAGATGTGTTCTGAGATGCGACGTGACGAGAGTCTGCTTGCTTCCATCCAGGCTGAACCTTTGACGCCTGTTTCGGGTGACGTGGCAGTCTTTGAGAAGATACAAGCCTTGGGCACTGTTGCTGCTGCACGTGTTGAGGATGAGATCGCTGCACATCGCGAGGACGAGGTGAGTGCCGATGAATCACGTGTTGTGTGTGAGCAGGTGTGTCTTGAGGTGGAGACGAAGATCCTGCACGAGCTTGTTGCAGACATGAAGCGTGACGACAATGTGATGGTTGAGCTGCAAGCAATGGCTTCAGCTGAGAAGCAGATGTTGTCCGCCGTAGCTCAAAGCAAGGAAGTGGCGGAGGTGAGAAGCACGACGGAAGCCTCCTACACGTCCACGATGACTGAATCTCAGAAGCTTTGCGCCATGATTGATGACATAAAGGCTGACGAAGCGGCGATGGCAGTTCTTGCGCAGTACACCGACAAGCTCACAGTTTCGGAGGATCTCAACACAGAGGAACGCAAACGTGTACGGGACACTGTAGTGTCTGTTCTGGACACCAACAACGTTTCTCCTGAAGACACACGAGGCGAAGCTATTGACTGCGCCATGCGTGAGATCAGCAGCACTATGGGTGACGCGCTGACCAGCTCAGCTCGGGTTGCCATTGTGTCTGAGATGATAGAGGCCGACAAGGGCAGTGGCGATGAGCGCATCTTTGCCACAGCACAGAGGGAGGTAGTGAGGCAGATGCAGGAGGAGAGACGACTCAAGGACACCACCTCGCCCGTGCGTGCAGAGGAGCAGGAGGAGGCTGCCGGTGATGCCTTCGCTCTTGCAGTGCGTGCGCTTGAAGACCACACCACCGCAACATCTGACATGCACGCGAAAGCTGCATCGGATGCGCAAGAGAGACTCGTTGTGGAGTTGGTCAGTGTAGTGAAGGAGAACCCAGCCCTCATGGCAGAGCTCAAGGCAGAGGCAGTGGCGACCGCGATGCCGCAGCTTGCTGTGAGTGTGACAGATGTGCCAGAGGGGCAGGAAGAGCAGGAGTTGCTTGTTCAGGAGCTGGCAAAGCGTCTTCAAGAAGACCAGTCCACTGTGCAGCAGGTGAGCGAGACGTCCAAGCAGCTAATTCAAAGGGAGGAGGCTCGAAAGAATCTGCAGCAAAAGTTGGTTTCAGAATTGAAGCACACCGATTCGTCCGCAGGTAGTGTTCACTCCAACACAGAGCAGACTCCAGAGCAGGCTGCACTGGCATCGCTTTCTACGAACTACCGTGCAGAGATTGCTGCTGAGGCACGTGCTGTTGTTCTGGATCAGATGCGTGATGAAGTCGCTCAGTCACAAAGTGAAGGGTTGGACGGACAGATCACAGTGCTGCTGAGACGTGCTCAACTGCAGGTGCAGGAGGAGATGTGTTCTGAGATGCGACGTGACGAGAGTGTGCTTGCTTCCATCCAGGCTGAACCTTTGACGCCTGTTTCGGGCGACGTGGCAGTCTTTGAGAAGATACAAGCCTTGGGCACTGTTGCTGCTGCACGTGTTGAGGATGAGATTGCTGCACATCGCGAGGATGAGGTGAGTGCCGATGAGTCACGTGTTGTGTGTGAGCAGGTGTGTCTTGAAGTGGAGACGAAGATCCTGCACGAGCTTGTTGCAGACATGAAGCGTGACGACAATGTGATGGTTGAGCTGCAAGCAGTGGCTTCGGCTGATGAGGACACAGCTGCAATGGTGCGTATCAAGAGTGATGCGGTTTCTGCTCTTCAGTGGAGCAGAAGAGGCACAGTGCCACCTGGCTCTGAGCAGTCCCTTGTGAATGAGATGGCAGCACGCATGCGGGACGACCCTGCGACTCTTGAGAAGGTTCGTGCAGATGCACGTGTGCAGCTTCAGGATGAATGCCACAGAGACACTTGGCGGCGTGCCGCACATGCAGACGTCGCACGTGACGTGAGTCTCAAACATGGGGGGCTGAACAGCAGTGCAGATGAGCAGACTCCAGAGCAGGCTGCACTGGCATCGCTTTCTACGAACTACCGTGCAGAGATTGCTGCTGAGGCACGTGCTGTTGTGCTTGCAGATGTGAAACAGGAGGCGGCTCAGTCACAAAGTGAAGGGTTGGACGGACAGATCACAGCATTGCTGAGACGTGCTCAACTGCAGGTGCAGGAGGAGATGTGTTCTGAGATGCGACGTGACCAGAACGTCATGAGCGACGTCAGCAGTGTCAGGAGCAGACTCCTGACGCCGACGGCCACACGACTGTCCGACGTAGCGACACCACCACGCCTGGAGCGCACACAGCAGCCTCTGTTCTCCGATACAAGCTCTGCTGTGGACGAGGTGACGGAGTGCATTGCTGCTGCAGAGGTGTCGTTGCAGCGCGAGATGGAGAAGGAGATCAAGGAAAACGCTTCCCTCATGCACACCATTCAGGAGCAGGCACGCGAGACAGCACAGAAGGGCGCACCTTCGGGGATCGAAGCTGCACGGCGACTGGCACGCGAGACTGTCTTGGACAAAGGGTCGCTTGGTGGCGCTGACCCTGAGATTGAAAGCATCACGCTGTCTGCACGAGACGACGCTGTTGCGATGGAGGCTGTACGGCGTTTGGCGGAACACCAGCTACGCGAGGAGAGCGCACAGGAGGCGCCTGCACCGGAGCTTCCTTTGAGCGCGACTGATGAGGTGGAGACTCAACTTGCGAGCGGTGGCGTCATCACTGAACAGACGCGACGTGACGCACAACAGGTAGCCGTGACGGCGGTGGCACACATGCAGGGCGAGCTTCTCCTCGAGACGGCCAAGCAGGGCGTCCTCGAGGAGCTTGTCAGCGAGATGCGCCGCGACACCTTCAAGCACGTCTCGCACACTCCTGCCGACGCTGTCGTCAACAAGGTCCTGGGCAAGCTCCTCCACGAGGAGAAGGACCGCCTCTGGGACGCACAAGACTGGTCTGCCACAGCACACACCACCACACGCGACTCTGCCGCCGTGCGAGGCCTCCAGGACGTCCTTGCCCTTGTTGTCCCTAAGGTGCAGCGCAGAATGTCCGAAGTCGAGGTCAGCCGTGGAGAGGTCCCCCAGGACCTTGCACGGTCTGAGGCGACCTGCCTTCTTGCTGACGTCTCCGACACCTTTGTGAACCTGATGGCGGAAGGCATCAAAAGCGACGAGGCTGTGATGGAGGGTCTACAAGCAATGGCACGGTCTCTGGTGGATGCGGAGGTGGAGCTGAAGGAGAACTTCGCTGCATCGCCCTCCCTATGCACAGCAGCGAGGGGGATACGCAGCAGACGCAGCAGCATGCACAGTGTGTCCACACCACGGGGCGGGTTTTTGGAGCCGCGTACACCGCTGTCTGCAGACGACGCGGTGCTTGCGAAGATGCAGCAGGCGATCCGGCAGGACGCACGCTCTATGAAGCACCTCCGCGACCGTGCGGCAAAGGAGGCTGCCTCGCAGTCGGACCTGGCGGTGATGCAGGCCTCGATCAGCGCAATGGCGACACCATCCGGGCCTCTTGTGGAAGGCGTTGCGTTTGAGCAGGTGTCGAAGGTGGCGTCGCAGCGGCTGCTGGAGAATGCGCATGAATCAGTCCTGCGCGATGTGACAGCCTCTCTCGAGGACGCACTACCCGGCAGTGGCAACCAAGCAGTGGACGACGAAGCCGAGCGCCTCCTCCTCGCAGCGCAAAACGCGATCATCGCAGAAATCCGCGACAGCCCAATGCAGCACACCACACCCCCGATGTCGCAGCTCTTTGCTGGGCACGATGCATCGCGTATCACGGAGCGTGCTACACAAAAGGTACGAGCCAGCCACTCCTGGGGCATGCCCGCTGCCATAATCAGCAACATACGGCAGGAGCTTGTAACCGAAGTTGCGAAACGCCTGCAAGACAATACCGTGGTGTTCGACGAAATCCACCAGCATGCTGCCCACGCCGCACAGTCTGAGGCCACCGGACGTCGCCACGTTGCTTCCCTTCCCTCATATCCAGCAGTGTGGGAACGCTCCCTCGACGGCGTACTACAGGCAGGCTCCACATCCAAGCCTCATGCGCACAAAGCACTGCTCAAGGATCTGACGGACACTTTGCAGAGCGACCCTGCCATCATGGCGACGCTGACGACTGCCGCAGAGCAGGTCTTCAAGCAGGAGGCAAAGTACGCAACCTCCAGCACCCTGCCTACAGGAAACGATCGGGCGCAGATTGTCACCGCACTGCAGACAGAACACCAAGAGGAAGTGGTTGGGGAGGCGAAACAGCAGCTCTTCGTGAAGACGTACGGCGACCTCGCGAGACACAGTTTTGGGGACACACCTAGGACACATGCACCTCAACAGACTGCTGCAGAGGCTGAGGCTGATGTACTACTGGCAGAGGCACAGCACAGCGTGGTCGACAACATCCTTCGGGAGATGCGTGCCTCCCAACGTCACCCCTCCACCTCCCCCTCCCCTAGCTCCGAGCCCTCCCGATTCGAAAGTGTTTCACGCCGTGTCCGCGACTCCTTGACCCGCTCCCTATCACCGCCAGAGAGGTCAGCAGAGGTGCCACCAACACCGATGCTACACAAAACAGAGGTGGAACAGAACATCCGTGCAAACCCCAAAGCCATGGCCTGGCTCGCAAGCGAAGCCCTATCAGAAGCAGCCCAGGAGGAGGCGCATGTCAACGCACTGAACCGCATTTACGAAGCAACCGCTGCATCGGACTCAACCGTAGACGACGTGGCAGAGGCACTGAAGAAGGACAGCACAGTAATGTCCTATGTGGTCGAATCGGTGAAGGCAGAGGTGCTCCGTGAGAGGGCTGCCGAAGGCAAGCAAAACGAAGTGGACACACAGGAGGTGCTGTCTGCGACCTGCGAGTCTTTGATCGCCGGCATGGTGGCAGAACACACTGCGGCGCATCCACGGAAACGCAACATGGTGGCAGCCGCAGAGGCGCAGGTACGCAGCCAACTCTACAATGCGATTGCAGGCAGTCAGATTGCCCCCACACAGCGGCAGTGTCCTGCAGACGTGGCAGCCTCTCTTGCGATGGCGGCGGAGACACCACAACGTGGACACAGCTCCTCCACAGGTAGGTCTTCAAGCACCGCAGCATCGCCTGAGGCAAGCTTTGCTAGAGTGGAGGACGCCAAGCGGAGGACCATCACCGCTGCCAAGGCAAGCGCCGTGCAGGCAGTGAACAGCAGGATGCTGGACGCACGGTCTAACGGAAGCCAATCAGAAGGGGGTGCACCCTCTACACCGGCACTGTCCGCGCTGACGTCGTCCCTGCGTGCAGTGCCCTTCCTGCACACTGCGTTTGAGGAGGTCGCGATGGGGCATGAGAGGCTGCTGCGGGAGTTCTTTGCGTCGTGCTATGCCCTTGTGTGCACATTCCTGACTCAGGCGGTGCGGGTGGTGGCACCGAAGAGCAAGCCACATGTGGTGCCATCATCCTCATCCCCATCCCTGCCGCTCCTGCCACTGTACACCTCACAGGCACCACGCATTGCTGTGCACTGCCTTGGTGGCGAGGAGCTGTACACTGTGGCGGACGAATGCGAGCTGACGTTGGAGGCCTTCTCGGGGGACGCTCTGTCGCCGTCGCGTGCGCTATCGATCTCGACGTCTCGTTCTCAGGTAGAGGCAACACCGTCGCCTGCACCGGCGATGGAGATGCAGGACGATGACGATGAGGAAGCAGCAGCGGAAGAGGCAGAGGCGCAGAGCGTGGTAGCATTCCCGATGCGCACAGCACCATTGCCCCTACAGTCTAGACCCACTGCATCCCCCGAGGAAACACCCATCACACCACAGCCGCAGCAGCGTTCCACATCCCGCACACCCCCACAGAGGCAGTCCACACCACACAGGGCAGAATCTGTCGTGGTGCACATCACCGACACAGCCCTGCCCCAAGAAGAACGTCTCAAGGGGACAATCGAGGCGGAGCTTAGCAGTGCTGTTGTCGCAGTGGATGCAGATCTGACCTGGGAGGAGGTGATGGAGGCGATTTGTGTGTCACATCTGAGCGAGGGGGATGCGACGGTACGCGCTTCAGGGCCTATTGGGCGGCGGGTCTTGACGATACTAGAGAGTATCTCAAACAGAATGCAGTTCCCGCGTACGCTAACATTGGTGGAGGAGATGGCAGGAGAGGAGGCACCACAACCGCACCACGCAAGCCCGAATATGGCTGAGCTTGAAGACGACATGAACGGCCTCCTCCAAGCAGCCGAGGAGCTGCTTCATGGGTCCGCAGCGAACAGTGTGCGCGAGACTCCGCTTGCATCGGAGACTCACGAATTGGAGGCAAACATGCTTCCTCCTGGCGTTTTGCACCTCCCTCTCGAGGTGCAGCCAGAACGCAGTGAGGTTGGCGTGCAGGCAACAGTGGAGAGAGCTCAGAGGGGTGTCGGGGAGGCTGTGTCTACCTCGGTTTCTGTGTCTGTCTCGGCAGGAACCTCGCCGAGGAGGAGAAGGCATGCACCCCCACGTACACCACCTGGTACACCAAGCTCTTCGTCGCCACGTCGTCATAGTGTTGTATCGCCTCTGAGGCAGAACCGGTCTGTAGTGCGGTCGCAGTCGCGCTCCCCGACACCACGCACCACACCCCCGCCGTCCAGCAGTACAGGGCTCTCTCCGCGAGAGGCGCAGCGGTTGGCTACCAAAAGGGTTTCGGAGAAAAGGAGGGAAGCAACCAGGTCGCTGAGTCGCGTCAGGTCTGTGAGTGCCGCAGAGGAAAGGGGGATGAGGCAGAGGAGGTCGCTGACAGCGTCACCAGGGAGGACGTTGTCGTTGACAAGGGTGAGTCTGTCGCCGCCAGCGTTTGGGAAGGTCCATCCGGTGTGCCCGCCGTTGTTGAGTGGACGCAGTGCGGAGCCACGGAGTATGAGTGCAAGGCGTGATGAGACAAGGCAGTTGGGAAGGCAGTTTGCAAGAACTGTCGAAGCAGTACCACGCCGCAGTGCCAACCAGACCCGAACGTTGTCGCCAGTCTGGGTACCACCTCCGGGGCTTGCGCATCCTCGAGGATTGTTTCAAACGTCCTTTTTGTGATTGTAACACTGCATGGTTGGGTGTCCACCCCAATACAGCTGGTCATACCAAAGGTACACTGTTCACGAGAGGGATTTTGTATTTCAATTCAACTTTTTTTTTTTTCTTTGTGCTTCCACAAAAGCGCAGATGATTACTTTAGTAAAATGCCTGCGTCCGTTGAGACGCTTGCATTTTAAACGTCTTTTTCTTCGATGAAGATAAGGGGTAGGGTATAGGGGGGAATGGGCAGGGGGCAAGGGACAAGGGAATATTATGAAATAGCAGACAGACACACACCCCTGGAGGAATACCTCCCGGTGAATAGTATAGAACATTTATTTTGTTATGTGTTTTTTTTTTGTGTGTGTTTTTCGCAGTTTTGCTCGGTGTTTTGTCCTTTTTTTTAAGGCGTGAAACCAATAAAGCGATCTGTCGGCCAAAAACAAACACTTTTTTTTAGATGTAGATTGATATAAATGGGTCAGTGGGGGGAGGGCAGAATCACTCTCTCTGCAAGATTCGTAAAGAAAACCGATAGTAAACCTTAGTAACCAAGGGAGGGGGTGTTGATGCAGTAGTTAACCAATCCTCACGTCTTCTCCCCCCCCCTCCCCTTTGCTTTCTCTCTGAAGCTTGCAAACAAAAAGAAGTAAAAATCACATAGAAGGTATTTCCACAATAAAAAGGCAAAAAAAAAAAATGTCATATTCCTAGCTTCGATTTCTCATTGAGTTCTCCTCCCCATCCCCCCCCAGCCCCATACATATGCCCTCCCCGATGTGTTTTCCACTTCTTAGTGAAAAAAAAAAAAAGGAGCTCTTTTTCCTCTCTCCCTTCTTCATAGCATTATTCTTGGGGTAACATCATTGGAGTTCTATTATTTGGTGCGGCTGAAGGGAGGTGCTATTTTGTGCTACTTTCTGCTATTTTCTGCTATTTTCTGCTATTTGGGGGTCGTCGGCCACACCAAAACAGGTTTTCGGATTCTTCAAAAAAAATTCTATTTCCCTCAACAGAAGTACACCATATGCGAGCACATGCCTCTGTATTCATAGGTCAGCCTTTGGGAGGCAGTCTTACCCCGCTATTCTCCCTACAGGTGAATGCCTAGAGCTCGTTCTTGCATTTTTTCTTTGGCATTGATCCCTTCAGACTTTAAGGATGCAACGAAGGGCAATTGAATTACTGTCGAAACTGAACGAAAAGAGGGCAGTCGCTGGATTCGTGATGACTGACCGCACGGTAAAGGGTATCTGCAAATTTGTGTGTAGCAGACCTGTAGGTGTTGATGACGTGCCTATAAAACAAACGATTCTTACCATTGTTGCGGACAGTATGGTGGAGGATGGGGCTGAGAAAGAGTTTTTTTTTCCGGAGAGAATTGGGATGTTGTGTGCCCTGATGGCCAAATACGACACCGCTGCGTCCAATCCTGAACACTTTGCAAGAGAAATGTCACGACGTGTACAATGCTGTGGTCTAGGTAGTGTGCATGCTTGCAGCTCTGGTGCTGCGGAACTCTTGGTAGGGCTGGCAGCAATCAGCAGGGGACGAGGTGATATGTTTGCCGTTTCCAAAATGTTTCTCGAATATCTGCATCTGGAGAGACCGCATGCTGGCAAGGCGATGCTTCTGTTTACTGAGGCTGCGGTGAGGCTGCGGTTGTCTTATGACGTTGCGAGGCACATTGAAGTGGCCGAACAAACGTTGCAACGATGTTATAAAATGTGTATTTCAAATATTCTTGACAGACGTAATCGGCCGGACCCACAGTTTATCCCACGACTTCTTGCGCTTGCAGGAAGGAACCCTCGTGTTCTGCTGCCCAGTCTTATTGCTGCAGCAGACGCAGCGCAGCCAGACTTTTCTTATTACCACCTCATTTCGATTGCATGCGAAGAAGGTGTACTATATCGAATGAGAAGTGGCAAGCCGCTCACAAACTTTCTTGCAGTGCTTGTCAGAGATGCAGCTCCGTTGGGCCCAAAGTCTGTCACGAAAAGGTTCAAAAATACAGTCGGATTTAAAATTTTGCTGGACAACAACAGATACAAGGATGCAATCTTGATGCTCGCTTTTTTCTTCAAAATTGATGTCATTCCGGTTCACTTCCTAAAGGATGTTGTCGAAATGCTGAAGGCGGGGTTATGGGGGAGCGACGAGGACACATGCCCGGCAATGCTGCTTCACCACGTCAACCTGCTTGTTGTGCTGTCACGTCATAATGAACACCCCTTTCCCTCCATCTTCCTGGACATCCTCAACACCTTGACACCTTACCACACGGAGTTTGTCTCTCTCCCTGCACGTCATCGGCATGCGCTGTTCACATACGCGTGTCTCAGGGGTTATGCACACCGCAAGGACACCCACATAGGCGACCAATTCTTTTCGACCCTTCTCTTCAAGATCGCGGCAGATTTCTCTTGGTTGAAGGACATCGTTTTGGGTGAAGAAAACACCGTTTTCGACAATGCCATTGAAGCGGTACACTGTAGTGCCGCATTGCGATATAAAAACCCAACAAAAAATGCGTTACCACGACTCTTCTTTAGCTTTGTGGTGAGCAAGCTTCGTAGGACATCTTCTGCAGAGGTTCTGGCTGCTTTGGAGGTAGTTATCTCAGAGATTGCAACGTGGGTGGCCACAGAGTGGACACACCTCAACACCCAAGAGACACCCGAGCAATGGAGAACCGTATGGTCTCTCTGGGACGGTGCAGAGCTGTCTGCGTTGCGGCATGCCCTCGCGTTCTGTGATGTCTTTTGCACTTTGCAACCAAAGGCCATCTCCCACCTGCGCAGTGCATTGCATGCTATGATACGGTATCTGCCGCAGGAAGAGCAGTCCCGCTTTAAAGAGCATATGCCCCAAGTGTCTCATAGGCAGCGTGTCGCCCAAGGCTCCTCTGTTGCAGAGCAAGTGTCGCTGTCGTGTGCTGCATTTCATATAGTATTGTGCAGTGGAGCAGAAGATGTTACCAGGCGAAGCCACAGTGTAGGCGTTCTGTCTGGTGCACCTATTTTTATGGATATCTAAAGTACGTGAAGTACTTTTTTCGGATTTTTTTTTATGACACTTGGAAGCACTTAACTTGAGGCCTTCGGGCGACATTGAGTACAGATCCCTGCAGTGATCGTCGACACAAAAATATTTCTCAAAGAGACCCTTTTGGGTGGAGTGAGAGGATTGGTAGGATTTGGTTTTTCAAGGGTGAAGTGCGTAGGCATATCTTCGACCCTTATTGTGCCTGCAATCCGTTGAGGGTCTGCACTAAAGCTTTTCGTTGGGTGTCTTTTTAATGTACCGCAGCTCTCTCTGTGCATTTTTTGATGCCAAAACAGAGAGAGAGATTTTGAGGGAGAAAAAAAAAATAGATACTGTGAGCAAACCCCTCTTCCGTTGAGGTTGTCTTTGTACTTCACTAGGTCACACCCTTTTTTTTTTGTCCAAAAACATGGCATAGTTTTTGATGAACTCTCAGTTTCTCTTTTGTAATTACTCCCTTCCCGCTTTCCAGATTCATACAATACTCCAGAACATAAAAAGCAAAAATGACAAAGCGTGGATATGACTCGATGAACCTGGGAGGAGGTGACGACTTCTCCGGGATGATGCAGCAGCCGAACAAGAAAGCCCGCACGGAGGACTCGGCACGCAACGTCATGGTCAACTACATGCCCAAATCCTTCACGGAGGACAAGATGCGCCAGCTGTTCAGCCAGTTCGGCGAGATTGAGTCGTGCAACCTCATGACAGAGGCCGGTACTGGACAGTCTAAATGCTTCGGGTTTGTCAAGTTTGTCACCATTGAGGGCGCAAACGCTGCGATTGAGGGACTCCACGGGTTCAAGGTCGAGGGCAAGACGCTTCGTGTTGCACACGGTATGCAGTTTGATTTTTTGATTTTTTGATTTTTGAAAACTTGGTTGTATTAGTGTAGACACCCGAGGATGAACTCCACTATATATTTTTTTCAACCTCTCAGAGGTGATGCAACAACTCAACCTTTTAAGCTGATTGAGACTACCTTTCAAGGATTTGTTTCACCCAATCTTCCCCTTTTTTTTCAGGACAAAAGCAGAAAAAGGATGTGTTCTTTTCTGGATTCGGAGTAGGCTTCAGTGACAACGACCTGCGGGTGCTTGCGTCCACCTATGGGACTGTTGAGGATGCGACTGTGCTGGACCCTGCCAAGCACCCTAAGGGTGTCGGCTTCGTGCGCTTCGCGACCCCCGAGGAGGCGACGAGGTGTATCAGCACCTTGGATGGGTTTGAGTTTGGGCAGGGCTCGACGCTGTCGACGCTTGTTGTGAAGTACCCACGCAGCAAGGAGGACGAGAAGCAGGAGAAGCAGCAGCAGATGCGCAACCGCCAGATGGGTGGCCGTGGTGGCATGCCCGCCATGAACAACAACATGATGGCCAACATGGGGAACATGATGGGCAACATGGGCAACCTCGCACCCGAGCAGATGCAGTTCCTCCAGATGTTCAACCTCATGCAGCAAGGCGGCATGGGCGGCATGGGTGGCATGGGTGGCATGGGCAACATGATGGGAATGATGGGCAACAACATGAACCCCATGATGGGTGGTGGTGGTGGCCACATGGGTGGTGGACGTACTGGAGGTGGTGGTCCGCCCACCAGCTCCGGAGGTGTGGCAACAGAGCACATCCTTTTCGTGCTTGGGTTCACAGAGGCGACGGAGGAGGAGGCGCGTCCACTGTTCGACCAGTTCGGGGCCTGCAAGGTATGTGTCCAGGGCATGGAGGGGTTTTGTTTCACCCCAAAGTTTTTGGTCTAGTTGTGCGATTTTGTTTTGATTTTTGTAATGTTTGTTATGGGTTCATCTCGATTCATATGGATCATTGCCAATATAGGCAGAGACTACGATTGACTTGAAATGCCCTCCGTATCCATGCAGAGGGGTCTGGAATGGAGGGAGTTTCCTCATCTCCAATTCTCGAAATGGATGTATGACTGAATGTTCTGTCATGATAGGGCTTTTTTTTTTTTTTGTATTTCAAGTCAACATTGTCTCTGCCTATATTGGCAATGATGGCCCATTCCACGCCATACATATTGGCAATGCTTCACTCTCATTAATTACCTACATTTGCTTTCAAACAAATTCACACATTATAGGGGTATATGCCGTCAGCCAATGGTTTACAATTGGCGTGAGTGAAACCACAAATAAAGCCACAAACCAAGGCAGTATTTACTTCAGCGTCGTGTATATTCCGACTGATAGGGATAGTCACGTTTTGTAATTTAGTTATTATTAACCATGTAACACATTCCTTCCACAGTACGATATCCCGCACGGTGCCAACAGACGTCCCCGGAACTATTGTTTCATCCACTTCCCCTCCGCCCAGCAGGCATCCAGCGCTGTGCAGAAGGTGAACGACCATCAGCTCCCGAACGGCAAGAAGCTTCAGGTGAGCTTCAAGAAATAGTAAAACAAAAACAAAAATTTTTTTTTCTCACTTTCGGTTGATTATTGGTGAAAAATAAAAGCCCGCCTCTTGGTGGGGTATCGATGCAAAAAAGTGTCGATGCAACAGCGCAAACGATGCGGAATAAGTAAAGCAAAACACGCAGAGAGATTGTCCCGAAATGACCCCGGGGAGGAAACAGAAGTATGGGATGGCAGAGCAAGTAACGTTTTTTTTTCCCCTCCTCTTTTGTAGCCACTTTTAGCAATGGCAGGGTATCTGTTGACTCTTGTGTTCAGCAGATTGCGAGATGTGCAGTACATTCAACTTCAGTTAAATTGTGATGTACAGGTTTCGTGGATCCTACGGTATTCTTGCAACTTCCCTTAGAAGGAAGAAGGAACACAAGGAAAGAAATATAAACGAATGTTACAAAAAAACTACACTATTCCAGCAATTTGTCCAGATTTTTTTATAAAAAAAATGAACAAGATAAAACAATAAGCTCGCGTTTCTTTTGGTCCGCGTTCCTACAGAATACCGATGATGTGTGTTGTAACTCTCATTTTAACTTTTTTTTTTTTTATACCACGCGTGAAAAACGTTTTATGGTCGTAACTGGCCTAAAAAGTGAGTGAAATAAGATTCGTTTTATTTCACGCAAATTGCACTAGGGTAACCCGGAGAGTGAAATAAAATATCACGGAGTGAAAAAAAAAAAATTGCCTGCAAAATGCCTTTGCAAATAAAATATTTTTTTTTTCACGCTGTTTTTGTTCGTAATTTTACCCCAAAAAGCGTGAAAGTGAAAAGTGGGTGCTAGGCTCAACGCTTAGGCCAGTTACGACCATAAATACGTTTTTCACTTGTGGAATAAAATTACATATTGAGTGAAATAAGAACATTTTCTTGCACTTGCCACTAAAAAGGCACCCTCGTGACTCTTATTCCCCTCGCTTCGCTCGGGAAATAACGCACTCGGGCACCTTTTTAGTGGCGCGTGAAATAAAATAGTTCTTATTTCACTCGAATAAATAGTTATTTTTTTGTTTCCGTGCCAAAAAAAAAGTGAAAACAATCGTTTTTTGGGTCTTAAGGGGGGAGAGGGGAACACAAGAAAACAGAAACCCAGTAATAAAAAAGGGGGAGTCTTTTTTTGGTAAATTTTATGTGCCTTTTTTTTATTGTCGTTTTGCTACCGTGTTCTGTTTTTAATGAATTTGATTATTTGATTCTTCTTCTTCGATCGACCGTTTTTCGCCTCCATTCTTTTCTTGCTTAAGTGTGCACACACATTTCTCATTTGTGCAAAAAAACGATGATTTCCATGATTTCCGGGCGGATATGGGCGCCTTTTTTGCCCATATCCGCCCATATGGGCAATATGGGCGCCCATATTGCCCATATCCTGTTTTTTGGGGTGCCCATATTAGCAGCTGCCCATATGGGCGTTCCATCTTTTATTGCTCGTTTTCGTTCGTTCCCTTGGCTTCTAGTATCTTCTGACGTTCTCTTAGCTTCTCTTGCTTCGCCCGTTCTTGACCCTCTGCTCATTTTTTTGTTCATATTTTGTTGATATTTTATTTTTTTGTATTTTTTTTATTCCACCTTTTCATCCATTTACATCTTATGCTGATATATTTATGTTTTTTTGTTGTTTTTTTTTTGTATTTTATTTCTCAAAAAAATGATATCCCTTTTTTTCTTTGTAATTCCTTAAAATCAAAATCCGCCTAAAATCACGACTTTAGGATCTTCTCTTCCAGCCCTTTTTCTTCCGATTCTCTCGTCTTCTTCCTCTTCCGCTGCTCTTCCTTATACTATACTCTACCTTTTTTACAAAAAAACACTTCAACAGAATTGTCCTTTTTTTTTTTCATGTATTTTTGAGTACACAGTAAGGAAGTATACAAAAGGAGGATGAAAGACATAAATATCAACATCTTTGATGACTGCAACAAACTGCTCTTCCATCAGAGCAACAGCAACGGCAGGCATGTGTCCTCAACGCTTCTCAACCCTTTGGAAACTGTGCGCACGCTCTTCAAGCAGCACGGCATGCGGCTTGACTCTACAGAGGGAAGCTTCGACACCGGAAAGAAAACTGTCTTCAGACATTACCCTTACAACAAGGTGAGCATCGTGTTTGTCATTCTCGACTGGGAGAAAGGGAGGGCGCCTGCCGATGAGAAGGCGTGCAAAGGGTTGATCGAAGTGGTCTATTATTTGCTTATTATGTTTGGCGGCCAGGACACAGACTTTTGTACAAGCGACCAGGTGAAGTCGTTGAAGATAGGGGAGGTGTTCCGGGAGGTGCGGGGTATTGTGGGGCATTTGTTGGATTCGTTTCCTGATTTGGATGGCGCGCCGTTGTCGTTGGTGACGCAGGCACCGCGGGTGGCCAGGTTGTCACGCCCTGTGGGGTCAAAGTTCAAATCGTTCTTCCAAAGCTGTGAGGGGCAAGATGACATCGTCGCTGCTGCCGTGTTCAACGGCTCCACCACCCTTGCGATGTCGCACAGCTACAGAGCGCAAAGCGGGATGAGCGGTGTGCTCCTCCGCTTTGCCCTCCCCCTCGCCCTCTCCCAGCAGCCCCTCGCCACCATGCGTGACATGCCCTTCTTCGGCCTCCCAGAAGGCCAGCTACGCGCCTCAACACTCCTCCTAAAAGACGACGTACGCTTGGTTTTGATCACTCAAGTCGACGGGCCCAGTATGCTCTTATGTTTGACTAAAATATCCTCAAAATATCCAAGTGGAGGTTGTGCCATCATCCCCTTATGTAATTATGCACAGCTGAATGCTGATGGTGGTTGTGGAGGTGGCTTCGCGAGGCTGCGGAACATCGTTTTAACTTTTTTCTCTATTGCGAGCACTAATTGCAGACATCCCTTACTCACGCACCCCATTTGGGGGCCATATTCTGCAAGAATTACCGCTATTATGGTGTGGTGGAAAGGGGGTGCTATTTTTGTGCTATTTTTGTGCTATTTTTGTGCTATTTTTGTGCTATTTTTGTGCTATTTTCTGCTATTTTGGGTCGTCAGCCACACCATATTAGTTATCAAACACACCCTCAACCACCACCTCACCCCCTCACAGGCGTCGAAGAGCTAGCAGCCATCCTGCAGAAGAGAGGCCTCCTCGCACAACTGGCCGCCGCTGTAGAGGGGTACCTGACATGCTCTGGGTTTGAGGCAAAGCAGGTATTCGCCCTCCCACGGGAGGTGCGTGAGGCGTGCGTGACGTATTTACCTAGTGTGGATGAGATGTATTTGGAGAAGGACGGGGGTGGCGAGGATTGGTGGACATGCGGACGACGGGACCACGTGGATGTGGGGGACGACGAGACGCGGTCGCATGGTGCACGGATGCCGTACTTCACTTTCCGTGCGGAGGGGGTGCAGGACTGCCATGGGGCCTTGTACGCGACAGCACTGTCGCACGTTGCGGACCTTTTAACCCTACCGGTGCCTGCACACTTTGGCTCCCCTGTCTCGCTCACCTCAGGCCACCTCATGTCGCGTGACGGCCTCCTCTGCCTCTGGTCTGCTGAACAAGAAACCGCTGCCGCCTGGGGCCCCGGCGCACCACCCACCCGCATCACCCTCACCCTCTTCCAACGCTCTGCCTCGGCCAACGTCTCCGCCGCAACAAAGCGGCACAACGAAGTTCTAGCTACGCTCGCCAAACACAAAAAGGCGCTGCGCGATACACTATCCTAGAGGGCGGCAATGTGCAATGTAGAACCATAGAGTAATAGAAAGATATTTGCTTTTTGTATGGGAATGTAATGGGATGGAATGGGCTGGGGGAGCGAAACTACATGTGACAGATTTACACAAAAAGAAAAAAAATAAACAATGTCTTTTGTGGATATATCTTCGTTTGGGAAGAAGTTCTCTGTAGCAGTGTCGGTGTGCATGTGGGCGATTGTGCTGTACTTCATTATAAAGCTTTCCACTGAGTACCACGATGGTGGTAGAGACGATAAATCGGCGATTTCGCATACTAACTTTCCGACGATCCCGCTTCCGTACACAGCGTTGTTTGGGGAGGTGGGTCAATACTGTGAATGGCGGCCGATCGCTTGTCAGTATGTAGCATTTCGGAAACAGGCAGGCGCAGATACCGCGAATCCTAACTGCAGTGATATATTTGAGGAGGCAACCTTCGACTTCCTAGGGGAGCCTGTGAACATGATCCTCATGAACGCGTCCCGATTCCGTTCAACATTCAAAAGCCAAGTGGACAGAGTCACCTACTCCTTTGCGCTTGTCGAGAAGGACAACATGCCAGCATATCTGCGCACCCTGCAACCCACATACATCCGGAACTATCGGGCTGTCGGTGATGTGCTGAGTTGCAACGCATCGACAGACGCAGGGAACATCGCAAGCTTGCTTCCCATAGGCGATGCACGTCTTGTGTCCAAGATTGTGAGTGGACACGCAAGCATACAAGACTTTGGTGCATTTATCCCGATTGCGAAGAACAACTACGCATCGATTTCCTTCAAACTCAGCCAAGAGAAGTTCATCAACGGCACCATACAAAACACATCCCTTTTCAACGCAATGCAGTTTGCGGTCCCTGCGGACCTACGCACCCCAAACGTGACTACGATTGAAATTGCATTAGGGCCAGAAACCTTCACAGTGAGTCGCGTGACACACACGAAGGGGGTGACTCTTATTACTTTGTTGGGTAACATTTTTGGTTGGGTTGGGGTGTTTACTGGTGCACATGTACAGGGGTTGATTCTGCTGGTGTACAGCTTGCTTGAGAGCAGGAGGCTGACGACGTCGGAAAGGGACGAAGAACTTCTGCAGGAACAGACGCAGGTTGATAAGCTTGAGGAGGAGGTGGGGCAGTTGCGTGTACTTGTGAAGGACATCGCACCACAGGACAGGACACCACAGGACGTGGGCTACATACCACCTGTGGAACTCAACCCCATGCATGCTGTCACTGTGGACACTGCCAGACCTACATTCATAAATTGCGGCAAAAGTAGCAACTTCATGCAGCAAGTCTAGACACCCGTTGCTGTAGATGTGACTGTGCCTAGTCCTATGCCGGTCATTGCCTTGAAGCCATGAAGTATTATTTTTTTTTGTCAGAACTTCCTCTCCCCCACTTCCAGAATTCCCGAGGTTCGCATCTCAAACGAGCAACCGGTACTGTTGTCCGGGCCCGCAGCCTTTTCTTTTTCCCTCTTTTTGCGAAGGCTTTTGCTCTGTTGGCCTTTTTTTTTGGCTGGTACCGTAAGGGCTAGTCTTCTGGTGAGTGTTACTTCATTTCTATACTATACTATTCGATTTTATTCCGGTTTGAAATTATTTGTATTTTTTTTTTTTTTTGTTTTTCTCAATCTTCTAGCTTTTTTGGACGTTTGTCCTTCCCTCCAATACCTTTTGATTTGCTACGATGTTCTGTTGTGCGTGTCTGGATCCTACGTACGTACGATCCCTGGTACCCGCCACAAAGCAATTGTTTGCAGTGTTACATCCCACATTCTTTTGCATGCCTGTGTTGACGGCTGCACACAATAACTCCACTGCCTTTTTTTGTGCGAAGTGTCTGCAGCTTGCCGTGGCGTCATCATGAATTTAGTTCGGGAGTCGGCTAAATACGAGAGGTGGGTTGACGTCAGGAAAATTCACCTGTAGTGTCTGCAGCTGCTCAGAGGGTGTTTTTATCTTTTTTTCCCATTGCCCCTTTGGGGCGGTTCGTTTCATGTTTATTTCGGAGATGTCTGCGTGAAGTGCATCTTTCAAATGCTCTTTGAGAAGGTGACAGAAGGTTTCGACTTCTTGTAAACTTTTATTGGAATAGTCAGTTATACCCCACCCTTCTGAAATGTTCAGATTTTCCCTAAAAAATAACTTCAGATATACCTTAAATGGTGTGGCTGAAGGGGGGCTGATTCGCACTTCTTGTGCATTTTTTTTTTTTTTTTTTTTTTGAAAACTTGGTTGTATTAGTGTAGACACCCGAGGATGAACTCCACTAATTTTTTTTTTTGCGCCTCCTCATTCAGCCGCACCACTAAACTAAAATAGAGGATAACTGGTCGTATCTGAACTTATTTTTTGGGTATATCTGATCATTGCACAAAAAGGGGTAGGGTATAGCTGACTATTCCCCACTTTTATTTCTTTTTTGTTTTCGTTATGGTTCGTGGTCGACTGTTGCTATGTAGTATGAAGCTTGGTCTTTCGCTTAGCTTGCACATCACCCAGCATGCATTAGTGTTGCTGGTCGTAAAAAAAAAAACTACTGTACGTCACACCCTATTTTTTTGTTTTTCAAAAAAAAGCAACTCAAACTAAAAACCCTACAGTTTTTGCACACAGAACCATGTCTTTTGTGGACATATCCACGTTTGGGAAGAAGTTCTCCGTGCTGGTGTCCCTCTGCATGTGGGCGATTGTGCTGTACTTCATTATAAAGCTTTCCACTGAGTACCATGATAGTGGGAGATACGATAAGTCTTCGGTGACGCAGACGAGCTTTCCGACGATCCCGCTGCCGTACACAGCGCTGTTTGGGGAGGTGGGTCTGTACTGTGAATGGCGGCCGATTAATTGTCAGTATCTACCATTTCGCAAAGAGGCGGGTGCAGACACCGCGAATACCGACTGCAATGGGATCTTTGAGGAAACAACCTTCGACTACCTGGGTGAGGATCTGGATGTTCAGTTGATGAATGCATCGCGATTTCCAATTTCATTTAAAAGCCAAGTGGACAGAGTGACCTTCTCCTTTGCGCTTGTCGAGAAGGACAACATGCCAGCATATCTGCGCACCACACCACCACTGAAAGTGGAAAACTATTTCGCTGTCGGGGATATCAATAACTGCCACAACGCTTCAGGGTACGGTACTGACGGATACATTGCAATCTTGCTTCCCATCGGCGGGGACGACCAGCTCAACAAACTGATAGGCTACCACGCAAGCATACGAGACTTTGGTTCACCGATATACATCGCAAAGAACAACTACGCCTCGATTTCATTCAAACTCAGCCAAGAGAAGTTCATCAACGGCACCATACAAAACACATCCCTTTTCAACGCAATGCAGTTTGGTATCCCTGCTGACCTGCGGATCCCAAACGTGACAACGATCGAAGTCGCATTAGGTCCAGAAACCTTCACAGTGAGTCGCGTGACACACACGAAGGGGGTAACGCTCATTGCTTTGTTGGGTAGTATCTTTGGTTGGGTTGGGGTGTTTCCTGGTGCGTCAGTGCAGGGGTTGATTCTGCTTGTATACGGCTTGATTGAGAGCAGGAGGCTGACGAGGAAGTCAGAGGAGGACGCTCTGTTGTGCGATGATAAGTCTCGTGTACAAAACCTTGAGGAGGAGGTGAAGGAGTTGCGTGTGCTTGTCAGAGACATGCGAACGCCGTACGTTGGTGTGCCGGCTTCGGCCGGCAAAAACCCTATGCAGGCTGGCACAATGGAGGCACCCGCGCCGACATTTGCTGGTAATGGCTATGGGTCTGGGAAGGGTGGGCTAGGTAGGCTGTAGATGATCCGTTCTACCACAGCCTCTCCTGAAGCACTACTATTCACTACGATTTCTCCTCAGAGGCGATCTTTCGCATTTAATGTCCTTTTTGCGAATCAAAACCCTGTGGACAGTGTGTATTATTCTGTTTTTTCTGCAGATCTGTCTCAAGGTTGGTCAAAAATATCATTTCCCGTTTGCTCTGTTCGTCCCTTACCTATTCACAACGTTGCAAGCAAATTGTGTGTGCTGAAAGCAGTCCTTTTTGTGGTGTACAAAAGAAGTACAAAAAACGGTACGTTACATTTTGTTATTCAGCTACACCAAACCATTCGTTTTTTTTTCCCTTTTGTTTTAAATTGGAGACGTTCCCTCGCTTTGTAGTGCTGTGGTAGATGCAGCTCCACGAGGAAAGCCAGATATCCGTGATATCTGTGGTGCCATTTCTCCCCTTTAAAATGTTGCTGCTCATTTCCATATTTTTTTTTTCTTCTTCCTCGCTTCACTCAATTCTCGCTAGCTTTTAAGTACCCTTCCCTCCCCAATGCCTGTTTTTCAAGATCTTCCGTTTGGTGGTCTTTTTTTAGTTGGGTGTCCACCCCGGTGCCGGTCATGTACCAAAGTACACTGTTCACGAGAGGGCTTTTGTATTTCAACTCTACTTTTTTTTGATAAAACAACTTGTTGTCAATTCTAAAAAAGATTGGAGGCAGCGCTGCGGGCAAAACAAAACGGATTGAAAAAAAAAAGACTTGTTTCTTTGAGTACTCAATGAACCACAACAACCGTACTTCAGTTAACACAATATTTTTCACCTTTTTTGTTTTCGGCTTTGAGCGCACAAACAAAAAGACCCGATATTTTTTTCTCTTTGGACTATCCATCATGATTCTATGTGTGAAGTTCTGTTATCCTCTGAAGCAAACGCCACGTCGTTTTTTTCTTCTTTTCTTTTGGAAATTCCGAAGTGCAACAAAACCCTGGGGTTCGGTAGCCCACAGAGCGTGCGTCCCAGAGTGTTTGCAATCTATCGTACACTTTCTTTTAGAATCTAGTAAACGAATGACGCTGTCAGCGTTTTTTAATCCCCCTTTTTTTTCTTCAAGTATGTTCCTTAACGTGTTATTGCTAAAAAGAGAGTGTACCGTGCATCTATGTATCTAGTATGCTCGCAGCACTCCTTTTTCCAGTCTCGTCAACGATATAATACTGCTTTTTGTTCCCCTTTTTTTTTTGGGGAGTTTTTTTTGTGTGGTCTTTTTTCAGCTTTGAAGGTTCTCGGTGCTAATGGAATGCTGAGACTTTTCGTGCTGACAGAAAAGCCTCGTATTGTTGTGCAAGATGTGTGTGTGGAATGAATTCATTTAAAGAAAATGGTGTGGCTGAATGGGGAGGGTGCAAAAAAAAAAGAAGAAGAAAAAAAAAGGGCGCAAAAAAAGTGCGCAGAAGTGCGCAAGAAGTGCGAATCATCCCCCCCTTTCGGACACACCAGAAAGAAATCTTTGTTTCGTTAATAGTTAGCTTTTGCATCGAATGTGCGGGTTTTTCGTGCTTCAAAAAATATTTGAACATATTCCTGTGCCACGCAATGTCAAAGGTTGTTTATTTTATCCAAGGCTCGGTGTCTGTTTTCTTGCTTTCGCAAATTCAATCTTTTTTTTTCAAAAAAAAAAGAACGAAAAATTTTCTTGTACACAAAAAAAAACGCCCACTCTCGAATTATACCACTCTTTTTTTTTGTGTCAGTACCCCCAACACCGAACAATGTCTTTCTTGGACACTTCGACATTTGGGAGAAAGTTCTCCATAGCAGTGTCCCTCTGCATGTGGGCGATTGTGCTGTACTTCATTATAAAGCTTTCCACTGAGTACTATGATAGTGGGAGATACGATAAGTCTTCGGTGACGCAGACGAGCTTTCCGACGATCCCGCTGCCGTACACGGCGCTGTTTGGGGAGGTGGGTCTGTACTGTGAATGGCGGCCCGTCGGATGTGAGTACGTACCGTTTCGTAAACAGGCGGTGTCCCTGGATGAGGAAGACTGCAAGGATATATTCGATGATGCGAGCTTCGATTTTGTTGGCGTAAGGTATTCCATGATCCTCATGAACGCGTCCCGATTCCGTTCAAGCTTCCAAAGCCAAGTGGACAGAGTGACCTTCTCCTTTGCGCTTGTCGAGAAGGACAACATGCCAGCAAGTTTGCGCACCCTGCAACCCACATACATCCAGAACTATCGGGCTGTCGGTGATGTGCTGAGTTGCAACGCATCGACAGACGCAGGGAACATCGCAACTTTGCTTCCCGTCAGTGATACACGTCTTGTGTCCAAGATTGTGAGTGGGCGTGCAAGCATACAAGACTTTGGTTCACCGATATACATCGCAAAGAACAACTACGCATCGATTGCCTTCAAACTCAGCCAAGAGAAGTTTACTGATGGTACCATCCAAAACACATCCCTTTTCAACGCAATGCAGTTTGGTATTCCTGCTGACCTGCGCATCCCAAACGTGACAGCGGTTGAGGTTGCTTTGGGGCCAGAAACCTTCACAGTGAGTCGCGTGACACACACGAAGGGGGTGACGCTTATTACTTTGTTGGGTAGTATCTTTGGTTGGGTTGGGGTGTTTCCTGGTGCATCTGTACAGGCGTTGATTCTGCTTGTATACGGTTTGATTGAGAGCAGGAGGCTGACGAGGAAGTCAGAGGAGGACGCTCTGTTGTGCGATGAGACGTCTCGTGTACAAAACCTTGAGGAGGAGGTGAAGGAGTTGCGTGTGCTTGTCGGGGACATGCGAACGCTTCATGCCGTGCCGCCTTCGCCCGGACCTGTTGTTGGTGGTCCGACTTTCACAGGCAAGAGCCCCATGCAGGTTGGCACAGTGGAGATGGTGAAGGGCAGGGATGGGCCAGGGGAAAGGGGGTACACACCACCTGTGGACCTCAAGAACCCCATGCACCCGGTTGCTGTGGAGGCGCCCAGACCGAAGTTTAGTTCCCCGCAAACAGACTTTGTGCACAAACAAACTTTGTAGGCGGTCGCTGTCTGGGTTGGGTTGGGTTGGGGATTTAGTCTGGAACGACGTTTCCTGGGTATATGTTCTAACACCAAGGTGTTTCGGGAGCGAAACGGATGGCCGACGGAACGTGGTTAGGGAGGGATGGGGGGGTGGGGGTGGGGCAGTCTCACAGTGGGGCAGGGGTTGGGAGGATACGTTGTGCATATATGGTGCACCTTTTATTTAGGTACACTGTTCACGAGAGGGCTTTGTATTTTAAGTCAGCTTTATTTACACACGGTATTGCCAGCAGTGCTTGAAGCGGGATTGTGCCATATGTCTTGTCTGTCTTTCATTTTATTTTTTTTAATTCTGATCCTGAACGGAATTTGCAGCTATCGAGACCAGATTATGCACCAAGGATCAACCATGTACGAAATCTGCCTTCCACAACTTCCGAGTTACGGTTTTCTTGGCATTCTGTTTGTTTTTTTTTTTCTTTGTTTTTTTTTTGATAAATTGTTGGAATAGTATAGTTGCCTCGGTTGTGTTGCCACAATTGGTGCAATCTCCACTTTTCAAAAAGTTCACGAAAAATGTCTTTGATTTCTTATGAAGGTTCCCCTCCGTTCCCCTCTCCCCCTTTTCCCCCATTTTTAAAACCACCAGGTTATTTCAACAAAAAAATGCAGTACCTAAGAAAAATGTCGAAGCTGGACATAATATCGCTTGTTGTGAGTGTTGTGATATGGGTCTTGGTGTTGTACATCATGTATGATTTGGTTCTGGATTTTTGGAAGAGTGGGCGGAAGGAGAAGACATCAGTTACGCAGACCAAGCATTTTAGCATTGAGAGCCCGTCTATAGCGATGATCACTCCTGTAGGTCCGAACTGCGTGTGGAAGCCGGTGATGTGTTTGTTCACGCCAATGCAGAAGGACGACGTCTCGGACCCCTCTGGGGTTGCTCCAGGTGAGAGCAACTGTCTCAGCTGTTTCACCAACGCAACGTTTCTTGTTGAAGGAATGGGGTTTCCTGCATCTGTGTTTAATGGCGAATGCTTGACGAAGATGGGCTATATGTTTCACAGCCAGCTTGACGAAATTGACATGGCATTTGCGGCAGTCAATATGTCTGGCCATATTGTCACGAACGACAGTGTTTGCTACAACGGGCCGGGTGAAGAGCGGTCTTCCGCCATCTTGCTTCCTGCAGACAAAACTGCGATGGCGAACCAGCAGACAGGAGCGACACCCAAGACTGAGTTTGTCCCTCCACTCTACGTGGCGCACAACCACTTCGCACCCATCGGCTTCAAACTGAGCCAAGAGGAGGACGCCGACGGCCACGTTGTCAACACAACGCACTTCAGCGCAATGCAGTACACAATCCCAAGACACCTCCGCTTTGACCCAGATGCAACACTGATTTCTGCCTCAATTTTCGCCTCTTCCTTCAGCGTTCAACGCATTGTGCACACAAATGGAGAAACAATCCTGGGACTGCTTGGTGGGATGTTTGGGTGGATCGGTGTCTGGACTGGTGCATGTGTACAGGGGTTGATCTTTTCTATGATGGCAATCTATAAGGCACGTCAAACGAACCACGAGGATGTGTTCAAATATGAAGAGGACACGCTGTCGACAACTCTACGGGAGGACATGCGGTCTCAGTTTGAGGATCTGCAGGCAAGGGTAGCGTCGATGGAAATAGAAATGCGGGGGATGAGGAAAGACATCTTCACGGTATAGATGGTCTTTGTTTTGGCAAAAATGGGAAAAACCCACGCCACGCTATTCAAAAGTCATTGTGTTTCATCCAAGTGATCCAATCTTAATTCCTACCAATTGATTGCTTCCATGGATAACCCGTTATATGTCAAACGGCGTTAACCTATTTGGCTTATGCTCATTGTTCTTTTGCCTCTCGAGTCGTAGTGTAAATTAGCGAATTTTTCTGGGTTTTTTTTTTGGGGTAATTATCATAACACCCACGTTACTAATACCCATTTACGATAATACCCACTGGGTATTATCGTAAACTTTTTGGGTATTATCGTAAAGTTTTTGGGTATTACCCAGGTTGGGTAGTACCCAGGTACCCAGGTACCCAGGTACCCAGGTACCCAGGTACCCAGGTACCCAGGTACCCAGGTACCCAGGTACCCAGGTACCCAGGTACCCAGGTACCCAGGTACCCAGGTACCCAGGTACCCAGGTACCCAGGTACCCAGGTACCCAGGTACCCAGGTACCCAGGTACCCAGGTACCCAGGTACCCAGGTACCCAGGTACCCAGGTACCCAGGTACCCAGGTACCCAGGTACCCAGGTACCCAGGTACCCAGGTACCCAGGTGACCAGGTACCCAGGTACACGGTACACTGGTGTACAAGGAAAAAAGTCGTGAAAGAGCAACCACAGCTCCACATGACAAACACAAAAGTGTCCAATCACGTGGGGCATTCATGCACTGAGGAGATAATGTTCCAACAATTTACAAGAAAGATTACTTAACCTACTGCTGGAAGTTGCCAGGTCGTAGTAACACACAAAGTGTGCCTCCGTTCGGGAAGACCGGATATTCTAGAGACCAAAAAGGCCTCAAGAATATCTTCCGGTAGTCAAGGTAGAACCGAGTGAACGGCCCAAGACCCCCGTGGAGAAGTTAAATGTTGTAATGCTATCAAGTACAAACTGCGACCACTGTCTTACCCTCCTCAATGCATGGTGGAAGATGTCTTTGACAACAAATATCCTGTACCCAGGTACCCATATTCCCAGACCCACGCAGCACTACGTCGCAGTACTACGCAAAATTTACCACCAGACCCTGTCTTCGTGCACCTGAAGTACAACGCCGCAGACAGGCCAAACATGCGTTGGACTCAGAGGAATGCCCGCTGTGCAGGTATCAAACATGAGAACCAACTCCCAGCAACAAGGGGCGCCTTTTGGCGGGCGTTGTTGAGGGTGTTTGGGGTGCAAAGTTTTCCACAATTTTGATGCGCGGGTACAGAAGTGTTGTCTTGTTCTTTCATCTCTAGGAATGTAAATGTCAATCGCGTTTAACTACCACTAGGGCTTGTTCAGTGAACCCACAAGGGGTCGAAGGGGGTTGGTTATCCCGTATCTATCAAAGGTTGTGTCGACCAGGCGAAACCACTATGTTACGCTGTACGTTGTTAAATCCGAAGAAATAACACTTTAGCAGCCGCAGGAAGTTTGCTAAAAAGAGTGCCTCACGCTACACAAACCACCACCCGCGATTGACTTAGATGTTATAACAAAGAGAATTCAGAACAAAACAACACCCTGCCCCATACACACTAAATTGTCATGCTTCAAGAACATGCCTGGGCCAAAATTACTATGACGAAAAGGCAACAAGACCACCCACAAGGAGTGTGAAATGTGCACTGGTTTTCTGGGGGAACGCAATATTTTCTTGTGTCTAGTCCTCCGCGAGCAGAGGACAGACTTTCCGGAAGGTTGCCAAAGTCGAATTTCTTGCAAGCTATGCTCCCTGGGTTAAATGGCTATAGCAGTGACTGACTAAATGTTCCCACCCAGGTCTTCGTGTGTTGAGGTGTAGAATGTCGGAGACGGAGAAGCGCAATCGCTGATGCAGTTCAGATTTCGCGATCCTGTGATGAGTGTAAATGTGGGTGTAATTAAGTTATGTCGCTTGGAGAAAGATTAATTGTTAATTGCCAAGAAAAATGGTTACCCTGAATTTGAGGATGTAAGACAGGGATGCAAAAAGTTGTGTAAAAAAAACCCCCCCCCCATATATTTACTGGGGTCGATGAAACCATACCTTGTCTGCACATTCACCAGCGTGCGAGCGCCTCTGATACCTTGCGCGAGTAGCCAGCTAAATCACATCGTACCTGGGTACCTGGGTAATACCCAAAAAGTTTACGATAATACCCAAAACTAATACCCAAATAGTTTACGATAATACCCAAAAACTTTACGATAATACCCAAAAAGTTTACGATAATACCCAGTGGGTAT
Organism: Rhynchopus sp. YZ270_cl-10; assembly: GCA_964035575.1. Lineage (NCBI taxonomy): Eukaryota > Euglenozoa > Diplonemea > Diplonemida > Diplonemidae > Rhynchopus > Rhynchopus sp. YZ270_cl-10. The sequence goes on from OZ037931.1 coordinate 127,885, forward strand.
TATCGTAAATGGGTATTAGTAACGTGGGTGTTATAGTCATTTTCCCTTTTTTTTTTTGGGGAGTTTTTTTGTTTTGTTATCTTCTCAAAACCAACGAAGCTCACAGCATTCACGGGAGGGCAGTCTTTTGGCTGGGTGTGTCTGCGGCAGCTCCTTTCCCCCTTGTGATCCTGCTTTTCACTGTGATGTGAGGCTTTTGTTTCATCAAAAAATTATTATTATTTTCTTGTCCTTCACTTTAGTGCTGTTTAACCAGAGTGTCTTTCCAAGTGTGCATAGTGTTTCGTACTGTGCTGCGTTCGTAGTTGCAGACGATTTTATTGCTCTTTACGTAAAACCTAGAGACCTGATTCACTCAAATCCCCAATGTCAAACGGGCAGAGCTGACCGTTTGTTTGACTATGCAAAATACTCCCTTTTTTTGGGGGTATCTAACTTCCGTTGCTTTCTGGCATTCTTTTGGTGACTAAGGTGACTAAGCACGAGAGGCTTTCCAATGTTCAAAATATTAAGTAATCTAATCAGACTAAGCACGAGAGGCTTAGGTTCATCTTACAAACTTTTCATTTTTTTTCCCTCTCTTTTTTCCTTCTTTCAAGACCACCCTAATCATGGCGTGAGGCTTAGGTTCATCTTGTCAACTTTTTGTTTTGTTAGTGCCTGCGTCCCAGAGGCGTTTTGCATTATCAACTTCACTTTGTTTTGCACTACAAAAAAAAGTGGTCCGCATCCGAGTATACCTACACTGGTACACAAGTCTTCAAAAACAAGGCGAAAAGGGTCAAACTGGAGGTTCCTGTTTTCATCCTTATGCGCTTTCTCTTCTTTGAATGGAAGAGTATACTATGGAAGTGATCCTTTAAAAAAAATGAAATCGGCAGGAAGGCAGCTCTCCCCTTTTGGCCCCGCCGACTCCATTTTTTCTTGGACCGCTTCCAGGGGGGCCGTACATTTGCTTCGTTTCCTTTAAAAAAGGGATGGTAAAAAAAAAAGTTTTCAATAATTTCACACATTATGGGCAGAACCTTTTGTCCTCAATTTGGGTGTTTTTTTTTATTTTCTTTTTTTTTTTTTTTGTCAAAAAAAGCCTTCGGGGCGACTTTGAATACGTACCACAAAATCAACATTCATTCATTCATTCATGTTTTGTTTTTATTTTTCATTTTTTTCATTTTTTGTCCGAGAGTTCCACAAAACGCAATTATTCCACTTCAAAAAGTGTCTTTCCCCTTCCAGGGAAAGATCTGCTCAACCGCGTGCCCTCCCTTTCTTCTCCCCCCTCAAAAAAAAAAATTGACAGTGGAGCTTGCACCAGGGATTACGCAGCTCCCCCCAAAATAAAAAAAGTACGTGTGGATTTTCAACACGTACAATTCTAAGCAAAAACAATTAAAAACCGCGCGCGCTTCGCGCGCGCTCTCCCTTGCAAAGTTGGTTGAGAAGGGCTGTGAAAGTTCGAAGAACTGGAGAAATCATCAGTCATGGCCCCCAAATGTTCCTGGCGAAGCCACGGTACGCAACATTTCTTTAAAATCTTGACATAAAATGGCACTTTCGTTGGTAACTATGGTCTAGTTCCGTAAATTTTACTTCCATATTTTGCTAAAACGAAAGTTTCTGGCGAAGCCACGGTACGCAACATTTCTAAAAAATTGCGTTTAAAATTGCCTATTATGTCATGGGAAGGGTGTATTGCAATCTAGCGCCGCAGGCGCACGGTACGCTACTTTTTTTCTTTCGCCATGCTGCATGCTCCTTTTCCGGTAAAATAGAAGAAAATTGTCTCCTACAAATAGAATTCTGTAGGGGGTAGGTGAGAGGTGGGGGCGGAGCCCCACCCCTCACCTACCCCACCCCAGCCCCAATCCAAAACCCAAATTACCTAAGTATGGACACGTATGGACACGTATGGATTCTACCTTTTCAAAAACAATTCACGTATGGATTTCCATACGTTCCACACGTGGAGCGTAATCCCTGGCTTGCACAAATGGCAACTACACTATTCCAACAATTTTTCAAAAAAAAGAAAAGAGGAAGGAATCGTTTTTTGAACGTCATTTATGTGCTTTCTTTTTCAATAGAAAGTATGTGAAATTAGTTACTCCACAGAAAAAAAAATTCTTCAGTTCAGACCACTCACGTTCCACCCTTTTGCATGAGCTCGAGTGAGATGCGTTTTAAGCACGTTTCAACTGCTCTTTGTTTATAATTATCCCTTCCTCTCTCGCACACACGTCACAGGAAAGTTTACCCCTTTTCTTGATAATTTGTTGTGGCAGCTACCCTCCACCCAAAAAAGGATGTGAATGCAGTGCTGCACACATCAGGTTTGGTACAACAAAAAAAAAATTGAAATAACTACACTTCCGGGATGTGAAGGCCCCACCTTTGACAGCAACGATACTGTGTCGATGTCTTGACCAAGCTGGCAGGTGGTTGGTTACATCCTTGCCGTATCATGCCACCTCTCCAACAAAGTTTTTTTTTAAGGTGACGAAAAGGGCCTAGGTTATTGTCCACCCCTTATAAAAAGAAGTTGTGTGCCCACTGCATTCATCTGATAATTTTTCTTTGTGTTTGCTACGTATTTTGTTTTTTTTCCCTCGCTAGCAAGACAAAAAAAAAGAACCGATCTCTGACCAGTATTTCTTCAGTACCACATCAATCGTATGGTTTTCCTCTTTGTCAAATGAACGCTACCAAAAAGTGAGTATTTTATTCTAATTTGAGCGCAAAGATGAGAAGGAAAACCATTGTAAAATCTGTTGGGATTATTTTTTTGTTTGTCTGGCTATCACAGTTTGTGTAAAGTAGAAAAAAATTCAAGAAATAATGTCAAGTTTTGACGACAATTTTATACCTCTTATTTGTGCAGACAGGATAAAAAAGCCGGTCTGTTAGGGGGGATAACGCGTCAGGCTTGAGGAGTTGCTGTTCTGTTCCTGTTCGTTCCGTTTGTGATGTTCTTCATCGTTTTCCCCCCTGCAACAAACCCACGCTTCTACATTTTCTTTCCAAGGTGACTAAGCACGAGAGGCTTAGGGTCATCTATAAAATCTTTCTTTCTTTTTTTTTTTTGCTATCAATTTATTGAATGCATATCTTGAAATACTTTAATTTGTATTTTTTTTTTTATATCATTGGGTGAAAGTCAAATGTATACACATATACACAGGGTTATAGTCAGATCTATACAATGTCTTTTCAATTGTATAGAAATTGTATAGATCTGACTATAACCCTGTGTATATGTGTATACATTTGACTTTCACCCTAAATCATTTGATGTGACTAAGCACAACGAGGCTCAGGTTCATCTTTTTTTTTTTTTTTTTTCATTTGGCTCTTTCGCATCGACAATCCTACTGTTCAACAGGGTTCTTAGGGAGGTGATCAACGCAAAAAGAAAGCACATTTTGTTGCTTTTTTGGCCCCTTCTTGCATTACCCCCCCTTTTTTGTTTGTCTGAACAGAGCAGGATTACTGGTGCAGATGTCTGGTTTGAATTGATGACAACCTTTCATTTCAAGGTGACTAATCGCGAGAGTGCTTAGGTTCATCTCAATTTTTTTCTCTTTATTTTTCGAGCGTGGGTCTTTTTAGTTCCCCTTTTTTTTGTAATTCAACACAAAGAATGTTAAAGGTTTATTTCTACACATTTTATCGATTCCCGTTCATCTGATTGATGAGAGGAGGTGAGAGTAAGGCACATCAGATGGCAACCACGAAATGGATGTCGGAGTGCATGGGTTGGAAGGGGGGGTCCACCCCCACGGTGTATCGGTCATTGTACCAAAACGTGTACTGTCAAGGGGAGGAGTTTTGTATTTCAAGTCAATTTCATCTTTTTTCAAGATTTTTATTTGCGAACACTCACATTCCACCCTTAGCATGAGCACGACCGAGCTGTGTTTTAGTACGGTTTTCAACCATTCTTTGATTTTGGTTGGTTTTGCTTTTTCTTCTGCGGCTAGACTTTTTCAAAGAATTTTATTTGGATCCGATCTTTTTCAATGTGCAATGGTTTGACTGCACACGTAGATACCTTTTTTGAATGCACTCAAATCCGGTCTTCTTGGGTTGTGTCTTCTCTCTCCCTCTTGGTATCATAACTACAAACAAAGGCAACATTGTTTTTTCAGCTCTAGCACCTCTGAATTCCCCTCACTTCTTACAGGGAACAACACCACAATGTGGTTCAAGAACGCTTCTAAATGGGATGTACTGTCTCTTGTTGTTTCCGCAGTCATTTGGGGCCTGGTACTGTACATCATGGTGGATCTGATTCAGGAGTTCTGGTCGAGCGGACGGAAGGAGAAGACTACGATCAAACAGGAGGTGCTTGAAAACCTGGATTCCCCATGGCTGTCGATCATCAGCGAGGTAGGACCGAACTGCAGGTGGGCGGAGAAGCACTGCTCCTTCCAGTCTATGCGGCGTGATCCCGCAACAGGAGGGTTGGTCCGTGGGAACTTTGATTGTAGAAGCTGTTTCGAGAACACAACGTTTTATGTAGTTGACCAGCCGTTCCCGACCATCCTCTTCAACGCGTCGCGGTTCCGTGAGTTGGGATACGAAATGAAAAGTCAGCTCGACCAGATCGAGATGGCTCTTGCAGTGGTGGACAACGTCTCAGGCGAAATCGTCACCAATATGAGCCAATGCTTCACCGACCCTCGACAGGAGACCGGATCTGCCATCGTTGTCCCAGTAGGTGACCGAACGCGCGTCACGACACTGCAAAGCGGAGGTACTACCCTTCAAGACTTCAGCGCGCCAATCTACCTCGCGTACAACCACTACGCACCGATCTCGTTTGAGCTGAGCCAAACAGAGTTCGCAGACGGAAGGATCGTCAACACAACGCGCTTCAGCGCCACACAGTACTCCATCCTGCCACGCCTGCGCTACAAAGCAGATGCGACTGTCATTTCTGCCTCGTTTTTCCCCTCCTCCTTCAGCGTTCAACGCATTGTGCACGCAAATGGGGAAACAATCCTGGGACTGCTTGGTGGAATGTTTGGGTGGATCGGTGTCTGGACTGGTGCATGTGTACAGGGCTTGATCATGTCGACCCTTGCTGCGTACCGAGCACGTCAGAAGTGCGCGGCCATGGCAGAGCAGGGCGAAACGCTGTTGGAGATGGACCCACAGTACGCGATCACAGACGTGACACACCGCATGGAGTCGGTGGAGGAGGAGCTCTCAGCGTTGAAAAAAAGGATCTTTGTGCTGTAGATTGCTGCTGCTTATGTATCCTTTTTTTTTTTCCAGGGTATCTTCGATTGAAAATAATATCTTAATCTTTCAAGGTGGCCAAAGCGAGAGGCTTCGGTTCATCTCAACAAACCTTTCTTTTCTTACCCTTTTTGGGTACATTTGGTCCCTATTATACCTTCTATTCAGTAGAATAGTTAGTATATGAGACAACCTTTTCTAGCTCTCAAGGTATCACGGTTATAGGCGTATTGCAAAATATGCAACAATTTGATCCCATCCACACTGTTCTGCACTTCCAAACCTGTGTGGGTTTGGGGTTTGGGGTCAATAAGCTACTACTCAGTAGGTAGTGTCCAGCTGTGCACAGTGTTTTTTTTGAGATCTTTTTCTTGTCTTGTAGAGGGGTTTTTCCCCCCCTCTTCTTCTTCTGGTTTTGAGTACTACATAATGACCAACATGAATTTTCTTTCCCCCCCATATATTGTTTTTTTGCAGCTGATTACACAGTGGAGTCCGTCCAAAATGGGCGAACCCTTTTGGGTGGACTCTTTAAGCGGCCTTCCGCCTAAGAGTCCGCCCAAAAGGGTTCGCCCATTTTTGGACGGACTCCACCGTGTAATCAGCTGCAAAACAGTATTTCAATAGCAAACCTATGCAAAAACGAAAGAAGCATACCAGGTTTCTAAAATGATTTTTTTTCCAGTTAGAGCCTTGAGACAACCAACTTACTTTGTCATCATTTTTTAACGCTTGTTTCCTTTTTACTTTTACCTGCAGCCCTATTGAGGGGGCCCTGTGTAGGTATTTTGTCTAGCCGAAACTACTTTTCTTTTTTACCATTCTTTTTTCCAGCGTTTTTCGTGCCTGATTGATATTTATTGTATGATGTAGAGTGCACTTTACATAACAAAGAAGCTATGGTTCCGAGAATGAAAGCTTTGGTGCACGAGCGCAGCGAGTGGCACCAATACATTTTATGACCACGAGCGAAGCGAGTTGTCATACTATGTATTGCATACTATATGCAACTCAGAACCACTGTGTGAAGTGCGCATTTTTCAGAAATGCAATACGATGGTTTTTATCTCCTGGAGGGATATAAGCGAGCGCCTGCTTTTGCATGTTTTTAGCTGTAAAAAAAGAGTCACTATTATGCCTTGATCATGGTGGTGATGCGGGGCCATTGCTGCGGCCTCTGGGAGGCCAGGACCGCCACCGTGATGGTTCACTTTGCATGATCTCTTTGTTACAACTTTTGCTCTGAATATCACGAGGGAGATAATAAAAATCGACATTTTATTTTTCAAATCAACCCAATATATTGCCTCTCTCTCCCTCTTTTCGAGTAACTTCCCCCTCCCTGAGGGTGTGTTTTTTTCCCCCCTTTTTCCACCTTTTTTTTTCTCTTGTCTTTTTATTTGTTTTCTTTTTTCAATTTCCTTTTTGTACAATCTTTTCAGTCACTCATTTGCTCCTCCCCTGCGGTAGTGCCTCTCCCAAGACGCGTTATGCACTATGCACACCACAAACAACCCCCTTTGTTTTAACATAACAACGTTAACAACGTTGGTCACTAAATTACTAAAAAGATTGAAGCGCTTTTGGGACAAAACAAAAACGGATAAAACAAAAAGCTGCTCTGTTTGATTTCACGTTAATTCACAAAATACCGACATCAGTTCACATTTTTTTCCACCCTTTTTTTGTTACGCCCCGCAGCGCACAAACAAAGACCCGATCTTTTTTAAATATGTGTGTGCACGATATCTCTCAAAAAAGATTATCTAAAACAAGTGTTCTTCTTTTTTTGTGCGTGTACTTTGGGTGATTTGGGTAATGTTTTTTTTTTTTCTTTCGTGAAGGCTTTGTGAATTTATGTGAACCCCCTTAGTGAATTTTCCTGAAAAAAAAGAGACACCCCCCCAAAATCACTCCATATTTTTTTTGTTAGGTGACGAAAGCATAATGCTTTCATTTTACAACATTGTTCCATCAACGGTACACCACCACGAGCGGGCTGTTGTATTTCAAGTCAACCCTTTTTTTATTCTTTTGAATTTAATTTTATAACTTCCTGTTTCGACCATATTTGCGGGTCAGGCACAACCTCAGTTGACATGGCTACGCAATTACCCCCCATCCCCTCCATTCCCTGCTCCCCCGCAAAATGGGCTATCTCCACCTAGCTAACTACGTTCAACCAAAAATAAATTTCCCTCGATGACCTCGCTTTTTATTGGGGTTTGGCCTTTTTTTTCCGTGAAAAAGCCCTCCCCCCCCTGTTGAGGTATCGAGACACCCACCCCCCCCTCTGCTCTTCCTCCTCCCCCTCCCCACACACCCCCCGCTTTACTAATAGTGGCAGTATTGTGATGGGAGCCCAGTGGAATACGCAAAATACATCAAAAGTACATCGCAATCTATTTTGATGTATTTTGCGTATTCCGATAGGCTCCCATCACAATACTGCCACCATTACCCTTTATTACTTGCTTTGCCTAGGTGAAAAAAAAACCCCCGAGGTGCTGTTACACGATCTTTGCATATCGTTGAGCGCGATGCATGCAAATTCTTAAAGATGTGTGTGTGTGTGTGTGCACAGTGAGACACATTCATCTTTCAAGTTTTTCTTTCATATTCGAGCGCCTTCATTGAAGCAGCGAAACGGAAACAACGCTAGTAATACGAGGGGTAAATCCCGTGGGGTGGAGAGGATATCTTACAACGTCTATAATTTGGAAAGAACACACAGGTGGTCTGTCGTACCCCTTTTGTGGGGTACCCCCGGCCACCGTGCAAAAAAAACAAAAATAATTATAAAGGAGAAAAAAAAAAATCAAAAAAAAAAAAAAATCATTAGAACAGCATAGAGAGCCTTGACCTGACCCATTGAGGATTCAGGGCATAGTCCCTTTTCCTGGTTGGCGGGAAAAGGCTCTCGACGATGCGGTGGCGAGGAGAGGGTACTTTGTGCTTTTCATCCGGATGGCTGGCATCGTACAGTAGGTCAGTCAGAGGTGTCTGCATTCAATACCTGCCATTCTTTTTTTTTTTTTGTGGTCTGCTCTCCCCCCCTCGCCACCCCACCCAATAAAGAATCAATTTAAATCACCCCTTTTTTTTTTATTTTTTTTGCAAATCAAAACTCTTTAGGAAACGGCAGAAGGCTAGCTTGAACCCCTCCCCCCCCCCCCCCTTTGATTTTATTTTAAAATACGCTCACTACTTTTGTGAGCGGGGGAAAAAAAAAAGTGTCACGTCGTTCACTCACCCAACCGTGCTTCCCATTCCGTGTCCCAAAATGTGTAGTTAGTTGTGCGTCTGTTTCCATCCTTCCATTCTTCCCCTTCAAGACATAGCCTTTTGTCCCTTCAAAAAAAACAAAAAAGAGAAAAAAAACAAACAAAATCAAACATGTTACAAAACAAAAAAAGCAAGAGCACAAAGCAAACAAAAACTTCATAAAAACCCATTCAAATTCCCCTTCAAAACATAGCCTTTTTGCCCCTTTTTTTCGTTTTTTGTCGCCTCATGAAATGAAGGGAGGAAATAGAAACAAAGCATTTTTGAACACACTTTTGCGGTTCTAGGGACGAGCCGCGCTGCAGAAAGCCACCACTCCTCACCCCAAACAGGTCGAGGTGTTGTGCGTTTCGCCACAACCTTTGTCTCCCATGGGTTTTATCGTGTGTTGAGTGTTAAGTTTAATATTCCCCCTGAACATCCGAGCAGGGATAAGAAACAAAGTGTGAATCCCTTTCGAAGTGTTCTTTAGATTATATCCACAGTTGGCGTGATTCTGACCCTTATTCGCATGAATCAGGTTGCCGTGTGGGTGGATACATCGGACTATTCACTTTTCATTGAGAAAGAAAAAGTGTCAAGTTGGGAACCATATTCCTATCATTAGTTGTCCAATGTATTTAGCCACGTGGCATGTAAGAGCCATCAATGTAGGGAAAGTAGAAAAGAATACAAAAAAAGACCCATTTTTTTCCATTACATCTTCTGTTGTTGGCCGCAGGGTACTTTGTGCTTTCATCCGGGATGGCTGGCATCGTACAGTGGGTCAGTTGGAGGTGCCTGCATTAATAACTTCACTTTTTCCAGCGTTTTTTTGGTGGCATCGTGCCTTGAAATTCTAGAATTTGACTTCTATTTTTTATCAAAAAATAAACACCCCCCTGCTCTTCCCATTCTGCTCTTCAAAAATAGCCAAACGAACAGAAGAATAGTTTCTCGAGAGAGATCCGCGCAGTGTCCCCTTTCCCCCTTTTTTTTGGAGTGCCCTCAAAAAAGGGGGAATGTCCCCTTAGTTCTCTGTGCCCTCAAGCAAATAAAATCCAGCAAATTCTCGCCTTGCCGAGGACATACTGTTATTTCGTCTTTTTTCTCTTCTCTTCTATTTTTCCACTCACCGTCCCACCCTTTTTCATGAGCTCGACTGAGATGCGTTTTAGCACACTACTCTTTTTAAAAATATTCCTGCCCCGACACGATTTTTTTTTTCCTTTACGCCCAGTGTTGTGTTCCAGGAGGACACGTGCCTTTCTTGATGGAGAAATGACTGTGTACCTACCTTTATAGTTTTCCTCGTCACGCAACTCCCGAGTGCAACACTCCGGGGGTTCGATACAACCCTGCGGGGTGTCAAGGTGCCTGCGTCGCCCAGAGACGTTTTCTGCACTGCGAACTCTTCACTTTATTTTTCGAGATGTGAACCGCATCTTCTTTTTCTTTTTATTCACGTCCCAACTTTTTTCTTTGCTTTGAACGACCAGTACCTGCCCAGAGGCGTTTGTACTGTCAACTCCACTTATTTTCCCTCGCTTCTTGGAGACTAGACTAAGCACGTCGAGGCTTGGGTTCATATTATACCACTGCTCTTTTACTCTACCCCACAGGCTCTTTCGGTGTATTGCGAGGTGCTTGTTTTATGCATCATTTCGGTGCTTTCGTGTCGCAGAATCGTTTGCACGTTCAACTATCATTTTGCTCTCAAAAAAAAACATCCCCCGTTTCGGATTGTGATGGCCGGATTGTTGCAATTTTATAGGGCATATCAGATGCAAACCACGAAATGGATTGTAGGACTGCATGGTTGGGGGGTCCACCCCAATACAGCCGGTCATTTGTACACAAGGTACACTGTTCACGAGAGGGCTTTTGTATTTCAAGTCAAATTTATAAAGGTGACTGAGCACGAGAGAAAAAGATTGATGAATAACCAATGTTCAAAACATTAAGTAATCTCATCAGACTAAGCGCGAGAGGCTTAGGGTCATCTTATAAACTTTTCTTTATTTTTGTTTTGAAATGTATGTGTAGACACCGCCAAAACCGATACAGAGAACACAGATGTGAAGAATAACCCCGTTTGTGTTCACTGAGGAAGAACAACGAAAGAAGAACAGTGGAAATGAAAATCGTTTGTTGTTGTTGTTGTTTTTTTTTGCAGATTTGCTACTGTGTGCGAAGCATCTTCATCTCTAAAATAAAATAAAAAATAAACGGTTCTTGCGTCTGAGCCGTTTTTTTAAATCAACTTTACATTTTTTTTTATTGCAATTATTCAACTCCATTGAGTGCTTCGTGATCATCGCCCTCACCATTGTTTACTCTCACCCCCGCTGTTAATTGTTGAGATAACCGCCAGACGCACTCAAGGTGAATCTTTTGGTGACTGGTTTGTTTTTATGGTGTGACTGAATGGGGGGTGCAAAAAGTACGAAGTGCGAATCACCCCCCCTTCAGGCACTCCATTTTAGCTTTTTATTGTGTTTTTTTTTTTAAATATTGTGTGCGTGTGCATGGCTCTCCAGTGTTTTAAGTTTAGACCAATTTTTTTAATTAAAATCATTGGGTTTTGACTGACAACGACGTCTTTAGGATTCATTGCGTCGAAAGGCTTTTTCTCTTTGCAGCACCCTCTTCTGTTTCACACCCTTCAGTTTTTTTTAGTTTTCGTGGTACACATTTTTTTTTTTTTGTCGATGACAAAAACACCCCCTCCACTCCCCATCCGGTTTGTTCAGGTACTGCGTTCTGTTGGTGCCGACGTCTTCCCACTTATCATATAGTTTCTTTTCACAGACAATCCATCTGATGATTACTATTTGACAAAAAAAACGAATAAAAAGCGAAAGGGAAAGTGGACTGCACGTTACGCGTCTTATACCAACATGTTTTGTTGTTGTTGTTGTTGTTTTTGGATCTTTTTATTTGGTTTTCTGAAGTCCTACACAGCGACCTTGTATACCATGATGCCATGATCCTAACATTGCAAAATGACATACAAGGTCGCCGTAAAAATGACTTTATACTGCCTGGGCCCATGGTTTTGCCCTGTACAGGTGTACGTAGTGCGACAGAGGAGGTGATTAAAAAAAAGGGGGACACAATACTTTCTGTTTTTCCCCCCCCCTCTGTACGTTTGTTGGAGGTCTCTTCATCGTTGCATGCTTCGTTGGTTGTATTTGAAACACACATCACCACAACAGCTCATTGCTTGTTCACACAATGTACCGGTGTAAAGACGCTTCGAAGTGGGACCTTGTGTCGCTTTTTGTTTCCTTCATAATATGGGCGCTTGTACTGTACATCATGGTGGATCTCGTTCAGGAGTTCTGGGCGAGTGGACGGAAGGAGAAGACCTCTGTGCAGCAGGAAGAACTTCCGCAGATGGGGAGTCCGTGGCTGGCGATTCTAACCGATGTGGGCCGTAGTGAGAAGTGCATGTGGGTGGAGAAGTTCTGTGTGTTCACACCCATGCGGGAGGACCCTGCGACAGGCGGGCTGGCCCGCGACACATACGAATGCAGAGAGTGCTTCCAGAACACATCGTACCACCTGCTCGGGCGGACCTTCCCTGCCATCCTCTTCAACGCAACGTGCTTCCTCGAGATGGGACAACAAATGGAAAGCCAGCTCGACCAGATCGAGATGGCCCTGGCAATCGTATACACAGACACAGGCGAGGCCGTGACCAATATGACCACCTGTTTCGATGACCCCGAGGAGGAAAGGGGGTACGCCATAGTGATCCCTGCAGGCGACGAGCAGCATGTCGCCAGGATGCAGAACGGGGCTGCGTCACTTCGCGACTGGAGTGCGCCGATCTACCTCGCGTACAACCACTACGCACCGATCTCGTTTGAGATGAGCCAAGAGGAGTTCGCAGACGGAAGGATCGTCAACACAACGCGCTTCAGCGCCACACAGTACTCCATCCTGCCACGCCTGCGCTACCGTGCAGATGCGACTGTCATCACAGCCTCGTTTTTCCCCTCCTCCTTCAGCGTTCAACGGGTGGTGCACGCAAATGGTGAAACAATCCTGGGACTGCTTGGTGGGATGTTTGGGTGGATCGGTGTCTGGACTGGTGCATGTGTACAGGGGTTGATCTTTTCTATGATGGCAATGTATCAAGCACGTCAGAAAGAGAAAGAAGCCGCCCTGCAGACCGACACGCTGTTGGAGATGGACCCACAGTACGCGATTACAGACGTGACACACCGCATGGAGTCGGTGGAGGAGGAGCTCGCTACCTTGAAAAAAAGGATTTTTGTGTTGTGAAAAAAATGCTGCTTTTTTTCAATCTCTCTTGAGACGCATGCATCTTTTCCTGTTTCCTTATCTTTTCCCCCTTTTTTTAAACCCTCATCTAACTCCCGTCTATCTCCTTCTGGGATTCAATCGTGTTGCAAGATATGCAGCCTACCTTTTTTTCTAGTATTGCTGAAATTTCTGCTCTCTGGGGGGGTTCGATCATCCCACCTGCAACCAGTACCCTGTGTCCGCCGAGCAATCACGGTGAACGGCGTTTGCACTTTTCAACTTTTCTCTGTTGGTACTGACACAATACTTGGTGTCCAAAACGCGTGGGGTGTGTTTTTGTAGTGTACATGTATGTTGCCTCAGGTCTTATACCCTGACCACACACAAAATCCAGAAGGGTTTCAAGCCTCTCACTGAGGGTTGTGCTCCTATTTATCTTGTTGATTGGGGTGTGTAGCCGTATAGCCGTGAATTTGTGTCTGCCGTTGGCTTGTGAATAGCCTGTACATGTGTACAAGCTTTCTCTCAATAGGGCTGTTCGTATCGTAGCCCAAAAACCTTCTAACCCAATGTATAGTAATTGTGACGCCCATCAGAGAAACGCCCCAGTAGACGAACGAATCTGCTGTCCCTGGGGAAAAGTTCTAGAACAATCATTTGACTGGAAGGGGTTCGGATGGGGTTTTTCAGTTTTCCCTTTTTTTTTTGTTTTTCGATAAAAAGTCCTTTTTTTTCAAAGGAAGTGGCAGGTCTCTTGTAGAACTATAGTTTCTTTTACTCCACAGCTTCATTTTTGCACCTGGTAGCTCATATCAAAGGTATTTTTTGGAAGTGTCAAACGACAGTCGAATTGACAGACGCACATACGAATGTTATATATTTTTTTTTCAAGAACACGTTTGATAGTAGCTACGTGCATATTTTTTTTTTGTGGAGTTTGTTTTCCAAATACGATTCCGTTCCCCAAATTACAGTTGTTTTTTTGTTACTTTTTTCCATTACACTACATTCATTTTTTTTTTAATTGCCTATTCGCGCAATTTCCACCTGTCTTTCCCATGCCCTATCTTCTTCTGGCCGACATTTGTTTATGTGATCAAGGTGACTAAGCATGAGAGGCTTAGGGTCATCTTTATAAACTTTTTCTTTGTTTCGCTCGGAAAGGATGTTGCTGATTCCCAGCCTTGCTGCTATCACGTCTTTTTGCCAATATTTTCCCTCTACATTTCTGTAGCTTTTGCTCTCCGCAAAGACGTGTTTTTGTGCAAGGTTGGTGAGCAGGTCAAAAAATATTAAAGGACTTATCTCGTCTTCTCTCTTCTCTCTTTACGTCGTTCCGCGGACGTCGTGTTTCTACGTTATCCTCTTCTGCAGGACGCGGCAGGGGACAAGACTGGCATAGTGTTTTGCTTTTTGCCTATTCCGTGTACCCCGACCCTTCTGCAAATAGTTTGCACGACGGTGAAGTAAAATGACTTGATTTGTGGTTTTATTTTGTGGCTTCACTACGCCAACCGTGAAGTAAAACCACAAGAAATGACCTGTGGACATAGGTAATGACTTTATGACTTGATTCATATGACTTGATTTGTGAAACCACAAGTTAAGTTATTTACTTCACCGTCGTGTGCTCCAATGCCGGCAGTTTTTATGGTCCCCCAACCGAGGGTAGCCGCTGTTATCCTTGCACACTACGATTTCCAACCACCCTGTTATTCGTTATATGTGGGGCGATAGTTCCCCTTCGGCGTACGTTTATTTAATGTTTTCGCGACAAAAAAATATGTTCTCTTGCACATATCAACACAATCGTGCACTCAAACCACTTCCCCCCCAGTAGTTTCGTAGCATAAGTACCTACGTACCGGAAGAAGTTAAAAAGCAAAAAAAAGCATACGCTTTTTTTTCTAAAATCAAGCAAATTTTTCTTCTCTCGTTTTCCGTTTCCACACACACCCCCACGCATTTCTTCCTGCCTGCGAATAGGCAGTATGCTCAATATCACAGCCACCCCATTTGACAGGCTTCTGAGAAACTTTTTGTTTTTTTTGTCTTTTTTTCCTCAGCAGCCTGGATGTCGGTGCATAATTTGGTGCACCCGGTCATATACCAAGGTACACTGTTCACAAGAAGGCTGTTGGATTTCAAGTCAAAAATCCCCCCCCCTTTTTTTTTCTCAGTAGCCTGTGGTCAAAGTGGATGTGTTGGCACCTCTGCTGGTGGTTTTTGGTATTATTTTGTCAGGTTTGGGACTGAGCACAAGAGGCTTAGCTTCATCATTATAAAAACGTTTACAGTCATACCACACCGGGGGAAACATAGGGGGGTACAAGGCTTGGGTTGGTTTTAAAAAAAAACCGGATGGGGTTTTTATCCCCCCCTACCAATGCTTGTATGACTGTATACTTTTTCCCCCTTAATTTAAAGGGCCAACAAGGCTGTAGAGGTAGACCTTGATTAGTTTCGTGTGTCATCAAACTTACTTTTTCCTTCATCTGGAATGTTGAAGGTATTCGTCTTACATTGGCTCTGATGTGGTCAGGAGAGAGGGGTACGACATGAATCATGTGAAGTCACACCTTTCAGATTTCCCTCCCCCCTACCATGTCACCCTCTCCCTTTCTCTCCCCCTTATTCTCTCTTCTTACGCTTCATTAGTGAATTAGTTTTCCACCCGCTTTTCGCTTTATTTCCCGTTCATCTGCAATTTGTGTTTTAAGTGTGTTCTCGACGTTGCTGACCCTGTTCTGGGGGGTTAGGACAGATCGTTCAAGATGAAATGAGGTGATGGGTGATTTTTTTTTTTGTTGGGTTGCCTTTGTGTACATCGAATGCACTTTGGTGGTCACACTTTGGTTTTGTTTCTTTTTTCTTTTTGGTTTTTGTTTGTTTCGTTTAGAAGTATGGTCTATGCAGGTACGTTAAGATGGGTTGCACACGCTTTTTGACGTTGCGTCTCACCCTAAGGGTGAAAAAAAAATGCCACAAGTCGTATCATTTCATGTGTACCTTAACTATGGTGCTCACGATATCAGCCCCGTCCAGATACCACCTTGCATTACCGCCCTACCCATAAGGCCTCATTTCAGTTCTAGAGTACGAAAACACTGTCTTCCCTTGCCCAAAATAGGGCGGTGTGTAGTGCACACAAAAAAGGTCGTCCTGAGTCGTATTGTTCCAACTCTTTTTTCAATTTTTTTTTTTTTTTTTGATTTTTAACCAGGCTCTCCGCTAGGATTTCCGATTTTGAAAATATTCTGTTGATGGTCCACGTTGGTGGGGTACATGCTTGCGCCGCAGGCGCACGGTACGCAACTTTTTTTTTTACCAACGCCCGATTTTGACTTTTTTGGGACGTTTGAGCACTCACCTCTCCATATCTTCTTCTCCTGAGCTTTTTTGACAGGTGGAACGGGTCTGAACCACTTAGCAGAACTTTTTTTTTTTTTCTTTTTTTCCCCATTTCCAAAAAGTTCTGTTGACAATCAACAGAACTTTAGTACCTAGCGGAGTGCCTGTTTTTAACATCACTTTTTATGCTTTCATCCGGATGGCTGGCATCGTACAATGGGTCAGTCGGAAGGGTGCCTGCATTAATAACTTCACTTTTGTTTATGTTCGCCCCACTTTGTGTTTATACTCTGCATAGACTGCTAAAGGGGATTTTTTTTTTGTTGTCCCGGTCTGAGTAGCCATCTCTCGCATATGTGTTTTTTACTTAAAGGACACGAAGTCTGAGTCATGTAACCCATCACCCCCTTTGTCAATGTACCATATTGTTCTTCACTCCCACAGCCTCCCACAGCCTCCCAGCTCCCAGCTCCCCCACAGCTCCCCCTTCAGTGACACACCGTATACTTCAAAAAATGTCATGCCGAAATATGAGCCTCTCAGACGTGGTTGCAGTGGTGGTGTCCCTCGCCATGTGGGCGATTGTGGTGTGGATACTGTACGGCATGGGGGAGGACTATTGGTCGTTGGGGAGAAAGGAGAAGACCGCCATTGAGCAGACCCGTCTCGAGAATATGCGGAGCCCGTGGCTTCTGGTTTTGTCGCAACATCAGCTTTGTTCATGGGAGGCGAAGCAGTGTGCGTTCATCCCATTTCGGCGGGATGAGGTGACTGGAGGGCCGAGTACTGCGTCGTATGATTGTGGGCGTTGTGTGGGTGGGACCACTATTGATATATTAGGGTTTCCTGCAGAAGGGTTGCTGCTCAATTCTTCGTGTCTTCATCAGATGTTGGATGATGATGGGCAGGCGCTTTCTTTTCAAAGCCAGTTGGATCGCGTGCTTTTGACATTTGGTGTTGTCGATAAAACGGGGGCGGCGATGACTGAGACTAACATATCTTCGTGCGATCCACCAGGTATTCCTGTATCAAGCACACCAATGACGATCATCCCCGTCACTGATGAAGCCTCTGTTCGCAAGCTGCAGACAAAAGCCACCAAAAGCGACTTCAACTCACCTCTCCGTATTGCGCTCTATCACCACGCGGATGTCCTCTTCCGTCTCTCGCAAGAGCAGTTCATAGATGAGACAGTGAAAGATGACATGACCGTTAGCATGACACAGTTTAAACCCCCAGACCCCGCCTACCCCTCGACAACAGCAGTCGCCATCTTCCCGTCTTCGTTTGCAGTGCAAAAGGTGATTCACACCCAAGGGGAAACGGTGTGGTCGTTGTTGGGTGAAATGTTTGGGTGGATAGGGGTTTTTACCGGAGCATGTGTGCAGGGGTTAATTATGTCCACGCTTGCGGCGTATCAGAGCTTCAAGAAAAAGCATGACCAAGGTTGTCGTGAAGGCGATATTGAGACAGAGCTTGTTCCGAAGCAGTGTGCAGAGTCTTGCCGGTGTGTGTCGTTGGAGGAGGAGGTGAGGGAGCTGAGGGACATTGTGTCGCAACTCACAACACTCGACGCCAGTACAAGCAAGCGGACGGCGTTTAGCCCCCCTCTCATGTACCGTGTCTAAAAAGCGGAAGAGGAGAAGCCTTCTTCCTGACCCTATTTGCTTTAGGACAACCCTAGTTACCTCTGCATGTCTCTCCCGCGGCATTTTGATCCTTTCAACAGCCGTATACATGTCTTGGTGTTAGGGGATGTGCGCGGCTTTGTAAAGTTCTGTTATTTTCTTTTCTCCAAAAGGTGAGGGGGGTTTTTGGGATCATCTTACAAATTTCACAATTTTTCTTCATTTTTTTTTTTTGTTTTTTCCTGCCTGGAGTGTCGTATTAGCGACTACTTCTTATCTCTACCTAATTTCTTATAGCTGCCCTAACTTATTTTGCTCCATTTTTGTTTTGTATTCGGTATTCGGTGTTCCCCTCTTGCAATGTGATTAGAAATTAAACAAAATTGAAGCCGACAATTTGATGTGTCCCTCACGCTTTCCTTTTGATTCTTCCCTCTTACCTATTATAACGTGCGCCGCTCTAGGAAAAGCCTATATGGGTTCCTAAATGGCTGCGATCAACGAACAAAACGAAGTTGCAGATTAGTGAGGACACATCAGGTTGGTTGAATCTTTGTTCAATATTCTTTCTTCTTGTGTATGCACACGAGGCATATTCGTCAACCCCAACTTTCTCTTTCCAAGGTAACTAAGCAACGAGATTAGTATCTTATAAATCTTTCTTCTTTTCTTTGTGACCAGGCCAAGGAGTTAACTCTTCCTTGCCGCACTCAAGGGATGGAATGACATGGCCATCTGTACTTCCTCCCATTAGAGGGGCAAAAAGAGCACAAAGCACAAAAACAATAGTGGAGCACACTCTAGGGTGGCTACACCATTACAACCAAGTTTCCAAAAAACAACAACTTTCATTCAAACTCCCATTAGCGGGGTGTACAGGATTATTCTGTCTTCAGTGAGGTAACATACCCTGCCCCAAACTTAAAAACCCTGGCTGTATATAAATGCTGGGGGTGGCTTCCCCCATGCTATGAAGGAGTGTCTACACTCTCATAGTATGAAACAGCGACCAACAATCTCAGGCCATCTCTCTCTGCTGCACCTTGTCCGCCTGTAAAGGCCCGCCGTTCACATGGTATGGGAAAGCTATTAAGGTTTCCTCTTCACACCTTATGTTGTTGGCTGCAGGGCATTGTGCTTTTATGTGTTAGAGGTGCCTGCATCGATGCTTACCATTTCTCGCTGACAACGTGCGGAAACCAGCGCAGCTGTTGCTCTGCAATAACGAAATGTGATCAAGGTTGACTAAGCAAAACGAGAGGCTTGGGGTCATCTTATAAACCTTTTCATTCTCTTCTAGCTACCTCTCTCTTTTTCTCTCTCTTTCTCCCCTCTGCTTTTTTGAGCGATTCTCTTTTATTTTGGATGTTGGTCGGCACCAAATTCTGGCGGACAAAAAAAAATAAAATACGAATCACGTCTTTGTGTCAGTTTGATGGCAAAACGCACACCTTCTCAAGGGTGTTGTGTGTGGCATCCCATATTGGTTCGAAGCGTGTAGTATTTGGTTAATTTGTTTCGAGACACCTGTGCAGCCCATCCATCCATCCTCATCCACAAGACACCAGGCATTCACGTTTTGTTTGAACGAATGTGTATTGTACGTGAGATATATCCACCTTTCAACGTTTTTATTTCGTTTTGTCTGGGAGTTCCACAAAAAAAAAACGACAATTATCTACTTCCAACGTATGATTCGCCCCAGGGAAAACATTATGCACGCAACCTTGTGCACTTTTTTTTCTCCCCCAAAAATTTTCTTTGGTTTATAATTATTCCTGCATACGAAACCTTACCGAACAACTTTTCTGTCCTTTCCCCCCTTGTTTTAGGTTGACTAAGCAGCGACTTAGTTCATCTTAGCAAAAATCTTCCCTGAAGCTTTCACTCCACTCTCACGCAAATACCCCCGAACACAACTTTCCTATATTTTTTTTTTCCCTCGAGGGTTGCTCTGTTCTGGTTTTTGGGATGAGTGGTCTTTCCCCCCCTTTTTTTGCCAAACCCCCCGAGGACGTACCCTTTTGCTCCCTCTTCCAGGACATTTTTTATTGCATTTGATGGCACCCTCTACCCTTTTATTTGGCAGGGGCGGGTTAGATCCTTACTGTTTGCCATATCATTCCACATATTGTACTCGTAATGACATTACGTGACAAATGACGAGGGAAACAACGGGGTGATAATATGCGTGTCACTACGTTGTCATGATGGGGGGGCATCCCGAGCCGCATGCCTGGAAAGCGAATTTCGTATTTGCCTTTGAGGTATGTCCAGGGGCATCCCCTCTTCATGATGATGTCATGACATGGTTGTCATCCTCGTTGTTACGACGTCATGCCGCCCGTAATGTCGTTACAAGTCCAACGTGCACCTATCCGATTCTTTTAAAGGTGACAAAGCACCAGAGGCTTATGTTCATCTTGTACGTTTTTTTAAATTTGCTCTCAAAAAAAATAGCAAGACAAAAAAAGAACCGATCTCTGACCAGTATTTCTTCAGTACCACATCAATCGTATGGTTTTCCTCTTTGTCGAATGAACGCTACCAAAAGTGAGTATTTTATTCTAATTTGAGCGCAAAGACGAGAAGGAAAACCATTGCAAAATCTGTTGGGATTGTTTATTTGTTTGTCTGGCTATCACAGTTTGTGTAAAGAAAAAAATTCAAGAAATAATGTCAAGTTTTGACGACAACTTTACACCCCTTATTTGTGCAAGCAGGATAAAAAACCGGTCTGTTAGGGGATAACGCGTCAGGCTTGAGGAGTTTCTGTTCTGTTCCTGTTCGTTCATTGTGTCTGTCATGTTCTTCGTGATGGTATCGATTCCCCCCCCTTTTTGTTAGAGTGTTACCCCCTGTGTGTGTTCGATGCCTAAATATAGAGGTAATTCTTGCGCAGAATATGACCTCAATAGGTATGTATGTGTTTAAGTGTTTGCTGGGGGGAATCCTTTTTCTGTACTTTTTTTTTTTTGTTTTACTTTTCCATTGTTGTGCTTTTCATCCGCATGGCTGGCATCGTACAGTGGGTCAGTCGGAGGGGTGCCCGCATCACCTACCATTTCATTGACATGCATATCAGATACCCAAAACCCCTACCCCCTTCTTTCTTTGTCAAGTCTGCTGGGTCTCCCCACTCAAATGTATTTCCACACGAAGGCCAGAGAGGCTTCTGGCCGTGCGTTAACACTAGCTTGAAGAAATTTCAAGTAGCATTTGTGCGCAAATGGCATTGTTCATCCCGTAGGTAGGTGGAACAGCGGGGTTGGAGCTTCGTCTTTGTCCATCTGTCACGCTCGCCCCCCTCTCCCCTTATCACAGCATCAGGTTGGTAGCAAATATGCGTGTGGTGTAGCGGAGCACATCCTTGGGTTGTGTCCAAGTGTGCGAATATGCAGAAGTGTCGAAATATGAGCCTCTCAGACGTGGTTGCAGTGGTGGTGTCCCTCGCCATGTGGGCGATTGTGGTGTGGATACTGTACGGCATGGGGGAGGACTATTGGTCGTTGGGGAGAAAGGAGAAGACCGCCATTGAGCAGACCCGTCTCGAGAATATGCGGAGCCCATGGCTTGCTGTGCTTCTTCCTGTGGGCGAGCTGTGTGAGTGGCGGGTGCAGGAGTGCGGGGTTCAGGTGTTTCCCCGCAATGGCAGCGGGACGGAACAGTATGCTTGCGACCAATGCGTGGAGGATACGTCTGTTGAGGGGGCGGTGCTGTTCAATGCTTCGTGCGTTGATAGTATGGCAGTGTTTTGCGACCACATGGACCGAATATACTTAAGCTTTGGTGTCTTTCTCATTGGGAAGGCGAATCCGCTTGATGAACTGTCCCTCTGCTTCTCTGAAACACAAAGAACCGTAAGCCTGGACATCCTCTCTGTCCCCGACACTGCACTGCACGCACTCCAAAACGGAACCGCCTCTAGAGAGGACCTGGGTGCCACACTACGCGTAGGATGGGCACACCAAGCGGACCTGCTCTTCCGCCTCTCGCAGGAACAGGCCACAAATGGGTCTCTAAAGAACGACACCTCCTTCACGCTAACGCAGTTCTCACTGCCACGTACGTCACCTCGTCTTACGCATGTGTCCATCTTCCCGTCTTCATTTGTGGTGCAAAGAGTGGTATACACCCAAGGGGAAACGATCTGGACGTTGCTCGGTGTGATGTTTGGGTGGATAGGTGTGTTCTCAGGGGTATGTGTGCAGGGGCTCATCATGTCGGGTCTTGTGGCGTATCAGAAGTTTAAGGAGGCGCGAGAAGCTGACAGCTATATCTATCCGCAAGAGAGTGAGGTGGACACAGAGCTTGTTCCGAAGCGGTGTGCAGAGCCTTGCCGGTGCAAGGCCTTGGAGGAGGAGGTGAGGGAGCTCAGAGACCTTGTCTCGCAACTCACGACACTTGAGACCAGTGTGTACAAGCCTGGTAGGGACTCAGCCACTCCGCCGTTGACGTGATTTTCTCCCCCAGTGTGTGTTGCGTTTGAAGTATAGGACAGTCACGGCGCGTCACAACGCTTTTATGCAAAATGTGGTGAATCAGATGGACCACTTAAATGGTATTATTATAACTCAGTTCGACTGAAGATGGGGGCGGGTCACGTCATCAAGCCTTGACAAAATAGACCTGCACCAAACTCCCATTGTGTTCGACCAACTCTTTTCGGTCCTACTAAGGGGAGGCTTAGGCAGGGGAAGGGCGTAGGATTTAGCTGACCCGTTAAAATTGCTCCAAAACTCATGTGTGTAGACGCACATTCATCTTTCAAGTTTTATCTCTCTTTTTTTTTTCTGGATAAGGGCCAACAAAGTTTTCTTCTGTATAAAGACAGTTTGTTCGCCCTAGGAAATGTACACACTGAAGTAGAAAAAAAGAAAGGTTCTTTGAAGGGGATCATCCATCCTACATTTGTGGCGTGAGCTCGGGGTATCTTATCTTGTACCCTGACGTAGAATCCTCGGTTGGGGAGGGGGGGGAAGACATCCATCGATGAGGTTGGCGCAATGCAGCTTGGTGCACAGTGGACCACTAATAGGTTCGCAGATAGGTTGGGGTCTACCTGATGGGGAAATCGAGAGGTAAAATCTGTCGAGTTGTCAGGTTCCACCTATCATTTCACCTGCCGAGTCGACAGTGGTTCCACCTACTGGTCCACTATGTGGGGAGGGAGGGATGGAGGAGGGATCTTCTGACGCTGACGGTGACACACGCTTTTGACGCTTTTTTGGTAAGGAAGCCAACAAAGGTTCTGCTCCCTCTCCGATTCTCGCCCTTTTTTTTTTTCAGTTTCATGATTCTGAAGGGGTGGATTCATCTGTGTTTGGACCCTCCGTATGGGGTAAACTCTCTTTTTGCTGCCTTTTTTTGCAACAAAAGTGGTTCGCTTCAAAAGGAAAGGGCTATGCACAGTGAAGAGGTTTGGAGCGCTGAGCCCTAACGGTTGGTGTTTCTTGAGTGCAGTTTTGATGAAAATGGCAACATGGATCTCCCCTTCTGAGGGCAACAATAGGGGGTGAGGAGGGGAGGAAGGTGGTTCAGGGAAAGGGGCAAAATTCAAGAAACAGCGAGTTGGGCATCAGTCACATCTTGCGTGTTTGTCGTTGTGCGGTCGTAGTGGGAGTTGAGGGAGAGGGGATGCTCCTGCGGCAATACGGAGGGGGCTGTGCTGTGACGATGGGTTGAAGGGGGGGTGGGGCGGCTGTTGTGCACACAGCGACTTATGGTTTATTTTATCCCTTTCTTCATTTTTCTTCAAATGATGAAAGAAGAGGTGGTTTTTTTTCATCTGAGACCGGTAGACCTGCGTTGAGTACCTTAGGGGAAATCTGCGCTTTTTTTTGGTCATATTTGAGCAATATTCTCAATGGGGCTAGGATGGATACTGACCAATCCTTTGGTACCTCTCTTCCGTTTAAGGGATGAATCCGGAGCGTGGTAGCATGGAGGGGGCTTTGCTGGGTAAGGTTGTTTCATTGTAATGAGAACAGCTCTGAGGGTTGGCTGCGGGAAGCGGTGGGGATGAGGTGTTTGAAATCAGTTTTTTCCCCTCTTTTTTTTTTGCCGTTTTTACCGGGTTACCGGATGCCAGCTTGCAGAAGGGGGAAGGGAGGGATGGAACGGACCTACCCTCTACGCTATCAGTGGAGAAATGCATCGGAGGTTTGAGGTTTTCAGGAGATTGTAATGAGAACGGCTCTGAGCGGGAAGGGGGTGAGGATGAGGTGTTCGAAATCAGTTTTCTCTCTCTCTCTCTCTTTTTTTGCCGTACCGGGTTACCGGATGCCAGCTAGCAGAGGGATGAAACGGTCCTACCTACCCTCTACGCTATCAGTAGAGAAATGCACTGGAGGCTTGAGGTTTCAGGAGATTCGGGGTTGGTGTTCAGGCAATACAAGAAGCACCCATGAGAGGGGTGTGTATTCTGAGCGGAATTATGGTAGGACGTTGTGGGGTTCCCCCCCTTTTTCCATTTTTTTTTTTTATTTTTTGCAGATCCACAAAATAAAGCAACGATGGAGCGATGCCGAAAGCTCAGAACCTCTGAGATTGTTGCTCTTGTGCTTTCTGTTTCGATGTGGGGTGTTGTGGCGTACATTTTGCATGGCATGGTACAGGACTACTTGGAGACAGGGCGGAAGGAGAAGACCTCTATAGAGCAGTCACGGTTCAGCAGCATGCAGAGTCCATGGCTGCTGGTTGCTTCGCAGGTTGGGCAGCACTGCTCGTGGTCACCCTATTATTGCGAATTTTCCCCTCTTCGGAAGAACCACTCAAGCAACTCCCAAGCTGCCACCTCGTATGACTGCCTGAACTGCTACCAACCTGCGACCATAGACGTCCTGGGGGACCCTCTTGAGGTTCACCTCTTCAACGCAACGTGTCTTCATGCTTTGAACGTCTCCTTCAAGAGTCAGCTTGACTCCATCCATACAGCCTTTGCTGTGGTCGACCCTGACGGGTATGCGGTGATTGATGTTGACTCTTGCTATGATTATGTGGAAGATAGAGACGCCTTTGCCACTACAATTCCTGTAGGAGATGAAGACTCTGTCCAGAAACTGCAAAACGGCAGCGCCACCATCCAAGACTTTGGCGCCCCTGTTTACGTAGCCGACAACCACTATGTCCCAATGTCCTTTGAGGTCTCCCAAGAGGAATACTCCAATGGCCGTCTGGTGAACCACACCTCCTTCAGCACCACACAGTTCGCACTCCCTAAACACTGGATCGATGAGACCACGATATTCTATATGTCCATCTACCCCTCCTCCTTCACCGTTCAACGTGTTATCCATACACAAGGAGAATCGTTGGGAACATTGTTGGGTGGGATGTTTGGGTGGATCGAGGTTTTTACGGGGGCATGTGTGCAGGGGTTGATTATGTCATCGCTTGCGGCGTATAAAAGCTTTGAGAAGAGAAAGGCTGGGCGTGCGAAGAGGGAGAAGGTTGACGATGAGGTCGAGGATGAGTTGTATGTGGAGTTGAACGGCATCGCGTTGGACACACAGCTGAGTGTGGAGTTCCGTATGAAGGAAATGGAGGAGGAGATCCGGCAGCTGAAGCGGATGATGATGGGGATGGCTATGGAGAAGAGCTTTGCGAGCCCGTCTGCGCCGTCGTTTTCGAATGGGGGTTTGGGTGTGGGTGTAACCAGCCCTTCATCCTCTTCGATGCACTCTATACCAGAGCAGGCCTCCTTCAAAGCCATGCAGCGTCTTGCTAGGTAGGGGTGGGTGGGTGGGTGGGCGGGTGGGGATTGAGTTTGCCACATCGGCCGGCAGAGGACAGGAGAGGAGGAGGAGGGGGAGGAGGAGGAGGAGGAGGAGTGGACGAAATGACACCACCCTCTCCATCCTCTTCGATACATTCCATACCAGAGCAGGCTGTCTTGCTAAGGGGGTGGGTGGGTGGGTGGGGATAGCATTTTCCGCATCGGCCGGCAGAGGACAGGAGAGGAGGAGAAGGAGGGGGAGGAGGAGTAGACACAACAAATGATCCACCACCCTCCATCCTCTTCGATGCAGGCTGCCTCCTTCGAACGCATGCAGCGTCTTGCTAAGGGGTGGGTTGGGATTGAATTTGCGTCCAGTAGAAGAGGAGAGGAATAATCGTAGCCATGCCAGATGATACCACCCTCCATCCTCTTCGATGCACTCTATACCAGAGCAGGCTGCCTCCTTCAAAGGCATGCAGCGTCTTGCTAGGTGGATGGGTAGGGATTGATCTTGCGTCCTGCAGAGGAGGAGAAGCCGAGTCGTAGCCATGCCAGATGATACCACCCACATAAAAGATGGTCTCATATGCATTGGGGTGGGTGGGTGGGTGGGGGTGGAGGGGGGTAAGGGATGGGGAGACCGATTCAGCTTAGCTATTTCTGGTGCTCCCCGTGGGGTGTAGAGGGGGTTGATGTGCAATCGTGCGTTGGGTTTACGCGAGGTGGGGAGAGAGAGAGAGAGGTGCGGACACCCTGGAGAGATAGGTGGGTTTTTAGGTTTTAGGTTGTTTGCGTTATGCGTGATCAATCCTGCCCTTCTTGTGTGTTGGTGTTTTGCACGACATTTTTTTGAGCTTTTGCTGCATCGTACACAGATTGTCTGTCTACTTTGACAAAACGCTCGCTGCTCTCTGGAGGCTCTGATCTGTTGTGAGGAGGGGGGCTGGTCAGCACAATGGGTCTGTCAGGGGGTCATAGTGATTGGTCATTGTAGTAGAACGATGTACATGAAGAAGAATCCAGATGTATCCTGGTAGGCGTTGATCAGAATGGGGGGGGGGGGGGGGGGGGGGGTAGGGGCCGCAGTCCCCTAAGGAAATTATGTAACAATAATTCATTTTGCCACTTTTTGGCGTATAGTGGCCACAACCTGCAGAGAACCACCCCAGAATAGGTCAGAAACACCCTGTGAGGCAAAATTGGGTGAAAATTCGACTCTAGAATGTGAAAAAATGGGAAAAAATAGCAAAAAACTGGCTTTTTGGGGGTTTTGGCCATTTTGGCCAAAACCCCGATTTTTCATGAAAAAACATGAAAAAACGCCAAATTCGATGTTTCAGAGAGTCATTTGAGACCTATTTTGCCCCAAAAACGTGCTTGGAGTCCATTCTCGCCTGTTTTTCACATTTTTACGCCTTTTCTTTGGTGAATTTGGCCAAAATTTGGTCAAAATGACCCCCTGTCCACCCCCTGTGTACCCCCTGTCCAAGGCCAGGATTTTTCCCCTGGCCATCACATAAAGTAGGGTATGGTGCAAATTTTGGTATGTACCCCCCCAAAAAATGGTCTGCGGACCCAACGGAACCGTTTTTTTACCCTTTGGAGGACTCAGAAGCACTAGAAATGGGGAAAATGAGTGAAAAATTGCCCTCCCCCCCAGAGAGGGGGGTAGGGGCGGGTTTTGGGCTAAAAAATGCCAAATTAGGGCCGCCAGAGGCCTCTTGGGGTCACTCTCCTGTGGAAATCGTACTCCTAGGGGTCCTGTGGGCCTGATTTCGACGAGCTGCACCCTTTTGGGCCCCTCGAACCGATCTTGGTTTGAAATATTGAGTCGAATATGACCCCTGGACAGGGGGTAGACAGGGGTCATTTTGACCTCAAAACACCAAAAAACGGCCAAAAAAAGTACCTAAAGTGTCCAAAACAGGTCGGAATAGACTCACGGGACATCCCTGGGGTAGTTTTGTGTCCAAGCAGCTGTCATGATGTCGAAATTTTACAATTTTTTTGAAAATTTGGTCAAAAATGGTCATTTGTCCCAAAATGGCCCAAATGGCCGGTTTGTGCTTTATTTTCCATTTTTTTGGTGTTTCTGGTAATCAGTCACCCAAAAAAAAGGACACATTTTTGCCATACCATACATATTTGTTCGGTTCCTCCCATTTTTTGTGCAATTTTTCGTGTTTTTTGCATTTTTTTTGCATTTTTTTTGACCAAAACTTAGTGAAACTTAGTAAAACTTAGTGAAACTTAGGCAAAACTTAGTGAAACTTAGTGAAAATTTGCTGAAAATAACCCCAACAAAACCATTTCTTGAGCGGAATACCCCCCTGTATGGGTAATTGTGGTTGAAAATAGGTGCCTAGAACATGTTCTGAGTGGTTTTGGGGGTGAAATAGCCCCAAATACCCCCACAAAGCAAAAAATGTGCCAAAATTGGCCATTTTGCCCTAAATGGCCAAAAGGGCTGAAAATCCTATTTTTTCACACTTTTTTCACTTTCTGAGGTGCCAAACCATGAAATTCTGGGTCACACTGCCCCGGAAACCTATTTTGGGTGTCAGACACACCCTGAGGTGCCCACTAGATGCCCAAAAAATGACGAAATAATTATTGTTACATAATTTCCTTAGGGGACTGCGGCCCCTAGGGGGGGGGGGGGGGGGGTGCGGGAGGGGGGGGGGAAACAGTGGAGGAAAAACCGATGTGTTGGACTCCGTAGAAGAACTCAACCGAACGCTCTGTGTATTGCTCTGCCTCCTGCTGGAGCTCATCCGGCACGGGCCTGTTCAGGCTCTGGATTGCCGGAAGGTGTAGACCTTCAACAGTGCTGCACCTACGACCGACGAAGCTCCCCCCCCGCTTCACAGCAAATACCAGCGGATCCTCCCAGGGAAAACGGATCGGCGTGCCGTTGCGTCTATTCCATGGAGAGGATCGCGAGGCTGGCTTTGCCGTTGCGTCTATTTGGAGGATGTTCTGGCTTTGCCGTTGCGTCTATTCTTCTGTGGAGAGGATGTGCTGCTGGTGGATAGCGAAGAAGGTAGGTGGAGAGGGTGGACTCTTTTGTGAAGTGGGGGTTGTGGGGGTGGGTGGGGGTGATGAGGCAGATGGGAGAGGTTGCAGGAAGGGGGAGAGTGGAATGTGCCTGTTCATCTGTTCGTTTTAGACGATCAGGTGATAAGGGATCATCTTACAACACCTTATTTTTGTTGCAAATCGGGATGTTCGTCATGCGATCAAACCCCTGTCGCGTCCTTTTGGAATCGTTCTGGGAGTGTATTCAGGTTTTTTTTTGAATCAATGACCACTGTTTCAACGTGGATCATCGTGAAGAGAGAATGGACAGAATCCTTAGGTTTTTTGTTGTCAACCTGGTGTACACTCAGAAGGTCAAAAGGACTTTTCTGAATTTCTTCACAAAAGGAGCTTTTTCCTCGGCTGGTAGATGTGCTCTCTACCGAGGAATCTAACGTTATCAGCATCCCCTTCCACCCTTCTATTGACTACTGTGTTTGGTTTCCCCTTTTGTGGCAACGTAACGCGATGTCACACCCTCCCGATCCCTGTGGATATTGAAGGCTTTGGTTCATCTTACAAACGGGTTCTACGTTTTTTTTGGAAGACTCCGGGGGGGTTCGATAACCCGCGGAGTGCCTGCGTCCCTGCGTTTGCACTATCAACTTTTTTTGTGTGTCGTTCCTGACACCAGTTGGGGTGGTCGGTCTTATGGGCATCATCCACGGGCTTCGATGCTCAGGGGTATTTTGATCTGTTCTGCCCGCTCAACTCAACTCACAGAACACTTCGCACACACCACGCTGAACACCACCTGGTGGGACAGCTATTGCGTTAGCTTGGGAGGTGTGGGGATTCCTGTGCGTCTGAGGGATATTGTCTGCGGTGTGTGCGGATGTGTCTCATAAGGCAATCGCCGCTTCAGTTGTCCTTTTACCGTGTAACGAGAAATTCTGGAACATTCTTGAACAAAAAACTACCGGGGGACATTTTTCCTGTTCCAGAAATTGTTCTGTTTTTGTACGGTGGAGTTCCGGCTGGTCTGCACAGGGTGTCACTGTCCTACTTTCCCGCCTTTTCTTGGCATGGACAGCCACCCATACGTGCACTGCCACTGCCACTGTCACTGTCGCACAGAACACATCGTGCACGACTATCGATCTCTGGGGTACTCTATACTCTAGTAAATGCAAGACATATCTATCGTTAGGGTTTTCTTTCAAGCGTTGGGTACGGGAGTTCCTGTAAGCTCACAACTCTTCAGCAGAAGGTAGGCAGATGATCGGTTGTGACTGCCCCCGTTCACACTACGGTACGGTCAAGCCATTAGGTTTCCTTTTTACACCTTCTGTTGTTGGCTGCAGGGTACTTTATGCTTTCATCCAGATGGCTGGCATCGTACGTGGGTTAGTCGAGGTGCCTGCATCGATAGCTAGTCTTTCTTTGGCCACTTGGTTGTATTAGTGTAGACACCCCCGAGGATGTGCTTCACTATATTCTAAGCGCTTTTAGCCAATTGAACACTGGAAATTGTAACAAAAAATTACCTTTAGAGGGACATCTTCGATCGTATCGAAACCGGTCGCATTTGAAAGAACTTTGAAACGACACTGGTCAGTTTTGTTTTTTGTTTGTTTTGTTTGTTTGTTTGTTTGTTTTGTTTCAGTGCCTGCATCTGTCTGTGAATGAGGTATTTACACTTTCAACTTCCCTTTGTTGTTCAGATGTAAACCCCCGAAATGGATGTCAGAGGACCGCATGGTTGGGGTCCACCTTCAGTGCATCGGTCATATGTCAAGGTACACTGTTCACGAGAGGGCTTTTGCATTTCAACCAATGCCTGCGTCCGATGCCGTCCGAACGGTAACGTACTTGCACTTTTTAGCTTCTCTCTTTCACAGTCAAAATTTTGTTTTGTTTTTTTTGTGAGGAAGTGTTCTTCTGTCTCCCTTTGCCCCTACAGTGAAATATTTTTTGGTTGCCCTCTCATGTGCAACTTCCACTTTCCTAGAAATCACTCCAGAAGCCTGGGTGGTCTGTGATGCTTCACTGTGGGAGGGGGAGGGTTTAAGTTATGTTCAAAAATCAGTTTTTGGGCACTTCTTCAGTGACCGAACCATCGTTTAATGTATGGGAGTGACCTGCATTTTTGGAACACTGCCAACGTCATGACCAGGTGTTTGGCACGTCATATGATGTGCTAATGCCACGTTGAGACATGTCAAATGGCGTGTCAAGTCCTGACCATGTCACCGTGCATTTTCTGGTAGAACCTATACCAACCCCTAAGCTAAATAACTTGAGAGATTCTCAAAAACTCCGCGTGCGTTTTTTAAACTTTACTTTACAATAAAACAAAACAAAAACTCCCCCGATCAGTGGGATGCCGGTATACTGTTGACAGTTTATCGTCACGTTTACATCATAAGTTGCAGTGAAAAGGGTGACGGAGTGGCTTAGGTATCTTAGAGATGCATGTCCAGAGGTGTGTGCATCTTTCAAAATTTCCCTTCTTTTTTTTTTCAAGGTGACCAAGCACGAAAAGCTTAGATTCATCTTATACCCTGGTTTTTGTCACCTCATGAAGGAGGAAATAGAAACAAAGCATTTTTGAACACACTTTTGCGGTTCTGGGTGTAGAGCCACTCTTCACCAAACAGGTCGAGGTGTCGTGCGTTTCACCACAACCTCTCCCATGGGGGGGTTTTTTTTTTGTGTGAATACGTGTTAAGTTTCTATTTTCCTGCATTCGTACAGTGGGTCAGTCGGAGGTGCCTGCATCAACAACTGCCATTTTCTTCTTCTCAACTTCCATCCTTTTGTGTCTTTTGAGAGACACATCCATCTTCAAGTTTCCCCCCTTTTCCCTCTTCTCTCTTTCTCCTCTTTCCCTCCCTCAGCGCAAATTGTTGCTGATTTGCTATTTTGGTGAACTGAATAGACGGCTCAGATCATCCTACCCAACTTCCTCTCTCTTTTAATGACCTTAAGGTGACTAAGCACGAGAGGCTTAGGGTCATCTTATAAACTTCTCTTTAATGACCGAACCCTAAACTAGGCAAATTATGTTATGTAAGTCATTTTTCAAAACTAATGATGACTATGCATGAAGTGAGGCTTAAGATCACCTAATTTTTTTTTGTCACCTCATGAAGGAGGAAATAGAAACAATTTTTTGAACACACTTTTGCGGTTCTAGGGACGAACCGCGCTGCAGAAGATCCACCTCCTCACCCAAACAGGTCGAGGTGTGTGCGTTTCACCACAACACCTCTCCCATGGGTTTTATCGTGTGATGAGTGTTAAGTTTCTCCTCCTTCTTTTCTTTCTAAGAAAAAAAAACATTGTCTGTGCAGACGTCCGTACGTGTTACTTGCTGTGTGTATTGTTATTGTTGCTGCGTGGTTCGTATCGTCTTGTTTAACTTCATTTCTTTCATCCCATTGAATTCTTCCTCTCCGAGGGAGTGATCTGTATCACAGTAGCGGAACTGCCATTTGGAAAGGGCTAAAAAAAACCCCCCTCCTTTCTTAGCATTTTCAGCAATCCAAAAAAAACCAGCCTTAGTATTTGACCCCTGCAAAACACGAACCCTCCCGCCCGGAAGAGTCTCTCGTGCCTCGAGAAAGTAGGGGTTATCTGGAAGCCTTTTTTTTTTTGTTGGCGCCAACGGCCTGTGTGTCCTTGTCCGCATTGGACAGCATGATTGGCAGAAGTAGCCATCCATTGATGCTACTGTGTATTCAGGGGCCAGTAGGGACACCGTACCCTGCAGAGAGGGCTGCAAAGGTTGCAGACACCGAGAGGTGATGCAGGTGGACGAGGGGTTAACGGTGCAGGTATCCGAATGGACAGAGGAAAAGGAGGCGTTTTGTCATGGATGCAGTGCAGATGCCGTGTGTGTACTATACACGGGAGACGCTGCAGGAAATTCTGTCCCGGTGGGTGCTTACCGATGGGTGCTGTCCAAGGCAACAGGAAAGCCCCATATCGCACTTATTGTGTGTCATGTGGGAGGGAAAAAATGCCTAACACTGTTACAGTACTGGTGTGGCTGAAGGGGGGTTGCTATTTTTGGGCTATTTTCTGCTATTTTCTGCTATTCTGGGCCTCTGGATTTTTTTTGGTGGTGTGGCTGAAGGGAGGTGCTATTTTGTGCTACTTTCTGCTATTTTGGGGTCGTCAGCCACACCAAGTACGATACTGTTATTTTCATGACATACCTCCTTCCTGCCCGGAGGGATGTTACCTTCCTCTCCCAGTTGTTTATACCGCGGCTGTGATGCAAGATTCACCCATTTTTTCCCCCTCTCTTTTTTTGTGTCATGAGATTTCATGTACAACAAACATTACAAGGTTGAGTGTCTCTGCGATCTTATATGTTCTTTCAAGCCATTGTTTTTTTGTTGTGTTATCAAGCATTGACGAATAGAAATGGAAAACGACGGATGGTGCGTGCCCGCTTTAGCGTATTGGTTTTCCACTAACATCACTCACATTCATCAGTGAAAAACACAAACCTTTTGCGGTGCGATAAACGAAAAAGTGTTTTCTTTATTTCATTTAACTGTCATATCCTGAAGTCGTTTTCTATTTTTTTCCCTTATTTTCTTGAGAACCATGTGTCTGCGTCCGATGAACGGTGAGGCGTTTGCACTTTCAACTTCTCTTTTTTCTTGCATGAAGTGTGATTAGAAACTAAACCGATAAGTATGCATTCATTTGTTACTCACGCCTTTTCCCTTTTGTTTGCCCCCTGTCAACCAAACGCGTGCGCCGCACAGGCTGATAACCTGGCTGCGATCAACGAAAAAGACATACCGTATTCGTACAAAGTATCGACCGTAATAATGTTCGACCTTTTTCAAGATTTTTTTTTCTGGAAGTTCGACCTTTTTTACGAACATTTTTTACGAATATAGTAGACGTGGTGTAAGTGAGCAACATAAAATGAGTGAGACAAACAAGGTTTAGTTTTGTTTTCAGTACCTGCGTACCGCCGGTGTACGGTGAGGCGTTTGCACCTTTGACTTAGACTTCTCTTTTATTTTCTTTTTTTTTGCTTGAAAATTTCATTGGGTGATTGGCGAGCCACTTTAATCTCTTCCAGTGTTTGCATTTATTATAGTAGAACCTCCCGAGAGTAGGAAGAAGGCAAAAAGAAGAAGAAAACGAGAGTTTTTTGAACAAAAATATAGAACAAACACCCCAAAAATTATTTGATGTTTGTCGTTTTTGCTCACCATTGTTTTATTTTGTTGATATTGAGAGGGGGGAAACAAATACCCGAATTGTAGGTTTTAATCGCACTTTAAAAGAACCGTGTGTTGTTTATGTGTTATGTTCATCGTTTCTTAATTCTTTCAAAAAAGAAAACAACCATTTTAATACGTTTTTTTATCACCGCACAGTTCTTTTCCCACCGATTCTACAATCGGTGTTGCCTTTTTTTGTCTTTCCCCTCTCGACTTCCTTCTCAACCCATTAGTGTACACAACAACAATGTTGTTATTCGCGGTAGTGTTTTCCTCTGTGTGTGCCGGGACCGTGAAGTGGACTGGCATCCAGGGGGACACAATGTGGCACACACCCTCTAATTGGTACCCAGCTGCGGTTCCTGTGGAGGGGGATGATGTGGTCATTGACGATGCACAGAGACAGGACGCGACTGTCCTGGTCACCAACACGACGCGGGTTCGCTCTTTGGCGATGGGTTCGTCTTCGTCGTTCAAAGCACACCTCAGGATCCTCGGTCCAGGGTCACTGACAGTGGATACCTCTGCGAAGGTGCACGACAACGGCATGCTTGAGATCAACAACGGCGGGCTGTTGATGTGTCAGGACGTGACGGTGACTGGCTACTTCGCTTTCCTCTCGGGGACGTGTCATGCGAACATGAAGATCTCTGGTGTTGCAGACTTCGGTACAGACGCAGCCAAGGCCTTCAAGAGCACGGTCATGGCGATCGACTCTGTCAGAACTGTCCTAGCAACAGGCACGCTGACCTTCGACAACACGACAGTGACGTCGATCTCAGGCATGCTGTCTCACACAAAACGGCTCCTATTCTCTTCAGCAGGCGACGCGCCAAGCCGCTTCACAGTAAACGGCTTTTCATGGTCCTCCGAGGAAGGCACCATACGGGTCTGACAAACCTTACAACGTTCGGGGGGTCGGGGCGGGGCTGTTTCATTTTATCCAATCTTTTTTTCCGCGCAATATTACTTCGTACCCCCTTAGATACATTCTCTACCTTTTTTTTTAACTTCCTCTTCTCCCCCCTTCCCTTCTCCCTTCTCCCTCCCAACCACCATCCAGGGTAGCAGCATCATGGCGTTCAGTGCAGGGATCAAGCTGCAAGGGGTAGACTACATTGCTCCAGCACAGGAGTGTGTTTTGCCGTTGAAGACCGATTTGAAGGATGAGGGCGGGGGTGAGGTGGCGAGACACGAGAAGGGGAAGGAGGAGACTGTGAAGTTGCAGCTGGCGGACTGTCTTGCGTGCAGCGGGTGTGTCACTACTGCAGAGACGATGCTTGTCCAGGAACAGTCGCTACCACGATTATACGAGGCCCTCGAGGCGGCTGGACGGTACCAACGCACGGAGGTAGGGATGTCGCGGGGTGACGCACATAGACAGACATCGTCGACCACACAGACAGCACCTGTCCCCGCACCTGCCACAGAGGCGCCGCCGAAGCCGAGGAAGCTCTTTGCCGCATCGCTGTCGCCACAAAGCATCTCCTCCATCGCAGCACTCTACCGCTGCAGCAGCACCGAGGCATATGCAAGGATTGTGCACGCATTTAAAGCAAAGCTGCATGTGGACATCGTGGTCGACCTCCTCTGGGCCAACACGCTTGCACTCCACGAAACGTCGGCAGAAGTGCTCAACCTGTTGAATGTGCGTGACAGCATCGGGGATGCGCAGCTCCCTCTGGTGACCTCAGCATGCCCAGGGCTTGTCTGTCATGCAGAGAAGCGTGAAAGCCACCTAGTAGACCATCTCTCGCATGTGCAGTCTGCGCAGACAACGTTCGGCAAGCTCCTAAAGAGCATGGTCGTCGATTTGTATAATAAAAGCGAAGAAGCAACGTTGCACCCTGCCGATGTGTACCATGTGTCGGTGCAGCCCTGTTATGACCGCAAGCTTGAGGCGAGTAGGAAGGAGCATCAAGAGACGTTCACTGTGGATGGGGAGGAGGTGGTGGTGAAGTGCACGGATCTGGTCATTGCCACGCATGAGCTGCACGATCTGTTGCAGGATGTGCTGTGCTTTGAGCCGGGGCAGGAGGGCATGCAGCTGACGTTGCAGGATGAGATCCGTCTGTTCAGAGACTCCTGTGAAGAGCCTCTTACGGAAGGCGCGCTCTTCGGCCCGTCCGCAGCACTCCCACGCCCCAAGCCTGACAACGGCGTGCCTGACGACCTGGACGACAAAGCCGTCCTCCTCGAGGGTAGTGGCGGCTACGCAGTAGGTGTCGTGAAGGACGTCGCCAAGCACTACGGTCTCAGCTGGGAGCTCACCCTGCGTGACTTCAGCAAGGACTACGCCGCTATGCGTCTAGCAGAGACGAAAGGCCAGGAGGGCCTGCTAGTAGAAAAGAAGCGTGGGAAGTACGACATCTTCACTCTCATTATCGGTGGCCAGCCGCGTTTTAAAGCTGCAATTGCGAACGGCTTCCATTTGATAACCAGTCTGACGAAGACACGTCGTGGCAGGAAGGATCAGAAATACGAATATAAGGAGTACGACTTTGTGGAGCTGATGGCGTGCGGTGGGGGGTGTGGCAATGGACAGGGCCAGGTACGTCCTAGCTCTCAGTTGGATGCGCGGGAGTTGAACAGCTCACTGTTGGTTCGTGTCAACAGTTTGTTACATGAGTTGCTTCAGGCCGCACATATGTCCACATCCGTCGAGGTGCCTGGCACGTTCCCCCCCTCCTCATCGCTCTCTGCCGAAAAAATCTACAGCTACATCGGTGGTGGTGTGCTCTCAGACTCGGCCAAAAAATACCTTCACACCACCTTCAGCAAGCTGGACGACGCTAATGTCCCAGCCCAACCCCCCACCCTTGCCCAAATCGATTGGTGAGTGTTGCAAATGTGTTGTTTTGATGCCAGCCAGACAGTTTATCAAAAACAAAAAAAATACCTCTTTTCTGTTGCCAGGCTAACCCCCCTCCCTTGCTTCTTTTTTGGTTTTATTATAGATGAATCGATGCCCGTTGATGTGTGGCCTTGATTCATCTCAAAGGAATTTTTTGTTTTATTTTTAGTAGCTCCTTTGGCTGGCATTTTTTCTCCCCTCAAGAACGACCCACCCAACCCACCCCTATTTCATTTATTTTGCTTTATTTTTTCCCCTCAATTCTAATTAGCTCTCTAATCCTATTACCACCTGATTTTCGACCTGAGTTTGGCGGCATTGGGTGTCCCTTCAGGGAACCTTAGGAAGCGGGAAACCAATTACTCGGTTCCCTCCATAAGGTTCCGAAATGACCGAGGGGGCTTTCCCCCTTTTTTTTTCCTCAATAATCCTGAAAACCTTCCCCTTACAGTGGGTCCCCTTTTTTTTTGGGCACCCTTATTTTAAAATGCAAATGAATATTGCGAAAAACGGCGCCCGATCTGGTGGGCAACGCTGCAGCCAAGGACAGCGTCGTGGCTACCTGAACCTTTACCCCAAGCCCGAGGCCGGGGTGATGGGGCCTTTCAGCGACCTGACAGCATACTACCAGATCCCTGAGTACATGGCACATAAGGACCACAAACAGCTGCGACCTGTACAGCTGGACCGCACAAACACTTCGGAGCTGACGAGAGAGGAGGAGAGGATCCAACGGATTAAGGTAATGAACTGGCAGCAGTCGATGGCGAAGGGTGCACGCAAGGCGTCCTCTGTTGCGACCGACCTGCCTGCATGGGAGGCAACCGATGAGGAAGGGCGTGGACGTTTCCGTGAAACCTGGAGCGGCGCGCAGCTGTTGGAGTAC
This sequence comes from Rhynchopus sp. YZ270_cl-10, assembly GCA_964035575.1. Lineage (NCBI taxonomy): Eukaryota > Euglenozoa > Diplonemea > Diplonemida > Diplonemidae > Rhynchopus > Rhynchopus sp. YZ270_cl-10. The sequence goes on from OZ037931.1 coordinate 165,377, forward strand.
CTTATTCGCAGTGGCGCAGATCTACGTAACATTGACCCCGAAAAGGAGCTGCAAAGTGTCGACCCCCACGGAGCATCCTCCAGCCCGGCAGCCTGCTACGAACTCACAACCTCTGCCGTCCCGGAGGCCTTCAACTTCAGATCTCTCATTGCATCCACCGAGCTGAACCACCTCCTCTCCACCTACTCGAAGATCGCTGGAGAGCAGTTTCCGACCACAGGGCTGGACTTCCCTGCAGTTTTGAGAGGGCTTTCAAAAGGGGTGCACGAAGCAGCAGTCTCTGGGAGGGGATTAGAGACGTTCCGCAAGGCGAAGGAGTTTCTTGCGGAGTTGACTGCAGCAGTGCATGCGGGGGTGGTGGCGAAGGGGTCGGAGGATGGTGTGTTGTCCGCTCTCGCAGTGGGCACTGCGCTTGAAGCTCATGTTGACATTTTTTCGGCAAGCTTTAGTCATCGTGTTACTGGGTTTTCTGAGCAAAGTTTTACCGCATTGTCGGCAGCGTATGACAAAAAAGGGTTCTATGGCGCACTGAAGGAGTTGCCAGAGAGTGTGCCAGAGTACTCTCTGTTCTTGGAGGCGTTCAACCCGGAAAACACATCATTAGCTGAGGTGCAGACTGTGGCGAACACTTTGGAGGAGCTGTTCGGACGCTATGGGGATGTGATGGAGGCGCACCACACTGCCGCAGTCAAGGCAGGCAAGCTTCCCGACCGCTTTGCAGCGCTGGACGCAGACTGGATCCGTTTCGCGCAGGACACCATTGTCACACCGTACACAACGTGGTACCGCAGCGGCAGCTTCCCTTATGACACCTTCGCTGACCAATCTGAAGACCTCCGCTCGCTGTTCTCAACAGAAGTCTTTAAGGGTCTGACCTTTGAGGACTTCCTCCGTTGGGGAGGACATCTGGAGCAGATTGCGGTGCCTGAGAAGCTTGCGAATGGGTTTCTCAAGTCCAAGATCTCCGCTGCAGCGAAGGAGGACGACGACGACGCTGACGAAGAGTTCGATGTTCTCGCAGACGACAACCTTGACGACGATGACGACGCAGATGACAACATCGCTTCTTCGGGGGAACGACTCTCTCCAATCCTTTCTGCAGCGCTACCCAGTGGTGGTCCTGCCCCAGCGCTTGCAGCGAGGTTGTGCAACATGACATTTCATGGTGCATACACATCGATGGGAGACGATCTTGGTGCGCACCTCAAAATTTTGCGCAAAGCACATCAAACGGAAGTCAGCTTCTTCCAATTCCTCCGTTGTGTAACAAATGCGGCGAATGTTCCGAGTTACAATGCGGCAAAGTCGACAGCGTTCTTCAGCAGCATGGCGTTGTCCGGTGAATACTACGCTGCGTTGAGCGCAGCCAGGAACGACCCCTCTGCCATGAAGAACACTGCAGTTCTGCGTTCCGCAAACTTCTCTCTCCAGCACACTAGCAGCGGGGTAGGTGGGGTGATGCTATACGACGCAGCGGCTGTGGCAGGCGAGCTGTTTGCTGAGGACGAACGGAGGGAGTGGGTTTCAGCAGAGTCCTCCGCGCATGCTCGCGATATGTGTCGCAGGGACGTCCAGGCGGACCTTCTGTTCTTTGCGCTACGCCGTACCTTGCCTCTTGCAAAACAACGCGCGGCATCTCTTTCGCTTGCGCGCGATGTGGTGGCCGATGTAGACGATTGTATTGGATACCTGAGACGCCGTCTTGCAACGCAACGCACTGCGGAGACAGAGAAGCGACGTGCATCAGATGGAAACGACCTCCGCAATGTGGCCATCGATGTTGACAAGGTCTACACAGGGTGCGATGCAGAGATCTCCTGGGAATGGCTCCCTACTGGGTCCTACTCAGTACAGCTCTCCACACCGGAGCAGAAGACTGCAGCGTACCGCAACCTCGTGGAGACACAGAACACAGAGGCAGTGCAGAACGACTCCACCACAGCGTTGGTGCGTGAAGTGATTGACAAGGCAGCTTCCTTTGGGGATGTGGACAGCGATGCGCAGAATTCGACCCGTGTAGACTGGGCGTTTGCACAGATGTACCATAAGTGGAAGCGCCAAGGGGAGGAGCGGGAGGTGGCGGCGAAGCTGGGTGTCGAGCAGGCACACCGGGTGCATGTGGCGTTGTACAAGAAGGTCGCGACGTCGGGCTTCCGTGAGAGGCGTGCGCGGGTCAACGCTGCTCTCAAGGAAGTGGAGGAAGACAGCAAGGAGACGCAAAGACAAACCCAAATCCTGCGGCAAATGCGTGCCTGGGCAGTGGCTTCCTTCGTGGAGAGGATTGAACACTCCCTTGGAACAGAGGAGAGCAGCGACCTGCTCGCTGCGATCCATGCAGGGGAGTTGAAGGCGATGCTTGAGTCTGATGAGTTCATCGTATGTACTTATAACAGAAAGACTATACCAAGAATATATGAGATACTGCCGCACCTCTCCCTGATGAGAGCACCCCCTTCGGGCGACACCTCACAAATAGTAATAGTGGAGCTCATCCTTTGGTGTCTACACTAATGTCACCAAGTTTTAGAAGGAATAAGTGAAATTGGCTAACAAAAACAAAACAAAACAAAAACAAAATCAAATAAAACAGAACACCGACGAGTCTGCGCAATGGGAGTACCAATGCAACCTCTTGAATGGAGAGGAAACGGTATGCAAAAAAAATAGCAAATGAACAACATTCTCGAAACACACATTTTTTCCCCCCAACTTTCACCCGCGCTACACTAGCCAAAATTACGAACTCCGTCTGGGGAAACGACATCATCCATAACAACAAATTTATGAAAACCCACAGCTGATCCTGCACTATAACAAATGTGATCAAGACGACGCACACGAGATGCTTAGGACATCATCTTACATAAACCTTTTCTTTTTCTTTTTATATTCTACTTCCCTCCTCTCCCTCTCTATGACCACCTTATGACCACAGACCTACCCCAACCTGACAACCTTGCGCACCCGCATTCCATTCAAAAGAGACGGAAAGGTGTTGGACGACGGAACCTACCGTGTAGGCATTGCTGGCCTTGGCGCTGAGGGGGAGTGGGTGACGGAGGCAAGCTCCAAGGAGTTCGAGGTGAAGAACACGGCAGACACGTTGGTGGAGGGCTTCTTGAGGAAGGGCCGCCCTGGGGGCAGGCATTTGAAAGAGGTCGGGGGACGCCAGGTGCTGCTGCCTGCTGTGGAGGTGAAGCAGGCGCTGGAGTACTTTAAGACGAATGAGGAGTTCCCTGTGAGTCTGGACCTCGCGATGGAGAGTAGGATAGGTGCGGACATCATCAATGTCGAAGGCAAGCCCTTTGTGCATGTGGACGTGCTCAAGGCGGACCTCATGTACGACCACCACAGAGAGGAGCACAAAGCTGCCCCCATCCAGCGCTACCTCGATTCGCAGACAGTCCTGCAGAAGGCTCTCTTCGCAGCTCGCCACCCCGGTTGTACTCCCAAGGAGCAGGCACAGCTCTTCCCTAACTTCGCGAAGCAATACTTCGGGCAGGAGAAGAATATTGGATGGCTGAGTCACGACGACGAGCTGACACAGGGTGTTTTTGAAAAAAGAGGTGTGTGTTGTAGAGGTTTGGAAAGTGGGTGGGGGGAAATGAATGAAATATGAAAATTGAACAACAAAAAAAAAAAAAAAAAAACAGACGCAGCAGATGAACCCACAAAGCGGTTTTTGGACCGCAAGTTTGCGAACCTCTTCACAGACACGTCCTCTGCGTTGGGCTCTGTGCGTTATGAAGGCATGGGGTACGTATCTGAGATGGGTCTCTCAGAGGAGCTGAAGAGGATGCGCTCGCCCCTGCCGCCTGCACAGACGGGGGGTGAGGTGAGCATCACGGACAGAGAGACGGGGCGCACGTTTGTGGTGAAGGTCGAGAACAATGCGCTTGTTGTGGTTTGCGGCGACGACTCGCACCCGGCACGCGACGTGACATTTGATGAATTGCGGTGGACCATTGTCTTGGGAACTCAGGTAATTACACCACCACCACCACCACCACCACCACCCCTCTCCCCATCCCCACTTAAAGCACCTCTGCTCTAGGGCCTTAACGCATTTTTAGAAAAGATATTTCACCTGTTAGCCTTCCTCTCCTTGTCAACACTGCCTCAGAAAGTGTACAGTATTTGAGATAACCTTCGAAAATAAAATGACAGCATTATTTCCCCCCTTTTCCCCTCATCTCCCACCACCCGCAGGATGTAGCACTCCCAAGCAGTGTCGAGGCCGACCAGGCGTTGGCAGATTTGCGGCAGCTTTGCCTCGACCGCACAGATGTGACATGCAATATCCCTGCCGAGCTGCGCATGCAGCATCACCACTATGCGGCTGTCTGCACATCGCTTATCAACGGTGCGCATACGGATCACTGTCTGCTGGCGGAGAGTACTGCACATGGCAAGGCAGCACAGGATGCACATGACCTCAGATGCTATCCGCAGGGAGTAGGTGAGAAGGAGCTAGCCGAGACAAGCCTGCCCACCGTCCTCAACGCCTGGCAGGACGCAGGATCCGAACACGCAGACCTCTCGCCCATCGGCGTGAAGCAGTACAGAAGACGCTTCGACAGCTGGCAGCTCCTCTCAGGGTCCGGACGCTACGATATCTCCCCAACAAAGGGAGAACAATGGAAGCATCCTATCGAAGAAAACCCGGTATGGATATTTGAATTTTTTTTTTTCATTTTTTTCTCTCTTTTTTTCCCCATTTTTTTTCCATATTTTCCGCAAAAAAAAATACAGACACAATACCGATTCGAAGAGGCTACAACTCCCTTCGAGAACTTCTAATGACCGAAAAAACCTGCTTACTGGCAGAACAAAAAAAGCAAAAAAATGCAATATTTGGGTGGGAGAGGAAGGGGAAAAAAAAACGGATTGTTTACAATCAACGAGCGAATGGGGGGGTGTTTTTTTGGATAAGAAACAAAAAGGCAAAACGGAAAAAACAAAAAAATCTTAGGGAAACATCTCATTCATTTTCTTCCTTCCCCATTCTTCCTCCTTCTCCTCATCCTCATCCTCCTCTCCTCTCCCTCACCGACCACTAGAAAAGAACACAAAAAAGACATCATGACTCTCCGCGCTAAGAAGGGAATTGAGGAGCTTTGGCCTGTTAAGGGAAAGCGTGTGCTGGTCCGTGTGGACTTCAACGTGCCGATCAAGGATGGGGTGATCCAGAACGACTACCGCATCAGAAGTGCACTTCCCACTATCCGCAAGGTGATTGACGAGGGTGGGATCTGTGTTGTCATGAGCCATATGGGCCGTCCCACTGGAGTGTCGATGAGCGACTGCAACAGCAAATACCACGAGACCCTGATGCGCACCTGGGTGGCCGAGCAGGGTAAGGGCAAGACCGTCTTCTACGCAGTGCTCCCCTCCGACGAGAAGGTGTGGATCCTCAACCAGCTCCCAAAGTCGAAGTACCCCGCCGAATGGAAGGGCGTTGTGCCGGCCGCAGTCGGCAACGGCAAGACACACTTCTTCGCAGGGCTTCCCGAGGCAACCAAGACAGACCTGCTCAACAAATGGACCGAGCAGAACAAAAACAAGAAGGAAGAGACCGACTTCGTTTTCCTCAGGAAATACCACGGATACTCTGAGGAAAGCACCCTCGAGCCTGTCGCGGCACGTCTCAGCGAGCTTCTTGGCAAGCAGGTGGAGTTCGCACATGACTGCCTTAACGCAAAGAAGCAGGTCGAGTCGCTGACCCCTGGCCAGGTTCTTCTTCTCGAGAACGTCCGTTTCTACAAGGAGGAGAACAGCAAGGTGGAGGCCGACCGTCTGAAGATGGCTGCTGTCCTTGCGGAGTACGGCGACTACTTTGTGTGCGACGCCTTCGGTACCGCGCACCGTGACGCTGCAACCATCACCGGCATCCCGAAGGTCCTCGGCCACGGAGTTGCAGGGTACCTCATGAAGAAGGAGATCGACTCCTTCACCCGCGCACTCACATCCCCTAGCCGCCCTATGTGCGCAATCGTCGGTGGATCGAAGGTGTCCGATAAGATCAAGGTTCTGGACAACCTGGTGACCAAGGTGAACAAGCTGTTCATCGGAGGTGCCATGGCGTATGCCTTCCTTGCAGCGCAGGGTAAGAGCATCGGGAAGAGCTTCTGCGAGAAGGGGCAGAGCTTCACCGACAAATACGGCGAGGAGCGTGACAGCATTGCCGAGATGGCGCTGAACCTCCTCAAGAAGGCGGAGGCAAGCGGCGTGGAGCTGTACCTCCCTGTGGACCACGTCTGCCACACTGAGTTCAAGGCAACCGAGACTCCCCTTGTCACCGATGACGACAGCATTCCTGAGGGATACATGGCGCTTGACATTGGACCGAAGACGCGCGATCTGTATGTCAAGGAGATCTCTGCTTGCCAGACCGTTGTGTGGAACGGCCCGATGGGGGTGTTCGAGATCCCGACCTACGCCATGGGGACCTTTGACGTTGCGAAGGCGCTGGCAGAGTGCAACGGCATGACCATCATTGGTGGAGGTGACTCCGCATCTGCCGCGGAGATGTCTGGATACGCGACCCGTATCAGCCACGTCTCGACCGGAGGTGGTGCGTCCCTGGAGCTGCTTGAGGGGAAGAACCTCCCAGGAATTGCTGCGCTCGACGACGCCCCGCAGTGCGCCGAGGACGAAACCCTTGCCGCCGTGAGCGAGCTCAAGAAGGAGATCCAGACCCTCAGAGAAGCCCTCCCTACGCAAACAAAGGCGCAGTCCTGTGTGCTGACAGAGGCCTACCGTTTTGCGCTGTACGGGGCAGCGGCGTATGGTGTCTTCCGTCTCGTCAAGCAGTGATTTTGAGATGGCGAAGAGAAAAAAAAAGAAATAAAAACGAAATAAAAAAGTGAACAATTTGGCATGACGACAAAGTGCGATTGCGGCTTCCGTGCCAAGGGGTTTTCAGCTAGGCTTTGCTCTAGGGTAAATAATTGGTCTTGATAAGTTAGGCAGATTTTTTTTTTTTGGATTTTTGTTAAAATTAGGCAAATCAAATGCAAAGGGAAAGTGGTTTTTTTTCACAAAAAATTTTTTGTGAAGGATTTGAGCGCACAAACAAAAGACCCGATCTTTTTTTTTGTGAACCATACGTTTCTTTCATTTGTATTAGAAAGCGGATTGTTTTCCCTTCAAAAGGGGGGAAAAAAACCCCCCCTAATATCGCCTATTTTAGGTCATTGTATCTTTCAGATCGTTATTCATATTCTTTTTTGTTGATTTTTTTTCTAGGACTGTCTCCGGACAGCTACACTAAACCAACCAGAATTGTTAACGGAGAAACTATCTGCTGCTGTCACCAAATCTTCCACCCTGGGGGAAAAAAAAAATGCAAAAAAAAAAAAAAATACCGGCCGCGTACGTATTACGTCGCGTATTTATTACGGGGGGTACTTATTACGTCGCGTACTAATTAAGTCGCTTTTTGGGGGCCCGCGGGTGCCCAAAAAGCGACGTAATTAGTACACACCGTAAGGTGAAAAAAAAAGTGGGGGTAATCATGTTGGAACACAGCTGGTGTGGGCACATCACTGGGGGGACACCACCAAACCCACACAATCCCGAAGTCATCGCAGATCGTGTGAGCGAGGAGGAGAACAAACCCAACACGCGGCGCGTTTAGACGGCACAGGGTAAGGTGGAAGAAATCGGTGAGAACTCTGCCACAGTGCGTCTAGTACCTCCACATGCACAAGAGGAGTGGGAAGTGCCAATGAGTTCCTCAAATCCGCAATTTGAGCCATTCGTTCATATTTCAACGAACATTTTTAAAAAACTTTTGTTTGCATGTTGCAATCTCTGCCCAATGTAACCTTGTAAAGGGCCGAGGGCCAACACGCCAGCACCAAGAGAAATGCCAGACATCCTTCCCACTCACCTTGTCCGTAGATTTTGTTTTTCTTCAAAAAATTAATTACGTCGCACACTTATTACGTCGCGTACTAATTAAGTCGGTATTTGCCCTAACCGACTTAATTAGTACGCGACGTAATATGTACGCGGCCGGTAGTGTATAAAAAAAAAAACCTCTCACCTCTTTTCCCCCACTGTCTCGTCCCTCCCCCTTTCCCATTAGTTTCAACCTGATGCTGCGAAAAGCGCATCGGCGTTCCCTCCTCCCTTCATCACTTTTTATTTTTTTATTTCGAGATGACTAAGCATGAGAGGCTTAGGGTCATCTGATAAACCTTTTTTTGTTCTCTCCTTATTTTTGCTTTTTTTATTTTGCTTTCTTCTGTCTTTGCTGCGAGGTGTTCTTATCTGATACAGGATGTGACTGATATTTGGATTGGTAGCGATTATTGTACGGAATACTTTACGTATTTCACGCCATCAAGATTCTTTCGGGTTACCCCCCCCCCCCCCCCCTCCTCCTGGTGATCAGACAGGACATATCCTGTAAGGACAGAAAAAGGAAAAGGAAAGAAAATAAGGGGGAGAAATACCAGGGTGTCCAGCACTCACGTCAAGACTACCCTGGGAAAGAACTTTGTTTATTTTTTTTTCTTTAGTTTTTCCCTCCTTGTAGAATTGAGGGAAAGGGGGGCGGGAGTGGGAATTATCTTCATTTCCCCTTTCCCCCCCTATTATTTTGTTTTGGAAATTTTGGGTTTGGCTGTATTTAGTGGGAGTTAGCTTTTTTTTGCCCCCCCCTTTTTTTTTTCCTGACAACTCGAACGAAAAAAAAAGGGATGAAGGGAATCATCAAACCGAGTTCTTTTTTTTTTTCTTCTTCTATTTTTTTCCCCCCTTACCCCCACCCCAAAGATCAACACATAGTGGTGGTCATCCTCGGGTGTCTACCCAAAGTTTCAAAAAAAAGTAAATGTCCCCACACCACACTTTATCCATCTCCACTATTTTTCACTTTAGGTTTCCTTTTACATACTCTTCAGCAGAAGGTAGGCAGATGATCGGTTGTGACTGTCCCCGTTCACACTACGGTACGGTCAAGCCATTAGGTTTCCTTTTTACACCTTCTGTTGTTGGCTGCAGGGTACTTTATGCTTTCATCCAGATGGATGGCATCGTACGTGGGTTAGTCGAGGTGCCTGCATTAATAACTTCACTTTTCCACCAGATTTTGCTTTCTGTTAAAATTTACAGACCATAACTCCACCAAATTTCGGGCAAAAATCAGTTGTCTTTAACTCTTAACTTTTCAGTTTACCCCCTCAACAAGCGAGGCCTTAACAAGAGTTCAACAAAATACACTTTTATACCCCATACTACTCATTCACCTACCCCTCAGAGGTACACCCTAAACAGGCCGTTGCGCTTGAAACAAAAGGGGGGGCAAAATGGAAGAGGCAGGCATAGGGGACAAAAGGGGGTTCAATGACGAAGAACTGCCGGAGGAGTATTTAGACCCTGCGGAAGTGGTGGCGGCAGAGAGACGACAGGCGAAGAAGGTGCGGCGGGATAAGGCGAACAGGGATCCAGCCTTGGATTGGCGGTGTCCGGACTGCACGTGGATCAACTGGAGGGAGTTCAGCAACGAGATCTGCCATTCCTGTGGACGGCCGAAGCCGTCGCCGAAGGACCTATTGGCTATAGAGGCAGACAAAAAGGCTCGCTACGAAGCCCGCAAGGTGAGGCATCTTCGCGGTGGGGCAGAGGAGGCAAAGGTGCGTGAGGATATGGCCGGTGAACTGAAGGAAGCAACAACGTTCCTCGAACGGACAATGGAAAAGGAGGGGACGCTGTCGGCACGGCTAGAAAAATATCGGGAAAGGGTATGCCATCTCTCATAAGTTTTATTTGTGAAGTATTTGCTTTGCTTATTAATATCAAGTTGACACTAGAGAAATAGAAATGTTTGTGGAATAATATATCTATACACAGCAATGTGGTAAATGAAGAGATCTCTTGGAGGGGGGTTCGAAGTAACCAGGGGAGAATCAATACCTATGTCTGCCTGCGTTTCGCGCTCTGAAGGCGTTCCTTTTATTCCCCAGCACTCAGATGAGTGCGCATGATGCATATTGCAAGCACCCCCCTTTTTTTTTTTAATTTTCTTTTTCTTTTTTTGTCTGCCTGTTGTCCGTTATTTGGTTCTTGTCCGCTTTGCCGTCGGTTTTTATACTTCCCCCATTAGTCGTGCATTCAGTGCGACTCTTCTGCCCATCTCCTTCACGTCGTGCAGCAAGCAGGAGAGCACCTCAATCTCCACCCTACCAACAACAACAACACAAACCCCTTCGCAAGCATTGCCGCATCCTGTGTACTATGCCCCCCTCTCCCTCCATTGATCCTTGATAACAGAGCGTTGCCGCTTCTCATTTTATCATTTTCTCCTTTTTTCAGATAATCTCACTCTCTCTCTCTCTCTCAATCACACCCAATATTTTCTTTTCAAGCTTTTTCAAAACAAAAACCACCCCACGCCCCCACAGAGCAAAGCAGTGACCATCTGTGTTGAAACCAATACCGCGATACGAGCCCTCGCAGACAATACCGAGGGAGGCATCGTGGAGCTTCTCCCCACTTCCAACCGCCTCCTCACCGAGCTGCAACACGCAGCGTCGTCATGACAGTACACACAACCATCCTTCTCCCCCTACCTTTTTTTTTACTCTCCCTCCTCCTCCCTTCCCCTTCCTCTTTCCCCCATTCCACTCCCAAATTCAGAAAAAAAAATGGGTGTCGAAACGAAACGCCAAAAGAAAGGAACCACACAACGCAATGAAACCCAACGGCACGTTCTCCCCGACGGGCGGATTATGGTTTCCGCAAAGGGAGGGGTCTTGGGTGCTTGTGGAGAAGGTGATATGACGGTGGTGCGGAAGCTGTTGGAGGATGGAGAGGCGGTGAACAAATACGTTGATAGGCATGGTTCTACTGCATTGCACTGGGCGGCAGGTGGAGGGCATGTGGCATTGTGTACTTTACTATTAGATACATATGACGATGATTACATGAGGCAACAGAATAAGGACGGACGCAATGCACTGCATTGGGCCGCACGCAACGGAAGAGTAGAAGTCATGCAGCTGCTCCTGCAAAGGGGTGAGGACATCAATTCGGCAACGCATTCGGGGAACACTGCATTGCATTGGGCGATATGGGGGTCGCAGTTGGAGGGGTGCAGGTGGCTGATGGCGGCAGGGTCGGATCTGCACTTAGAAAACGCGACACAATGCACAGCAGTACACTGGGCGGCCGCAAAAGGGGATTTGCAGGTGTGCAAATACCTGCACAGCCTGGGTGCGGACTTTGCAAAAATAAACTCAGCAGGGCACGGTGTTGTGACCAAAGCTGCCTGGGAAGGGCACTCAGAGGTGGTCTTCTGGGCCCTCGACACCTTAGGTCTGGGTGCGCAGCTCTCTCTCCGTGATGTGCATGACAGTACAACTGAAGAGCTGGCAAGGCAGAATGGACATACAGACCTTGCGGACAACATTCAAAAATGGAAATTGGATCATGAATGAAAAAGCGATATTTCTCAAAAAAAGGGCATTTTTTTTTTTACCAAGTTGGCAGTGGAGTGGGGCAGGGGGTGAATGGGTAGGTGGGGTGGGGGTGGGGGTGGAAGACAATGCCGCAGTGTCGAGGTTAGTGGGAGTGATGGAATAGCTTTGAGTGAAGCGAAACACAAAGTAATGTACTATTTTTTGTGTCCTTTCCGCAGCTGTTTTGCTTTTCCTCGATGTACAGGAACGGGGTGGGGAGGAGGATGGCTTTTTTTGCACACTGTGCTCCTTCCATTAGGAGCATGGTCTCCTTGCTGTGGCTTAGGGTTTTGCTTCTGATGTTGCAGCCTATTGGTGAGAAGAGAACGAGAGAGAGTGGTAGCCAGGTCATGGGAATGCCTGAATGGCGGGAATATTGCTTAGAGGGAGAGGGAGAGAGAGAGAGAGAGGGGGCTATGTGCATAGTGTTGCCTTGCTGGAGATCATTTCGTCAAGAATTGTTCTTTGAGGCATGTGTTTCTTTTGTTGAAAGCAACACCTCTGCCGCACATTGCAACGTCGCTCTGGATGGGTACACAACGACGCACAGTTGACAAACAGTCATCGGTAGCGTTTTGTGTGTTTTGCTATTGCGCTTTTGCAACATATGTGTTATGACATGACACTGTCGCTGTGTAGAGGCAGTATGGGGGGATGGACGGACCGCAGACTGCATTGTGTCATCTGATGGTGATGAATTATATTCATCAGTGTTACCAATATTCGCAGTAGGGGGTGGGGGAGCCTCAGGGGGAAGGGCAACGCCGCTACGTACAACAGGACGCTCTGTGTTATGCTGAATGGGTGGGGGGAGGCATTTGGGAGGGGGTTTTGCAGCTAATAGGGCTTATGAATATGATAGTCTATGTTGTGTTTTATCTGTGCAGAGGGACAGCGACGATGTGTGGGAGAGCAACAAAAATGCAGCTAAAAACGAGGACGACTGTTGGGGAGGGGTGCAGCAGCAGCGGGGACTGTGCTGGAGGTTTGGTGTGTGGAGGGGGGGAATGGGGAAGGGAGATGAGCAAAGGGATGTGTCGCGAGCACTTCATGCCGTGCGAAGGGCATTTGCCTCTTTGCATGATGAAGAGGTGCAGCGGTACCTCCCCTTTCTCATATGCATTTTCGTTCTCCTGAATGAAACGCATTCATTTTTATGCCGCGAAGGGACAACACAGCACCCTGCTGGCCAAATGCAGGGTGACTAAGCATGAGAGGCTTATATGGGGGCCACATTGCCACCTCTGTTACCTCAATACGCAAAGGGTTTCGTTCTCTCTGTGAAGGCGGTGTGTAGGTGTGTCAGTAACAAAAGCAAGGAGCAAGGCAACGAGGTGACACCAAAGAAGCGTTCTGGGGTTGAATCGAGGGGAATACCCGAAGGTCAGAGGGCTACTGGGTTGTAGGGTGTGTGGGTTGGTGGGGGAGGTTCAAGGTTGGGAGATCTGAGATAGAGATTACCTAAAGAGACCCGCGGTGAACAGCAATGATGAAAAAATGATGAAAACAGAGGGATACTTTTCATCTCGAAAAGAGGCGCTACGATGAGGGGAGCGAATGTGGAGGCCAAACACAATCACCAAGGTTGGAGGAGCACTGAACACACTGGGATGGACACTGGGGAGGGGTGAGAGGATACTCACTGTATGCAATTCCTTTTTTTGCGAAGACAGTCTGCACGGCACAACACTAACCCCCCCAGCGGCTCAACCACCCCCTCTCTCTCTCTCAGGCATGTAGCACACATACGCCACACTCTTATTCTGTGACTAAGCACTGCCTTGCTTAGGACCACACACCCCCCACCACCAAACCCCCCCCTCCCTCTGTTGCTCTTTCTTAGTACAGCCGGGCTATGTATCGAGCGGCGGTGCTGCTGTTTTGTGTTCAGCAGTGTTTTTGGTGTTGTTTAGGAGAGCCGCAGTGTGAAGATGAGGAGGAGGTGTCGGCATGCTACACCATTCTCGAGTTTGGGAGCACCTTTTCGGAGGCGTTTGTTCTCGAGACCACTTCGATGGAGAGACGTGGCAAGCCTGCAGAGCAGCTCTTTGAAGAATGGGTCATCTCATTGGACACATGGCAGGCAGGGCACACTCCGCCACGCCCCATAACACCCACCGAATTAACCTTAGAGTGCACATCCTCAGTAGGTCTCATTTATTCGCATATCTTCAGAGATCCTCGTATAGTGGATGAGGAGAACCCCTCTCACATAGCAACCCATGGTGAGAGTATGCAAAGAGGCACGTCAATGAGAGAAGAGGGACACCATGTGGTCGTCGCCCCGTGTAGGTGGGTGAGGGAGGGGAGGTGTCGGGTTGGGGGGAAGGTGTTGGTTCATGAGGTTTCGCGTGATGCGGGGGTACTGCAGAGTGGTATTGAGCATGGGAATGTTCAAGTGGTCGGTCCGGTTGGGGATGTGAACAACCTGGTGATTCTCTCTGCGGGGTATACGGCAGCACAAAAGGGGACCTTTTTAAGCGATGTAAACGATGTCGTGCAGCTCTTCAAATCTCCTGATGCTGGGTACAGAAATAGTGTTCCGTTTTACAGATATTTTGATGTGGTTAACGTCTTTTCTGTCTTTCAACCTTCCACGCAGTCGGGAGCATCAAAGCCTGTGAACAACTTGGTAACCGACAACAACCTTGAATGTTCGTATGGGTCAACCCAACCGAGGCACTTGTTCTGCAGTATACCTAAGGTATTAGATTTGGCGGAAACCTCTCCAGCAAAGCCAAAAAGCCTGCACGTTGGGCACACCATTGTTGTCGTATTGGTGAACGACGCACAGTACGGTGGGGGTGGGTTGTTTTCAAGCAATGCGCACATCGGGTGTTTCTACAACGGCATGGATATAAGCGATGCGTCACAAAAGACGAGGTACGCATCGCTATTATTCCACGAGCTAGGGCACGCTTGGGGCGATCTCTTTGATGAGTACGACCTCAGCATAGACGAGCCCACAGAGAAAATCCTCAAGAACTGTGCATCACCACTGACGCAGCCGATCCCTTGGCAGGCCTGGATCGATAAGGCCGCTTTGGACACTACCATTGGTGTCAGCGCTGTCCCCACTGCGCCATGTGGATACTCCAACTTCCTCCGTCCTTCCACAGATTGCTTGATGGAAGGTCTCAACTCACTGAGAATGTGTCCCATCTGCAGTGAGGCCATCACGAAGCAAATGTATGCTACATCGTTCTCCCTCATGTGGCCTATCTGCCCGCTTCCGGATGAGATTGTGCACATCCTCGCAGGCGGGATAGTCACCCTCCACGTAAACCGAAAGCTTCTCGCAAAGGGAAATTTTGAAATAAAATGGGAGGTCAACGGTGCATCAGTCTGCCCGAATCAGCAGTGTGAATCGTACCTTGATATAGCGGCAGATACGCTTCCGATGGGGGTGACGGAGGTGAATGTGACGATAACAGACAACACAAACTTTGTGTTGGCAAGGCTGCCGGAGATGGTGCAGTCGCGTGTGTACACCATCAAGAAGGTGCCTGCGATCAACAACTCCTCGAGGGACCTTCACGAGAAGAAATGCTACTGCCAAGACGAGAGCCAGTTCGGCTGCAGAGGGGGGCCGTCCTTCTTCGAGTCGTCTCCTGCGCGTGAATCTGAGCCGGTCTACATTGCACAGTGCAAGGACAACGGGAACTGCACCATTGACTACACCACCACTGCACTGCAGGTAAGCGACGACCAGGTTGCAGACGACCAGCTGGATCAGTACGACAAACCCATTCTATATGCGCTGATTGGTGCCGGTGTTGCGGCCCTGCTCCTATGGGTCAAGCTCTGCATGCGTTGGCGGAACAAACTCAAGCGCAAGGTGAACCCCATCTTCGAGATCAGCTTCAAGAAGCGCTACATTGTCATCCGCAACATCATGATGGGCACTGCCGTGGTCACCATGCTGGCCTCCCTCGGGACCTACTCCTATGCGGTGTACCTCTATACACAGGTCGACGGTGCGGGGAAGTGGCTTCTCATCCCTGGCTGTGTGGGAGCACTTATTCTGTACATTGTTGCGTTCTTGGGGTTCAAAGCTTCGTACGAACGTTCAAAATGTTGGCTCGGTGTGAACGGTGTGGTGCTACTCCTCTGTGTCGGTGTGTGCATTACGATTGCGTACTATGCCAGATGGTTCACCGACTCGGTAGGTGACCCTGACCACAAGGCGTCCAGGTTCTTGAAGGATACGTGGGAGGACTTCGTGGAGGACGACAGCGATAAGATCTGCACCCTGCAGCGCCTCCTGGAGTGCAGTGGCTACGATGAGAACTGCCAGCGTCTCTTCTCCACACTGCAGTGCCCCGCAAACTGCGAGACAACCAACGCAAAGTACTCAATCTCCTGCAGGAAGACCATCGAGGACAAGATCGAGGAGTACTTCCCCTACTTCTTCACGTACTCCATTGTCGTAGGTGTGATGCTGCTTATTGGGGTCTGCTTCAACTTCATTCTCTGCTACGCACTGCGCGGCATGGAGAAGGAGCTCAAGGACCGCAAGCAGCAGAAGATCCAGAACAACAAGAACCACTCCCGCGCGTCCCTCAGCACGAAAGACCCTGCCGGTGCCGTTCCGGGCGAGTCGGGCATTCTGCTTATGAGTCTGAATAAGACCGAACGTCAGGAGCTGGCGAAACAGTTCAACAAATTTGACCGCACTGGGAAGGGGTGGGTTACTGAGCCTGAGTTCAAGAAGTTTATGAAGAAAGCCATGCAGGTGGAGCCGACGGACGACGAGACGCGGCAGCTGTTCCGCGCTGCGGGCGCCACTGAACCTGGACAGTCGATCTACTTCCGCGACGTCTTGCTGGCGCTGAAGCCTGCCGACGAGCCTGACTCCGACACCGACACGCAGGACCCACACTCACGCGAAGCATTCCTCCGCAGTGCGCGAAGAGACGACATCCGCGGCTACCTCAACTCCGTCTATAAGGGCGACACCCTCCCGGAGAACTACAAGGATGGGGACGACCTGCCCGCTTCGGAACGCCATTCCCGCTACAAACTGCGTGAAATGTACACTGCTGGGGTGCGGTACGGCGCAGACCCTGCGAACACACGGACACACGAGGTTGACATCACAGGGCCTGTTGGGTTGAGCTACGACTACCGTGAGGGTGTGGGTGTCGTCATTCTTGGTGTATCCGGTGCCTCTGAGCGCGCCGACATGCAGGAAGGTGACATCGTAAAGGCCATCAACGGGGAGCCCATCCATACACACGAGGACCTCGCTGCTGCCGTCCTCAACGCGAAGAGCAACGGCCTCAAGACCGCCACCTTCGTCACCCGCCAGCCCTTCCCCGAAGTCCTCCAGGAAGCCCCATCCGCATCAGCGCCACCCGCACCACGCCCTAAATGGGTTGGTGAGGCTGCCAAGCTCACCACCTCCTTCATGTCATCCTCTATAGGCGTCAAAGGCGATGGACTGCAGAAGATTGGCACCAACAAGAACAGAGAAAACGGTGCGGAGCAGGTGAACCCGAAACCTCCACAGTTTGCGAATCCACAGTTTGGGGGCATCAATGGTGACTTCAACCCGCTTCGAGGTGACGGTGCGGAAAGCCCCTACGGACGGCATGACCAAGGTGGCTTCTCCCCATCCCCATCGCCTTACGGACGCCACGATCAAAGCGGGTTGGCACCCCCTCCTGTTAATCCACATCAAGGTGGGGTTTCGCAATCACTGTATGGACGACATGAACAAACACATACCCCAGCTGTACAGCCAACCCAATCACTCTCACCATGGGGCAATGTAGGTAGTGGTGTGGTAGGTGGGGGTGGGGGTGTGGTCGGTGGTGGTTGGGGTGAGCCTGACAGACTGCCCACATCGCACACACCCGACCCTTCCCCCTACGGACGACAGCCAACCGCAAGCCCGTACCTCCAAAGCACAGTGCACCCACAGCCGGCGACCCCATCCTTCGCTGTGGGAAGAGGCACCCCGTATATCGACCAGAGTACGTACAGTCCAGGGTTTTACTCAAGTGCCCACGATGGTTATCGTACTATTACTTAGAGGGAGAGGGGGGGTCTCAGTGGGTGGGGGGGAAAAGGGTTGGCAATGCAAAGTGCAGGGAGCAAAATACCGTAGAAAAGAGAAAAAAAGGATCGCCAAGGTTGTGTTCAAAAAAAAGCGGAACCGTAGAAGTGTTTAGTATAGTGGAGTGCATCCTCGGGTAGCTACACTAAAGCAACCAAGTTTTCAAAAAATTAAATTATCTCTGCCTAAAAAAAAAAAACCATTGTGAGGTCCGATTCGATTCTGACTATTTTTTTACTGCTCTTTTTTTGCAGGGTACTTTGTGCTTTCATCCGGATGGCTGGCATTCGTGGGTCAGTCGGAGGTTGTGTGCCTTGGCATTATACAACTACAGTTTTTTCTTGTGTCAAAATTTTTTTTCATCCATCAAAAAATATAACACCTCCCTATCTGTCGCTTGGGAGAGACGTCTTCTCTCTAAAAGGTAAACACCGTATAGTATTATGCCATGACGAACCAGAGGGGAAGACTCCCGATATTCGAACGTGGCAACATACCGTAAATGTAACTATGTTTGACCGTAATAATGTTGGAATGAACGAGCGTTTTTTTTTTGAGTAGTTCCAACATTCTTACGTTCCAACATCTTTACATTTACGGTAATTTACGTACACAGTACTCTCTCTCCTCTCTCAGATGCCACGTCGCGTGCAAAGCCTCAACTAGCTTGCTCTAGAACTATACCATACCGTGATACCAAAGCGCAGCAAATCTCCTTTAGTATCCTAACGCGACAATAAAAAAATAGAGTTTTCCAAAAATAAAAGGAAGGAAAGGGAAAGAAAGCGGCAAAAATATTGTACAGCTGGCAACCCTAACTCTTTCCACCACCTTTTTTTTGCAACAACACGACCAAAGTCGTCTTTTAAATTGCAAAAAAAACCCCAAAAAACAAAACAAAAAAAAACGAGATTGATGGAGCAGTCTTAACGCAATGACCGCAACCTTCAATTGTCCATTTTTTTATTTGGATTTTCTCCCTCTCTCCATGTACATTGTGCATCACCTTTCCCCCCCCTCTGTCCCATCTGAATATGTTACAAAAAAAAAGAAGGAAATTTGCCCATTTTGAATAATCCAGCATTGACAAATAGAAATGGAAAACGAAGGATGTGCCCGCTTTAGCGGATGTTGGTTTTTTTTTCACTAACATTACACCTCACTCACATTCATCAGCAGGGCTATCGGTAAGAAGGGGTTTTGGGGGGCATCATATATCATATTTCATATTTCAAAATCATATTTCAAAAAAAAAAAAAATAACACGAGTTTACGGGCAAAAACCCATTCCGAGCTTTCGGCCCCGCACGTTGGCGGGGCATCTCCCCTCATATGTGGATATGTCCGGAAAATTTTCAGGAAAGTGCCGGGCAAAAACACATCAAAATGGGTCCGGACATATCCACGGGGGGGATAGGTACTTAAAAAATGGAATTGAAAGCCGTGTTCAAAATCTTTCAATTGCGGCCAGGTACGATCAAACATTTGCATCTGGGGTCCCTTTACCGGTTGGAAAGTCCCAAAAACCAAAACTCAAAAGTGGGTCCAGGGATTACGCAGCTCCCCCAAAAATAAAAAAAAGTACGTATGGATTTTCAACACGTACAATTCTAAGCAAAAACAATTCGCGCTTCGCGCGCGCTCTCCCTGGCAAAGTTAGTTGAGAAGGGCTGTGAAAGTTCGAAGAACTGGAGAAATCATCAATCATGGCACTGGCGAAGCCACGGTACGCAACATTTCTAAAAATTGCGATTAAAATTGCCTACTATGTCACGGGAAGGGTGTACTGCAATCTAGCGCCGCAGGCGCACGGTACGCTACTTTTTTCTTTCGCCATGCTGCACGCTCCTTTTCCGGAAAAATAGAAAATTGTCTCCTACAAATAGGATTCTGTAGGGGGTAGGTGAGAGGTGGGGGCGGAGCCCCACCCCTCACCTACCCCACCCCAGCCCCAATCCAAAACCCAAATTACCTACGTATGGACACGTATGGATTCCACCTTTTCAAAAACAATTCACGTATGGATTTCCATACGTTCCACACGTGGAGCGTAATCTCTGAGTGGGTCCAAAAAACGGCTTGGGGTCTAAGGGGTTAACAAAAATTTAAAGTTTAAGGTGTACCTCTGCGAGCGTAGCGAGCGGAAACTTTTTAAGGTGTACTTCCGCGAGCGAAGCGAGCGGGAAAAAAATTGAAGGTGTACCTCCGCGAGCGTAGCGAGCGGAAAATTTTTTGAAGGTGTACCGCCGCGAGCGCAGCGAGCGGGAAAATATTTTAAGGTGTACCTCCGCGAGCGTAGCGAGCGGAAAATTTTTAAGGTGTACTTCCGCGAGCGAAGCGAGCGGGAAAAAAATTGAAGGTGTACCTCCGCGAGCGTAGCGAGCGGAAAAAATTTTGAAGGTGTACATTAAACTTTAAACAAGGGGGTACGCCCACTTTTGTCGTCATCCTAAAATACCCGAAATTGAGCCCAATTGCATTTCCGGATCGATTGCGGAAAGTGGTAGGGTAAATGAACAACACCAAATACCTACGCCCCCCCGTGCATATGTCCGTGTTGGTCGAGGCTCGGACATATACACATACTCAGTTCAGGTAGTATACTACAGTGTACAGCGGCAAAAACCCATTCCGAGCTTTCGGCTCCGCACGTTGGCGGGGCATCTCCGTTCATATGTGGCCTGGTAAACCCATTCCGAGCTTTCGGCTCCGCACGTTGGCGGGGCATCTCTGATCATATTTGGCCTGGTAAAAAAAAAAAAAAAAAAAAAAAAAATTTTTAAAAAGGCGATCATATTTCATATCTCTTACCGATAGCCCTGATTCATCAGTGGAAAAAAAAAAAATGCACAAATCTTTTTCGCGATAATTATGCTTTATGATTCACTGTCATATCCTGAAGTCGTTTTCCATTTCTTCTTTTTTTTGTTTCTTCGGCTGGGGAAATGACATCATCCCTGACAACAAACTTGTAGAAGCCAGCGCAGCTGAAGCTGTGCGATAACGAATATGATAAGGTGACTAAGCACGAGAGGCTTAGGATCATCTTATAAACTTTTCTTTGTTTTTTTCCCCCTCGCATTCCCAAATTCTCTCTCTTCCCCTACCCTATCCCATAACCCCTACCCCAGGTTAAAAAAAAAACAACAGGCCGATTCAACTGAATCAGTCAACGTCAAGATGGCTTCCATCACTGATATTCTTATCAATGCAACCCACCCGACTGATGCGAACATTCGCAACCAGGCGCTTCAGCTGATTGAAAAGGCTAAGGAGGGCAAAATAGAAGACTTTATTGGCATTTTGATGGGGGAGTTGGGGGACGAGACAAAGCCGGAACAAAGCAGACAGCAGGCGGGGCTTTTGTTGAAAAACTTTATGGTGTCGCGCAATGTTGTGCAACGTGAGGAGATTGCAAACCGCTGGAAGAATGTTTCTGCCGACGTACGCGAGAGCGTCAAGCAGGTTACCATGCAGACTATGTCGTCCCCTACGAAGAAGGCTAGAGAGGTCTCCTCGCTTATTGCGGCCGTCATCTTCAGGGTTGAAGTGCCGCACAACCAATGGCCCGACCTCATTCCCAACCTCTGCAAAGGAGCTACCCCTCAGACAGCAAACAGCCACCAGCGTGAATCCTGCATCCTTTGTCTTAAGTACATCTGCGAGGAGGTGAGCTATAAACACCTTACCCAGTCTGCCATTGACATCGCCAAATGCTTGGTGAACGGCTGCGAGGAGAACGACATGAACGTCAAAAGGGAGTCCATCACCGCACTGTGCGCAGCATTTGAAATCATGGGGCCGGTCATGGAGCTGGAACCCTTGAGGGCATACCTGATGAAGGTTGTGCTGGGCAGTGCGCAAAACGCACAGCTGCCCCTTGAGATCAGGGAGGAAGCGATGAGCTGTCTTGTAAAGGCAGTGTCTTTGTACTACCCGAACCTTAAAAACGAGATGAACGATGTGTACACTGTGACAGAGATGATTCTGGCGGGCGGGGAGGAGACGCTGAAGTGCACAGCCCTGGAGCTGTGGTCTGCGATGTGCGAGGTGGAGCAGGACATCTTGGATGACCCCTCTCCAACGAAGGCGGAATGCATGCACTACGTCAAGGGTGCAGCGAAGATGCTTATCCCACACATCTGGATGGGTCTCCTGTCGCAGGATGAGGACGCAGAGGAGAACGATTGGAACTTCTGCTTCGCCTCCGGACACGCCCTTCAGACCATCAGCACCATCATCTGTGATGACGTTGTAGCTCTCGTGTTCCCCTACGTTGAGAAGCACCTCCACAGCCAAGAATGGAAGTACCGAGATGCCGCTGTCATGGCGTTCGGAAGCGTCCTCGACGGACCCTCCTTCGACACCGTGCAAAACGTGCTTCCCCAGGTCCTTGCGACTCTCTTTGACATGGTGGACCAGAACCAGACCCAGCCACTCCACCCCCTCTTCCTCGAGACCATTGTCTGGACTCTCGGAAGATTCGCAGAGTTCAAGTACCAGTTGATCTTGAACGACGAGCAGCTCACCAGAAGGTTCTTGACCGGCATGATGATTGGGGCAACGCAATACCCCCCACGGATAGCAGAGAAGGCGTGCTTCGCAATCCACGGACTGGCAGAGAACGCGCCAACAGGCGACGACGAGGAACTGCAGGCCAACCAACTCACCGCATACTTCCACGACCTGCTGAATGCCTTGATAGCCGCAGTGGACAGAGAGGACGGCAGAGGCACGCAGCTGCCCCTCTCTGCCTTGGAAACCATCAACTCCCTTCTGTCCACCAGCGCACTGGAGAGCAGACAGCACCTGGTCAGTCTGTTCCCCATGCTCACAGGCAGACTGGAACATTCCATTGCCATCTACCGTGACGCCGTGACGTCCGACGCAAAGGAACAGGTATACTTAGATCTTCTCCCACATCACCCAATCAGGCATTCATTATCATAAACCATAATTTTCACATTCACGACTCACCAATCATCACATCAAAGGTTGCGTGCTCCCAGGGGTTGTATGTGTCCGTCATTGGCAGCGTTAGTTTTAAGTTGGGTCAAATGTTGAGGGAAGGGTCTGAGGAGGTAGGCCGTTTGATGGCAGTGTTCATGCAGCTGCTTGAGCAGGACAACTCTAATGTATGTCTGACAATGCTTCGATACAACACACCACACCTCACTACCTAGGTTCAAGAGGAGGTTCTGCTGGCGCTTGGGCATGTGTGCAACGGACTGGGGGAGAGCTTCTCGTATTTCCTGAGCGGGTTTTCCCCGATCCTGATGAAGTCTTTGGAGAAGCACGACCACACCGACCTCTGTCGCATTGCGGTGGGATGCACGGTTGAGGTGATTGCTGCCTGCGGACCACACATCGAGCCTTACGCCGCCCAGATTGTTGAGAAGTTCCTTGGCTGCCTCAAGGCACCCCATCTGGACGTCAATGTGAAGCCAAGCATCATGTCTGCCTTCGGAGACGTTGCGACGGCGATTGAGGGGAAGTTTGTCCCCTACCTTCCTGACGTCATGCAGGTCCTTCACTTTGCTGTGGGCAAGGTTTCGCAGGAACAGGCCTCCTCTCCCGAAGACGAAGATTTGGTATGTCATCTTGCTTTTCTGAATCAAAACCTTGCAAACCTGGGTGGTCACCCCTCACCATTGCGATATGTTGTCAGTGACCTACACGGCTTAGGTGCGAACACACCTTTATCTCCTTTATGAGATCAACACGACTTGAACGCAATTCTTTCCACACATGGTGTGGCTGAAGGGGTGTGTGATAAAGTGTGATAAAGTGTGATAAAGTGTGATAAAGTGCTATTTTGTGCTATTTTGGGGGTCGTCGGCCACATCAACACATCCATGCATCACCACACAACGCGCACAACCCACAGGAGATCTACCTCTTCGACATCTATGAGAACGTGTGTGAGTGCTACACCGGCATCCTGCTCGGCATGAAGGACCAGAAGGGAGACAGCTTGAGACCTCACATCCAGCAGGTATACCTCACCCCACCCCCCATCCTCCTCATCCTCCTCATCCTCATTCCCCTCAGGGGGGGCTTTTTTGTTTTATTATATTTCAACAAAAAACGTCAATGACCAAAACTAATTTTTTTTTATCAGATGCTGGCTCACGTTCTCGAAATCGCTAGCTCGCCGGTTACTACTGGGAAGCCTACTGGGTTGAAGACGTGGAAGTCGAGTGTTGGTCTTATTGGTGACCTTGCAAGCACTTATGGGCATGAGATGACGGAGACCATTCGTAAGCAGCAGCCGATTTGCGACCTGGTCAACCTGGCAAAGCAGCAGACACACTACCTTGAGATCCAAGAGGTCGGTACCTACGCGATCAACGAGCTCCAGAACCACTAGGTGCAAAGCGGTGCGGGGGAGAGGGGGCACACTCCACCTTCCCCCCCTCGCTTCTCAGCAAGCTGCTCAGGAGAACACAGTTTTTTTTTTCTCTGTGTGAACCAGAAAAGTGGTCAGTAGAATGCAAGGGGTGGAGGTGGGGAGTAATGGGGTCTGGGGGGGTATATCTTATGGGTATGTCAAACAAAAAAAACAAAAAAATCTATTTATCTGTTATGTGTTGGGTTATTCAAATACTGTGTGGGAGTTTCTTTGGATTCATCACGGAGTGGGGGGAAAAACAAAAAAACGAGGACGGTTTTTAAACCAGATTCGAGAGAAAAAGAAAGGGTAGAGTATTTTATACAGGGTTCTAGCTCAGAAGAAAAAAAAAAGAAACGGAAAAGGTGGCTCAAAAAAAAATTTTCCGCGCTTCGCGCGGAAAAAATGACCACGCCAAGTCGCTGTTTTTAACAGCAAAGGGGACTGGCTGACGACACTGAGGACCTCCTGGGCCCAGAGCTGTTGTAGAAGTCTAGCACGACCCGGCTGTACACTCTAACTCTAACTCTAAAAGTTTGTGTGCACGAATTATCAGTAACCTCAGTACATTTACAAAAGAAATGGCGGTCATGGCACCCAAAGGTTCCTGGCGAAGCCACGGTACGCAACATTTCTAAAAAATGTTGCCAAAAATGACACTTTCGTTGGTAATTTTTGTCAGTTTCCGTAAATTTTACTTCCATGTTTTGCTTAAACAAAAGGTTCTGGCGAAGCCACGGTACGCAACATTTCTAAAATTTGCGCTTAAATTTGCACATGTTTCCAGCTAAACTATGTCATGGGAAGGGTGGGTTGCAAGCTTGCGCCGCAGGCGCACGGTACGCTACTTTATTTATTTCGCCATGCTGCATGCTTCCTTTTCCTTCGACGTTTGACCAATCGAGTCCGGCTCGATGGTATCTCAAAAAATTCCCCAAAACCCCGGGTCAACCCGGTACCCATCGACCCATCGACCCGGGCACCCGGGTCGATAGAACGATGGAACGATGGTTAGGCTGGGGCCTGCGTGTAAAAAAAATCCCAAAAAAAAAAAAAAAAGAACGGAAAAGGTGGGCCACCTTTTCCGTTCTACTGAGCTAGGACCCTGTTTTATATGGGGTGGGTGGCTCAACAGCTTTTGAGGGGAAAACAAAACAAACAAAAAAAATCCGTCTTATCTGGAAGAAAAATTGACAGTGGAGATTGCACCAACTGTGGCAACACAACCGAGGCAACTACACTACTCCAACAATTTATCAAAAAAAAAAAAAATCTCTTTTTTTGTGAAAAAAATTGAAGGATGTTTTGGCGACAGCAAACCACTTGTTAAAGCTGTGTCTGCATCCTCTCAATGTAGTTTTTCACATTAGCTGCAGCACCCTTTTTTCTCTTTTTCTTCTTCGCCTTTTCCCCCCCTTTTTTTTTCCCAATTTTATTCCCCGTTTTTTTTTTCCCAATAGTTTAAAGGTACCTGTACCCATAGATGCTTTGTACAAACAACTTCACCTTCTTTTTAGAGATGTGTGCGCATGAAAGCATCTTCATCTGCATCTTCCAAGCTTTTTCTTTGGGTGAGGGGGGGAAAAAAAGAAGTCATTTGCTGCATTGTAATTTTATCAGAAGTGCTCGTGTTTTTCTTGGACATTATCCGGGTTAATCACCCTTCACTTACAATTGGTTCAGCAAAAAAAAACAAACAAAACAAAAACAAAAACAAAAAAATGAAAAAAGAAAAAAAATCAAGCGGGTTCGTTATAGAAAACATATTTTACTAACACAAGAGTCTCCATGAATATCTATTTTTTTCCCCCTCCCCCAAAAATCTGCTCCCTGTATGACTTTTCTGTTGTTGTCAACAGGGCTTGTCGGGGGCGTCTTGAATTTAAGAGGAAAAAAAAAATATAGTGAAGACAACTTTGTCTTAATGGCTACACTAATCAATGATTATCAAAAAACAAAATTCACTTTTTATTCCCGAAAATTTGGGTGAGGTACGGAGGACGGCAGAACAGCAGAGAGAGCACCCTACTAAAAAATAAGCAAAAAAAAGCAAAAAAAAAAGCAAAACCCGGAGGAACGGATTGTATGGTCAGGGGTTAGGGGAGAGAGGGGTCGGGGGGAGGGGAGAAGGCTATTTTGTTTGGGCTGTGATCAAGCTGACTAAGCAAAGTGAGACATTGGTGCGTCTTACAACTATTCTTTGTGTTTTTTTTTACTTTTTTTTTTTTTTGTCACCTCATGAAATAAAGGAGGAAATAGAAACAAACCATTTTGAACATTCTGGGGACGAACCGCGCGTCGAGGTGTGTGCGTTTCACCACAACCTCTCCCATGGGTTTTATCGTGCTGAGTGTTACGTTTCTATTTATTTTTATTTCTCTCCTACTCGAGAGAACAAAAAGCGCGCCAGCAAATAAACAAAATGATACTAGCCTAGGGTGTGTGCCGTTTTTTTTAAAAAGGGAAGGAACCTCAGAAGTCACCGAGCAGAAAGGTCAAAACGATGGTTTTATACTATCTGTATCACGTCCTTACATTTTATTTTTAAAATTATCAATGAATTAGGTGTTTCGCTTTTCTAGTCAATTCTGTGACTGACCCCTTTGGGGATTTCAGAAGTCTCCGAAAGGAAAAGAACACACACATTCGCTTTATAATAAAAAAAATGACCACTCATCCTTTTCATTTCATTTTATTTTTATTTTTTTGCAACCCAAAAAAACCCCCAAAAAACCTGTCTCTCTTGTTTTTCCATGATTCAAAGCCCTTTTTTTCATTTTTATTTATTTTTTTTGCAAAACTCGTTTTCTGACCCAAACCCTTCTCCTCCGAAAAATAGCCTCCCCTCCCCTCCCCTCCCCTCACCTCTTTTTTTGAAGAAAATATAGAAAACGAAGGATGCAGAGAAAAAAAAAAAAACTTCTCCCTTTTTTACCATACTTTTCAGATGTAAACCACAAAAATGGATTGTAGGATTGCATGATTGGGTTGTCCACCTCCCCTCACGGTACAGCCTTTCATTTGTAGCCGAGAGGGCTTTTGTATTTCAAGCCAACTTTTTTCCCCTCCCTCTTTCTCCTCCTCCTCCTCCTCCCTCCCCCCTTTCTCGTCATCCTCATACTTTTTCCAGGGTTTCCCCTTTACAAAAAAAATGACAAACATGACTTTATTGACGGCTGTGGAAACGGACAGCTGTGGAAAGAAGCACACCAAGCCGAAGGAGGAGATGTACTGTAGAAGTGTGTTGTGCAAAAGGAGGTGCGATGAGGTCGGATGTGTGAAGCGGCATTTGGACGAAGAGTTGAGGGAGAACAGCCACATTCGCATCCCAGACAGAGTGTTGAATTATGCGTTTGGGTACATCAGAAGGTTGCTGAAGTGCGGGTCGCAGAACGGCCTGCATGCGGTGGCGGAGGAGCTTTCCCTTCACATCAACGTCTGCGCCACAAAGACAAAACCCGCCGTGCTCCCATTCGTCGCGACTGTCTTGGACAACCTTCGGTTCCTCCACGTAGACGAAGTGCCCGAGTCCTTCCGTATCTGCCTTGCCTATCTTATTACCCTCGTCAAAGACGACATCAGAGAGCCTGACGCCCCCAAAAAAACACGCGGCAAAAAAGCTAAACGCACCGCAAGATACGCCAAGTGTAAAGTTTATTGTCCCGCGTAATTTAGGTGGGTTTTTTTTTTTTTTTGCATTTTCAGGCAGGGTATTAGGGTGAAAATCCAAAATTCCGGAAAAAACTGGTTTTTCTGGTTTTCTCTCCTGGGTGGCGAAAACTAGTGTTTCCGGGGAAAACCTCCACCGTTGACGGACACAGTCACCTTTTTCGGGTTTTTCGGGGGTGGGGTCAGTGTCTTATCCAGGAATCCAGCTTTCAAAATATTTTTCGGCGCTGCTGACCCAGGGTAGACATTGGGAACATAGGGACTGTCTTTTTTTTTTTGCGGGGAAAAAAAATAATATAATATGGCGCCGCAGGCGAAAATTTTTGAGGGTACGCTGCAAAATCTAGCTTTTTACACCACAGAGCCACTCAAACGAACCCTTTTTTGCGGAGCAAAAAATAAAAAATGGCGCCGCAGGCAAAAAAAAATCAAGGAACAGCCATTTCCCAAAGGCACTCCCGTGGTTCAACCACGGTTCTACCAGGCGGGGAAAAGATGTGGGGAAAAAAATAGAGTTCGCCCTAATCTGGGGACGACATTTACAGAAAGGCCTGGTGAAAAGTGTCGGTTTTTTTTTCCCCTCCAGATTTCTCTGTTTTTTTTTTTTTTTTTTGAAAACCAGTTTTTGGAAAAACTGGTTTTCAAAACCAGTTTTTTTAACCACCCTAATACCCTGTTTTCAGGGTTTCCGCCAGGATTTGGGGTTTCAGGAATTGGGGGGGACCATCAAAAAGACCCCCCAAAAAATTTTTTTCTCCCCGCAAAAGCGGTCGTCGCGCGCTTCGCGCGCGCCTCCCTGCAGGCCACAGAGTGGAGAGGCGAAGGGTGCACCAGGTTTGATAGCAGCCATGTCAAGCTTCACAGCTGTGTGTCTGGTAGAGGTGGTTCGTTTGGAGGTCGGGGGTGGAAGCTCAACAAGGTAAGGGGTCTTGTGAGAGTGGAGGGTGATGGTGTTTGCTTTTTCTATTGTATGGCGCTACAGTCATTACAGTGCTGCAGTGGGAACATGTAATAACTACCCGTCGCTTGCACCGAAGCCTCCTTAGAAAAAGGGGCAATGCACGGAAGTATCGATGGAAGTATATCAATATCACATAGCTAGCAACACAGCGCCGCAGGCGCACGGTACGCTACTTTTACCCTTTTTTAAAAAGATTGCACCACCCCCTTTTTCTTCCACTTCTTCTGGCACAGCGAGCCAAATGCTCGGCACGGTGGGGTCGCATGACCACGGGGGATCATCTACAACCCCCAAAACCCCATTTTTCTTGGGGGGGACCATGGTCCCCCCCAAACCCCTGTAAAAATCCGGATTTTTCTGGGAAAAATATTGGGGGGGTCCATGGTCCCCCCCGGTCCCCCTTGGCGGAAACCCTGATTTTCTTATTTTTTTTTGCCATGCTTTTTTGGAACCACCAAAGACTCGCTGAGACAGTACTCTGGTGGAAAGAAAAAGACGACACAAAATTCAATTTAAAAAAAAAAAAAAAAAAAAAGCGATTTTGGGTGCAGAACCCGTCCTCAGAATAAAATAGTTTTGCCTTTTTTTTGTTGTTGTCTTTTTCTTTTTTTTTCTCTTTTCTTGTTGGTCCATTTCTTTTTGTCCAATTGTCTTCCCATCACACACCTAGTACTTTAATAAATGTGATGAAGGGTTGAGAACGTACTCATGTTCTGCTCCAAAACGCATCCTTTCAGATGACTGTTGCGCACATAACCCCCTTTTTTTTAGTGGGTGATGCACATGCAGCAAAAAAAAATTCAAAAAAAAGTTGCGTGGAGCTCACACGAGCAAAAAAGCGAGATGTCTACACGTTATCAATTATGCGGGGGAAAAAAAAAAAAGAAAAAGACAAGGCTTCGGCCAACATTGAGTACAGATCCTAGTTTCCCAAGCGGGTCAACTACACTACTCCAACAATTTATCAACAAAAATAATAAAAAATAATACGTGCCCTTTCGCACGATACCCACGAAGTACACTAGAGTTTTCCATCCGTCTTTTGGATGTGTGTGTGTGTGTGTGTGCACGAGAGGCACATTTAATCTTAGAGGTTTCCCCTCAAACCTTTGTTTCCTTAGATCAACCCCGATCGATTTTTTGTTTTTTTGTGACTAAGCAAGATGGGTCTTAGGCAAGGATATCTCTAAATCCGTCCCTTTTTGGCCAAATTCCGAAATCCCAATCCAAAAAATTCCCTGTTTTTTTTGGTATATTTTTTGGGCCGTTTTTTGACCTTTTTGTGGAAAAAAATATTTTTTCCCCCGACATGTCGACAGGTCACTCACCAATCACCCCTTTTGGCCAAAACGGGGGTGATTTGGGGTCCCGAGCTTTCCCCCCGTAAAGCGGTCGCTGCGCGCTTCGCGCTCGCGACTCCCTGCCAGTGCAGGGAGGCGTGGCGCTTTCTCCCTCTGATGCACAAAAGGCGGGTGGGGAGGGGTGAACCACAAGCCGTAGTGTATCAGCCTTATCAGTAACCTCGGTACATTTATGAAAGAAACGGCGGTCATTAGGCACCCAAAGGTTCCTGGCGAAGCCACGGTACGCACCATCTGAGATCTCCTCCGTCTTCCAACCCTCATAATTGAATGCGATTGACACGTCTTCTCCTTCTTCTTGTGCACAACCTCAAATGTCTCTGATGCTGGACGTTTGCCTGCAACTGACGTGAACATCCGCACCCACAACTACAGCAACCGCCTGCAGAGCCAATTTTTTTCTCGAAAATCCGGGATTTTTATTTTTTTGTTCCCCCCTTTTTTCGCTTTATTTGATCGCGTTGATCGATCGCATCCCACAGGCGAAACTCTCTGGGGGTGGGGTGGGGTAGAATGTACCTGAAATTGCTGTAGGGAAAAACAGGGAATTTTTTTCAGGGAATTTTTTTATTTTCCGGAAATCCCAATCCCAATCCACATTTAGAAAAATCCCTGGTCTTAGGTTCATCAAAAAAAAAAAAAAAACGCGTTGCTTTTTTGAATCCCCCCCATCTCTCCTTACCTCTCAACTTACAAAGTACTACAATGAAATGCAATACAAAACAAACAGAGTAGCAAAAACAAAAACAAAAACAAAAACAACAAAGTTGAAACAAACTTTTTCAAACCCCCCATCTCTCCTTTCCCTTCGTTTCCCAGAAACTACTTACATTCGCCCCTTTTTCAAAGGGGGTTTTTTATAGGCACTGTGTTTATTTGCAAGCTCACGTCTTTGTGTGATTCTTCCTTTTTTTTATTTTTAGAATTTTTTTTATAAAAGATTATCTGATGAATAGATGAATATCTTTGGTACACTGTTCACGAGAGGGCTTTGTATTTCACGTCAACTTTTTTTTTTCTTCTTTTATTCAATGCCAAACCAGACAGATGGGTTTACTCGCCTGCGCAAGGAAGTCATTGCAATCCTTTAGTAACCGACAATTTTTTTCCCCCCCGAAACGCCACGGATTGATGATTCAGCTGTCTACCCTCCCGCACTTCACTACACATAGCTGCGACACTTTGTTGCAGCGTGACCACCACGTATGGGTCCACGTAGCCTCAGCGGGTAGACTTCGAGAAGAACGCGTCATTCTGTTATTTAGTCTCATTCCCCCATCCTTTTTTTGTTTTTTTGTATGCAGGTCAGGGGTCTCAACAGTGGTCAATAATTTTGTTCACAGTAGCTGTCGAAATTAAGAGGGAGGTGAGGGGTGAGTTTCCCCCGAATGTAAATAAGCAAATGAGATTTATTTCTTTTGCTCAATTTAATAAATACACCTTTCCCCTGCTCCTCGCCAGATATTGTGGGTTATGTTATTCCTTGTCGGAGACCCCCTGGACTGTGTCTTAGGTTGCTGCACGTTTTTGTCTACTTCATCCACGAGCTCCGTAACGAAAAAGAAAGAAAAATAATACCAGTAGCAGCCTATCGTGTAAGATCGTTGATCATGTACACCCAAAAGGCAGAGTTACACCACGAGAAGGGGAATACACCCCCCCACCCTTCCCCCCACATACAAAACAAACGGAGTAGCAAAAACAAGAAACAAAAAACCAGAACAAACAAAACTTTCAAAACCCCCTTCCCCCACCACCGGTATTATTTGATTGTGATATTGCAATGAGATGTAATCTTTTGCCCAGCACACGATGTTTTTAGCAACGGAGGGTAAAATACTGAGGTCGAGTCTTCGGATTTTCTGAAAATGCGAAGAGATGGTTTTGCCTCTCCTTTGGTATTACCCGCTGTAGTAAAATCATTTTTTGCTGGACATATCACAATTATTAATGTCGGGGGGAAAGGGGGGGGAAAAAGGCACTAATGAGATTACTGGCGCAGATCTTAAATAAAATGGGTTTCGTAATTTGCATCTTTTCTGATGATGAGATGGTAAAAAGCCATGTGTGAAGGCCCTCGGACCTTTGACACTATTACAACCACGTCCTTTTTTATTTTTTTATCTACACTATTTCACAATTCTTCAAAAAAAAAAAAAAAAATGTACATGCGTCTGTGTGTCTGCTGCAGGGACCCAGCCCTGTACATGTAGTAACACAAAGCCTGAGAGTCATTTTCTCTTTCTTTTGGAATTTGATCACCTTCGGGCGGTGTTGTGTGCGCAGAATCTGTCTTCGGACAGAGGTTGTTGGTACTACAAAAAACAAAAACAAAACAAAAAAAAAAACAGAAACACAAAAATTGTCTGCATGTCTCTCCACTCCCTTTCCCCCCGCCCCCTGCTCTCACAGAAAAATTTTGTTTTTTTATTTTATTTGCAATCAACGAAACAAGTTTACCGATCCTATTATTTCAATCCACAGTTTTAGCCTGATGAGGGTCGTCGACTTCCGACTCAGGCTGGGCCAAACCATGGCAACCGTACTTATGTTATGTTTTCAGTTTTCCTTTTTTTAAAATATAGTTACACATCAGAGTTATCTTCTTGCACAAACTCTGCTCTACAGGGAAGTGTCCTGGCAATCCTTCTATGACGTGCTTGCAACATCATACGAAGAATCTTTCACCCTGGGTGAGGTGACAAAAAAAAAAAAAAATGTGCCTCGCACGATTGATCCCCCTCCTCCTCTCCCCCCTGACGTCAGTTACTTCAGAGTGGCAAGAGTACAACATTTTCCCTCGAAATGTTGATTCTTCCCAAATTAAAGTAGCGGAGCTTGCAAAAAAACACATTGTCTCCCCCTTTTTTTACCACAAATGTTTCTCTCCCAACACTCTCTCTCCTTCGGTACAGTAAGGTATCGTGAAAATCAATTCTCAAAAAAATATAATCAAAAAATATAGTGGAGCACACTCTAGGGTGGCTACACTAATACAACCAAGTTTTCAAAAAAAAGGAAGTTTCTTCTTTGTTTGCATGACTCTAATTCCAGTTTGGGTATTGGGCATGACCATGTGAGTTCATGGAAAACGATGGTCTTATTTCTTCAGAACCTCAGGTGCAGAAAGCACTATTTTTTCTCTCTCTCTCAGATAGTGTCTGCTACCGTGTAACACCCATTCCTTATTTTTAGGCGATATTTTTCACAAGATCACTTCTTTTTTTAGGCTTTGTGCTCCTCTATAGCTTCTCCCACTGCTAAACGGGCAGAGGACCCCCAACCGGACCCTACATCACACAGGATTCGCGTCCCTGTGTTTGCACTGATCCCTGTTCATCTGGCTGATGAGTGGAAGCTTAAGTGGAAGGGAGTAGCACACATCAGATGTAAACCACGAAATGGATGTAGGACTGCATGGTTGGGGGGTCCACCCCGGTGCACCCCCGGTCATTGTACCAAAGGTACACTGTTCACGAGAGGGCTTTTGTATTTCAACTCTACTTTTTTTTGCCGGAAGGTTATCATAGTATGCAGTTGAAAACAGGCATTTTATGTACAAAAGAAGGCACTAGAAGGCGCACTTTATTTTCTGCACAGCCACACCATATTAGGCTGCCAATGATTTGTGTTTGTTTTGTTCTCTAAATGCTTGTAGTACAGCAGTCTTATTTTGTTGTTGTTTTTTTTATAAAACAGCTTGTTATCAATCCCAAAAAGATTGGAGGCAGCGCTGCGGGCAAGCAAAAAAAAAAAAAAACGGATTGAAAAAAAAGGACAGAAGTTTGCTTGTTTCTTGGAGTACTCAGTTATCCACAACAACCATACTTCAGTTTAACATATTTTTTTCTCCTTTTTGTTTTCCCGGCTGTGAGCGCACACACAAAAGACCCGATCTTTTTTTTCCCTTTCTTTTTTTTTTGCAGATGCTATGTGTGTTATATCATTAACACAACACGCAGCTGCGGACGCTTTGTGTTGCGCTGTTTTGCATATAGGATAGAAGATACAAGACAAACCCATTCATTGCAATACTTTTTTTGTGCATTTCTAGTTATAGCTTTTCAAGGTGACTATGCAACGAGGGGCTTAGGTTCATCTAATAACCCACGGCACGGCACTCAGTCCAAAAAAAAGGAAAAAAGGGAAATGTTTATCAGAGCTATACAAATGTAGCGAGGAAGACTACGCCTGAAAATAGGCATGTCTAGAAAAACCTATCTGAGGCGTACTAATACTTATCAATCACGCTTCAGTCACGCCTGTATCGGGTCTTAGCGAGGTTTGTTCGGCCTCGTTGCATTGTATGTTTTGTGCAGCTCATCCTTTGGGTGTCTACACACTACGTTGGCCTATTTACCATTGACGTTGCTGCTCTTCGTTCGTAGAGAGCGAGCCATGCCTCACTGTTGCGATATGATACTGCTGTACGCTCGGGTGAGGTATACATCCCCTCACGCCCTGTCTTTTCCAAAGAATCGACAGCAAAATGTGCGGGCCTCACCACACCCTTTTTTTAGTGACCGAACACCTACACGGTGGACTCTTTCTGGAAAAGGGCAACTTAAAAAGAGGTCGAACGAGAGGGAGTCCCGACTCACCCTTTTTGGAACTCCGGAATATAGTTGCCCTATCCCAGAAAGACTGCATAGGCAAAAAATAGGTGCATTGCGGACTCCTTCTGGCAAATGGCAAAGGGAAAAAGAGGTCCAACGGGAGGGAGTATCAACTCCCGCTATCGGGAGTCTCGACTCTCCCTTTCACTCCCGAAAGGGGGAGTTGATACTCCCCCCCTTTCGGAACTCCGGAATATGGTTGCCCTTTTCCTAAAAGAGTCCACCGTGTAGGCTTTGTGTTGCGTCAGATTTTATATAAAAAATGAAAATAACCCTCTTTTTCTCTTCTTCGATTGTATCTTTGCCAGTTTCTAATTAAAATATTACTCAGTACGTGGTGCTCGTGAACAAAGGACATCTGGACAACTCTCTCTGTTTTCCCTCAAGATGGCTAAGTACGAGGAGCTCACGTTCATCGCATTAAAATTTTCAATGTTTCTTTCTTTTTGCTCAGAAAAAAATATCTCAAAATAAACTAAAATAGTGGAGCTCATCCTCGAGTGTCGACACTATATACACCGGTGTGTATGTGCATCTAGCGCAGCCACCATGGATCTGTGTATGAGAATTTTTTTTATATCGCCGACCACTTTCCTCTCCTCTCCCCCTCCCTTTCCACCCCGGTTTGCCTTAAACGGCAGTTTTTTTCCCCTCCGGCTGTACCAAGGTACACTGTCACGAGAGGGATCTGTATTTCAAGTCAAGTTTTTTTTGTTGTGTGGGACGATCTGTGTGTGCCCGGGAGGGCACATTCATCTTGCACACTTTTCTTTTTCAGTTTTGATTCCATCGCTTTTTTTTTTCTTCTTTTTCTTCCCCCAAGTCACGCATTGCTCCTTACCCGGTAATACACCAGCATGTCGAACTCTTTTCTGCCTATTTTTTTTGAAGCATATAAAAAAATGGGTTTTGCAATTGAAGGGTTTTTATTGCGGTGGTTTTGCGTTGATGAGATTACCCCCTCTTTTTTTTTTGAAGGTGACTAAGCACGACCAAAGAATAATCTAATCAGACTAAGCACGAGCGGCTTAGGATCATCTTATAAACTTTTCTTTTTTTTTTTTAACTCTTTTTTTCAAAAGGTGACTAAGCACCAAGTAGATTGATGAATAACCAATGTTCAAAACATTAAGCAATACAATCAGTACTACGTACGGACTTAGACTCACCCCTTTTTAACATTTCTTTTCAAGATTTTGTATTCTTACCTGAAACCCCCTGAAAAGACCTGGAAAAAAAGCCCCTCCCCACATTTGATAAACAACCTTTACTTTTCCCCTCCACACTCAAGCTTCTACTCAGAACGCAAAAAAAAAAAAGAGAAAAAAAAATGTCTGGACACCAGCAGAAGGTCGATGAGGAATGTGAGGAGATGAAGAAGGACATCATGCGGTTGGGCACTAAGGGCTCCGATGGGAAGTACGTTGTGAAGTTCGGACCCCTCTTCGACGATGAGAAGGGCCAGCAATATTACGAGGCAATAGTGGGAACGCTGAAGGCAGCGAAGAAAAAGGGGATTCTCACCTTCGAGGGACAGATGCTTCTTAAGGTACGTAAAAAAAAAACAAAAAAAAAACACTCAATTGGGGAGATCCGGGTGCCCGCAACAACAATATTCACAAAAAATCACAAAAAATCACAACAAATCACAACAAATCACACAAAATCACACAAAATAAATACAAAAAATCACAAAAAAAAAATTCTATTCACAACAAATCACAAAAAATCACAAAAATCACAAAAAATCACAAGCAATCACAAAAAAAAAATCCTATTCACAAACAATCACAAAAAATCACAAACAAAAAATCCTATTCACAAAAAATCACAAACAATCACAAAAAATCACAAAAAGTGGATGTGATTTTTTGTGATTTTTTGTGATTGTTTGTGATTTTTTGTGAATAGGATTTATTTTTTGTGATTTTGTGTGATTTTTTGTGAATAAGATTTTTTGTTTGTGATTTTTTGTGATTGTTTGTGAATAGAATTTTTTTTTTGTGATTTTTTGTGATTTTTGTGATTTTTTGTGATCGTTTGTGTTTTTTTGCGAATAGGATTTATTTTTTGTGATTGTTTGTGATTTTTTGTGAAGAGGATTTTTTTTTTGTGATTGCTTGTGAATATTGTTGTTGCGGGCACCCGGATCTCCCCATCAATGTTTCAATGCAACGCGAGATATCTCCTCGGCGTGAAAGTGCTCAAATACCTACATCTCTTTTTCCTGCGAGACTCCTTGCTGTTACCTGTGTGGCAGGTGCCACAACACTGCTTCGGTGTCTTGCAACTCCCGCATTTCTCCGTTCCGTGTTCAAAGCACTGCAACCCTGCTACACATGTCGTACAATACACGGTCTCCCATATCTTCATCCTACTGGATTGTCAACCTCATGAATTTCCACGAAAATGACAAAACCAGATATTTATTTGGATTTTGCTTCACTCACTTCTGATTCAAATATCCACCACAAAAACTCACAAAAAAAAATAATCACACAGGGAGCCCACGACGACGTCGAGATCAAACTGCTCATTGAGGCTTAAGAATATCTCTGATGTTCAGCCCAAAAAAGAAAAAAAATAATTGACGAATGCCAAAAACGTGCCAGAGAGGGATTCCGCCGCTTTTGATAGCGGATTTTTTTTTTTTTTTGTTCTATTCCCCCACCCCCACCCCCTCTAGTGGGGTCCCCCCACACCACCCCCCTCTGGGGGGTATTGATTGGAAGGCACAGTAAGGATAACCTTCGTTTGTGATGTGCCGTGGCAGCCCCCGTGTGACATTTGAGACAGAAGAAAAAAAGGAAACCCCCTTTTTCGCCCCTCTTTTGTTTGCTTTGATTTCTTACGAACTCCGGCTGGGGAAATGACATCATTCCTGACAACAAACTTGTAGAAGCCAGCGCAGCTGATGCTGTGCGATAACGAATATGATAAGGTGACTAAGCACGAGAGGCTTAGGATCATCTTATAAACTTTTCTCTTTGTTTACTATGATTTCTTCCAGGACCCTCCCCACATTTTTTTTTTTCCAGGAGTTGGAAACGACTTATCTTTGCCAAATATTTTTTGACAATGTCGGACGGATGGAGTTATTCAAATGAAATGTACGTCGATGGGAAGAACATGTCGGTTCTTGATTGCAAAACCCCTGAGCAGGTGGAGAAATGCAAAGCACATTGTATGACACAAGGATACTTCGCGTTTACAACGTGGCGGGGGAAGGCGTTTTTTAGGGACCTTGGGAGAGGGGAGATTGCGAAGGAGAAGAAGAAGATGTTGGGGTCGGAGCTTTATATTGCACCTGCGGAGACAGCACAGAAAGCAAAGACAAAACCAAAACCAAAAACGAAGGCAAAGAAAACCGAGGTTTCTCCTCCTTCTCCTCCAAAAACACCAACAAAAGCTGCAAAACAATCACCTACACCTACCCAAACACAACTGACAGAGGTATACCAAGGGTTCAACCAATTCTCTGTAGAACAACCGATCTCTACCTTCTGCTTTCATTGCAAAAAGAGTATAGATGGGGAGCACCTTCTGGTCGAAATGCCAGGCCAAGGTGAGCTTCCGGTGCATGCAGAGTGCTATGAAGAGTGCATTCCAACCTGCGCATGGTGTCGAGTGGAGTTAACGGATTCATACGTTTTGTATAAGGGACAGAAGTATGGGATTGTGACGTTGCATGAAGGGTGTAAGGATGCGTTCGTTGCAGGGAATGTGGGAACAAAGTCGGACCAGGATATCAAATCCCTGTCGTTGCCTTCTGCTGCAAGGAATGCAGGTAAAAACACCGATCGGCTTTTCATTGATGGTCTCAGTATGCAAGAACTGCAGCATGAGCTGGCACGGCGTGGTCTTGGTGTGCTCGCTTGCGGATCTCGGGCAGAGTTGATCCAGAGTCTGAGAGAACACTGGGAGGACCAGCTTGTTGCATGAAGTGGTGAGGGCGGAGAGGGGGGGGTGGGGGGTGGGGTGGTGTAAAGGTGCCGGCAGACGTTATCTTTGTGATTTTTAGATTATTTTTTTTTTTCCCTCCACATTGAGTTGTTCGGATTTGGGAGAGAGCGCTTATGACCGGATCTGTTGAGGTCTGTTACAAAAAAAAAGGCTTCCTCTTCTCAAAACAGTATTCTTGGGGGATGGTTTGTGAGCTTTGAGCAGCTGTGGGGTTGGTTGCCGAGGAGGGTTTTCGAGGGGAAGGGGACATCCCAGAACGGGACGGCCATACGTTGGGAGTGAGGCAGAGAGCGAGGTCGAGCGAATATGATACTGTGGTGGTGGCGTGGCAACAGATGACCTTTTCAGGTTGCTCAAAAACTCATCCATACAATATGAAAGGGAGTGGGTTGTATACGTACGGGGGGAAGGAAGGGAGAGAGAGAGAACATCAGTTGCTGTGTTGTTGTTGTTGTTGTTGTCTGCTTTGCTGTAGCGGTGTTTTGCTTTGTAGGGTGGGGTAGTGGGGGCTTGTAGTCCGACAAAGTGTGCAATATATCGAGATGTGTCGGTTCGCTTTCCGTGCTGCCTTGGAGTAATAAAGGAGGTAGAGGGGGAAAACCCCCCACCCACCCAGATGAGTTGCAGATGGGTACACTATCACGTTGCGTGAATGTGCGGAACCACCTGTAGTACTGTACTGGGTTGCTGTGGGGAGGGGGGGGGGGTTTTTTTTTGGGGGTCTCTAGGTTCGTTTGGGTGGGTATATTGTGGTGAGCCTGGCTTTTGTTGCGCCCTATTGAGTGGGGCTTACCAACTTATGTGTTGTTGTGTGTTATCTGAGTTGACAACCAACCATCATTTGGGTAGCAACGAAATGACCTTCCGGTAGCTCAGTTGGGGGGGAAGGCGGTGCTGTGCGAGAGAGGGGGTGTGCATTTCTCTTGAAGGTTGTGTGAGTGGCGTATTCCTCTGATCGGTCTTGGTAGCCTGCCCTGTGGTCTTGAACAAAACCATGGACGTTGCGGCAACCATGCGATCTTGTCTTCCCTCTCTAATGATTCAGAAAGTTGCCTTCCTTTTGACACAAAAAATGGGAACACGGGACTATTTTCTGGATCCGGCTGGCGGAGTTAAGGTGAACATTCACATGATCGAGGGGAGTATTGAGAGTGAAGGGAACAAAGACTTCGTGTACGGCACGGCGGGGGATACGACGGACGCTGCACCCCCGGAGAGGACGATCACGATATTTGCCTCT
This sequence comes from Rhynchopus sp. YZ270_cl-10, assembly GCA_964035575.1. Taxonomy (NCBI): domain Eukaryota; phylum Euglenozoa; class Diplonemea; order Diplonemida; family Diplonemidae; genus Rhynchopus; species Rhynchopus sp. YZ270_cl-10. The sequence continues at coordinate 205,107 of OZ037931.1, forward strand.
TCACCGACAGACCCGTTTGCGTCTGCGATCTTCACGATTTCAGACAAAACGAACAGCAACACTTGCCACCTCTTCTTCAACGTGGACAAGAGTGACACTGAATACCCTGCTGGGTGGAAGGTAAAGGTTGACTCAGGTGACGACGACACACAGTTCCAACCCATCCAAGACGAGCACATCCACCTGGCCCACCCTACTCCTGCCGGCGCTGGGGGTGGTGGGGGCGGGGGGGCCGAGCTGTATCAGAACTTTGACGAGAAGAAGGTGTTTCTTGTTGACTACAACAGCTCTACGGGGTCGATGATGTTCCGTGGCAATGAACCGCTTACACGGGGCCACGGTACAGACCCTGACCAGCGCTTCGACTGGGCAGGCGTGCACGCTGCAATGAAGACACGCTTTGAGTCGCAGGTACCCGGCGCAACGTTCCCAGAGCCAGGCAAATACGTTGTGCACGACATCGCCATCCTCTCCCCAGCAGAGGAGCAGATCACACAGGAGAAGGCCTCCTTTGACGCGGATCCTTCTGTCGTGCCTGACAGCGTCGCTTCTGACACATGGTTTCCGTCAGATGTGAAGTCTGCTGTGGTTGGAACAGAAACGTTCTCAGGAAAGTTCATTTTGCACCCGATCTTTGCAGACCCACGCCAGGCCGCCTCTGTAAACACCTTTACCAAGAAGATGGCGCAGTGGATGGACGACGTGCCTTCCAACACCACAAACGTCTACTACTTCCACTGTGCCAGCGGGATGGACCGGACTGCGATCTGCGCAGTGTCGTATCTCACACAGAGATACCCCAAACTCAGCCTGTCTGACGCATTCATCTCTGGCACAACCATTGCCGGGGGTGGGGCAACAATTCTGGGCACCCGCGACCTTAGCAAAACCAAGCGGAGAGCCTTCCCTGCACCTGGTACCTACAATGGCACGATCCTAGCCTGCTTCAATCTTGCGCGTGGTGATACCAAGACCCTGGATGACCTCACCTCATCAGACGGAGCCAGCGAGAAGCCAGAGTACGTAGAGGAAGGGTACCCCTGGGAAGGCAGCCAGGTGGTGGCGGCGTGAGGGGAAGCGATCTGTGGGTAGATTGCTCGGTTGTTGGTTTTCTTTGTTTTTTTTTTTCCTCCACACGAAGTGTGTTTAGAAACCAGACAAAAAGAAAGCCAACATTTGACTTGTTAACGACTTATCCATTTCTTTTTCACATCATTTCACTTTGCGCCACATCAGGATTTCACCTTTTGGGCTGCGTTCAACGAAAATAAGTCTTCTTTCCTTTTATCAAGTTATCAAGATCAGTTGGCGGGTATAATTGTCTGGTTTTGTCTCTTTTGAAACGTTGTGGTCAGGGCCATTCGTCTTCCAAAGAGCTTCACTTTTTGCTCCATTTTTTTCAAAAGCAGAAGTAGAGAAGAATACTGCTCACCCCTTCTATACACTGTCCGTAGAGGGGTGAACCCCCACGTAAGGAGTCATCTGATGTCCTCAAGGCAAGTCGTTCCTCCAAAGCAATGGTGTTGGATGATGTAGCGTGTTTACGAGCTGAGCCATGATTGCTCCTGGAGTACCCGCTATGCTTCCACAGTAGTGCGTGTAAAATCATATTAATTTCTTTTTTGGTCGTTAAAAAGGGCTGGGGTATAAAGAGGTCGCGTGATTCGCCGAGCGTTTGTGAACCGCCTCCGTTCTCTTACGGTACCGATCACTCAACGTCCCCCACCCTTTTTGCATGAGCTTGACTGAGATGCGTTTTTTAGCACGTTTCAACTACTCTTTTTTCCCCCGGGGTAACTTAAGAACGAGGTTCAGGATCATCTCACATCCTTGGAACACCCTGGAAATTTTCCGGGGCGTTCTGGGGAGCTGAGGATTCTGTGAAGAAAAAAAAATCGTGGCTGCTATCCTTTTGTGGATTGTAGTCTGAAAAAAATCCAGCAATTTCTTTTTGTTGAAAATAATAACCTTTCCATATAAACGATGTGGTACGCCCTTCCTTTGCGAGGCCACTCATCTCACTCTCCAACCCCCTTTTTTTTTGTTCCATGCTATATATTTTTCCATGACCCTGGAAAAAAAAAATACCTGCGCTTCAACATACTCGCATTACCAACGTTTTTCTCCCCCCCCCTTTTTTTTTTCTGAGAGGCTTTTTTCTCGGAGCCACCTTTTTATGATTTAGTTCAAGCAAGCACGTGTACATTTGTACAATTTCCCTCATCTTTCCCGTTTTTTCCCCCCTAAGATACGCGAGGTGCACCTAAACTGCTTTCTTTAAGGTGACTAAGCAACGAGAGACTTGGGTTTCATCTTACAAACATTTCTCTCTTTCTTCTCTTCCTTGAAAGGTGCACAGAGAGAGAGGCAATGCTGCTCTTTGTAAAAAGCCATGTCCTCCAGGGTGTCTATGAGTCGTTTCATTGCTTGCCCACTCAGGAGGACATTACACAACAAGCATTTCACTTCCAATGCGTTATTGCCCCCACTTTCCCACTACACATTAATACGAATCGGGACAACCTTCTCTAACTTCCCCTGAGTGCCCAATCTTTTTTGCATTCCTAAAATACTGTGGATTTTCGTGTCGCGAGTTTACGACAAAATGCCCTTTGCCGTTTTTGTAAAAACCCTCTGTTAGGTTAGGAGTGTTTCAGGTAAAATAGTCGTTTTTTTTTTCACCAGAAACCTGGAGTTTCAGTGGATTTCAAAAAACAATAAACTGGGTTTTTGGGACTGTACCCGGGTATGTGGGGTGGGAATCATGATGGAGATATCAGAACCATGTGTGGGCCACTCAAGGTGGTGCACACGTTCCCACTTGCAAACAACCCACTCAGTGTGTACGATACCATGCGTTCGGTTCCTTGCGATCGCAGTGGTTCGTCTGCTAACAACCCACCATAGATAGGGTTTAAGATGCGCAAAACCAACATCTCTCTGTAGGCAGAGCAACCTTTGCACCCTGCAATCTGAGCTGCCCACCCCAACTACGCTTCCTCTCACTCTGGCAACCACCCATCTTACCAACCTTTCTTCTGTTCATCAACATTCCAGCATCCCAGGGTGTTTACACAGGGGGGAGGGGGTACTATGCGACGGTCACAGAGTGTTGTGTCGATAGGAGCTAGCAGCACAAAGCTGACACCGATTGTGATGGGGCTTGCCGCAGTCCTTATTGTCATGAACTTGGCAGCAGCGCCGAACCTTTCGGACGACAAGCTCGATATGCACAGCGTTTACCACGGAGACCTTGCACGCCACCCTCGGCTGCCGTGCCCTACTTTATTGTCACGACGTACCTGCGAAAGCAACAGCCGGTGTACCTGGCTAACGGAGACTTCATCATGCTCGGCACGGCTTGCAGAGGAGGACCACAAAGAAGCGAAGGACGAGCCGATCCCGGACTTCGACATCCACTTTGTGACAATCCTGACAGAGCCGCGGAAGTATCACTGCACAATGCTTGCCTCTGCGTTTCACAGTGGTATTGGTGTGCAGGTTTTCGGATGGGGGGACACAGAGTTGCATGGTGTGCGAGGATGGTGGCGTAAAATTCTTTGGTTCAAAGGTCTATTAAAAACCTTCAAACCTGATGATGTGGTAGTCTTCGTCGATGCAGGAGACGTTCTGTTCAATGGAGGAGTAGAGGACATCAAGCAAGCATATTACAAAGCAGTTCGCACACAAAACCTGAAACGCGAAAACGAGTTTATTTGGAGCGCGGAACGGCATTGTGGAATGAAAACCAAAATCAACTGCAAGACCCTTCACAAGGTCTCCTCATCGTCCCCTTATCGGTGGATGAATACTGGAGGGTGGGCAGGTAGGGCGGATGTTGCGTTAAAAATATTTGAAGCAGTTGACGTAGACAGAGCAGGTAGGACTAACCATGCTGACCAAGCGTTCGTCGCAGAAAGCCATCAAAACCGTGGCTGGAGGGACCTTCATGGTCTCGACTCCGAGCAAACCATCTTTATGTCAATGTACCAAAGCGAAAAAGATGTCTGTGGCTGGCCGAACCCCACCATCCCACTACGCAACTGTGCCACAAAGTCTACCCCGCTAATTTTCCATTTCAACGCAGGAGCCAAAGATGCGCATATATTTAACCCTATTCTCCACAAAACGCAATGGTGGGCGAAGATGGAGTCAGATGCAACCTTAGAACAGCTGCATGCGCACAAAATTGTATTGAACGGAAAGGACGTCCTTTTAGGAAAGCTTTGTCCTACCGGGTTTGGAATAGTAGAGGATAAAGACGTCCGATCGGTCAAGGCGAAGATCGACCTGGGGGAGGCAGAGAGATCTCATATTACTGTAGATTAGAAAAATTCTGAAAAGAAGATTTCTTAAAACCATAACAACGTCTGTTCAGTACTACAAAAAAAGATTGAAGCGCTTTTTTGGGGCAAAAATGGAAAACAAAAAATATGCTTTTGGAATTGTCTGGTTGATTCACTTTGATTCAACACTAAATGCTGTTTTTCACACCTTTTCCATTTTATTTGTTTCGCCCAGATTTGGACAAAAGACGCGATCTTTTTTTCTTTTCTTTGCATTGTGTACAGAATCTTTATACCAAATAAGTGTAAAGTGCATTGTCGATACAACAGTATCTTTTTTAGGGATTCTCCCAATTGAAGAGAACACAGAAGCATCCTAGCCCATTCAAAGGGGGGTGACCCTTTTGAGTACAATGAACTCACCTCTTCGTTTGGGTGATTGTCGATACGGCACAAAATAAATAAAACATACGCGCCCCCCCCCCCCCCTTCAATATAACCCCACCAACGAACAAAGCAAATCTTTTGTAGATTTTCGGGTACCCCCCTCCCCTCCCCTCCCTTCCCCTCCCTCTCCATTTTTTTTTCAACTTTCCTCACAACCCACCCGCCTCCCACGGCATTTCGGCACTCTCTTGGCTCCCGTACTCAAGCTCTTCGGCTATTCGCGTCTTACTATATTATCAACATTAGGGTTCTCCCATATTCGCAGAGCTCCAGTGGGTGTGTATGCGCCTCTTGGCGTTCAGCATCCCCTCCAGTCCGTAGTGGGGGCGTCGGGAAGAGAGTCGGGAATGTCTTAGCATTGTCAAACATTTATGGACTCTCGTGATCGATGTTCAACACGCACTTTGCGGCCTGATCCTATGGACGCCGCGGTCGCTTCCGCATCTGCTACCGCCCTTTCACCCGCCTTCGAGAATTGCGACACATCTTGTTGCAAGTCCTCAGTGCTCACGTTCGTGCATGCAGTGGAAGGTGTTGGGGGCTTGGTCGTTGCGGAGCGTGGTAGATGGAATGCTCCAGGCCATGGAACGCCTTTGTCAGCAATGCGTTAAATTCTTCCCCTCCATCATCGTCAGTGAAATCAACGGTGTTCGCAGGGTCCTGCTCAAAGCGGTCCTCATGCAGCTTCACATCGCGGTACATCGGCGACGTTGTTTGCAGATACCGGAAAGCATCCGTGTACTTCTTCGCATCCACCTTGCACCAGCCTCGCCTTACGCAACAAATTCCGCCCCCTTACCCTCAGCCGCACAAGCAATCACAAAACGACTTACGCATCTGCTCCAGACGAGCCGAGAGTGTCTCCATCACAGATACCGTCTTGTTCGACAGAATGGACATTGCCGCCCATTTTCAACTTACCTTCCTTCACCCCCCTGTAAGGGTAACCGTAGGTGAAGTAAGGTATAGTATTGAAATCGATGTGGGGGGGGAGTAAAGGGTCAATTTTACAAAACCAGATTTTGAGGAAAATTTTAGCTGAAAATGGGCCCCACGTATAAGCAACCGGGCTCATATTTCTCAAAATTTAAGTAGTCAAAAAATTGTCCAATTTTCGAGATTGACCCCACCACTGCACGGGCGGAGCCCAAAAATGCAAATAAGGACCCTTTTTAATTTGTTCTCTTGAAATGTATAATTTCATGTTTTCGCGAAAAAAATTACAACTGATCCCTACAAGGGTTGAAGGAAGGTGGTTGAAAACAACAGTAACAACAAGGACAAGTAATTGCTAAGGAAAAACGGGTGTGCTGTGGAAAACTCCGCGCGATTTTCGAAACCACCGTAGCATCCTGGCGATTTGCTGGAGGTGCTGATGCGCCTGGTGTGATCGATGTGTTGTAGTCTGTGCATTCTGTGTTCCTTCGGCACTGCTCCAACGACGACGACAATGTGGGGAGCCTGTGGACAAAAACGAGCTGGAACACGCCGAGCCTGCTGAGCCGACGTCCAACAACGCTATCGAGCAGATGGTGCTGGACGAAGAGGACAGCCCCCCTTCTTGAACGTTTCAGATGCTGGCGTCCCAGTTGGTCTGGGAGCTTACGAAGAGCGTTAGCATACCTGCAGAAGAGCAGAATGCTGGGCGTGTTGTAGATTATTTCTACAGGATGGAGTTCCACATCACACCCGTTTTTTTTCCGATAGCAATTACTTGTTTTTTTTTTCTCTTTTTTGAAAACTTGGTTGTATTAGTGTAGCCACCCTAGAGTGTGCTCAGTGGTCGCGCTAATTATGGGAAAAAATGGGGAAAAAATGGATTTCGGGAACGGAAAAACGTTCCTTGAAAAGGTTAGCTGGGGAGGCCCGGAAACCCCGTTTTGTGGCATTTCCGGGCCAATCCCGGCTTGTGGTGGGGTATATACGGAAAAATGGACAAAATTTTAGTGACTTAAATTTTCGCAAAATATGAACCCATACTCGTAAACAAGGGTCATTTTCAGGAAAATTCGGAAAATTCCGAGATTTGGAAGCAATTTTTCTCCTGAAAATCAGTGGGTTTTCAGCCCCAAAACATACCGCGATTGGAATTTCCGGAATCCGTCCGCGCTGTGGTGGGGTCACTTTGCCGAAATGGCCAATTTTTTGGTTTTGGTCAAAATCCATGTGGGTAAAGAGGGCCAATGTAAATCCCACAACCAGATTTTCTCTCCCTGATCCTGACGTCTTGCAACATGAAAATGCGCGAAAACACCGGCATTTGCATTTCCGGAATTCGTCCGTTCTGTGGTGGGGTCAATTTGCCGAAATGGACAAGTTCTTGGTTTTGGTCAAAACCCGTCAGTGTAAGGTAAAGGGGGCAAGTGTTTGCCTGTAGAAACTGGTAGGGAACAGGCAGCGCCGCAGGCGCACGGTACCCAACTTTTTTTTTTTTTTTTTCCTTTTCTTTTTTCTCCTCTTTCTTTTGACTTTCCGAGCCAATTGCGTTCCACGGCGGGGTCACATGTATATGCAAGTCCACTATGTGGTGGTCTTACTCAACAATATTAGAACTTCTGGTTTCTTAATGAAATCCCCGTACTGCAAAAAAAAAACGTTCCTACCAAAACCCCCAAAAATCCCGGGATGAGGGATGGACTTTAGCGCCAGCTCTGAGTGTGCTCCACTATATCTTTTTTTTTCACTCCCTCTTCAATAACAGGGTGGGGAAACTATACACCCACCTTTTTTAGGTGAGACTGGCTCACCTCACCACAACCCCCCCCCCCCCCCCCCCTTTTTTTAGGTGACTAAGCACACACGCTTAGGTTCATCTTTTAATACTTTCCCTCCTCTCTCTCCCCTCCCTCTTCCCCCCCCTTTTTTTTGTAACACCATTGCCTCACGATGCCGCCTGGTTTTAGTATACCGCTGACCGCGAGGGGGCGGGGGAGCGATCTGTATGGGAGAGGGATGGGTTCACCGAGGCCTGGGATGGGAGGGATGACGCCGAGAATGCTGGCATCCCCTAGACCAGGCGCATTGCGGATGATGTCACCAAGACCAGGAGCATCTCCGAGAATGCCTAGAAGGCGGACTACAGCGCCGCAAGCAGTTGACGGGCCCCCCGCTTCACCCCGACCTCCCGCGACACAAGAGGCCACAAAAATAATTGTGGCGAAAGGTGATGATGATATATCAACAGAAAGTTCGCCAGAGGAATCACCAATTCTTGCCTCTACCGCTGCACGAAAGAATATGCCCAGGCTTTCATTGAATACCATGGATACTATGGATACAACGAAGACGGAGGATAGAAAAAACGCAAGGCGTGCAACAGATGCAGCATTGGGGGACTTAGAGGCAGCGAAGGAAAAGCTGGATGCCGACGGGATTGACATCAAAATGTTGACACGAGCGTTTCAGCAGATTGATGACCAAGGTGACGGAGTGCTCGATCTGTCGGAATTTCGGAATCTTTGGAGGGTAGTGTTCCCGCAGCGACCATTAGATGAAGCATCCTGGCGATACACAGAACGGATATTTTATGAGATAGACTGTGATGGGTCGGGGGAAATCAGTTGGGATGAAATTCTTGCGTATCTCAATAAATCGAGGAGGCTGGTGGAGAGGGGTAAGCCGCCAACGGAGACGATCGAAAAAATTTTTCGGTTTGTCGGAAATTCGGAGGATTTGTACTCAGATGCACGCTCATTAGCTTCGTACGCGGTTGCGATTTTCAAGCTGTTTTCGCAGGCTGTGGTGTTAACCAGTATTGTTGTTTTAATGATCGAATCTCTCCCATCCATGCAACCAGAAAACGCCGACGATGCCCCAGGGGATAGTATTACCTTTGCCATTGAGAGTGGATGTATAGGGTTTTTTACGGTTGAATTGCTGTTGTGGATGTTTTCCTACCCTTCTTCAGAGATGTACGTTGATGCTGAAGGGAAAAACCAAATTATTGCGAAATTTGAGGAGATTTACCCGCAGCCTGAAAATATACGTAGGGTAAAATGGCGGCTTGTGGTTCGAGAAGTGGAGTTTTATATTGATTTGGTCTCGATTTTGCCGTATTATATTATTTTGATTGTTGGGAGTTCGACCAAAAATGCGAGTCCGTTGGTGGCAGTGAGGACGTTGCGGTTGTTAAGGTTGCTGCGTATTTTGAGGATTTTGCGATTAGGGAAATCTGGGCTTCATGGAAAAATTCCTGAATTGGGCGCCGCGTTGTATAAGAGCATTATGAGTCTGATCTTCCTGGTTTTTTTGATAATTATTGCGACCACGATTGCCGCCACTTTTATGTTTTATGCAGAGCTCGACCAAACGCATTTCGACAACACTCATTTACAATGGCGTCGTGACCATGACTCAGAATACATCGATGCCGGAGCCTTAATCCAATTTCAATCCATCCCCGATTCGCTGTGGTGGGGGATCGTTACCTTAACAACAGTAGGATATGGTGATTTCTTTCCTACAACGGTGGCAGGGAAGATTATTGCGTCGCTCACAATGCTCTGTGGGTTGATCGTTATTGGATATCCGATCACAATTTTGACCGGAACCTTTCAGTTAATGGAGATCGAACGGTTTGAGAAGGAGGAGAAGATGGATCGGTGTAGGGAGTTTTATAATGGGATTAAGGAGTGGGTGAAGAATGCGACGGAGCAGCAGGGGTCGGGGAAGGAGGCAACATCACCGTTAGAGATGTCGGGGATAGGGGGGGCACCTGGGCCGACACCGTTGAGTCAGCAGAATTTGCAACTGCTTCATGCGATTGTCGAGTTAGAGACAAAGTTCTCTGACACACTCGCTGCAATCGAAGGCCGTGTACGTAAAATGGAGCGATACGACTTTGCCACCAAATCCATGCTCCTCCCCGACTATAACAGCGACGACACCGCCTCCGAGTCAAGCAGCTCCGGGTCCTTCCATGCAAGCGCAGAGGTTGTAAAGTCTCTCCACGACATAAATATCCAACCAAACACAAAAGAACAAAAAAACGCTCCCTTTGGAAAATCCTCCAAGGAAGACGACGCCCCAAAGCCAGCAATGAAAATATCCCTCCCGAGTTTGAAGTTAAAGTAGAAGGGAAGGGGGTGTAGGGATTTTTGTTTTGTTTCTGACCGCAACACTCTGGGGGTTCGATATAACCCTGCGGAGTGTCAGGGTGCCTGCGTCCTTTTGGCGTTTGCACCATCAACTTCACTTTCTGATGTGTGCAGGAGTAGGTAAGTCGTTGTTTGAGTGTTGTCTTTTTTTTGATTTTATGTAGGCCACCGACGACCTTTTGTTGTCGAAAATCAAAAAAAATTTGATGTGTGCATGCACATTCATCTTTTGTTTTCTTAGAAAGTTTTTGTATTTTTTTTTTTAGTGAGTTTAGCGGTAGTTTCCTTCCCAATGTTTTTCCCCCACCTCCCCTCCTCCCTCCTCCTGATGTATCTAAGCATTGAGGCTAAGATTATACCAACTTTTCCTTTTTTTTTAGCAGTGTTTCCAAGCGTGATGCAAACCCTGACGGAGAGTCCCCCATGTACAATTGAAAAAAAAAATGCTGGAGAGCAAAACAAAAAAAATTGTTTGGGAAGAGAGGAGTTCCGTCTGAATTGAGTTTGTTTGCCACGCAGAGAAAAAAGAAAAAAAAAAAAACAGTGGAGATTGCACCAACTGTGGCAACACAACCGAGGCAACTACACTACTCCAATCATTTATCAAAAAAATATAGTGAAGACTGTCTGTAAGGCGGTTACACTGAACCAACAGATCATTAACTTAAAGTAAATAATGGTTTTTGTATCCTCTCATTGACCGGGGAGGTAAAAATACTGTTCGATCATTTAACACCCAAGCACTGTGTGGATCCTTTTTTAGCCTAGACGAACATCTGTTGGAGTAAACAGGAAAAAAAAAGCATACAGTGAAGTCTACCTCATAGGGCAACTCCGCTAATTTCAACAGATTATCAAAACCCCCGCTTTTTTGTTCAACGCAGAAAGAGGATGTGTACTGTGCAGGCACACATTCATCCTATTATCACGCCTGTTTTCCGTTTGCTTGTCTGTAGCAGCCTATATTTGTATGTATTCAACTTCTTTATTTGTTCAAAAACAACTTTATTCCTCTTAGAAAAAAAAGGACTACTGTATGGGTCATAAATCACAAATCACCTGCCCGCGGGTTTTTGGTTCGGTTTTTGGCGGAAAAAAAATGTAGTTATGTCCTTTGCCCCCCCCGAACGTTGTAATCTCGTGACAACTCTCCTTTCAAACTTTGTTAAAATTGTGTGTCAGTACACGAGATACATGGCATCTTACAAGCTTTTTCTCTTGGTACACTGTTCACGAAGAGGGGCTTTGTATTTTCAAATCAAATTTACCTTCTTTTTTTCCTATTGGAGCATTTGCGTAAAGTAGTGCATGCACTATGTTACCCAGCTCCACCCAAAGAATTTTTTTTTTCAAGGTGACTAAGCATCAAGCCCGATCATCTTATCAACCTTTAGCCGTTAAAAAGGGCTGGGGTATAAAGAGGTCGCGTGATTCGACGAGCGGATGTGAACCGCCTCCGTTCTCTTACGGTACCGATCACTCAACGTACCGCCCTTTTTTCATGAGCTCGACTGAGATGCGTTTTTAGCACGTTTCAACTACTCTTTTTTTTTTCTTTTTTTCTCACCTACAACTTTTTACAATCCACAATTTCGATGTGAGGTGAACTCATATAGGATCACCAGATGCTCACCCCCCAAAAAAGGGTGCATCTTTTTTTAGAACAGAAAAAAGTGAAGTTTGTACAGCTGGTTGGTTTTATCTCAGCATTTTTCAAGGAAAAAAGCTTTGCCTTTTTTTTTTGACGAAATTATTTTTACTATTGTTTTTGGTTGACAAATGTTGCAAGGTGACCAAGTAGTCGCAAGGCTTAGGTTCATCTTGGAACCCTTTCTTTTGTCAACAAGGTACTTTGTGTTTTCTTCCGGGCTGGCATCGTGGGTCAGTCGGAGGAGGTGCCTGCATTAACACCTACCATTTCTTTGTACGCAAAAAAAATCCTCATTTTTTGTTGGGGTAAGGACATTCTGGTACCCCCAAGTTTGACTTTTGGACAATTCAGACCCACAAGGTTTCGATAAAGACAATTCAGACCCACAAGGTTTACGATAAAGACAGTTCAAACCCACAAGGTTTACGATAAAGACACTTCAGAACCACAAGGTTTGCATTTTGGACAGTTCAACCCCACAAGGTTTGCACTTTGGACAGTTCAGACCTTGTGGGTCTGAACTGTCCAAAATGCAAACCTTGTGGGTCTGAAGTGTCCAAAATTCAAACCTTGTGGTTCTGAACTGTCCAAAAGTCAAACCTTGTACGTGTTTTCTTCTTCTAAGGTGCTTGCTCTCCATACCTAGACCCTCGAATTTTTTTTCTTGACCCCATACATATGGGTGCATTTCGACGATTTGAGGCCATTCAAAGCAAAAGTTGGCACTTTTGAGCATCTGCGGGGGTCTAAAACACGGTTTTGCGTACACCACGCTGGATGATAGGGGTCACATGATAGGTCACATCATGTGGCCATATATCAAGTTACACCGCAAAAATCTACCAGACCCTGTCTTCGTACAACGCCGCAGACAGGCCAAACATGCGTTGGACTCAGAGGAATGCCTGCTGTGCAGGTATCAAACATGAGAACCAACTCCCAGCAACAAGGGGCGCCTTTTGGCAGGCGTTGTTGAGGGTGTTTGGGGTGCAAAGTTTTCCACAATTTTGATGCGCGGGTACAGAAGTGTTGTCTTGTTCTTTCATCTCTAGGAAGTTAAATGTTCAATCGCGTTTAACTACCACTAGGGCTTGTTCAGTGAACCCACGAGGGGTCGAAGGGGGTTGGTTATCCCATATCTATCAAAGGTTGTGTCGACCAGGCGAATCCACTATGTTACGCTGTACGTTGTTAAATCCGAAGAAATAACAACAGTGCATATGGCAGCGTCCGCAAACCACCCCCCGGTTATTATATAAGGTTATTATCAACTGCAGGAAGTTTGTTAAAAAGAGTGCCTCACGCTACACAAACCACCACCCGCGATTGACTTAGATGATAACTAGAGAATTCAGAACAAAACAACACCCTGCCCCATACACACTAAATTGTCATGCTCAAGAGCATGCCTGGGCCAAAATTACTGTGACAAGAAGGCAACAAGACCACCCACAAGGAGTGTGAAATGTGCACTGGTTTTCTGGGGGAACGCAATATTTTATTGTGCCTCGTCCTCCGCGAGCAGAGGACAGACTTTCCGGAAAGTTTCCAAAGGTCGAATTTCTTGCACTAGCCATGCTCCCTGGGTTAAATGGCAATAGCAGTGACTGACTTCTGAGAGAAACAGGGTACTTGAAACCCAATTTTCATTATTTTGGTGTAATCCTGTGAGGGATGGGTGGGGAGGTGTGGGTGTGGGTGGGTGAAAAAAGGTGCACGAAGACAGGGTCTGGTAGATTTTTGCGGTGTAACTTGATATATGGCCACATGATGTGACCTATCATGTGACCCCTATCATCCAGCGTGGTGTACGCAAAACCGTGTTTTAGACCCCCGCAGATGCTCAAAAGTGCCAACTTTTGCTTTGAATGGCCTCAAATCGTCGAAATGCACCCATATGTATGGGGTCAAGAAAAAAAATTCGAGGGTCTAGGTATGGAGAGCAAGCACCTTAGAAGAAGAAAACACGTACAAGGTTTGACTTTTGGACAGTTCAGAACCACAAGGTTTGTATTTTGGACACTTCAGACCCACAAGGTTTGCATTTTGGACAGTTCAGACCCACAAGGTCTGAACTGTCCAAAGTGCAAACCTTGTGGGGTTGAACTGTCCAAAATGCAAACCTTGTGGTTCTGAAGTGTCTTTATCGTAAACCTTGTGGGTTTGAACTGTCTTTATCGTAAACCTTGTGGGTCTGAATTGTCTTTATCGAAACCTTGTGGGTCTGAATTGTCCAAAAGTCAAACTTGGGGGTACCAGAATGTCCTTACCCCTTTTTTGTTTGATCTCTAAATCATGTTGTCCCCCCTTCCCGGTCAGGGTGGGGTAATGACTATATACCTGCTTACAGCTTCCCTGTAAACCACACCCAAGCGCAACACTCCGGGGTTCGATAACCTGCGGAGTGTCAGTGCCTGCGTCCCAGAGGCGTTTGCACTTTCAACTTCACTTTGTTTTTTCATTTTTTGTTCCGAAGAAAATCGTGGTTGCTATCTTGTAGTGGTCAAAAATCAAGCAATTTTTTTTTTCTTCTGTTTCCCCCATCTCCAAATCACTCCTCATTCTTCTGCGACACTCAAAATATCGCATTTTTTTTATATGTTCAGGTCCTTTTCTAGAAATGGAAATAATAAATAAACAAAACGAAAGAACATCCCGCATGATGCAGTTTTAACACGGTGGGGGGAGGGTGGGGTTTTTTTTTGGGTTGCATCAACAGTATTTCAAAAGCATTATGTGATTGTGTGCATGCACTCAAGTTGAGAGCATAATTTTTGTTTTCTAAATTCTTTTTTTTTTGGCCTTAAAGAGGTTTCCTCTTCACAGGCCAAGGTAGTCAGCGGGAGCGTATTGCAGTAAAAATATTACCACAGAATATTTATTACACACTTTTACGCACAACACAAAATGTTTGAAAGGTCTCACAAACTACCGATACTGAAAACACCGTGAATTTAGTACAATATTGGACAGACCCACCAATAGTTTCAACTGAGTTTTTCTATAAAAATGGAACCACACCAGCCATCGTTTAGAAAAAATTCACGCTGATAACCACCGACCAGTGGACCCTCCCCCCTCTTTGCTTTTGCAAAAATAAATAATGCAACTAAGTTTTCAACAAAAAAAAAAAATAAAACACCACCCCACAACACGATCGCAGTACATCGTTTTAGGGTGATCTACATAACAACACACACTCTCCTCACCCTCTCCCTCTCCCTCTCTCCCCCAATATTTTTTACTCAAATAACCTGCATCCTTCCTCTTCACAACAGTCCACACTACTTCCTCCCCTACCCCCTTCAATCCTTTTACCCTAGACAGAATACACAAAAAGCATGGAGGAGTCGGTGGCTTCCGTGAGGAGGGTGATGACAGTTCCGGAACGGCGAAGGGTGCGGAAGAAACACATGCTCATCGTAGGGGGTGCGGTGAGCGTGGTGTACTGGCTGAATGCTGCTGTGGTGTTGATGGCGATGGATGCGTCGGCAGACCCGCTTATGGCAAATGAGATGGCGATGCGGTGCACATTCCACGGACTCTTGGTGCTGGCCACCACAGGGCTCTACGTGGCCAGCAGGAACAGGGTGTGGTACATCGTGGCGTGGTTGTACCTTGTTGCCACCTCCACAAACGCTGCAGGCTCTGCTATTGTCAGCCTACGTGGTCACAACGCCACCCACGATGCTACAGCACTCTTTGTTGGCATTGTGTTAATCGGTGAAGTTCTTCTCAACGTTCTTTTCCTCGCAATATGGTACCGTTACCGCCTTTTGTCAGAGATAACCGATGACGACCACCTGCCGACCAGCCCCTGGGGTGCCTACTCTGGGATCGGCTGCGCAACGTACGGTACTATAGTTGTTTCGTTCATGCTGCGCAGCTGTGATACCCTATGGGCTGCGTTGCACTCAGAGTTTGCCTTTGCACAGTACAGTACGTTCGCTTGGGTGATGGGTGGTGTTGCGAGTATTACTGCTGCAGGGCATCTTGCGGTGACAGCATCGTTGGGGCTGTTCTACGTCATCCGCGCACGACCCCGCAAGGACAACCTCCCCGCCGCAGGGCTGGCGTATCTCTTGGTAACAACCGGCTCGCTTTTTGCTGATGCGTTTTCAGTGGGGCACACCTCCACGTTGAGTAATATCGCTACGTTGTGTGAAGGGATCAGTGTGTTTCTTGTTGTTGTGTCATTAGCGTCGGAGAAACGTGAAGGTAATGTTACCGAAGAGATAGAGCTGGAGGAGGTAGATGACATCCACGAAGCGGTCCGTACAGAGACAGAACGGCTGACCAAGACTGCAAGGAGAGTGTTGGAAGGGTGCGCTCTGGTGCATATGCTTGCCTGGTATTGTGAATGCATCGCATTAGTGTGCGCAGCCCCGATGGGGTCGCTGTTGGGTGAAGGCATTGCGGCTGGGATAGGAGGTGCGCATGGGGCAGTGCTGTACGGTGTGCAGACCCTTAATATACACTATTTGTCGAATCTCGGGCGTGCAACGATAGCGCATGAACGGCTGCGACGCCACTCATTCCATTTCGTCACCTCCATCTTCTATGTGTGCATCGCTGCCGCTGCCGTTGTAGGTTCCCTCCGTACTCTTATCTTCGACGCATCCAATAGGTGGCAGACAGTTCTGCTGCTCTGCTCCGCGTTGTGCAGGATGTGCACCCAACTCCTCGCTATTTGGTGTGTAACCTGGATTAGAGGTGATACCTGGCGTTTTGAGACCATAGAAGAAGCAAGGCAAAACCTGTCACAGCGAGAGGTGGTAAACGAGGGGGTGGTGGAGGTGGCGGCGGAGATGAAGCGCCTGCAGATGGCGGCGGGGGGGTTGGTTGGGGTGGTGGTGTTGCTGGTGTACGTTATGATTGCTGGGCTGGGTGGTGAGGTGGAGGCGATGTACCCGGTGGTGGGGGGGCATTCGGCAGGGCACGCCCTAGCGTTTCACTTCTCCTTTCTATATGCAATTCACGCGTTGGTGGCGGCGTTAAACTACCGCCGGGTGTCACTCTCTCTCGTCCTCGCAGGCTCGCCGTTCATCCTCACCCTCCTCGTCATCGTTATTGTGAAGCAATCAACGCACGACCTGCTGCCCCTCGCAGTTCTCTCACCCCTCTCTCTCGCCATCGCCTCTGTCGCCGTCCTGCTGTATCGAATTAAAATCAAAGCAAATCAACACCCAGCCATCTTCACAAGTGGAAATGTAGATTGGCAAATGTGGGAGCCCTCTTATTGAAAAGAAACCACCTTTCAAAGTGATTCGCACAATTTTTGCTTGAAGTGTTGTTGAAGAAGCTCAATGACGTCGTATATATACCAAGAATTTCAAGGAAAATGATTTTTGTGGTTTTCACCGTTAGTTTGCTTGCAACAGTGAAAATCACAAATCAAGTCATTTTTACTTCACCATCGTACATGGTTTGCATCCCTGACCTCCGTCTTATGATGTGCTATTGGTGTGGGTGTGGCTTTCAATACAAAAAAGGAAGGATTTGCCAGCAAAATGGTTCTCCCATATACCTTCAGAGAATGTATGAAGTGTGTTTTGCTTGATTTTGCAAAAATTTATCTATCTTCTGCAAAACAAAAAAATAAACAACTCCCGCCTACCCCATTTTCCGATATGCACGAGAGGCACCTTCGTCTTTCCATTTTTTCCCGCCCAAATTAGTGACTCAAGGATTTGCTCCAGCATCGCCTCTCCCACACTCTGCAAAACAGGCAGAGGACCGAGGAGTGCAAAGAGTGCCCCAACGGGACCCTACATCACACAGGCCTAATGACCCTGTGTTCGCAATGATCTTGCTTCCTATCCCCGTTCATCTGGCTGATGAGTGGAACCGGGAGTAGCACACATCAGATGTCAACCACGAAATGGATGTAGGACTGCACGGTTGGGGGGTCCACCCCGGTACACCCCGGTCATACCAAGGTACACTGTTCACGGGCTGTCGTATTTCAAGCCAACTTTCCCCCCCCCCCCTTTTTCTTTTCCCACATAACTACGGAACAGAACAATACACGGGTTTGTCCCTCACCCCTCTGTCTCTGTCTCTTCTCTCCCCTTTTCCCTCCGATTTTTGATATTTTTCAGAACTCGCGGATGATCAGTTTCGAACCTAGCCCACAGAAATTCTTTGTTATTTGCTTCTTTTTGTTTGAGTGGTGAAGGAAGGTGTACTGCACCACACCTCCTTCTGGAGATCGAATAGACCCTCCCTCTACCCCCTCCGTCCCCTTTCCCCTTCCCCCGCGAAGATGGACACCAAACGAAAGACGTTGTACTGCTTTCTTGCTGCAGGCATTATTTTGGGAATACCTGCGGCTGCAGTCACTGCGACGGGTCGCGTTCATTTGGCGTCTTTGACGGGCCAGATTATGGCGATCCTTTGTGTTATGACGCTGGTTGCAAGCTTTATGGGGAAAAAGCCGACCGACAATGCTGTGCGTGGGCTGTCTGTTGTTGCGTGCGTCGCGATTTCCTTGTGCGATATTTACTTTTATTCGTCAGATTTGGAAACGACGTGGCCGCTTTTTGTGTTAATAGTAGATCTAATCTTGGTCATGCGGCTAGGTGATGAATACGCATTGGCAGTAGTCGTCTTTGTAGTGCTGTGGTTGTTGCTAACGTTGTGCGAAAAGTTGTTTCGCTTTGGGTTATACGACGTCCCCTTAACGGACTCACAAAGCGTCCGGCACGAAACCATGAGCGGAAAGTTCGGATGCACCGAACTACCCTGCCCTGGAGGGGTGAACAGCGTGGTAACTTACCATTTGATCGGCATTTTGGTTTTTGTGGTGGATTTCATTGCTACGAGGGGGTTTTCTAGGAAGGTTTTGGAGGAGCAAGAAGCTATGCGGGGTACCATTCGGGTGGTACAGGACGTGGCACGGCTGTTATCCTACTACGACGTGGACAACGTCGCAGCCCTGCTTCAAGCAAACAGCACGCTACTTCCAGAAGACATGCACGCAGCTCTCAAATCCTTAGAACAAAACCTACGTGCCTACCATCCATACCTCCCAGCCACCCTTTTTGGTGCTCTTCACGCTTCTGACCCTACAGAACGACGTCGCACCATCGCCCCCGGTCTCGAGACAGGCTCGGCAACCATCGCCTTCACCGATATCACCTCCTCCACCTCCCTCTGGGAGCTTGCGCCCGATGCGATGAAGCGTGCCATGTCCTCCCACAACGAAGTCATCCGGAACACCTCCCAGCTCCACGGTGGGTACGAGGTGAAAACCATAGGGGATGCCTTCATGATTGCCTTCGATTCTGTCACTTCCGGCGTCGATTTTGCGCTTGAAATTCAAGAACGTCTCTTGAATGTTTCTTGGCCCGAAGATTTGACGGATATTTCATTTTGCAAATACGATTCTCACATTTGGGGTGGGCTTACCGTTCGGGTTGGAATTAATAGTGGTGACGTTACCCTTGAAGAGAGTGTGTTAACTGGACGGGTTGACTATTTTGGAATGGCAATAAACACCGCATCCCGCCTGGAAAGCATCTGTCCACCAGGCGCTGTGGCCATCACCGCAACACTCTACGATACTATATACTCAGAATCCGAGCCTCCCTTTATTGCCTCAAAACCCATGGTCCATATTCTTAAGGGACTGCAAGAAGCTGTTGAAGTCCGGTTTCTTTGGCCTAAATCGTTAGAACGGAGGCAATATAGTCCTTTACAGGCGAAGAATTCGAAGAGCTTTGTGGACAATGCATCAAGAGAGAGCCCAACGTGTCCATCGTTGATGTCGATGCGGGTGGGCACGTTTAAGAGATGCGCAAGCTTCCGGTCTGTGCATGCAACGGTAGGGGTGGTTGTATTCAGTGTTGGCATGGTAGAGCAGCGGGGGGCAAATGCGGAGCTGGAAAAGCAACTCAACAACGCAGTCGAGGACTGTCTGTTCACCCTGAATCGCAGTAATGGAACGCTCCTCACGCTCTTCGGGAGCAACGCATGTGTCGGGTGGAACCTAGCTACCAGTGTCCCTTCGCACGCAGAGAGCTCCTTCCGTTTCGTGAACACCCTCAAAGCGGAGACGTCTGGATCGGGCTTCGTTTCTTCGATGGTATTCTATGGGGATGTGGGGTCCAGCCGGCAGCGGTTTGTTACTGTATGTGGTCAGGCGACGGGGCTGGCGTGGACACTCTGCGCGCTTTCAGTAAAGGAAGCGCTGCCTCTGTACATTGTGCCAGAGGTGGAGAGCTACAGTGGCCTGCCAGTGGCGTTGAAGTGTGTGCTGGCGCGGACGGCGCTGTCTGTGGATGGATGCTGCGTGCACGCGATCTGCGGGAGAGTGAAGGAGGACGGCGACGATGGTGTGTACGAATACCAAAGCATCGGGCGCTTCACAGAGTCGGTCACCATGTGCAGCAGTGTAGGGCAGTTCCGTACTGAACGGAGCAGTTCTCTTCTTTTTTAAAACAAGAGAGCTGCACAAAACCCACCCTATCCCATCTTACCCCTTCTTCCAAACCCCAAAAAGGGGCAAAACAGTTTACACTGTTGCGTGGTTGATCAAAAAAATGGCGTTTTTCTTTTATTGTGCAATTATGATGAAATCCTTTTAAGAAGTAAATATAAATCCAGCCACAAAATATAGCAGTTCCAATATAAAATTTCACTCAAAAAATGGAAATTCTTTTACTCCTCTTACCTCCTCCTTCCAGAGCACGCTATATAAAAAAAAATGTCAGTTGTAACACTGAACGGACGTTCCGGGAAGGGACCTGGTGGAGGTGGGGACTTGAAAGGGATTAACAGCTTGCTGAAGGGGCAGACGGTGGTGGGGGTGGAGGAGGATTTCACCCATGCATGGACCATGCTGGAGCTCGCACCGAGCAAGATGTTTGTTGGGGTCACAATGTCGGACCCGGTTAGTTCACAGATGCCGTTGCAGCCTCCGACGATAAAGTCTTTGGAAGGGTACACTATTAATAGGATTCGTGTCAGCAGTGAGCGTACTGTGATTCTCGAGACAACGCTAGATGAGAGGAAATATGTAGGCTATGTTGCGATGTCCCGCACCCTGCAGTCCAGCCTTGCCGAACGCATAGCCGCCTTTCTGCACCCAAAGTTCAGCGTCGCACTCCACCCCATGCTCACTAGAGACGTACCCTACCCTGTTGCCCTAATCTTCCTCTCCTCCCCTACCAGACCTGAAATAGAAGGGAAGGGCACGTTGTTCCAACCCCAACGCAACCAGTGGTCGCCTATCTGTCCACTTCCCCTGCCCAGACCGATTACCGCGTATGCGCCCCCAGCGGTGATACAACCTGATAAAAAATGTGCTGTGCAGTAGGTGGAGGGGGGGGGAGAAGGAGGAGGAAGAGGAGGAGGGGGGTGAGGGGTTTATAGAATTTTGAGTAAAAAAAAGAAAGGCTGTCAGCCCAGAGTCGATAGGCTCTGACATATTTTATAAACGTAATTCTAAGAAGAATAATGCGTTATTGGCTGTGTATCAGCACAGCGAGGACTATTTTGTGCTTCACTTTTTTTTTCTCTCTTTCAAAGACTTTGTGTTGTTCTTTCATTGTTGTTGATCTCTATACCTGCCTTTCATTGAAAGGATATGTTATAATTACTCTGTGTGTTGTTCTTGCTCTGGAGCGCTACGGTCAGGAAGGGGAGGAGGGTGAAGCAGGAAACACACCGTGCAGGCTGTGTGCTATTTTTCTATTAGTGTCTGCGTGAAACGGTGAAAAACGTTTTTTTTTTCTGCACTTTCAACTTCTCTTTTCTATACTCCCTTTGTACCTTATCTCAGTTTTCTAGCTTTCCTATACAAAAACAAATGATGTTTTTTTCTTCGTGAGAGGCTGTCGCAGTACTCAGAAACGAGGAAAGTTCTCAAAATAGAAGTGCATTTCCTCCCCCTCTCCCTCTCCTCTCCCTCTCTCGCTCTCTCGCTCTTCCCCCCTCCCTTTCCCCCTCTCCTCCTATTTCTATCAAAGGTATTTCCCTTAAGAATGTCAAACGAAGATGAGTGCAAGAAATGCGTGCTTCAAGGGAATAAGGCGTTGGCAAAGCTTTCTGTCGGAGCGTTGGCAGAGCTGAAGTCGCTTCCTTCACCGCCGATGGACGTGCAGAATGTTGTGCGTGCGTCCATTTGTCTGACCGACGCACCAGACACGTTGCCACCAAGCTGGCTTGCCCTGCAAAAATGCTTTGGTGCGTTAGGCGCCTGGGAACGGAAGCTAAAGGCGTACGACCCCGAATCACTCTCGGAGGCCAACTACCAGCGTGTCCTCCAGTGCATCCACAACCTCTCCCCAGAAGCAGTTCGCAAACAATGCGCGCCGGCCGGTCAGCTCTGCCTTTGGGTAGCGAGCATCACAAAGCACTACGAGCTGAGGCACAGCCCCGCCAACTCGGCTGCGGAGTCTTAAAGATGTGTTGTTCAAAGAGAGTGGAAAGGCAAAAAAATCCAGCATCCGACTCTCATGGTTGTGTTTTGCATTTTATCCTTGTCCTTTCCTGCTGGACGTAACCGTTCAGCATAGTCTTGTTTTTCCCCCCGAGGATAACCGCTGTACGCAGGTTTCCTCGTGAACGTTGGTGAAATATGTCGATTTCACTCCCTTTTCCCAGTTTATGTCTCTAGGTTGAGTTGGCCACCTAAAAAAAACCCTTCTGTTTTCCTTAAGGGTTGACTGAGTACAAGGGTGCGGTGGTCAGTACAATGACAACCCAAAGTGATCCTTCACATGCCGTGTTATGCGGCTATCTTCCCTTATTCTGCAGGCGCTGTGGGGGGTTACCCCCCCTGCCTCTTTGCAAGGTGCTTCCATTTACATCCATTTACCCCTTTTTTACCAAAACGAAACCACCCCCTTTGGGACACCAACGACTTTTTTTTGTATTTTCCAAAAGCCACATTTCCTTTTCTTAGGTACGCTGTTCACTGTATTTTCAAGCCAACTTTTTTTTTACCTTGCAGACCATACACATTTCTTTCGCTCAATGCGATAAAGGGAAAGGGAGAGATGTCCACGAAACGCGGCGTGAAGCCTGTGGGTGGGGGTAGTGGTGGCCCGACTGGGCGGACGACGTCGCCACCTGCACCACGACAGAGGGAGCAGATGAAGGCACAACCTGCCTGCGCTTCGGGAACAGCCTCGGTGTCGTCTGTGGGACACCTTGAGGCGAGCCAGATACGGAGCTTGGTGGACCCGGGGCGATCCTTGCAGCATCAGTCGTACCTCACGCAGACTGAGGTGCCTAAAAACGTCGACCTGCGGATGCACCAGATGATAACAAACGCAGCGACGAAGGAGCAGTATGAAGCAGGCGCGGACGATCCACCGCCATCCATCTCCTGCATCGCCTTCGATAAGACAGGTGACCACATGGCCTACGGAGACCGTGCCGGTCGGTGTTACATCTTCACGCGCAACGGAGGGGGTGGAGGTGATGATTACCAAAATGCCTCAGCAGGGTACACCCTGCTCGATGTGGTCGAAGCCTACTCCCCGCAGCTGGATACGTTGAATTCGACGCAGATTGAAGCAAAGGTGAATGTGATAAAATTTGTCGATATGGGCAACGGCTCGCTCTTCTTCCTCACCGCGAACGACAAAAGCGTCAAAATGTGGAAGATCTGGGACAGAACACGGAGCACCCAGGACACAGAGTACGAGCCTATCAACGCGTTGCTTGAGGATTGGAAGTCTCTACAGTTTCCTAAGGTGTCTGCTGGAGAGAAACGGACGTGGCACAAGGAGCTGAAGCAGTTTGCCTCCGACCATGAGTATCATATTAACAGCGTGAGTGTGAGCAGCAATAAGGAGCACTTTATCAGCAGCGACGACTTGACGGTGCAGATGTGGCATGTAGGGCATCCTGAGCAGAGTTTGCGTGTATTGGACAGACGGCCGGACAACATGGAGGACCTTTCCGAGACCATCACGTCGTGCACGTTCCACTCATTCCACCCGCAGGAGCTGTACGTCGCAAACAGCAAAGGGATCGTCTCCTGTTACGACCTGCGTGTCA
Source organism: Rhynchopus sp. YZ270_cl-10 (assembly GCA_964035575.1). Lineage (NCBI taxonomy): Eukaryota > Euglenozoa > Diplonemea > Diplonemida > Diplonemidae > Rhynchopus > Rhynchopus sp. YZ270_cl-10. Next base: position 228,599 of record OZ037931.1, read on the forward strand.
ACGTATCCTGCAACGACGCTGCCAACACCCTCACCGCACCCCCAGCGTCAGGGCCTAATGTATACCTTCAGTCAATCCTTGCAGGGATCTCAGACATCAAGTCGTCCCCCTGTGGCAAGTACATCGTAGCGCGGGACTATCTTTCCGTCAAAGTGTGGGACGTGCGCAAAGGGAATGCCTGTGTAAAGGTATGGCCAGGCAGAGTGAAATAAGAGCTGATTTTTATATGTTTTCACCCCTCCTTTTTTTTCAAAATTACGAACTCCGGCTGGGGAAATGACATCATCCCTGACAACAAACTTGTAGAAGCCAGCGCAGCTGATGCTGTGCGATAACGAATATGAAAAGGTGACTAAGCACGAGAGGCTTAGGTTCATCTTATAAACTTTTCTTTTTTTTTTTTTGAGAAAAAGTACCTAACACGACGTCACCAAACAACGTCACCAAACAGGACCTTCATGTTCACGACGACGTGCACCCTAGACTCACAGAGCTGTACGAGAACGACTACCTATTCGATAGGTTTGAGGTAGTGACGAACCATTCGGGCAGCGAGATCTACACAGGGTCATACCGGTCGGAGTTCGTTCAGTTTGATGCGAACAATGGCTCCAAGGTATGTGTAGAATGCTTGCAGTGATTTTCTAGGGGTGCCCATTCGCCCATAGTAGATCAACAAAAAACCCGAAACCAAAAGAGAATGTGAATGACTGTAATGGCAAATGGAGCTTGGTGGCAACTACACTATTCCAATAATTTTGAAAAAAAAAATGCAACCAAAAAATATACTCAGCTGTACAACACCGATACGTCGCCCGAGAACCACCCTGTCATTCACGACCCGAAGGGGTCTGGTGCATTGGCCCGCGGTGAGCCTTACAAGGTATGCCTTTTCCATTTTTATCGTTTAGAAGGATCATGTCATTGAGATGTGCGCAGAGACACATTTATCTTTCAAGTTTCCTTTAGTTTGCCCCTGTCTTGAAGATGTACGCAATTGAGGCAGGTTTGTATATGTTCTTGACTTATAGTAGCCCGAATATGTTTGGCGTCCAAAAAAGTTGCCAAAATTGCCCCAAAATCCCCAAATCCGCATTTGGGCTCCAATTTATGGAACACTGTTTCAAAATCCTTCTTTACAGGACGTTGATTTCCAGTGCAAAGTGCTCAATGTTGCTGCCCACCCTTGCGAGAACGTGCTGGCAGTTGGCTGTGGACACGAGCTCTTCCTTTACTCTTCGTGAAAAAAAAAGCAACACAAAACAAAGCAAATGAAGCTTTCTTGCTCACAGTTAGTGGACCATCAGAGGCAATCTGTGAAAAGGGCATCCAACCAGCACCACACTGTTACTTTCTATTAAAAAACGGGGCACATTACAAAAAAATAAATCTAGCAAAAAAAACTGGGGAGTGGGGTTATTTAGAGTGCAGGTAGCGTACTGCAAAAACATAGGAAAGGCCTTGTGGATGGGCAATGGGAGTAGAGGCGCCGGGGTTCCCTTGAGGGAAATTCGTTTTTTTTTTTTTTTTAAATTCCGCAAAACCCGCAAACCAGTGGGTCAGTCGGAGTTGCCTGCATTAATAACTTCACTTTCTTTTGTTTGTGATGTTTGATGTGACTACAGCCACCACACAGCCTCGTACCTCTAAAGCAAAGCTCTCATTGCCACCCCTCCTTTGACTGACGGGGTTATAACCTCGCAGAAACAATCCAAAATAGCTACTATAGAGTGACTTTCACCCCTCCAATCCCACGACGAACGCAAGAGATTTCCCCCTCCCCAGATTTCCCCCTTTTTTTTCCTCCTTTTTTTTTGTTCTTTCCCCACCTGGCTCGCAGGGACAAGAAAACGGAGAGAAAAAAAAATTAGCTGTTCTCCACACCAGGCTTTGCGCTAACTTCTGTCCTTTGTCCCGGGATTTTTGGATATTTTTGTGGTGCGTTTTTTTTTTGCAAACCGGGGTTTCCTTAAGAAAACCAGAGAATCTCATATTTCATAGTAAGGGTACTTTAGAGTGTTTTCACACACACATGTGACCCCACCGTGGAGAGCAATCGGCTCGCGCGATCAAAAGAACGTAGAGAAGAGGGAAAAGAAAAAAAGAAAAAAGTTGGGTACCGTGCGCCTGCGGCGCTACCTGTTCCTACCCTCCTTTATGTTTAAACATGATGTACTTATGTACAGTTCATTTTATTTTGAGTACGACTCCACATCCCCCCTGAGGATGATCTCCCCTCCCTCACGGATAAAGATTGATTAGGACGCCGTGGGGCACACCCCCTCCGAGGCCATATATAACCGTCCTAGGTTTTCTCACTCTTCTCTGTGGTCACTGAAACCCACAGCCATCACTACGTTACCGATAGCTTCTTCAGTACGTTGGGTTTTCAGACCTGAAAATAACCCTTGTTTACGAGTATGGGCTCATGTTTTGTCAAATTTTAAGTCGCTTGGTGTGGCTGAAACCAGCAAATTTCACTGCTAAAGAACTGCTAACAAACTGCTAAATAATACCCTTTTTTTAGGGGTGGTGTATAAAAACATTTTTTTACCTTGGTTTTTCCACTCCCCCTGTTGGCGCGCCTCCACTCTTGCATACCCATGTGTGACCCCACCGTTGAACGCAATCGACTCGCTGAGTCAAAAGAACGCACAGAACGGGGCTGGAAAAAATCACGAAAAACGCGTACCGTGCGCCTGCGGCGCCCACAAAGTGAGTTTTCCCCCTGAGTATGCTGTGTATACTGTGTATACTGTGTATACTGTGTATACTGTGTATACTGTGTATACTGTGTATACTGTGTATACTGTGTATACTGTGTATACTGTGTATACTGTGTATACTGTGTATACTGTGGAAATTGACCAAAAACGAGAACTTGTTCATTTCGGCGAATTGACCCCACCACTGGCCGGACGGATTCCGGAAATGCAAATGCCGGCGTTAAAAAGCTCACCAACGAAAAAAAAAATTTTTTTTTCCATCACCCGTGGGGAAAATTTTTTTTATACACCACCCCCCCAAAAATGCATGCTAACAAAGTGCTAACAAACTGCTAAATAATACCCTTTTTTTTGGGTTCAGCCACACCATCGCTGCATTTTTGTCCATTTTTCCGTACATCCCCCACCACAATCCGGGATTGGTTCGGAAATGCAACAAAACGACCTCTTGGCGGGGAAAAGCCACAGGAAATTTATGCACTTTTTGCAAACAGGGGTTTCCTTACTAAAACCAGAGGAATCTCATCGTTCAGAGTAAGAGTACTTTAGAGTGTTTTTGGACACACATGTGACCCCACCGTGGAGAGCAATCGGCTCGCGCGATCAAAAGAAAGCAGAAAAAAGGGAAACATAAAAAGACAAAAGTTGGGTACCGTGCGCCTGCGGCGCTACCTGTTCCCAGTCAAAACACCACAATTTCATCTGAATTTGGGTTTTCAGACCTGAAAATGCCCCTTGTTTAAGAGTATGGGTTCATATTTTGTGAAAAGTTAAGTCACTAAAAGTTTGTCCATTTTCCCGAATATGCCCCACCACAGCGCGGGATTGGCTCGGAAATGCCACAAAACACTGTTTTTTCACCCCCTGACGCACAACTATTTGAGGTGCGTTTTTTTGGTCCCGAAACACGTTTTTTCAGATTTTTTTCCAAAAGTTAGCGCGAAGCCTGCTCCACACCCTTTCCCCTGACAAAAATAGTAGATATCGACAAAAAAATGTCGGGAAGAAGAAAAAAAAAAACGGTATTTTATTACAACCCCCTCCCTCTCCTTCTTCTCCTTCTCCTTCTCCTTCTCTCTCATGCAACGAGCTCGACTGCACATAGGTTTTCTCTCTTATTTGACGATCTGATTGAACACCACCACCATCCCCATTAACAACCACCACCACCCCTCCCTTCAGCAGATGGTGGGTTCAATGAGCTATAGTGGGAGGAGCTCTTTGGGATTGCCTGATGTGTCGCTTGACAATACCGCCCCGATGTCGCTTTTCCAACGGGTTGTCACGATGAATGGGAAGCTGAAGGGGCGCGCGCTGAAGAAGCGCCGCATTTTGGTACTGTACTTGGCCTTTGCAAATCTCTTTACGTTCTGGCCGTCTCTGGCGTTGATCGCTGCCTTTGCGGCCAATGAGACCAATGGCTATTTAGGGCATATGGGGCTGGCCCTTCTGTGCATATCAAACCCTCTCCTATTAATCTACGTTTTGCTGGGTTATGAGGTGTCAAACTTTGTTCTCGCTATGTACGCCTATGTCAGCGGGCTGGGCATATTAATGATGGACATTGTAGCGAGAGGGACGAAAGGGGCGGCATGGCAGGACTTCATCCTTATTGTCGACTTTTTATTGGTAATGCGAGTAGAGCAATTGTATTCCGTCGCGGTTGTGGTGTTTGTCATTTTGTGGATAGGGGTGACCTCTCTGGAAGGGGCCATACGATTTGGTTTGTACGACATCCCTGGGACGTTAACAGAAGAATACCGAAGGGAACAAATGAACAAATTCGTTGACTGCGCCACACCACCATGCGGAGTCGATGCTGCCAGAACCTCTTTACAAGCAATCTTTGCGCTAGGCGTCTTTGTGCTCGACTTCGTCGCAACCAGAGGGTTTGCACAAGAGGTTCTCACTGAACAAGCCTCCATGGAACGTACGATCACTACTGTACAGGATATCGCTATGCTTCTGTCACGGTATGACGTAGATAAAGTTACTTCAATTCTGACACGCAGTACCGACCTCCCAGCTGATATGCATGCGGCCCTTTGTACGTTGGAAAGAAATCTTCGGTCGTATCGACCGTACCTCCCTTCAGCTCTTTTCGAACAGATGCACCGTGGTGAAACCGAGCCGGAGGTGATGCACAACCCACTGACCCCTCCTCCTGGTATTGACACTGAAGTTGCTACCATCGCGTTCACCGATATCCGTGCATCTACGTCTATATGGGAGTCTTCCCCCAGCGGCATGAGAGAAGCTCTTGGTGTGCACAACACGGTGATCCGTTCTGTGATCCGGCAATTTAATGGCTACGAGGTGAAGACCATAGGAGACGCCTTCATGGTCGCCTTTGCCGCAACGCAGGAAGGGGTAAACTTCGCCCTTCACGTCCACGAGCGTCTCATCCACGCCACCTGGCCGGCCCTCCTCACCGAAGTCCCCCTCTGCACCCAACGTGGCTCTCTCTGGGGAGGCTTGACTGTTCGCATCGGGGTTAACAGTGGACCGGTTACTGTAGAGCAGAATGCGTTGACTGGGAGAATGGATTATTTTGGGCATACTGTCAATGTAGCGGCACGTCTTGAAAGCAAATGTACGCCAGGGGCGCTTGCCATACCGTATAGCATCTGGATGCAGGATTGCGACGGACGCGTTGCGGCAGTAGTAGGCGAGCCAGAGGCGTTGGTGTATCAAGGCATTTCGGATGACATTTTGGTGTGCCTTGTGTGGCCGGAGTCGCTAGGTGGGCGGCGAACCTCGCCACTGCACCACAACATGCTGTCGCACTCTCCAGAGACAAGCACCACTGCGAGCAGCCTCCGGAGGAGTGCCTCCCTCGAGACCCTCCTCGAGGTGCGCACCACCACCTCGACGGTCGGGGTAATCGAATTGGTGGTGGGAGACATCATCGGTTCGAATGCACTGCGTGCACTGAGCAATGGCCTGGAATTGCTTAACGTATCGCTGACACAGAGTAGTGGTACGTTGGTGACGGTGGTGGGTGGGTGTGTCTGTGTGGGGTGGAATCTTTCTATTGACTCGAAGGCGCATGCGGAGAACGCTCTCCGCTTTGTGCAAAGGTTTAGCTGGTCTGCAAAGAAGCAGCTGCTAGGTGCTGGGTTGGTTACAGGGAAGATACAACACGGTGATGTGGGGTCACGAACACAGCGTTTCCTCACCACAGTCGGCCCCTCCGTGAAGCGCAGCTGGGCCCTCTGTGAAGAGGCCTCGCGAGACGGCAAGCTGTGCCTCTACGCCCCTCCCCTAGGCATGACGCTGCCCCAGGCCGTCCGCGCATTCCTCCAAATGACAACAGGTGTAGCAGCAGGGGGAATCTACGAGTTAGAAATCACCGCAAAAGACGTTTTCTAAATTTTTTTTCAAAAAATAATCTCAAAAAATGGTGGAATACACGAGGTAAATGACATGAGTTGTGATTTCACATGGCATTTTATTTGTGATAATTACTTTTGATCACATCCCATTTTTTTAAAATGCAATTCACGTGTAAAATCACAAGTAAAGTCGTTTACTTCACCGTATAGCCCACTCGTGTGTATGTGTGTGTGGTAGGTGGGTATTTGGGAGAAGAGGTGGGTGTGGGTGTGCGTGTGGGTCTTTGGGGGGAGGGGGTGTGTTGGTTGTTCTCAGTGTGTGTGTCTATATCGGCAAATGCAATGTGAGTTTTTTTTCTAGCACTTCAGGTGGTATTGAGAACAGAACCCACCGAGGTGGGTTTTATGTGCGACGGTCCAAAGGTCTGCGGGCAAGAGGGAGAGGTAGCGTCCTTTTTGGTGTGGGGTGGAGGGGGGGGAGGGCAAGCGCATTGTTTGATTATGTTTAAAGGTTTATCTTTTCAACGTTCGTTTTCCGCTCTTTTGAGCGTACGAACAAAATACCACATTTTTTTTGTTTTTTGCACCCTCTTTGCCTTCTTTTCTTCTTGTTAAGAAAGAATGCAAATGAAATAAGTTTTTTGTTTTTGTAACGCAGTGTTGAAAACTGAACATAGTTACCATAATCGTAACGTAAAAATTGTTGACCGTAAATATGTTCGACCTTTTCAGGATTTTTTTTTTCTGGAAGTTTTGACCTTTCAATTCTGTGAACTGAAAGTATATGAATCTAACTTTTTTACGGTCGAACATCATTCCGATTACGGTAAAAAAGGACGACCTCCGTCTACAGTAAGACAACAAACACCGGTGGGGTAAAAATATAGGTGGGATAAAAACATCGGAGGGGTAAAAACTAAGGTGGATTTTGGAATTTCAAAATTCTAAGGAGGGTTTTTACCCCACCGATGTTTGTTGTCTTACTGTATATCTTTTAAGTACAATAGCCTTCGGGCGACATTGAGTACAGATCCTGCACTAGCAGGTGATTGTCGACACAACAAAAAAACCTACGATAGATCTGTCTTTATGCTTCCTTTTGATTCCTCCCCCCTCCCATTATAACGCGTCACTCAGGCAAATTGTTGACCACAGTCTAAATGGCTGCGGTCAACGGGAAAAAAAATATAGGAGTAGGTTAGTAAGGACAGATCAGTTGGGGATAATGTTGTTCAGTTTTTATGTTCTCTTCCGGGTTTTTGGAACAATATTTACCAATATTGACACATTCATTTCTCGGATCTCATGTTCATCTTTTCAGACTTTTGTTCTTGAAATCTACAGGTTCCTTTCATTTCCTGAAATTGCAAAAAAAAAAAAAAAAAAAAAGAAACTGCCAGTACTTCGGGGTGGTTCGATAACCCACCATTCCTGTGTATCCCAGAGGTTTTTAGTGGTTTTTGTTTTTTTTGCCTTTATTTCTTATACCTTCTATTCAGTAGAATAGAAAGTATCTGAAATACTTTTTTGTGATATCAGATACACTTTTCCCCCGGTGCCTGTGTCCATAGAGGCGTGTGCACTTTCAACTACCATTTTTTTCTTCCCCCATAATTTTTCAAATTACATCCCTCCGTTTTTTCCCCTTTTTGCTCTAAACAAAAAGAACTATGTATTATGATGGGCAATTATCACAATACAGCCCAACCACTATGTACCAAAAACCCTGCTTCTAATGAGCAGTTGCTGAAGGTGTGAAGGGGTTTTTAAAAAAAAAGACCACACAATCCGTGGTCCTGGAATCAGCTCTATAATTATCTATCCGTTTCATTTCTCCCCATTTTTTTTTTTTTTTTGCCTCAATTTTCATGTTTTTTTTCCCTTATATGAGAAGAAAGGGGCAGCGACGGTAGCTTTTTTTTGCACAACAAAAGCTACCACATTTCTATTCGTTCCAATTGCGTCAACTGTATTCTCTTTTGTAAGGCACCTAAGCGAGGCCTATGTTTGTCTTACCAAGGTCCCCTACTGGGGTGGGGGTGGGTGGGTAGGTGGGTGCACGACGCGCAGTCTCTTGTCATGACATGTCACGTGACTAGTGAAATACAGGGCAAGCAACCACTTGTCAAGGGCAAGTGGTTTGCTTGTCATTCTACATGTCATTTCACTGGTCTGACAAAGTGACTATGGCGTCGTGTGGGGGGTCAGTTCCCACGTAAAAAAGTGAGGATCTTGTACAATTTTTTTCGTTTGTTTGCAACACTCCGAGGGTTCGATAACCTGCGGAGTGTCAGTGTGACTGCGTCTTATAGGCGTTATTTTCACTCTCAACTCTTCACGTTGCTTTTTTGAGTAAAAAAAAAAAAAAATGGATATCACCTTTTAAAAAAAACCAGAAAATATGGTTCCTAAGAACTCAATTCAGCCTTCTTTGCATGCCAATAAAGTGCTCTCTGGGGGTTTGATAACTTGCGGAAAACCATGGTGAATTTGCGTGTGCACTTTTTCTTTTCAACTTCTTTCTTGAGTCTATCTCTTGAAGCAGTGATCATTTTTCCGTCTTTGTGCAATACACGAACCCGTTGGTTCATTAACACGGACACTCGCGTCTTTGCATACAATGCTGTTTCGTTTTTTTTTTTTTTTTTTGTGAGGCAGCAGCCTTTTTCTGGCCCTTTTGAAAACAGTTTTCAAAAAAAAAAAAAAAATGTTTTCTTTAGCTCTCTCCCTCTCCCTCTCCCCTCCCTCTCTGTAAGTCCGTAGGTCTTTTTCATCGTGTGATAACGATTTTTGTGAGTAAGGTGAAGCAACGAGAGAGAGAGACTTGGGTTCATCTTATAAACTTTTTTTTTTTTCGTTTTGTTTTGGTTTCTTTTACTGGTGCTTTTCGGAAATCGGTCAACGACCTGTCAATATCGAACCCTCCCGGAGCACCATTTTTACGGATAAATTATTTTTCTGCAGACTATGGTGTTCCGGAAACACCTGTCAACGACATGTCAATATAGGCCCCCTCCGGAACACCAGGCTAGCATTTCAATTATTTATGTAAGGGGCCGTCGATGAAACAGTTACGTGTTTGCACTTTCAACCCCCCCTTTTTTTTTGTTTGTTTCGTAATTTACTACAAAAAAAAAATACCACCCCACATCCCAGATGTGTTGTGCCATCACATCTTCCACTTTCTTCACTTTCTTTGTGCAGTGTTTCTTTTTTCTTTTGGAGTGGTGAGGGGGGGAGTCGATCACCCCTCCTCATATTTTCGCAGCAACATGAAATGGGCTAACTTTAGCCCAATTTGGAGGGAAAATAGCCGGTTATCTCGCAAAACTGGCCCTTCGCCTCTCTACTCTGGTTGGCAGGGAGGTGTACGCAAAGCGACCACTATCCCGGGAGGAAAACCCCTTTTTACCCCTTTTTAAAACACTTGCTCAGCCTGAAAAAAACCAACCCCCCCAAATCAATTTTTTTGGAAATTAAAAAAAAACACTGTTGTGCGAAAAAATTGTAACATCAGATTTCCCAAAGAGCCACTTACCGTATTCGTACAAAGTATCGACCGTAAAAAAAGGTCGAATTTCCAGAAAAATTCTGAAAAGGTCGAACATTAGTACGGGTCGATACTTTGTACGAAATACGGTATGTCTTTTTCGTAAGGTGACTAAGCACGAGAGGCTTAGGATCATCTTATAAACTTTTCTTTTCTTTTCTTTTCTTTTCTCTCTTTTTTTTCTTCACCTCTGTTTTGTCTACATTTGAAACAAAAATCAACAAAAAAAAAAAAAAAAAAAAAAAAGCCTATCGCAAAGAAAAAAAACCCATTTCAGCAACGAAAACTACTCTTTGCCAAACCATACGAAAACACAAACACAAACAGTTTGCCTATCTCCCCCTATTTCGTTTTTTTTTAAACAGAAACACAAAAAAAGCACTTTCAAAAAACAAAAACATTTTCAAACCCCCTCCACACCACAGAAAAAAATACCCCAATAACACACGATGCTGGCAGGTAACACCATCCTTGTGACGGGCGCGTCCCGTGGTATTGGCAAGGCAATTGCAGGGGTATGAACGACACAATTTTTTTACACACACACAAGGCGACTAAGCAAACGAGAGGCTTAGGCTTCCTCTTACAAACTTTATCATTGTTTTATACCAATTCAATTCATTTCAATGGTTCTGAGGTACCGCTGTACGTTACATGACTAGACAACGACACAGGCACACAGTCGAGGACTTTGTATTTCAAGCCCCTTTTTTTTGGGCCTCAAAGAAGTTTCTTCTTCTAGTCAGTGGGAGCGGCATTGCAGTAATAAAAATATATCACCCACAGAATATTTATGACACACCTTTACGCACAAAATTCCTCCCCTTCTCCTCTTTACCCTCACCCTACAGACCTACGCTGAGAAAGGCGCTAAGGTGATTATGTGCAGCTCTTCCATGGAAGGACTTGAGGCTGCCAAGAAGGATTTGACTGGCGACCTGGTGTGCATGCAGTGCGACATGTCCGACCCGGAGTCTGTGAACAAGCTGGCAGCAGATGTCATTGCTGAGCACGGCGGTGTCGACGCGCTGGTGAACAACGCTGGTGTGTACGAGAAGGGGAACGCGACGGAGGGAGACCCAGATGCCTGGGCGCGCATGATGCGTATCAATGTGGACGCACCCATGCGCTTAACACGCCTTCTGACGGAGAAGATGGTGGCGCAGAAGAAGGGTGTCGTGATCAACGTTGCTTCCATCGCAGGCATGGAGTCCATGTCCGGCACCTCCGCTGCGTACGCAGCATCCAAGCACGCCCTCTGGGGATGGTCGCGTTCCATCTACACCTCACTCCGCCACGCAAACATTAAGGTCATGTGCATCAACCCGGCGCTCACGTCAACCGATATGGTCAGGGCTGCGGGAAACCTCAATCACGATAGGATGATCCAAACGTCAGACCTCGCGCAGGTTGCGATGCTTCCGTACACCCTCTCCGCAGGGTGTGTGCCAGAGGAGATTACCCTGAGGCTGACTCTTAGTGCCTACTGAAAAACGAACCCTGATTAATTCAAAAAAGGGTGCGGTAACTCCCCGACGGAATAAATTCGATGGGGGTGTGATTGAGGGGTAGGCTTAAAGAGGGGGGTTTTTTTTTGGAAAGTGATTTCCCGCGTGGTGTCTGCGTGGAGCCGAATTTCACCCTATTTTCTTTTTTGAAATTAAAAAGAGAGAAGTGGTTTTTTTGTCGAATCTGGGCGTCCACGATAGCTCTTTTTTTTTTTTTTTTGTGTTTCACATTGTTTGGTGTGTGCGCCTGCACCCCCCGCTTACGGATGTATTCTCAAATTTTCTCTTCTTTCTCCCCTAATGGTGGCAGTATTGGGATGGGAGCCCACGCAAAATACATCACAATACATCACAATACACCGTGTATTGTGATGTATTTTGATGTATTTTGCGTATTCCAATGGACTCCCCATCACAATACTGCCACCATTATTCTCCCCCCCTTCAATGCAGTAGTTACTAGTTGGCGTCTCCCCGTAGGACGTTTCGCTATCAACTTCATTTTAAAAAAAACCCCCCCTCCAACCTTCTCGGCCTTCTCGGGGGGGTTGCTGAGGGTAACGTTTTCAACGCACGATTGCTATCTTTTTTTTTTCCCCTTCTGTTCTCGTGAAGGTATTTTTTACAAATAATCAAAACCCGCAACGTTTATAAATGCTTTGACGCGTTTTTTCGCGAAAAAAAAATGCGTTCAACAAAAATAAGGGGGGAAAAAATGACACCTCTGCCCCCCCTTCATATTTGTCTTACCCCCCTTCTTCGATTATTACTCCCAATTCATCTACGGCATATTCCAAATTATCGACTGTAATAATGTTCGACCTTTTCAGAATTTTTTTTCTTGGAAGTTCGACCTTTAATTTTTTACGGTCGATACTTTTGTAATTATCCTCTTCATTTTTTGGACCATATTAGTAGGTGAACACCATAGTACCATAGTACCATAGTACCATAGTACCATAGTACCATAGTACCATAGTACCATAGTACCATAGTACCATAGTACCATAGTACCATAGTACCATAGTACCATAGTACCATAGTACCATAGTACCATAGTACCATAGTACCATAGTACCATAGTATGGCTGGGGGTTTTATTAGCGTTCTTTTCTTTTCTTTTCTTTTTCTACCGACCTCTTTATTGGCAACAATACCAACCCATACTCAATTTCCCTTCTTCCTCTCTCTCAAAAACCCTCTGCAAGGCTACACCTATGATGCAGCGCACTTTAATAGCTTTGCTTCTATGCAGTGCAGTGGGTAGGAGTGAGGCACGGATTGTTGGCGCAGCGGTGCTACCCCATGGGGACTTTGTATACGACCCAAGCTTGGTGCACAACCAGAACGGCTCCCTCGAGCTTCACGAGGCTGCAGTGAAGGTGGGGAAGTGGCTCACCGAGGAGGTGGACCCCGATGTTGTCATCCTCACCACCCCTCATGGAATGGAACTGCAGACCCGCTATCTTATGTATATGAATCAAAACGAAACCGGGTTTGCATCCTTAGGGGATGACCTGCACAATACTTCTACCCTTTCTTATAAGGTCTTCATGAATGCCTCTGTGGATGTCCCCACTGCGACCCGCCTTCTCTCCGTATTGCCTAATACCGATGGGGTCAAAGGGTTCGCAGGAGGCATGACGCTCCCGATCTCTTGGGGGGAGATCATTCCATTGTCCTTTTTGAATGATAAGCTGCGGAGCAGTACTGTCCTGATTGGAATGCCGTTGAGTCGTTATAACCATAGTGTCGAAATGGTTCCGGAGCTTTTGGAGGTAGGTGCGGCCTTGTTTGATGCGTTGGATGCTGAAGAGAAAACCTATGCAGTGATCATCAGCAGTGATCTTGCGCACACTCATCTTGCTTCAGGCCCTTATGGTTATTGTCCATGCGCCGAGCCGTATGACCAAGCAGTTGGCAAATGGGCACGTGAACAGTCAAGATCAGCCCTCTTAGAGGATGCGGCAAAGCAGCAAGGTCTCGGTGCCATGTCCTGTGGTTTCACCGGATTGGTCCTGTTAGAAGGAGTGTTGGCGAAGGCGCAGTGGAGGTCGCAAAACCTGGCAAATTTTCACCCAACGTATTATGGAATGATGGTGGCAAATTTTAGCCGGATTTAGAAATGATTTTTATTGGATTTTTTTTAAAATAACACTCTCGCATTTATAAGAGCAAACCAATCCCGCCATTTCCCCTTTTTTTTTTACCACCTACTTTCCCATCCCCTATTCCCACTATTAGGAGGGTTGGGAACGCATACAAAAAACACACAATGCAATTTCATGAAACAAGCTATTCTGATGGAACCACGCAGAACACGCAGTATGGGAACCAATACCAAGCAGCACCCCCGCCTATGTATGGGGGCGCCCCGCCACCTGGACCGCCACCTGCTGGTCCACCACCTGCTGGGCCGCCACCGAGCGGTCCTCCACCGGGGATGCATCCACAGATGCACGCTGCACGACCAACGGGACCACCACCGTTTCAGCAGCAACAACACCACCAGGAGCATACAGGGTTCTCTGCTGCACCGTACCAGCAACAGACCCAGCCGCCGCCCGCACAGTACCCAGGCCACCCACCCCAAGGCCCCCCGGGATACCAACCGGAAGCAAACGACGGCCTCAACTGGGGCACAGCGGTGAACGCGATGGGTGCGATGGGGGCAATGAATGCGATTACCACTGCGCAAAGCATGGGGCTTGCGCCGGACATTCCGTTCTCAAGGGAGGATGCGGCGAAGATTGGGCGGGATTTGACAACGTGGTGGGGGTTTTTGAAGATGTACTTTCATGTCACGAACCGGTTTGTTTTGAACCGCTTGCGGGTGATTGCGTTTCCGTTCAGAACGGACCACAGACGGTGTGCGACAGACGCGAAGGAGGGCTACGACTACTGCGATGCGTACGACGACACGAACGCGATGGACCTCTACGTGCCCTGCATCGCCCTCATCACCTACGTGCTCCTCTCTGCCGGCATCATGGGCGCAAGCGGCGAGTTCAAACCCGAAGTCCTCGGCAGCCAAACCTCCTGGTGTCTTGCAGTTGCGTTCCTCGAAGTCTGCGTGATTCAAGGCCTCGCGCTCTCCTTTGGGGCAACGAGTAAAGTATGTTTGCGAGGGAGGGATACTGTGTTGATTTTTATGTTTTTTTTTTTAGGGGGGGAAATGACGTTAGTGGAAGACGAACCCTCGTGGAAAGCAGTGCAGTAAGATGCTGTGGAAGGTGATGAGAAGCACGCCATGTTTTTATAAAGCTTTCGTTTTTTTGTTTGCCTTTTTCTTCTCAAAAAAATGCAAACCCAATTTTTTTTATTACAGTTGTGGCTGGTGGATTCCGTGTGCATGAGTGGCTACAAATTTGTGGGTATCTGCGTGTGCCTGCTGTGCAGATATACACTTCCGTCGCCGTTTTGGATGGCCCCTTTGGTTTGGTATGTGTCCCCCCTTTTTTAGTGTAGCTGCTTCAATGCAACAAACGAACAACAACAAAAGAGACACAAGCAACTTTTACTTGCAATGAAGCGTGGAGACCACCACCAGGCATATTGCTAAGTACCGTTTTGCCTTTTTGGGCCAAAACTCAGGCAAATCTTCATAGAGTTTCAGGAGGAAGTGCCAAACTCATGCCCCCTCCAGATGCAATTTAACATCCAGCCTCAGGAACTGTGGTAGGGATGGGTTGTTTTTTGTTGTCTTTTTGAAAACTTGGTTGTATTAGTGTAGACACCCGAGGATGAACTCCACTATAGTACTTTTTTGTTTATGAATCTAATTGAAAAGGCGAATGTGTTCCTGTTATCATGATTTCACAACAAAACAATGTACACAGGTTCTGCGCCTGCAGCAGCTTCTTCATGCGCGCTCAGCTGCGTGAACACTTCAAGGAAGGACCTCATGTGGTAGCCCGAGCACAACCTCTTCTGCTTGCCTCTGCCGCGTGGCAGCCGTTCATCTATTTATTCCTTATCGCCAACGTTGTCGGCGAACAAGCTGTAACACAAGCAGCAGCGTAGAAGAGACAGAAAAAAAAAGGGGCGAGACAAACGCAGAGCGAACCTGCGCATAGATGATTCACGATAGAAAAAAAGAAAATACCAACAGAATGAAAATAACCCATGGTGGAGAATTCTTGGGGGATGGGGAGGGGAGGGAGGGGGGAGGGGGGACGGGATTAAAAAGACTGCCCTTTTCTTTTTTTGACAAAATGTTCAAGATAACTGTAAAAAAATGGGGAGATTTTTTTGTGGTTTTTGTTTGATGCTTTTTTTTTTACTGAACCGACTAAATACTGTTTTGAAAGGCTATTTTTTCCCCTTTTTTTGGAGAAGTCCTCTGACTTTATTGCCAAGGGAGGGGTATTTTTTTTTGTTGTACGTTATGTACATGCAACCTGTTCATCTCGTACAATAGTTTTCTTAGATGGTATGCGCATGGAGAGGTGCAATGCATTTTTATCTTTTCAACTTTTCTTTCAAAGTTGACTAAGCAAACGAGAAGGCTTAGGGTCATCTTAATAAATCTTTTCTCTTTTCTTTAGATAAGGTGACTAAGCACGAGAGGCTTAGGATCATCTTATAAACTTTTCTTTTCTTTTCTCTTTCCTTCAAAAATGCGGAAGCTATTACATTCCCCCCTCCTGGGGGAAAAGTCTACCCTCTCCACGTTGGGGAATAAGAATGGTTTTTTTTTTTCAGAGCAGTTTCGCTGCCACCCCCCCTCCGGTAAGGGCGCCACTAGCATAAGAAACCGAGGGGGGGTGGCAAAAACCCCTCCTCCCCCCTACCGTTACCACTGAAGAGTGCGAAAGGAAGCCAAAAAAAATAGATTCCTCCCCCTTTTCTTTGTAACCAACCGAGGTAGGCGTTGCCGCTTGGATACACAGTAATGGTTAACTTCTCGCTTGGTTTGCATCCGACTGTCTTCTGCAAAAATTTTCCCCAAAGAACACCTCTATTGAAGATACGTCTGGATACTCAGCAAAGTTAAAAGGCAATATTGCTTTCCCTTATCCTTTTCAGCTAACGTGCCTTTTTTTTTCGGGAAAAAAGAATATTAATCCCAAGCACCAGAGAGAACCTACTATTGTTTTTTCAAGCTGTTTTCATTAACCACTACCCACCCTCTCACTTCAGGGCCCATCCGCGCCCTTACCCCCTCTCTTCATCCCCATACACATATCTCCTCCCGACTATTAACCACCCATTTCACCCTTTTTTTATGGGCCCATTTCGATATCGAGCTGTTTTGTTGCTAATTTTAATTGCCGAGGTTTATGGATCCGATATTTGCTCGCGTGTTGTAAGGCAGGGTGTGGCGCAGGTTGGGGGGCGGGTCGGGTGTGAAGATGACGCCTTGCTGCAGGGGTATAGTGGACACCTTTGCAGGTCTTCTTTGGACGCAGATAGACGGGCGGAGTATACAGCACAGTGCATCACCCCGAGCTCCCCGCCTGCATGCGAAGAAATCCGAAGTGGCTGTGGAACCTCAGTTCTCGCGGACGACGAAAACATCCGGTTCCGCCTGAACTGTTCCTCCGGTGTCATGAAAGGGTGGAATCCACAGGCCTGCCTCGACCCAAATGGCATCGTCACCCTCGACATGATTCTCTCCTGCTGCAAACTCGATACCGACCCCCCTAAGGAATACCAATCGACAGAGTGCAGACCGTCCCTTGAGAAGGATTTCAAAATGTTGACGAAATTCGCTCCACAATGCGCTCCGGGGCTTGCGTTATCTGAGGTAGAACTGCATGTAGTGGACGATGTGTCAGAGTGTTCCAACCCAAAGCAGTTAGATCCAAATGGAAAATATGTCCGATTAGACTACGTATGCAAAAGAGTCACCCTCGAGGACCCTCTACCCATTGAGAACAACGATGTACCAGAGGAAATTGAGGAGGGATTGACCCGGCTTCTCCCCGCAGATGACCATAGCTTGACGAATACTGCTGTCGCTGTGGTGTTGGGTGGTGCAATCACGTTGTCTCCCGTTTCTATAGGCGCATTAGGTAGCTTAATGGTAATCAGCACAACAGAGTGCGTCTTTACCGGGAATGATACAAAGGTGGATGCGTTGACCTGGATGTTCCACCCCTGTTGCTTTCCGATAGGCGATTCGGTGCATCGGTACTATATGGGGGCGGTGGTGTTTAATAGTTTGTTGTGTGTGGTGTTCGCAGGGGTAGCCTATGTACTGCAATGTGTTCGGTGTGCGAGGGTGGGTGCGTCTGGGGTGTTGGTGGTGCCGGTGGTGTTTTTGTGTCCTGGGGTGGTCACGTCTGCGGGGGTGATGTCGTTTTTTAATAGGGATGCGCCGTTGGGGGTAGGAGTGGTAGGCATTACGGCGTTGGCGGTATCGGTGTTGCTTCCGTTTGTGTTGTGGAGGTGTGTGCTGCAGAGGCGTGTGTTTGAGGCATCGATGGTGGAGGATGAGGACAGTACGTCGCAGTATTATAGGTTTTTCTATGGAAAACATATCTGGGCGTCTCCGTCGTCGACATCATCGTTTTTGGATCTTAATCGAGCGTGGTTTGAAATGTACCGTTCGCCTCACCACAGCTTTCTTCTCTCCGAACTGCTTCTTCTCATTACGTTATCCATCTGTTCCGTCTGCTCCTCTTCTCCATCTACCCCGTGCACCATCAAATACGGGGTAATGGGAATAGCACTTCTCATTTTCTTTTGTTATCTGTTGAAATGCAGGCCATATGCGGGGCTTTTTCAGAATATCGTGATGTCTGTGGTATATATGTGTCTTTTAGGCGCAACACTGTGTTTGGGGGTTTCATTGGTAGTGTCTGGGGAGGAATCTGTTCCAAAAAAAATTGCGCGGATCTTTGCGTTGGCAGGAGCCTATTTGCTGTCGACAAAGACGATTATCGAGATTGTGATGCACTTTGTAGAAGGGCGTGCACGGAGGGCACGGTCCGCGTTTCTTGTCTCTGACACAGAAGATCGGACAAACGTTGCCAACGCTTCTGAAGGGATTGAACTCTTCTCTGAGTGCCTCGCAGTCTCTGCATCTGAAACCGACCCCTCATTAGGAACAAAACCACGCACCGTCGACAACTCCTTTACCTCCCCTCAAGAAGACCACGCCCTACCCCCAACCCCTACCCCCTCTGACTTAGGCAGAAGAACCCCGCACTTTAAAGAAAAGCTTCCTCGAGATTCATCAATAAGGTCATCTGCGACGCTGGACACAACAGTACCGCTTCTTCAGTTAGAGTTGCGGGGGGACCTGGGGGAGAGACGGAGGCATTCTGTTGCGTTTTCTTGTACTGCGGCGGTTAGTACTTATGAACCTCCACAGGAGGAGGAAGAAAAGGGGGGAGGGGAGACGTCACGGAGTGGTACTCCACCTTCCCCGGTGTGTAATATTCCGCATAGGCCGGAGGATTCGTTTTCTTCTCGGTCGTCGCCGTGTTTGAGTGATAATCTGCCGCCTTCTCTGGTAAGGTCGGTCCATCCGGTGAAAAGTTCGCGGTCGTTTTCGCATCCGGATGTATCAATGAATCGACCAGGCAGTATGATATCTAGCAGAAGGAGCACCAACTCTTCGTTTACCGCGTTAAGTACGTTAGAAGGTGGTGTGCGTCCGGCGTGCTCGCCAACAGCGGGGAGTGGCGTGCTGTACGATATGGGGCGTGGTGTGCCAGGGATTGGCTCGCCTGCTTCTGCAGGGTCGTTTAACAGTGCGTTAGGGTCGCCTTCACCGGCATTGCGGCATATAGTCGGTCCGGTGTCTCGTGCAGAACAGATTGCAGGTCTCCGGCAAACGCTTCTCTCCCCAATAACTACCCCAAAAGAGGCAAGCAACCACAGCCTGCTCTCTCCAGGGAAGGCTGCTGTTCCTGCAAGGCGTGGTAGTGCGTCGTTTGTTCTCCCTTTATAACGATTGTAGAGGGGAAAGGGTGAAAGGGTGCAAAGGAGGTCCTCTGTTAAGTCAACGCGTGTGTATGGTACGTGAGACATATTCAGCTTTCAACTTTTCTCTTTTGTTTTTTTTTTGGTACACTGTTCACAAGAGGGCTTTGTATTTCGAGTTATTTTTTTTTTTTTGTTTCAAAGGTGAGTACATAGGAGGGCTTCGCGAAAGTCATTCGTCTTACGAATTTTCTTTTATTTTGCGTTTTTTTTAATCAAAACATAACAACATCTTTTGTCTGAAAAAGATTGGAGGCAGCGCTTTTTTTGGGGCAAACAAAACGGAAACAAAAAAAAAAACATGCTTTTTGAGGTTGATTTCACTTTGATTCACACACACACACCAACACTCAAATTCAGTTTCACACTTTTTTCCACTTTTTTGTTTCGCCCGGCTTTGAGCGCACAAACAACCCGATCTTTTTGAGAGCAGGGATGGGGAAATGCCTGCATATTACGTTCATTAGACTCAACTGAAACTGTTAAGACAAATATGTCTTTTGTTCAGATGGGCTGATGTGAGAACGTAGCCTTGTTCTTTCTTTATGTTATCACATGCCTTCTTTTCGTACAAGAATGTATACTATTATGAAATAATGTCATCACAAAACCACCCAATCTCATCTTCTTCGGAAGAAGAGAAAAAAAGGAGGGTACATGTTACACCCTTCCATGCTTACTGTTTGCTAAAGTGGTAAGTAAATGTGTTCGTTTTTTTAATATGTTGTTTTATATGCGTCCACGATAAGACACATGCTTCGAGTTTTCTTCCTTCATTGTTTTTTTTTTTTTTTTTTGATTCTTTTTTGCAGATATACGGTGACTGCCGTCCAAGGCGTTTTTTACACTTCGACTACCATTTTGTTTTTGTTTTATTTGAAACTTGGTTGCATTTAGTGTAGACACCCCGAGGACTCCGCTCCATATATTTGCGCCATTGCGTTATGTAATCAACCCATTGGAATGGGAGAGGGAGGGGGGAGGAGAACGTTGTGTGTACACGGCGGATTAGTCAGGGGGGGCTATTAGTGATAAACTAGTGTTTATTACTGGTGTAACACTAGTGGTAAAACGCTGGTCATTTGGAAGAGGTAACGCTGACTAGTAGTCTGCCGTGTGAAGAAGGTACTGTGACCTCGTTAGGGTGCTGTTGCCTGTCGATTTTGTCGATTTTGTATGACCACTCTTGTGCGATGTAATATCATAATGGAATTATATAGAAACCCCCAGCCCCGCCCCCCCGCCCCGTCTGCTTCAGTATACCAAACTAATTCATTCCTTTGTTTTTTTTTGTGTGGAAACATGGAGAAAAAAATAAAGGTTATCTCTCTTTTGCGAGCTATCCTTGGTGGAAACTGAGATGATAAAAAAAAGAGGGGAGTTGCCTTTAAGGCCTGTGTCTGTCAGACCAACCTCAAAAGGAAATATTACATCACCCCCCCCTTTTTTTGGCTTGGTTTCTTTGGCATAAAATTCAATTTAGGCAATGCTCGTAAATTGCATTTTTTTTTAAAGCCAAACCAAGGTGTCTCAGCAAGACTTAGGTTCATCTTACCAGCCATCTTTTTTTCCCCCCTGTTTTTTTCTGTTTCTTTTTTTTCTGTTTTAGAGATCTTCATCTTTCTCTTGCGATCAGTATATTATTGATATCTTTTGTGTTGTGATCCGTTTTGGGTTTCAGTATTTATATTTTGTGTTTCATTTTGGAGGGCGGGGGTTTTTTTTTGCTTCTTCTTCACCCACCTCAAGATAACTTTTCCATAAGGAACATCGGGTTACCACTTTGGTGATTCCTTATCAGACCGCTTTGTTTTTCTTCTTTTTGTTTTTGTTTTTGTTTTTTTTTTGGACCAGCAATTTGCTGTCTGCAGTTTATTAGAGCAGAGCACGGATCGGGGAGAGAGAGGCTGTAATCCTTTTGATTCATCCCGACCCCCCTGTGTGTGCAAATCATTGTCAAACATAGTAGCAGACCATGACAAACTGAAACCCCCTCACCCCGCCTCTGTATTTTGCCTTTTCCCCAAAACCATTTCTGTGTCCGTCTACCTCTGGGTTTCTCTGATCTTATTTGCATTTTTTTTTTTTTTTTTTTTTTGCATTTTTACCGATGTCGTTTCGTCCACTTTCTGCTTTCACGTTCAGCGGATTTTGTTTACTTTGCGCATAGTACCCACAGCACCCCTCCACCCTCCCACACAGTGTAACATACATAAAAACATTTCAAATGCCCGCCAACCTGGAGTATGGACACTCAAAAATCGTGAACATGGTGGAGACGGCACAGAGGGGTTGCCTGCTCGACATCTGTATGTACTGTAGGTGTGACATGATAAACCCCGTCATGTTCAATGGCGCCAAAGCCATCAACTTTTTTATTGGAGGCAACCTGGCTGATCGTAAACGTGCTCTGAAGATGTTTAAACAGTACGCAGCGGATCTGCACAGACAAAACACATCCGGCCTTGACCTCTCCCCATGGGAGAAGGTTGATATTCAGCATGAGAAACACTTCGAACCGAAGTTCCCCAACAGGTCAAAGCTCGTTACTCTCTCTGCGTACGTGTACGAATGGGAGTCGAGGAAAAAAGTACAAGACGATACCTGGTTCCACGAGTACAAGCATTCTGTTGGAATGAAGGCGAAGGCGGAGTTAGAACGGCTCTGCAACGCCAACACACAGCTCTGTGCTGTCACCTTCAAACCCGATAGGACTGCCCAACTTGAGGTGGTGCTGGAGTGCGCGGATGCGGACGTCGCCTGGTGGGTAACACAAAGGCTATTCATGGATGGGGGCATTATGGACATGAGCGAATGTTGGTGTATCTGTGTGTTCAACGCTTCCCAACAGAACAAAAAAGGGAAATGGTACCCACAACAGCATCCAGAACCAGAGCAGGTGCAGGAGCAGGTGCAGGTGCAGCAGTTCCAACCGGATCAGCTGTTCGTACATACCCCCTACCAGCTGTGAGTTCAGCATTTAAAAAAAAAAAACAAACAATAAACAAAAATACCCTCCCCATTTCCCGTTTCGCGTTTTCTGTAATCAGACTCTCTGCCACACCTTGGTGAGACGAGATGTCTGTGTCGCAGTATTATTTTTTTAGTGAAGATGTGTGTGCACGAGAGGCACGTTCATCTTACAAGCTTTATTTTATTCCTTTTTTCATTTTCATTTTTCTTAAACTTTTCATAAAACCCCCTTTTCAAAAAGTAGTGGCAGAGTACGCTCTTGTCCTATAGCTCAACAATTTTTTTTATTTTTTCTTCTTGTTGCAATGCTGGTACTGGACACTAAGCAAACGCTGTTTAATTAGTGATACGTGGACGCCGTCAGTTTTGACGCCAGCTGCGTCACAAGGAATTATCAGTACCGAAAGTTTTATTTTTATTTTTGTATGAACCAATATTTTTGCATATTTTACCGTTTTTTTTTATTACCATTTTGCTTTGTTCAAACATTTCGACCAAAAAAAGACGCACAGCGGTCGATGTGTGTTAGTTCTTTATTTTTTGTGATAACGTCACTCTACGTGTCGTCATTGTTTGTGTTTTTTTTTTTTTACCACTATCATCTTGAGACTAGCGGTGCACCAATCAATGGAGACATTCATTTGCAGAGTGGCAGAGGGATGTTGCATGCACGTCTTGGAAGCGGAATGTTGGTGTGATTCCTTTTTTGTTTTCCGTCACCATAAAAATTCTAGGAATTTTTTTTAGTTTTTCCGAGAGTTGGATGGAGCATGCAAAGCATTTATTTTTATTTTTTTGTGTAGTTTTATTTTGATAACAGTGCAAAGAAACCAAGAAATACAAAAACAATGTATTTTGACATTTAAATTGTGACCACCCCTGGACACCAGGTTAAGGAAACAGGATGAGCGCTTCATTTATAGGTGACTAAGCACGAGAGGCTTAGGGTCATCTTATAAACTTTTCTTTATATCGCCCCCGATGATTTATGGGACAATTTCAGTACCCCGGACAAAAAAAAATTCAAAACAACTTATTGTGCCGCAGGCATACATACTCGGGAAAGGCGAGTCCCTTAAACAATTTTGGAAAGCCATTCGGCTACCATTCGGCAACAGCTGCGTTGCCGAGTGCCCTGCCCCTGATCACATGATCAGATGTAAACCACGAAATGGACGCAGGACTGCATGGTTGGTTACACCGTCATTGTACCAAAGGTACAGTGTTCACGAGAAGGCTTTTGTATTTCAAGTCAAATTTATTTATTTTGGGACAATTAGTTTACTTGCAAAACTTACAAGATCAAGGTCCATTTCCCACATCTGCCATCTCCTCCTCACGGACTCCGGTCCGTTGTCGCACCCGACTTATAGGCTACGACCGATGCGCAATCTTCACGCATCCACGTTACACGATGCTCATGCTCGAACACCACATAGTACGTGCCAAAATTGCGAACACCGGCTGGGGAAATGACATCATCCCTGGCAACACTTCCTTGCGCAAAGCCGTACAGCTGATAGCGCGATACCGATTGTGATAAGGTGACTAACAACGAGAGGTTTAGGTTCATCTTATAAACTTTTCTTTGGGAAACGGGCAGAGGACCCCCAACTGGACCCTACAACACACAGGCCTAATTACCCTGTGTTCGCAATGATCCCCGTTCATCTGGCTGATGAGTGGAAGCGGGAGTAGCACATATCAGATGTAAAATATCAGATGTAAACCACGAAAATGGATGTAGAACTGCATGGTTGGGTGTCCACCCCGGTACAGCCGGTCATTGTACCAAGGTATACTGTTCACGAGAGGGCTTTTGTATTTCAAGTCAAATTTACTTACCCCCTGAAAGCCTTGATTCCCATAAAGTAACGCTTACCCTGTACCAAAAAAATACGAAGGTTTTTTGCATTATTAAACCTAGAATTGACCCCCTTTGAGTTCTCCCCCACCCTTTTTCTTCATCATTCATAACCCTGAGTGTCAGTGTCTGCGTCCCAGAGGCGTTTGCACTATCAACTTCACTTTCATCTCACCTCTGGTGAACACACCTCATCCCGCCTGATTTGAGAAGTTAAACACCACCAGGCCTGGATAGTACTGGCGTGGGTGACCAGCTGGGAAGTCCGGATACTTGAATCCTTTTTTTTTCCTTTTCGACTGAGATGCGTTTTAGCACGTTTCAACTACTATTTCTTTGTGGGTTTGTTGGTTTGAGGACATAACCCACTTCCATCTGTACCCCGCGCCTTGCGCGCCAGCTTCACTTTTTTTTAGGTTTCCTTTTTACATCTTCTGTTGTTGGCCGCAGGGTACTTGTGCTTTCATCCGGATGGCTGGCATCGTACGTGGGTCAGTCGGAGGTGCCTGCATTAATAACTTCACTTTTTTTTATGTGTTGCACGAGGCGGCATTGGCTTCCTTCTATAGGTGACTAAGCACGCGAGGCTTAGGTTCATCTTACAAACGTTTCTTCTTGTTCTGTTAGTCACCTTAGCGAAAAGGTGGCTGATCATTAGGTAGGTAGTTAGGCTCGTCTTAGCTATCTCTCTTCTTTTTTAAATATATGTTTCTCTGGTGCCTTAAGCAAGCATCGGGAAACCTTCATCGTCAGGCATGATTTGATGATGTGCACGAGAGGCACATTCATCTCTCAAGTTTTCTCTCTTTTTTTATATTTTTTATTTGTCCCAGTTCCTGATCATCGATCAACTGATCATAAAATTTTACGATCAATAGATCGATTTAACGCGGAACCTGGGCAGCCGACGAGGTCGCACTTGCTTTGCGTCGCGGGTGTGGTGTGTATTCTAACTGCGACGCACAAAAACAGAGACAGACAAGAAATGTTCTCACTACTCTTTTGAGCTATTATTACTCATATATTATCATTCGTATCGCCATATTCGCTATTCTTATCAAGAGCTACACTGTCACAAGAGGGCTTTGTATTTCAAGTCAAACTATTATCCATTGGTACTAGAACCTGGACTGGGCGGGTAACCGGACTCCGAGTCCCACCATCGAAATGGATATTGGGAACGCATGGTTTCCACCCGTCGTTCAGGTCACGCGCGCCGAGGGTAACAGTCACGAGAGGGCTTTGTATTTCAAGTCAAATTTTATTTAGTTCCAAGACACGGTGTCTTTCTTGATTCTTTAATGGCCCCTTGGCTGCGATAATATGTGAATAAACACGCTCACTGTGGGTGGATGGGGATGGGGGAGGGGTAATTTAGAAACGTTGATAGGGACTACTCATATACACGCCGTCGAACTGGGCTACGTAGATCAGCAGGGGAAACAGCTTCGGAGATGGGAACGATTCTGACCCTCGCCGCGCATTGACCCCGCTTCTGGGACACTTCAGATCGAGGCGAAGGCCGTCGAGGACGCAAACAGGTATCCGCGACGATGGCGTCATGGCACCACGAGAATCTCTGCCTGCCGCAAGCATCTCAATCGTCATCAACACCATCAACGGCCCACCTGACATCATCATCTGCGAGGAACTCATGAACCTCCCCGTCACGCTAACGACAGCCGTCGCTCGACTCGGCAGGGACACTGACAAGGTGAGAATGAAAAAGGCGCGAATGGCGTTTGGAGCGTTACGAAACCGTGAGTGGAGCGTCACGAGACCGACGAAAAATGGAAAAGACGAAGCTCCAGCGAGGCGTAGGTCGCTTCTGTTGATGGTTGGTGGTGTTGTCAATCCTACATCGTGCCTACAAACGTACACCAACGAAAGCTATATGAACCCACCGACAGCGCAAGCGGAGTGTATATGCGATGATCGAAGACCACAAGCAGCGTGCCGAAGATTGAGTCGCACACCTATCTGGCGAAGGCGGACCGTACAAAAAGTTCAACACGTCGATGTTCGCGCAAGGCTACTAGGATGGTCCTATACACTTTGACCGCTCAAGATGAACAAAGAAATGAAGTTGACAAAAAAGGGGGAGGGAAAAGGAAGGGGAGGGGAAACATTGAGGGATTGATGGGGCTCCTCTTTGATGAACCTTAGGAACTTTTCTGGATGAATGCAGATAATTTCGGAGTTTTTCCCCCCCTTCTTTTAGGGAACCGGGTACAGCGTACTCTCAAAAGGAATACGAAAACTACGGGAGGGGTTTTTTTGGGTTTTTGGGTTTTTGGGGTACCTACGGTACGTTCAATAAACCCGGTTTGGAGTTGAAATGTTATATTGTTTTTTGGATTATCTTCTTTCCAAAACGAGGTTTGGGTACATTTGGTAATCAGCACTATATGCCTTCTGTTCAGTAGAATAGAGAACATTTTTGAAATAAGATGAGATTTATTGCTTTCGGACAATTAAAAAAGCCCATTCTTTTGACCTTGATTGGCCCAAGAAGTCGCTGAGCGACGTTGAGTTCCGTGTCGCATGTTGTGTACCGTGGCTTCGCCAGAAGCTTTTGGGTGCCATGTGGTGATGGTCGCTCGCTTCTTCTCAAGCATCTCCAACAATGCCTCAAGGCATCGTGACGCACCTCCGTTGGAGGCCTGGTAGGGCTCGGACCTACCTAGCAGTTTTCATCAAAATGCTCGAAGAAAAATATCAGTTTCGAAAAAAAGAGGGGGAAAAGTAGGGCAGCAGTCTTCGGACAGGTGAGTAGCGACACCTCCCTTGCCAGCGATAGAACCCAATTCAAAAAAAAAAAATGCGCAAATTCCAGAAAAAAAAAAGTCCTGAAAATCTGATTACAGGGTTTCCACGATGTCAAAATAATAATAAAAAAAGATGAACCCAAAAAAAACGGATAGCTGCGATTATATATACAGACACAACCCGATCGGTTCTTCGCTGCCGTTTTTACACAGACGGTATTCTCACACGGTGGAGTCCACCCGGGGGGGGGGGGGGTGACTAAATGGGGGGGACCTAAAGGGGGACTACAGAGTCCCCCTAGCAGGACTATGTAGTCCCCCTAGGCATAGTGTGCATACGAACATTTTGGTTCGTCGACGAACAAAATGTTCGTCGGTTTGGTTCGTCGATGTTCGTCGACGAACAGCGACGAACCAAACCGACGAACAGGTCCCTGCACGACGGTGAAGTATGTTACATTACAAATGAAGTTACTCGTAACGTTACAAGTGAAAAGCCGTTACAAGTGGACAAACGAAGATGAGATCCCGTGGTGAAAAGTCACGTAGACCGCAACAGGTCCCATACAAGACGGTACGGCTGTACCGGGGTGTATTGACGAACAACGACGAACATCGACGAACCATTTTTTTTTCTTCCCCAGGACGAACATCGACGAACATTTTGTTCGTCTGCACACTATGCCTAGGGGGACTCTATAGCCCCCCTATCCGACACCCCAAAAGAGTCACTCCCCCCCGGGTGGACTCCACCGTGGCAGCGCAGTGCGTTGCCACAACAAAAAAACAAAAAAAAAAAAAAAAAAAAAAAAAAAGTTAACAGCGTTTTGTATAGTGGAGTTCATCCTCGGGTGTCTCACTAATACAACCAAGTTTAAAAAAAAAAAAAGTTTTCTTATGAAAAGAGGGGTTTTGGTCACTGTTCCCCCCAACTTATGATATTGCAGATTCAACGACAAAAAAAGGCACCCTCACTTTTTACAACATTTTAAACAACCCCCCCCATTCATGCTACCCCTCTCTTAAGAATTCTGTGCGTTATCTGCTTCGCTGTTGCCTACCCGTAAACATACGATTTCCTTGGGCACGGTACACAGTCTCTTTGTCCATCTCCTTCCTTAAATGGCACAAACCGTGTCATTTGCTTAAACGTATGTTTTTGGGGCAAGTCTTTGTTGCTGGTCAACACCTTAATAAGCAAAGTCATACAGGGTTTGAATACCCTCACACGGATGCCCCCCTTAGGGGCGGCTCTTTCTCTCTCTCTCTCTCTGCTCAGCCATCTGCTTCCTTGGTAAATAGAAGACAGCAATGCTACATCCCCGCGTTCATTTTCTCTTGGTGGCTAAGCACCGTCTGACCAGCCGTTCTTCCTTTGGATGGCACAAACGAGGTCGGTGTGTATTTGGGGTGTGTATGTGCATTCGTCTTTAGCTTCTTCCTTCTGTGGGTGACTAATCATGTGAGAGGCTTAGGTTCATCGTACCGGTTTGTACTTTGTTAGTCTTGGCAAAAGGTGGCTGACCAAGAAGCCATCGTCTTAACTGTCTTTCTCTTTTAAAAAAAAAAAACTGGTTCTCTGGTGCCTTAAGCATCGGGAAGACTTCGGATTTTTTTATTGGTGATGTGCACGAGAGGCACATTCATCGTACATGTTTTCTTTTTTTTTTGTAGTCCACCTGGGGCAGCCGAGGTCGCGCTTGCTTATGCTGGTATCTCTCCAAGGTCCAAGATGCTGAAGATAATGAAGGTAGGCACCAGCATGATGGATGAAATGCTGTTGAAGGTATTCAACCTGCGGAAGGATCTTGCGGTGTGCCAAAAGCTGGGTGCAGTGTTCGCGAAGTATGGCGGGTACATACTTGAGCGACACACACAGGGAAAGTGCGGGTTGAACGTCATCCTGGCATTCCGAAAGCCGTGCACCTGCGCAGTGTTTCCGCTATGAAGATATGACCCAAAAAATCTTCAAAAAAAAAAAAAATCTGGGATTTTCCCGTTTTTTCCCATGAAGATATCTTCATGAGAAAAAAAAAAAAAAAAAAAAAAAAAACACAGAAAAAAGGGGAGGCAGGGCGTCGCGCGCGCGCGAAGCGCGTCTTATCCCCTTCCTGGTATCATTGTGAAGAGGATATAGCGAGGTAAAGTTTCAGACCGTGCCCCCAATTCCCTCAATCTTTGCACCATTTGACAAAGAGTGAGAATAAGGGATCGACAAAAATAAAAAAAGTAGCGTACCGTGCGCCTGCGGCGCAAAACTTATGAGCGGAATCCCACAGCCCTCTACCATAGTTTGTCTGTAAAAATGGTTGTTTTTAAGTCACAATTTTTGAAATGTTGCGTACCGTGGCTTCGCCAAAAAGTTTTGATATTATGACCGCCGTTTCTCCCTATACTGAGGGAAGGCAGGCGTAGAAAAAACATGAGAAAAAGGGTTGGTTTGGTTCTTGATGTACATTACCATCCCACGTCATCATGTATTTACCTGAAATGGACGGACCTTTTCGCGCGGAGCGCGAAAAAATTTTTTTTGACCCCTTTTTGGACATATCTTCATATCTTCACGGTTTTGGAAAAAAAAAAATTTCCATGAAGATAAGCGGAAACCCTGCACCTGCGAGATAAAAAAAGGTGCGAACATGGTGCGACACCTGCAGATGTGCGGAAGGCTGTTCACGAGAAAGAGGAAGGTGGGACGACAAATGGAAAGATGAAGTTTAAGTACGACATAATTCGCGTCTGTTGATGATTACAGCGTACCTCACGAACGCAGACGATGGTACGCCTGCCTCAGAGCCAGACAAAGACACACTACAGGCCATGGGAGAAGCCATCAGCAGAAGGATGGGTGGTAGTGGCAATCCTGCATCGTGCCTGCAGACGTACACTAACGAAAGTAGTATGAACCCACCGACAGCGCAAGTGGTGTTCATGATGCAGTTCTCCAATCCGCATAAAGCGTTCACAGAGCATCAAAATCAGAGGTTTGACGGCACTGAGATGAAGCAAGGTTCGCTCATCATGCACCGCCACACAGGGCAGCAGTACAGAAAGCGGGAGTACTACCCACCCGCAAACCGCCCTGTCCGCACGCCACCCTCATCGAAGCCACCCACGCCCAACCAACACCGCGATGCTCCCACACAGCACTGTTCTGCACCATGCACATCGCAGGGTTACGACCACACAGGGCAGCAGTACACAAATGGGGAGTACTACCCACCCGCAAACCGCCCTGTCTGCATGCCACCCTCATCGAGGCCACCCACAACCAACCAGGCGTGTCAAGAGACGCACTGGGATGAGCACTGGATGATACGTTTTTGGATGCCGAGCTGGCATGGAGGGTGCTGGGGCTTCCGTTGGTAAGGCTTTTTAAGCATTGGTCGCACGTTGTACGCAGGCACCACAGAAAAACAAAGGACTCCGATCTGGAGGAAATCAAAGGAAACCCACATCGAAACTATAGCACTGGAGGTTTGTGGGAACAAGGACTCGCTGGAGGAGGTCTTCGTCAAGGCGCTAAAGGAGTTCATAGAAGTTGTGGATGGAGACAAAGGGGATATGGACTTCATCGCCCCCGAAAAGCTACCATGCACTCAGTACAACGAAGTACGCTCAGAAGCGCATTTGGCAAACCTGAAAAAGCGCAAAGCCTTCTGGGTGGCCATGAATGCACAAGATGTAAGAGTTGAGGTCGAAAAGTTCACACACAGCTACACACCAAGAGAGAGCAGCGAGTCGCTGATGCAGCAGACCGGACTCAAGAACGAAGGTTTGGAGCACTGTTTTGAGTGTTTCGACTGTGCCTGTCGTGTATTCAATTTTGAGTTAGGAGAGACCACCACGGCGGAGAGCGCGAAGTATGTGTACGGGCTCTATGAAGACTGCATAAAGGAGCTGAACAACTTGAACGGGAATGAAGAGGACCCTTACCACAAAGCCAGGGTACGTTATGCGGTACGAGAACGGGGACAAAGATCACCTTAAAGGTCACCTTCAGCAACCTTCTGCAACCCACACCTACGGCAGCACACGTCAGCCGAGGTCGCATATTGCTTATATTTTCACACCAACCAGACTTCCCCCATCACTTCTTGCCCCTCCCACAAACACATGGCAGTGCCACCGCAGTCAGTGCCAGATCCCAAACCGACTATGTCAACAAACCCCATAGATAGGATAGATGCCGACGAGGTTCTGCTGAAGGTGTTCAGCTTGCCGTACAAAATGGCAGCCTGTGCATCACTTCAGCCTGTCCTTCACAAATACGGCGGGTGTGTGAGTGAAATCCACGCCAACGGAAAACATGGGATGAACGCCATTCTCTCCTTTCCAAGCACAGCAGCAAGCCAGATGAACAAGATCATCCAACAGGTGAAGCACATCATCCCGACACCCGAAGGCGGAAAGTGTGTCGGAGTGGAAAAGCTTCCGCACAGCTACAAGGCAGACCCTGCAAGGAAGAAGGCAGATGCAAGCAGGCGCCGCTCGCGTCTGCTGATGTTCCCTGTGTTCGTCACAAAAAATGGTTCACGCACAATGGTGAAACCAGACTACCTTTTGCAGTTGAAGCTTGCCTTCGCCATCAGAGACGAGATTGCAGAAACGTACGTAATCGAACCGGATGTGTGTCAGGTGAAGTACGCTGAAAAGCACAACGCACAACTGGAAGTCATGCTTCAGTTTGCTACCCCAACAGAAGCATTGATGGTACGTCAAAGACAGCTGATAGACGGCACTGAGAAGAAGATCGGCTCGTTTGTCATGTACTGCCACACAGGACAACAATACCAAAAGCGTGCATTTTATGCGCCGTCTTTGCCAACACGACCAAATGCATTTGCTCGCAAAGACTCACCGTCCAGCAACCCTTCGAACCCTCCTGGTTTGCAAAAAGGTGCGACTGAAAACTTTGACCTAGATGAAGACCTATCTTTGAGCAACGAGGCAATGTACAAAGACGATGCGTTGGAAGGTCAATGGGACCCGATGCAGCACATGCCCAACCCACAGATGCCAATGAACCCCATGTTCATGCCAGGGTTTCCATCGATGTACACCCCACCATTCCCTGGCATGCCCCTGCCCCAGAACATGGGCATGGACATGATGGATGCTCAGAACATGATGCACATGCAAAGCATGATGGAGGCCCAGAACATGATGCATATGCAAAACATGATGGCCCAGGGTATGATCTTACCGGACATGATGAACCCTCTTGGCATGATGAGCCCTCAGGACATGATGGCTGCCCAAGACATGGATGTTCAGGACAGTCAGATCGCTGAGGACATTGCAACGAGCCCCCCTCAGGACATTTCAACGAGCCCTCCGGACGTTGCAATTAGCCCGCCTCTGGACGTTGCGGCGAGCCCTCAGGATGTTGTCTCAACAACGATCCCCGACGACAATATGCTGTTGGCACACCTCCTTGCAGGTCAGCCTGACCTAGATGCCGCGGACGGGGAAGACAGTGAGGACGAAGATAGCGAGATGATCACGTTCCTCCCCGGCAGAGGCTTCGAAGACATGCCACACCTGCTCGAAGGACAGTCGGCGCCGAAGGTTGAAAAAAAATCAAGCACTGCAGACGAAGCGGATGACGACGA
The DNA here is from genome assembly GCA_964035575.1 of Rhynchopus sp. YZ270_cl-10. Taxonomy (NCBI): domain Eukaryota; phylum Euglenozoa; class Diplonemea; order Diplonemida; family Diplonemidae; genus Rhynchopus; species Rhynchopus sp. YZ270_cl-10. The sequence goes on from OZ037931.1 coordinate 260,873, forward strand.
AGTTCAAAGAACACTGCTGAGTTTGTTGGTTGCCGAATGAAAGAACAACGCCCTGCAAAAAAATTTTATCGACTCTCGCGGAACCTGATTCCTGATGAGTAATATATTTGCGCGAAGTCCATTCGTGACCAAAGGTGGAAAAATCAGTCAAGCACTGAAAAGACGAAGCTGACGATGCGTTTTCAGACACTGTTGGGTTTGTAAGTTGCCGAGTGAGAGAACAACAACCGGACCAGCAACACCAGAACTGAACGTAGTCCACAAAAGGGATCGAGTGTCGCGGAACCTATAAAGACATTTGGAATAATCTGTCAAGGTTATTAGGTTTTTCCGCAGCCCACAGACAGACTCGACCGATTGTGACTGTTCAGTCAATACAAACGGGGGATTTATTGCAGCATTTTTTTTGGTTGCGCCCAGAACTACATTAGCAACAAGTATGCCAATAAATATATAACACAAGAAGGGGACCTTGCCTTTTTGTTGGATGCTTTCTGCGAGCATCCTTCAAAATCTTGTTTTGTTGTTTTGTTTTTTTTGTTTTTCTTCTTTCTATTACCCAGGGTTATTGTCTTTTTTTTTTCTCTTTTTTTATTCCGCAAAAAAAATGGGTGTTTTAAATGCTCTTTTTTGAACCGGACAAAAAAAAAAAAAACTACATCTTTTTCTTTTCCTACCACTGTGCGTCCGAGGAGTTGATGTACGGGGAAACTGTGGCCATTTAGACCGCAGCTTTTCTTAAATCACTCTCCAACAGATTTCTCGGTCGAGCGCAAAATCACATTGCCGCGCTTGTACCAACACTGCTTTCTCATTGATACGAGAAAGCATTCTGTGGAGGTAGGAAATGTTTCTCGGAAGGCTGGCCAAGCAATGTGAGGGCTGGAGCCATCCTTCCAACTTTTTTCTTCTTTTCAGGGATGCCTAAGCAAATGAGGAGAAGCTTGGGTTCATCTCATAAAAACACCTTCTTTTTTCTCTTTTTGTGGCGTATGCATGTATCCGTAGACATATGTGCGCCCTTTGTTTGCACTATCAACTTCACTTTCTTTGTTTATCAAGGTACATAGGTAGCCTATGTACCTGGCGACTTTTTAGAAAGCTGCAGTTACAGTCGACGAAGTTACACTTGCTTTGCCTGGGTGGATGTGAACGAGAAAAGTGAGCACCATCCAATTTTGATACACTGTCACAAGAGGGCTTTGTATTTCAAGTAAACTTTTTTCTTCTCCTTGATGTCGTTTCTTTTTTTCTCTTTTTTTTTGAAGGTAACCTAACATGAGAAGCTTAGGTCCTGTTATTTTTTTTTGAACCCAAAAATCAGCGTCTTGTCCAGGTTTCAAAATTGGGGGGGGGGTCAGTTTGGGTTTTTGTCAGCACTGCTGACCAGGGAAGACATTGAGGACTTTCATTTCATTTTTATTTTTTTTGCGGAGCAAAAAAATTGGCGCCGCAGGCGGAAAAACAAAATAGGGGTACAGACTAAAATTTCTTTTAGTAGCACCAAACTAAAAAAAAAATTTTTTTTGGGTAAAAAGCCAAAGCAACCTAGAGAACCTACCAATTTTTCGGTTTGACCACCTTTTTTATTAACCCCCTACCCTGGAAAAGACGATGACCAAAAATAGTTGAAGTTGAAGCTATTTATCTTGGGCGAACTTAATCTACCCTGTTTTTTTAGAAAGATATTGCGTTTTCATCTTTCAAAACCTCCCCATTTTGCGTTTTTTTTTTCTTTTCAAATGAAGTTGGGAAAAAAAGGCCGAAGGGGTTTCTCTGCAAAAACCCTTTACGGATTTTGTTGATCTAGAAACCCCTGGGCTGCATTTAAAAGAAGAAGGAGAAAAAAAACCAAGAAAAAAATCCTTCTTTTTTACAAGATCTTATCTTGACAGTTTGTGTGTGTTTTCCCCCCAGAGTAGGTTGTACCCCTTTGTGTTAAGGCTTTTCTTTATTATGCCGGGGGTTTTTTTTTTCTCGACTGAGATGCGTTTAGCACGTTTCAACTACTCTTTTCGAATAGTTAGTATGGCAGCGTCCGCGAAAGACCCCCCCCTAAAGCTAACATCCATGCTTATTGGTATTTCACTAATTAAAATTTTGGTATTTTATAAGATTTTTTTTTAAAATGAACTCAGAGTTAAGTTTCTGAGTTCATTAAAAAAAAAATCGGTGAAAAATTCCGAGTAGGTATTAATTTAGATAGGAAAAGCTATGTCAACAGCTATGTGTCCCCTTATTTTACCTGTAAATACTAAGGATATACAAGGAAATCCTCACAAACACCCATATAACCACCCATAGAACAACACAACAGGGGGAAATGTAATCAGCAGCCAAAGCATTCGCTCAGGAGCTGAAAACCCGGCCTTTCCGAGGCCTAAAAAACTTCGCCGAGCTGCAGGTGTATGCAGGGGTTCACTGGCAGGGGGGCAAAGGGTGGAGCTGGAGCTGGATGCGCGAGGTGTGTAGCTCGAAGCATATGTCCCTCCATATGCAGAAGACAACCACCAGGAGAAAAGGGGCGTCCGCCGTTTACTACTCCTGTAGTTGCATCAGCGACACCCTCAGGAGGACAGTGACAGCGAGACGGAGGAGGAAGAGGAGGAACAGGCGGACAATTGTCTGTAACTCTTGGAGAGACTCATCACTGAGGTCAATAGGGTCACTCAAAAAAGGGGGTTTTCTGCGAGAAAGTCGACGTCGCCGCAGACGACCCGGAGCGTGAAGCTCTTTCGCGCTCTATTTAGAGTGTTCGGAGGGGACGACAAGCCTCCACCCCCCTTTCCTACCCCCTTTTTGATAATGGGTTTAGAGACAGATATTAGTGAATTCCTTCCTATATCCTTAGTATTTACAGGTAAAATAAGGGGACACATAGCTGTTGACATAGCTTTTCCTATCTAAATTAATACCTACTCGGAATTTTTCACCGATTTTTTTTTTTAATGAACTCAGAAACTTAACTCTGAGTTCATTTAAAAAAAAAATCTTATAAAATACCAAAATTTTAATTAGTGAAATACCAATAAGCATGGATGTTAGCTTTAGGGGGGGGTCTTTCGCGGACGCTCCCATATGAAACAACGTTTCAACTACTCTTTTTTTTTATATGGATCTTGTGTGGTGTTTTCGTCATGTACAATAAAAGTTGTGGGGAACGATCATAATCTCTTCGTTGAGTGTTGAGTCGTTGTGGTGTGCAAATCCCTACGATCAGTCTACACTGAGTACAAGTTTTCAAAAAAGGAAAAAAAAATAAAAGAAAAAAAACACGCACACACACACTGACAAATTTCCAAAGGAAGTACAGTGTGTCCTGCAGGCTTTGTGATAGTTTGCCCCCCCTCTGATCTCCCCCCTCCCATCTGACCCCCCTCCCCCCCCTTTTTTTTTCAAACACGACGGTCTAGTAAGGGGGACTACTAGTATTAGTACTAACGACTAGTGTAAAATACGACTAGTGATTCTCGGTGGGATGTTAAGTGAGGTTTCTTCTTTTTTTTTCAAAAAAAGAAGAAACCTCAAAAAAAAAAAAAAAACAAAAACAAAAAAAGCGTGGCATGGGGGTGGTGCCGTTCATTTTTCAAAAAAAAAATAATTAAGGAGTCATCGGGGCGTGGCTGTGTTGAACCCTGCAGCGCTGCAGTGTTTGCACTTTCATGTTCTCGTTGGTGAGTTTGTTGGCGTTTTGGTATTCGAGATGCCAGCTGAGATTTTGGGTGTTGAGAAATTGGATGGAACTTTGTACTGCAAGAGTTGCAGTGAGGTTATTCATTTTCAAAAAAAAAAAAAAGAGCCATCGGGGCGTGGCTGTGTTGAACTCTGTAGCGCTGCAGTGTTTGCACTTTCATGTTCTCGTTGGTGAGGTGTTGTTCGACGAGGTCGCACTTAAAAGATGTTAGTAGTTGTTTTGGTATTTGAGATGCCGTTATTTGGAGTCTTGAGAAATGTTATGGCACTTTGCACGGAAAGCGTGGCATGGGGGTGGTGTCGTTCATTTTTCAAAAAAAAAAAAATTAAGGAGTCATCGGGGCGTGGCTGTGTTGAACCTTGCAGCGCTGCAGTGTTTGCACTTTCATGTTCTCGTTGGTGAGTTTGTTGGCGTTTTGTTATGAGATGCCAGCTGAGATTTTGGGTGTTGAGAAATTGGATAGTACTTTGCACTGCAAGAGTTGCAGGGAGGAATATTCATTTTTCAAAAAAAAAAGAGCTATCGGGCGTGGCTGTGTTGAACCCTGTAGCGCTGCAGTGTTCGCACTTTCATGTTTTTGTTGGTGAGTTTGTTGGCGTTTTGTTATGAGATGCCAGCTGAGATTTTGGGTGTTGAGAAATTGGATAGTACTTTGCACTGCAAGAGTTGCAGGGAGGAATATTCATTTTTCAAAAAAAAAAAGAGCCATCGGGGCGTGGCTGTGTTGAACTCTGTAGCGCTGCAGTGTTCGCACTTTCATGTTTTCGTTGGCGAGTTTGTTAACGTTTTGTTATGAGATGCCAGTTCTACTAGTACACAATAGTAGCATAACTTGTCGTGCTACTATTGTGACTAGTCGAGCTACCAAAACCACTAGTCGTAAAACACTGGTTATTTGTACTAGTCACAGTACTAGTCGTCCCCCTCACTAGACCGCCGTGTGCCAGTAACATCCCTCTTTTTAAAATTCACGAATCCGGTGTTTTCCAAAGGTTCACAACCAAAACCGTGTTTTTTTTTAAATAGTGGATATTTAACTGGCATGAAAAAAAACACGTGTTAGTGAAGTCTTTTTTATTTTATTTTTTTTTTTTATAAAAAAGGTCTTTCCTAACCCGTGCATAAACATTAAAAAAAAAGAGAGTACGACAGAATCTTCACAACCACCTTTTTCTTCTTCTTCTTCTTTTTTTTTTGGAATCTCTCTTTTTGTCCCTCTCCTATTTTTCTCCTTTTCTGGTGTGGCTGAAGGGGGGGGTGCGAAAAAGTGTGATAACGTGCTATTTTCTGCTATTTTGGGGTCTGGATTTTGGCCGTGGTTTGGGCTTATGCTAAAGGGAGGTGAAATGAGGGAGTCCTGACCCCAGCCAGTCCCCGAAACACCTACCAAAGACGCAGGACAACTTTTTTTCGAGTGACGACGACGATATTACCTGGTCACATTTGTGACTAGTCACACGTGGTCACATGTGACCAGGTACCCAGACCCACGCAGTGGCACCTGACCTCAAGTGTGAGTGACATGAGGGAATGACTGTGTACCTGTGCACCTACCAAGTCGCATGACGACGGGTACAGCCGGATATTGTGGACAAGGAGTGGGAGGAGAGAGGTGAACTCCCGACAACCCGGCGGAGGGTTGAAGAAGATGACCGTGATGGAGATTACATCACTGTCATCATCTCCTCGCATTGTTTTTGATTCGGTTTTTCCACCATCCACCCAGCCACCAAACCCCAAAAAAAAACCCCCCCAAAGTGTGATAAAGTGCGATATAGTGCTATTTTTTGCTATTTTCTGCTATTTTCTGCTATTTTGGGGTCGTCAGCCACACCATTTTCTGTTCTTTTCACACACCCCCTACAGGATGTACACAACACACGTTTCTTAGGCTGATTATATCAGATCACATGGAGATGTACTGCGAAGGGTTGGAGGCTGCAACCAAGACACGGCCACGGTACTTGGCGATCCCTTCCCGGGTGAGGGTGAATGACTCTGGCACACCTCACTGCCCTTCTGAAGGGTCCGATGTGACCTCTCCGTCTTCGTTTTCGTCGTTTGCGAGCCAGGTCATGAGCTTCTTGACAACGTCTCCAGAAAAGTCACTCGACCCAAACCAGCTTGAGGCGCTTGGAGCAGCTGACGGGAAAGGGATATTCGAGACACAAAGTGTGTCTGACTCCGCATCTGCCTCCTCCGAACCCTCCTTCGAAAGACCAGAGGAGAGAACGTCGAAATTGGTGTTCCCTGTTGACAATTCCATCACCATAGAGAATGCGCACGCCCACGGCGTTTCGTGTGCAGTGTCTTCCTCCTGTGGAAGGTACATCTTCAGCTGCGGGGGGGACAAATTTGTGAGGAGGTGGTGCCAACAGAGTGGGGCGAGTAGAGGGGCAATCGAAACGGCGCATGCGATGGGTGTGCAGAGGTTGGTGCTTGCGGCAGACGGGGCTCGGCTCTTTGTGTCAGGAGAGGACCTCACCGTTACAACCATCCGCACCGACACATTCAGACTGGAACACCACTACGTTTCGCAGGCATTCCCTACAACGTGCCTCGATGTTTCACCCAACGGCACCTGGTTTGTCAGCTCCTCAATAGAAGGATGTGTACGGCTCATTAACGTTGCGACTCCTGATGTAACCTTCAGCTGTGTTGCACCAGAGACCATGTCGTTGCTATGTGCGAAATTTACTACAGAATCCACCTTTGTAGGTGGGAACGCTGCGGGGGATGTGTACGAGTTTGCGTTGCAGAAAAGTCTTAGTGTGCAGAGAAAGCTGTTGAGCCACGAGGCAAGCGTGTTTTCGTTGTGTATTGGCGCAGAGGTGAAAGGGGATATGGCGTGGTACAGTGGTGACAGATGGCTCTTTACATCAAGCCCAGAGCATGTGACAAAATCGCACGCTTCTGGTGTACCACATCTCACCATAGGGGAAGACCCGACCTCAGCGCACAGTGATAGCATCTTCAGCATCTGCGTTCTCCACGGAAAGGTGCTTTGTACAGGGAGTATGGACAAAACGGTGCGGCTGTGGGACACCGAAAATGGGAGTTGTCTTGTGGTACTCGAAGGGCATAAAAAGCAGGTCAACTCTGTCTCAACGACCCCACAGGGTGGTTTGCTGTCAGCTTCACAAGACGGCTCCATTATCTTGTGGGGCTAAAAAAAAGGAACCCATTTTTTTTTTTTTTCTCTCAAATAATACGCACAAAAGGCACACCTCTCAAGGTTTCTTGGGGAGGTTGTGTTAGCCACCTGCGGTTTTCACGGATATTTCCTGCTGTGACTAATGTAGACGTGCAATTTTTCTCTTTTTTTTCTATCTTTTTTCTCTCTTTTTTTTTCCCTGTAAAAATGTGAATGTGTACAGTACCCAGTGAAAAACACAGTTATTCTTTTGCTTTCCTCCTCTTTTTTTTAGTTCGCTGTCTTCTCTCTGCTACCACCCGAAGCAGTTGATTTGTTATGTTATGTATCTGGTTTTTGAAGCAGGCTGGTAAAAGGGGGGGAGTCAAACGAGGAAGGGGCCAGCAGAATCCTGTTGTAATGCGCAATACCAAAGTCTGTCCGGGGGAGGTTTTATTTTATTTTATTTTTCTTTAAAAACTCCGTGATGGCGCATATTGCGTTTGTATTGCAAGGTTCCGTTAGCTTTTTTTTTTCGCTCTCTTTTTTAGGTGACTAAGCAACGAGAGGCTTAGGTTCATCTTATAAGCTTTTCTTTTTTTTAAAGATTGTATACATCTGAGTAGAACGTCCTTCTCTTTGAGAGTATATGAAACTAATTTTTTTGTTAATTTTTTTGAGATATTTGGGGTTAGTTTTTCAATTGGGAACATTTTTTGATCCCTCTTCCGCTCTCAATTTATTGAATGCATATGTTGAAATACTTTTCTTTTTTTGTGTTCACCGTTTTTGCGCGTGGCCACACTGCGTAAGCGGAGTCCACGTGGTTCGTCACGCTTCTAGCTTTACCCCGTTTCATGGTTGACACTGTGTGACACCACCTGCTTCCCCCCTTGGAATTGTTGCTGCATTGAAGTCATGTTATTCCTTCAACCTTACTAATGTCCTACAAAGGTATGTAGAAAAACAAAGTATGCTGAATACTCAATCTTCCCGGAAGTGTGCGCTAAATAAACGGATTGTTGGTGTTCCTGGGACACCTGTCAAGGACATGTCAAGGATATGTCAAGGAAATGTCAACATAGGCCCTCCTCCGGAACACCAATTATCAAAAAATAATAATAATGAAGCGCATCTCCGGTCGATACTAACCACAAGATTTTCCAATTACAGACTAGAGAGAAAATAGAAAATAGTGTAACACTTCTTATCCCCCTCTTTTTTAAAAAAAAAAGGTTAAAATAAAACGAGCGAGCCCATAAGGCTCTTTCATGTTCTAAAAAAGAGATTGTGTGCGGACAGCAAGGCACATTCATCTGTTAAGTTTTTCCCGTCAAGTTTATCGTTTCCCTAACAACGTTTTCCCACCTTTTTTCCTTTTTCCTTTTTTTTTTTTTTTGTATAGTTCTTTACGAGAGGGAAATAGAAATGAAGGAAGGTGTATGCTTACAAAAGGTTTTGGGGTGGTTATTTTTGTTCAACATCATCCCTGACAACAAACTTGTAGAAACCAGCGCAGCTGAAGCTGTGCGATAACGAATATGATAAGGTGACTAAGCACGAGAGGCTTAGGATCATCTTATAAGCTTTTCTTTTGTTCATACCACAATATTATTGTGGTGTGAACAAAAAAAACTATAGTGGAGTTCATCCTCGGGTGTCTACACTAATACAAACCAAGTTTTCAAAAAAAACAAAAATATGGCAGTTTTGCCTGCTCTGGAAGTAGGTCTCATCTCAAATCCATTTGTGTATACACCATCCCGATGAAGTTTCTATTTTGTTATTGTTGTTCGAATTTTGAAATTTTTGACAGGGTTTCGCCCAGGACAGTGTGTATGTGTGTGTGTCCGTGGGACCCGTGAAGCTTTTTTTTCGAAAATTTCATTCGAACGTCCTTTGTATGCTTTCTCTTCTTTAGAAAGTATATGAAATTGACTATTTTCAATTTTTCTTCATTTTTTTCTTTTTTGTTTCCCTCCCTCATGTGGAGTATTCGAGAAACCAGCGCACACGCCACTGTTTAGATGTTTTAGATATTCTGGTGACGACTATTTCCAATCCCGATCAAACGCACTTGCAGCAACCTTATTCACAACAGCTTTAAAAAAAAAGAAAAAACAGCTGCGCTCAACGGGGGAAAATAATCTTCTCAAGTCACCACGGATCAACTGGCGGTTAAACAAAGTCTGATTTTTTTTTTTTGTGTCTTATTTTTGTTCTCCCCTTGAGGTGAACCTAAGCACGGCTTAGGTTCCTTTCCCCCTTTCCTCCTTCCCCTCTGATTTTCTTCTTCTTTTTTTTTCATTCAGGTCCCTTGGCCCGTGACGCTTTGGCTCATTTTTACCATCCCCCCCATGATAACCCAGGTGTGCCCAAGATATCCACTCAATTTAGAAGGTTTCTTTGTTTGTGAACTGACACTGACAACACGAGGGTGAAGTAAATAATTTTGACTTGTGGTTTTACCGTTGTAAGCTAGCGATGAAACCACAAGTCAAGTTATTTACTTCACAGTCGTGAAGAGGTGGATTTCCCCCCCCCTCGTCTTCAGTATCCCAGTATCCAAAGCAGACAGAGAAGCCAGCATCGCTTTTTCAGGTGACTCAGCATGACAGGCTATAGGGTAAGCTTGCCAACCCTTTTTTTAAAAGTATCTTTTGGAGATATATGCACCCCTTCTGGGTACAATCATCTTTCAAAAATTGCGTTTTTTTTTTATTGTTATTGGTGGGAATGGTGTGCTTGCCACCTGAGTAACCGGTTTTGTTGCTTCTCTTTCCCCTCGTGTGAATCCTATTTTTTTTTCAGAAAGTGTCAGACAGCTGCATGCTGTAAATTCTGCCCAAACTGACTTACTCCTGCATCAGGATTACATGATACCCACAAAAAATAATCACACACAGTGAAGATTTGTCTATATGGCAGCTACACTACTCCAACAAATTCAGGCACTCCGCTAGGTACTAAAGTTCTGTTGATTGTCAACAGAACTTTTTGAAAATGGGGAAAAAAAGAAAAAAAAAAAAAAGTTCTGCTAAGTGGTTCAGACCCGTTCTACCTGTCAAAAAAGCTCAGGAGAAGAAGATATGGAGAGGTGAGTGCTCAAACGTCCCAAAAAAGTCAAAATCGGGCAGGCCCTTAGGGTGGTACTTTTTGCTGGTCAGCGGACCAGCAACCCTAGGTATTGCTGGTCCGGGTCTAAAAAAAAAAAATAACAATAGATTTTTTTTGAGATTTTTTTTTGAGAATCCCACCAGAACAGTCGGGTGTGTCACAGATGCAGAGACCCTGGGGGCTCAAGGGTACACCGTGGGAGACCAGAACGCGACTCAATTGGTCAAACGCCGAAGGAAAAGGAAGCATGCAGCATGGCGAAATAAAAAAAGTAGCGTACCGTGCGCCTGCGGCGCAATCTTGCCAACCCACCTTCCTATGACATAGTTTGACAGTTAAAATGTGCCATTTTAAGGGAATTTTTTTGAAATGTTGCGTACCGTGGCTTCGCCTGGAACCTTTGGGTGCCATGACCGCCGCTTCTTTTATAGATGTACTGAGGTTACTGATACGAAGGCTGACACCCACTATGGCTTGTGGTTCACCCTCCCCACCCGCCTTTCACGATTTTGTGCATCAGAGGGGAGAAAGCGCGTCACCTCCCTACAGTGGCAGGTTTTTTTACCACTGTGTGCTTTTCACCTGTTTTTTGCATTGACCAGCAAACCGGGTTTGGACCAGCAGTTGGCGGCTACCCCCCCGACCACCCTAAGGCCCTGAAATCGGGCGTTGGTAAAAAAAAAAGTTGCGTACCGTGCGCCTGCGGCGCAAGCATGTACCCCACCAACGTGGACCATCAACAGAATATTTTCAAAATCGGAAATCCTAGCGGAGAGCCTGAACAAATTATCAAAAAAAAACAAAAAAAAAAAAAAATGGGCTTTTTCTTCTTTTGGAACTCTATCATCCTCTATCACAGTTAATTTTTTTGTTTTCCCTTCTTCTTTTTTTTTTCCTTCTTGCTTCACTCATTCACTCAAAAAAAAACCCCCCCATTGGGCACTGCAAGAAGAACGCGGTGCTGTGTATACTGCACGTTAAAAACTTTCTTCCCTCCCTTCCCCCCCCTCTGTGCTTGCCAAGTGTAACGAAGACAGTGGCCCGGGTAACGTGCTAAATACCGCGATTTTTTTGCATGTTTTTTTTCTTTTTTTTTTGAAATGCATTATCTTTTGCTTGCATTTTCATGCAAAAGTCCTGTTGCTTTTATCATGTTGCCGTTTTAGCATGATACGTAACAAGGAACATAGCACGTTTTCCCGGGTCACATGGTCACCGTGAACACAATATACCCAAGCACAGTGGGGGTGGAGGGAGGGAGGGAGGGGCGCTGTTGATTTTCGTTGTTCAGCCCTCCACACACCCACACCCACCCTCCCCCCCCTCTATTCCCTATCCTTCCCCCTTCTCACAAAAAAAAAAAAAAATACAAAATGAGTAGTGGAGCTCACCCTCAGGTGTCTACACTAAAATGCGAACGTTTTCACTTTTCTTATTCTGAGACTTCCTTCGTTACAGGAGGTTCTGTTTCTCCCCTGAAGGGGTTTTCCCCCCTTTTTTCTCTTTCATTTAGCACCATCTATACCTTCCTTTCGTCAGAAACGAAATGTATATGAAACAAACCTCTTTCAGTGTACCTTTCTGTGTACCTTGCTCTTTTAGGTGAATGGTATTTCCTTTTGAGGGATATCTACCTTAGGTGTTCTTGCAATCATTCTGATATTTGTCAGAAAAAGTAACGTGTCGTGCTGACATATGACGTCGTGTTGGTGACTATAAGTATGAGAAGTTTGCTCATCTTGCGACGTGCTCTTTTTTTTCTCTCTTTTTTTATTCCTACAAAGCTTGCTTTAAAGGAGAAATAGTATTTACCGGGTACGGTCGTTCAATCAGCCCTCAAAACAAGGAGGATTTTGTGCAAAAATCAACGAAAACAACTTTACCTACCCCGATCCTACTATTTTTTTGGTAGTTTTGCAGATGATAATCCCCCTGCATTCACAGAGAGGCGTTCGCACTTCCTCTATCATCCATTTCGGTCTCAGTGTTGAGGTATCTGTGAAGTGCCTCCTCCCAGTTGGGAGACGAAATAGATGATTGGGATCTTTGCGTTTTTTCGTGGCTGCTTTTTGTTAGCTTTTTATTAGTTTCCCTTTCCGCCTTTCTGCTGTGTGTGTTTTTGGGTAACGTAGTCGACTATGAGTGGTATTTTTTTTTTTCGGTTCGACCCTTTTTTTTTTTTGAGCTTCATCCGGATGACTGGCAACGTACAGTGTCAGTCAGAGGTGTGGTGTACCTGCATCAATAACTACCATTTTTTTTAAAAAACTTCGAACTGCCTTCTTTTCGTTTAGAAAAGAATGAAAAAATGAAATAATTTTTGCTTCAAACAACCCATTGTTGTTGGGGGGGGCTTATCATGCGAGTCTGGGTTCTTCTAACAAATATTCTCTTTAGGTACACTGTTCACGAGAGGGCATTGTATTTCAAGTTTTTTTTTTCTCTTTGCCTATCTCTTCTATTCAGTAGAATAGAAAGTATTCGAAAATTTTTTTTTTGTTTTTATGATGCAACCCCATGCGTTATGCGCTGCCACACTTGGCCGCATACAGACCTGCCAGGTTCCTGGCTTCGCGCACCCCCCTCCCAAAAGGAAACCAACCTCTCCAAGGTCCGGACAGATACCGTTCTGTGTATCCCGTTCACTGGAGTGATCGGCATCCTGGGGGTGCGCTGCGTAAAGGCAGGCGGGAAAAGGTTTTGATGGATTCAAGATTATCCAGAGTTTTTTTCTTTTTTTTTTTTTTCGACTTTTTTTTTGAGCAGTCAGGAGTCATCTGGTCACCCCAACAAAGCTATTTTAAATGGCTGGCATCAAAGGTGGAAAAAAAAGGTGTGCGTCCAACCACGGTTTGCCTCCCTTCAGATGACACACTGTGCAAAGTACTCATTCTTGCGACTCTTAGTCATCCCATATGACCTTCGCTTTCCTCCTTTCCCAACCCCATACCTGTCCAAAGGGTACATGTTCACTATTGTTTTCCGATCTGCACTATTCAAATGACGGTACGTACGTACTGCTTCGGGATAACAATACAAACCTGCTGGGGCAAAAAAAAATGAAAATAATTGGAACCCCATCTGCCCCCTTTTTGAGACCCCCTCGTGGAGAGCTACAACACATTGATACCGCACCTACACATCAACCAGATTATCCCACCTACACCCTCACCACCAACTCCGTCACCACCGACTTCATGTCCATCATGTCAACAGACCCCACAGACGTCCTGCTGAAGGTGTTCAGCTTGCCGTACAAAATGGCAGCCTGTGCATTGCTTCTGTCTATCATTCGGAAATACGGCGGGTGCGTGAGTGAACTCCACGCCAACGGAAAACACGGGATGAACGCCATTCTCTCCTTTCCGGGCACAGCAGCAAGCCAATTGAACATGATCATCCAACAGGTGAAGAAGATCCCGACACCTGCAGGCGGAAAGTGTGTCGGAGTGGAAAAGCTTCCGCACAGCTACAAGGCAGACCCTGCAAGGAAGAAGGCAGATGCAAGCAGGCGCCGCTCGCGTCTGCTGATGTTCCCTGTGTTCGTCACAAAAAATGGTTCACGCACAATGGTGAAGCCGGACTACCTTTTGCAGTTGAAGCTTGCCTTCGCCATCAGAGACGAGATTGCACAAGAGTACAAAATCGAACCGGATGTGTGTCAGGTGAAGTACGCTGAAAAGCACAACGCACAACTGGAAGTCATGCTTCAGTTTGCTACCCCAACGGAAGCATTGATGGTACGTCAAAGACAGCTGATAGACGGCACTGAGAAGAAGATCGGCTCGTTTGTCATGTACTGCCACACAGGGCAACAATACCAAAAGCGTGCATTTTATGCACCGTCTTTGCCAACACGACCAAATGCATTTGCTCGCAAAGACTCACCGTCCAGCAACCCTTCCAGCCCTGGTTTGCAAAAAGGTTCGACTGAAAATTCTGAACTAGATGAAGAGCTTTCTTTTTCGTCCAGCAGCCCGGATATTGCAACGAGCCCAGACTCTTCAACGGAATTGTCCAGCTGCGCTGATAGCACTTCATGTTCTGAAACCCCCAGCAACGGTGACTTACAGGTATGTTGTTACCCCACTACCCCACTACCCCTGTGGGCACAGAGGTGCTTTTTGTGCGTCATAAGAAACTTGAGTGGCTGCACATCTGATTTGGAAACACACTTTGCCAAAGAAGGCCAAGCACGCGAGGCTGAGGGTCATCTTACACACTTTTCTTTGATATTATCAGCACGTCCCCGAGGGCTGTGTGTTGTGTGTTTTCCCTGCCAGTGTCAGGTGCATGCTACCTCTGCCTTGCCCAGGATATGCACTCTCCGTAACCATTCACCACCACAGAACGCCGGTCGGACCTACTACCGCCACCATCCCTATGACACTGACTACAATTTCATTGTCTGCAGCCTTGTTCTTTGAATCTTGGTTATTATACCAGTTACTTCGTTTTACGCAACACCAAATTTACCAAATACATGCCTTGTTTTGAAGGCTTTTCTTTTCTTTTTTGTAGTTGTGTGTGCACTGGACCTCGAGGAGTCATTCAGTTCCCTCTTTCTTGGAGGTGTTCTGTTCGACTACGTCCTAGTGCTCCCACCCCTATTTTTTTTTTATTGCCTTTTTTATTCATACTGTGGGTGTTATAACGTTATCATAACGTTATAACACCCACAGTATGTTTATTGCCTTTTTTGCTTTGTTTTCTTTTTTTTTTTTCTTGTTAAGATGTGTGTGTGTATGTGCACGAGAGACACATTCATCTTACAAAAAAAAATTTTTTTTTTGTTGGCTTTTTTTCTTGATCGTTCCCTATCCATCCCACCCCCCTGTTTTTTTCTCTCCCCTCACAAATACCATTCCCCTTTTTCAAATCAAGATGACTAAGCACGAGAAGCTTAGGTTCATCTTAGAAACCTCATTTTTTCCCCTTTCGGTATTCACCCCCGTTTATTTCAATGATCACTTTTTGTTTTCCTTCCCCCACCCTGTTTCTTTGCATCATAGCTACCCCCCGTACCGGCCTCCGTTGATTCGCTTATGGAGGTGTAGGTACTAGCTACGGTCCTTATGATTTTATTTTATTTTTTTAAATGGGTGCAGAGGTCTCACTGAATAGTTTAAACGGGACGTTTGCACTTTCAACCTTTTTTTTTTTTTGTCTGAATTGATGATGAAAATACTTTTTGTCAAAATGCAGGGCCTTTAACCATCGACTACTGTCTACAGTTTTGTCGAAGTAAAAAAAAAAACTTTTTTTTTTTGGCCTCATTTTGGCCTCCCCGAGCCCGCGCACGCTTCGCGCGCGCAGGTGCAGCAAATCACAGAGAAGCTCTCAGGAGTTGATACAGGTTTTGGTCATGTTTGAAAAAACACAGTCAGCCAAAAAAAAAACTTTGCCTGTCCCACGCACGTGTATTTCAACACAACCAGCCTTGGTAGCTTTGTAGCCACTGGTGATCCACAATCCGTAGTGGGTGCCACAGTCTTCTTATCAGTAACCCCAGTACATTTATACCATAAACGGTGCGGTCACGTCACCCAAAGGTTCCTGGCGAAGCCACGGTACGCAACACTTCAAATATTGCGCATAACATTGCGCTTTGTTTACAGACAAACTCTGTCATGGGAAGGATGAGGTGCAAGCTTGCGCCGCAGACGCACGGTACGCTACTTTTTTGCTTTCGCCATCCTTTTTTTTCCCTCCTAAATTTTGACAAAAAAAAGCGTTTTGTATAGTGGAGTTCATCCTCGGGTGTCTACACTAGTACAACCAAGTTTTCACAAAAAAAAAAATCTATAGTGGAGCACACTCTAGGGTGGCTACACTAATACAACCAAGTTTTCAAAAAAAAAAAAAAAAAAAAAAAAAGGTTATCGAAGTTAAGGCTTAACTTCGACGTTGAGGGTCCTCAAAATCAGGACAGTAGAGATTGCACAACTGTGGCAACACAACCGAAGCAACTACACTACTCAACAAATTATTATATTAAAGGGGACCCAATACCCGACACATACATCCGTTTTCGACAAACTTTTCTCTAATTTTTTTTTTTGTCGACACGAATTCATGTAACAAGCTTCTCTCTGTTTTTTTTTTTTTTTCTCTTTTTGCTTAACCCTCGGAGGTCACGCGGTCTCCCTTTTTCACGGAGCAGTCAGCCTTTATTCGAGGCGTCTGCACCATCAACTCCACCTTTTTCAGTGCCCTGCGTCCGCCGATGAAACGGTGAGGCGTTTGCACTTTCAACTTTTTTTTAAGGTGACTAAGCACGAGAGGCTTTCCAATGTTCAAAATATTAAGTAATCTAATCAGACTAAGCACGAGAGGCTTAGGATCATCTTACAAACTTTTCTTTTCTCTTTTTTTGTCTCTCTCGGTACTCCCTCTCACGGAGTTCACGTGGTCGACTCCAACTTTTTCACACCTTTTTATTTGTTAAGGGTCAGACCACACATCCAGGCACCCACAAGGATATGATGACTCAAACCTCCATCATGATAGGTGACTGCGGGACATATGACCATATATGCAACTCTGAGGGAATGCACAGAATACTCTGTTAGTGAAACAAGAAAACGAGACTGGGGTTAGGGTTTGGGGTGGGGTGGGTTTTTGTTATGCTACATGTAATATTTTTGTGAAGATGACGAGGTCGAGATTCATCTTTCTTTCAAGGTGACTAAGCACGAGGCTTAGGATCATCTTACAAACCTTTCTTCTTTTATAAATGATGTACACGAACAAGATTCTAAACTATTTTAGGACTGATTTTGGGCTTATTTTAGGACGGGAGATTTTTCCCTACTAAAAATGCTTAAAATGTTAGGCAGTCTTTAAAGTAGCCTAAATTCTATTCTGTGTGCAACAGCAATGAGGTCGCACTTTCAAACCCTTAAATTCGGGTTTGTTCCTCTATTATTTTTTTTTTATACCTATTCTAATTGATTGATGGTTGTGCACACAGTGTGCATGCATCGACGTTTGATTTGGGTATGTTTTGTATGTGAACGCTTCGGCATTTACAATACTTTTCTATAATTCCGCACTTGGTATATATGATGAACCTCCGGCTGGTGAGCGGAGTTTGCCGCGAGGTTCATCACCCACCACTAAAAAAAAACACAAAAAAAAAAAAAAAAAAAGGAAGGCAGGTGAATGGCCTGTTAAACCTTGTAGCAGCATTGCAGGGTGAAACGGTGTACAATGGACATCAATGCTTTCAACTTGCAACCCCACCGATCCCCCCCGTTCTCCCCTCTTCCCCCCCGTCCTTTTCTTGACCATCTTCATCTGTGGCAACTGTTAGTCGAAGATGTTATTGACTGTTGCAAACAGAAGAAGAAGGTTACCAACATGATATGAAGTGATCCCACATGAGTTGTATATAGTTCATGTATCTGCACTACCCCAAGTGGGTGTGTAAGAAAGAAAAGCACACAGAAAAAGAACTGTGTGATTAACACATTTTGATGACCGTAAGCACAACGAGGCTTAGGCTTCCCAAAATTTCTCTTATGATATTAGGTTCGCTACTTATTAGGTTGAGAAAGAGACCATTGGGTTCGTGAGACCTTGTGTGTTTATGTTTTTTATCTCAACCCACACAACAGTAATATATAATAACCCTTTGACACACCAAACGACTGTGAACAAACATTTAAGACAACATACGGACCCCCTCAGGGGAGCGAGTTGTACCCGATTTCTGTGAGTTCTGTGCACCGACAAGCTTGCGAACAAACCGCACCAACGGAACTCACTGCTGAATTTGGCGTTTTAATTGAACGCAAATCGCGGATGATGAAACATGGCCTGAAAGCCTTGAAGACATGGGCAATACCTCGTATCCGATACGCATGGCAGCAGGAGTAAAGGCGTTCTCTTTACGCATGTCGCTTTGTCAACTTGTTGACGAAATAGGAAACATAAAAAGGCTTCACCAAATATGGCGACAATATTTGGTGATTGAGCAGGACAGAGCCTCAGGCTCGTCTTTTTTTTGTCTGAAACTTTGTTTGTCGTTTATCGTGTTCTCAGGGTATGCACTACCTGCACTATGTGGTCAGACCTTTTGGTCTGACTGCATGGCTACTTTTTACCTCTCCTCCCCCTCCTCCTTCACTTATTACTCAAAATCCCCTTCCCCTCCCCTCCCTCCCTTTTCATTAGCCCCCCTCCCGTGACTGCACAACGTAACTGTATTTTTACCCCCTTTTAACGCAAGCCTAACCCTTTGTAGCTGACCAGCCATGCTTGGGTTCATCTAACAACGTTTCTTTTTATCCCCAATACCCCCTTTTTTTTTGCGCAAGAGGAAATAAAAGAGTATGAGCAAACCATTAGCATGTGTCCGGGTTAGAATGATTTGGTGGTGGGCATCTTAGCGGTTCCTTGTTGTCTCTCATGTGACGCCTTTTTTTCTTGATGAGGGTGTCCGCCAAGACTCCACTACACATTTTTTCAAATGGTTTGTTCGTGCGGTGCTATTGTTTATTTACACTCCGTTCTTTTTGTTTTGCAATTGTTGGATGTACAAAGGACAATGGATAATTAAAACCAGACCCCCCTCCCGTATACTATTTTACTTAGGTTCACTAGTGGCGCACCAAGGTACACTTGCCACGAGAGGGTTTGTATTTGAAGTGAACCTCCACCTGCAACACAAGCAGTGGTGACGGCATCATCCGCACAACCGTCTCTGCGACGAAGAGACAGCCAACACTTCAAACCCAGCGTGTTCCCGCACGACCCCACCTGTGCCTTGGACGAGAGGTGCGTCTCCCTGCCCTGCCCCATGCCCTCCCAACACAAACCCTCTTCCCAACAGATACCTGACACAACAAACAATGTACTGCCCACTGGATGAGCTTGAGGATGCCACGGACCTGGCAACGCATCTGATGGGGTGCAATGCAAAGGATATCGCGGAAGACTCTGTGCCACCGTTGCCGTTTCCGTTTGGGATGGAAGAGTACTTCGCGAGGCACCTGCCTGGGTGTTAGCAGAATGCACAGGACAGCTTGCAGCCGAGAGCAAGGAGGGTGCGGTGGTGCGCGGTAAGGTGGATCGGGTCTGGAAGAATAGGACCAGCACAAAAGTGTCCATGTGTTTGAAGGTCGACAAACGCCCTCAGGTGGACTACCCCCTTGTGCATGTAATCGCAAAGATGACGCCGCATGGGCGCTTCCCGGAAGGCAAGATCGTGCTGCTCGAGAGGGTGGCTGGGTCTGAGTTTATTGTGTCCGTGCTTGCGAGTGACGTAGGTGGTGTGAAGGGCGCAAACTCCTTTGTTGGCACGCGGGCGAGCCTTCTGCTCATGGGGTCGATCCTGCCCAGCGAGCGCATGGTCGATGCCTGCAACCGATGTGCCATGGACGAAGCACTTCTCGACACCCTCACCTCAGGGGAGTGTGCACGTGACGCTATACCACAGGTGGCATCTTGCAAGACGTACGCAGCGTCGCTCAACGCGGAGCAGAACAAAGCAATCCACCTCTGCGCACTTATGCGCGCACCCGACAACGTCCTCTGTGTGGAGGGCCCCCCAGGCACAGGGAAGACGACAACTGTCGTGGAGATGATACACCAGACGAAGCCGTCCCCAACGCAGAAGACGCTTGTGATGGGGCCAAGCAACAAGTCTGTGCAGACGGATGCAGAGCGCTTCCTTCAGAAGTATGGGGATAAGTATGAGCAGAAAGGGTTGTCAATGGCAATGGTGGGGGTGGTAGACAAGATACCAGAGTCCTTGCACTGTATGTCTGTTGAGAAGGTGTCGGAGTTGGTGAAGACGTGGGTGCGCGACGTCGGAAATGCAACGGACAAGGAGCAGAGTCAACTGTGCACACAGTACAAGAGCAAGATCCTGCCCACACTGCAGCGCATGATGCCTTCGATGCGTGGCAAGCTGCCGGCACGCATTCCCAAGACATCCCCAGCGGGCATGATGTCCCATCTCAAAACCATCAGCACGTTCGTGTCAGAGTTGGGGGATGTGGAGGGACGGTGCATCGCAGATTGCTCGATACTCTTCAGTACCCTCATCTCCTCAGGAAAGGGTATCGTACGCAAGCACCTACTAAACAAAGAGAACACATCCACATCCGCACACACGCTGATCATTGACGAGGCAGGCCAGGCACTGGTGCCAGAGGCGCTGGTGGCGCTGTCGCTGCTGCCGAGCAAGTTGGTGGTGGTGGGTGACGTGCACCAGCTCCAGCCCTGTGTGGTGTCACCTGGTGCTGTGAAGCTGGGCTTTGGGGAATCCTTTATGAAGAGTGTGCTGGACACGTCGGGCTGCAGGACCATGATGCTTGCGGAGCAGTACCGCATGCACAAGGACATTCAGTGTTTCCCCAACCAAATGTTCTACGGGGGACGCCTGCGCACAGCTGCGTGCGTTGAGGAGAGCACGTGGCAGTACCCCGCTGATGCGCCAGCCTACCTCCGTCCGTACGTGTTTATGGATGTGCAGGGTGAGGAGTCGTCGCCTGGGGGCAGAAACAGTGCGTCAAAATGCAACAAAGCAGAGGTGGCTGCAGTGTGCAAGGTGCTTGGCGATCTGAAGAAGTTGCAGGCAGGTGGGTGGCGCTGCAGTGTGGGTGTCATCGCGATGTACAAAAGCCAAGCACGTCTGATCATGGACCGTGCTGCCCAACTGCGGCTGCCTGATGTGCGTGTGAGCACTGTGGACAGCTTCCAGGGTGACGAATGCGACGTGGTCATCATCTCGATGGTGCGCTGCAACAAGGGTGCAAACGTAGGGTTCCTGAACGACGCTCGGAGGATGAACGTTGCCCTGACACGTGCTAAGCACTCGCTCATTGTATTTGGCAGTGCGGACACGTTGGGGCGCAGCAAGAGCTTGCACTGTTCGAAGCTCGTGTCTGATGCGAATAATCGCGATGTTGTGGTTAAAGAACCTCGAGATTCACCTAAACACGAGGGAGCACAGCAAAGCACGTCCACATCCGGGTCCAGAGGAAAAGGCACTAAGAGGCAAGTTGTCCAACAGAAGGGGAATGCTGGCAGAGGTGGCAGTGTCAGTGGTAGAGGTGGCAACAGTAAGAGCATGGAACCGGGAAGAGGAAGGGGCAGGGGAGGCGCTCTCTGAAGATGGCCAGGTGCATATGTTCATATTACCAGGGGTGGAGGTGCGTCTACTGACCCGGTTTCAAAACCGGGTCAAAAAAAAAAAAAAAATGGGATTTTGGCGAAAAACCCGGTTTGGAAAAAAAAAAAAAAAAGGGATTTGCAATTTTGGGAGAAAATCGATTTTTTTTTTGGTACCTCGCACGAGCCTCTGAGAGTGACCAGAAATGGCCTCATGAACAAAGCGACCCCGTCACAGCAGAACGCGACTCAATTAGTCAAACGCCGAAGCAAAAGGAAGTATGCAGCATGGCGAAATAATAAAAGTAGCGTACCGTGCGCGTGCGCCTGCGGCGCAAGCTTGCAACCCACCCCCAAAATGTACAATTTGAAGCGCATTTTTTTTTTTTTTTTTTGAAATGTTCAGGGCAGGGCTATCGGTAAGAAGGGGTTTTGGGGGGCATCATATATCATATTTCATATTTCAAAATCATATTTCAAAAAAAAAAAAAAAAAAACACGAGTTTACGGGCAAAAACCCATTCCGAGCTTTCGGCCCCGCACGTTGGCGGGGCATCTCCCCTCATATGTGGATATGTCCGGAAAATTTTCAGGAAAGTGCCGGGCATATACACATCAAAATGGGTCCGGACATATCCACGGGGGGGATAGGTACTTAAAAAATGGAATTGAAAGCCGTGTTCAAAATCTTTCAATTGCGGCCAGGTACGATCAAAAAATTGCATCTGGGGTCCCTTTACCGGTTGGAAAGTCCCAAAAACCAAAACTCAAAAGTGGGTCCAGGGATTACGCAGCCCCCCCAAAAATAAAAAAAGTACGTATGGATTTTCAACACGTACAATTCTAAGCAAAAACAATTAAAAACTCTCCCTGGCAAAGTTGGTTGAGAAGGGCTGTGAAAGTTCGAAGAACTGGAGAAATCATCAGTCATGGCACTGGCGAAGCCACGGTACGCAACATTTCTAAAAATTGCGATTAAAATTGCCTACTATGTCACGGGAAGGGTGTACTGCAATCTAGCGCCGCAGGCGCACGGTACGCTACTTTTTTCTTTCGCCATGCTGCATACTCCTTTTCCGGTAAAATAGAAAATTGTCTCCTACAAATAGAATTCTGTAGGGGGTAGGTGAGAGGTGGGGGCGGAGCCCCACCCCTCACCTACCCCACCCAGCCCCAATCCAAAACCCAAATTACCTAAGTATGGACACGTATGGATTCCACCTTTTCAAAAACGATTCACGTATGGATTTCCATACGTTCCACACGTACGGCTGGTGTGGCCGCGGAACGTGCTCCAAAAAACGGCTTGGGGTCTAAGGGGTTAACAAAAATTTAAAGTTTAAGGTGTACCTCTGCGAGCGTAGCGAGCGGAAAATTTTTAAGGTGTACTTCCGCGAGCGAAGCGAGCGGGGAAAAAATTGAAGGTGTACCTCCGCGAGCGTAGCGAGCGGAAAAATTTTTGAAGGTGTACATTAAACTTTAAACAAGGGGGTACGCCCACTTTTGTCGTCATCCTAAAATACCCGAAATTGAGCCCAATTGCATTTCCGGATCGATTGCGGAAAGTGGTAGGGTAAATGAACAACACCAAATACCTACGCCCCCCCGTGCATATGTCCGTGTTGGTCAAGGCTCGGACATATACACATACTCAGTTCAGGTAGTATACTACAGTGTACAGCGGCAAAAACCCATTCCGAGCTTTCGGCTCCGCACGTTGGCGGGGCATCTCCGTTCATATGTGGCCTGGTAAACCCATTCCGAGCTTTCGGCTCCGCACGTTGGCGGGGCATCTCTGATCATATTTGGCCTGGTAATAAAAAAAAATTTTTTTTTTTTTTTTTAAAAAAGGCGATCATATTTCATATCTCTTACCGATAGCCCTGTGTTCAGGGTTTTTTCTAGGATTTTTTTTTTCAGATCTGGGGGGCAGGGCTATCGGTAAGAGATATGAAATATGATCGCCTTTTTTAATTTTTTTTTTTTTTTTTCCTACTGATGAGTTTGCTGCCGCAGGGTTTTTGTCGAGGTGGTCTAGGAGCAGGCAGCTCGAAACCACTAAAACGAGTGTCAGCCCAGAATCTGTATTTATATGGATAATGCTACATTTAATGGAGAGGTAAAATGTACTGGCTGTATCCATCTCCTTTTTATTGTCAGCCCATATAATCCGTACCAACGAGGATAATGCTATTTTTAAGAGGTAAATTTTACTGGCTGTAACCTCACGGACTTTTATTAATGGGTACATGAAACTTTCTTTTCCAAAAAAAAAACATAAAAAAACGAGTCACGTCACTATCAGAAACAAACAATCCACATAAAGTAAAAAAAAAAAGTTTGGGTACATTTAGTGCACCCTATTATACCATCTATTCAGTAGAATAGTTAGTATATGAAACAATTTTTTTTTTTTTTTTTTTTACCAGGCCAAATATGATCAGAGATGCCCCGCCAACGTGCGGAGCCGAAAGCTCGGAATGGGTTTTTGCCGCTGTACACTGTAGTATACTACCTGAACTGAGTATGTGTATATGTCCGAGCCTCGACCAACACGGACATATGCACGGGGGGGCGTAGGTATTTGGTGTTGTTCATTTACCCTACCACTTTCCGCAATCGATCCGGAAATGCAATTGGGCTCAATTTCGGGTATTTTAGGATGACGACAAAAGTGGGCGTACCCCCTTGTTTAAAGTTTAATGTACACCTTCAAAATTTTTTCCGCTCGCTACGCTCGCGGAGGTACACCTTCAATTTTTTCCCCGCTCGCTTCGCTCGCGGAAGTACACCTTAAAAATTTTCCGCTCGCTACGCTCGCAGAGGTACACCTTAAACTTTAAATTTTTGTTAACCCCTTACCCCAAGCCGTTTTTTGGACCCACTCAGAGATTACGCTCCACGTGTGGAACGTATGGAAATCCATACGTGAATTGTTTTTGAAAAGGTGGAATCCATACGTGTCCATACTTAGGTAATTTGGGTTTTGGATTGGGGCTGGGGTGGGGTAGGTGAGGGGTGGGGCTCCGCCCCCACCTCTCACCTACCCAATACAGAATCCTATTTGTAGGAGACAATTTTCTATTTTTTCGGAAAAGGAGCGTGCAGCATGGCGAAAGAAAAAAAGTAGCGTACCGTGCGCCTGCGGCGCTAGATTGCAGTACACCCTTCCCGTGACATAGTAGGCAATTTTAATCGCAATTTTTAGAAATGTTGCGTACCGTGGCTTCGCCAGTGCCATGACTGATGATTTCTCCAGTTCTTCGAACTTTCACAGCCCTTCTCAACTAACTTTGCCAGGAAAATTTTCCGGACATATCCACATATGAGGGGAGATGCCCCGCCAACGTGCGGGGCCGAAAGCTCGGAATGGGTTTTTGCCCGTATACTCGTGTTTTTTTTTTTTTTTTTTGAAATATGATTTTGAAATATGAAATATGATATATGATGCCCCCCAAAACCCCTTCTTACCGATAGCCCTGTCTGGGGGGGGACGCAAAAAAACCACCCAAAAAAATTTTTTTTTCGCAGGTGCAAGCAGGGTTTCCGCTTATCTTCATGGAAATTTTTTCCAAAACCGTGAAGATATGTCCAAAAAGGGGTCTATAGTTTTCGCGCTCCGCGCAAAAAAGCCCGTTCATTTCACGTAAATACGTGATAACGTGGGATGGTAACGAACATCAAGAACCAAACCAACCCTTTTTCTCATGTTCCACATCCTACGGAGTCATGATATCAGAACTTTCTGGCGAAGCCACGGTACGCAACATTTCAAAAAATTGTGACCTAAAATTGAACATTTGTACGGCCAAACTATGGTAGAGGGCTGTGGTATTCCGCTCATAAGTTTTGAGTTGCGCCGCAGGCGCACGGTACGCTACTTTTTTATTTTTGCCGATCCCTTATTCTCACTCTTTTGTTCGGTCCGTCAAATGGTGCAAAGATTGAGTGAATTGGGGGCACGGTCTGAAACTTCACCTCGCTATATCCTCTTCACAATGATGCCAGAAAGGGGATAAGACGCGCTTCGCGTCTTATCCCCTTCCTGCCTCCCCTTTTTTTTTCTGGTGCGGGTTACGTACGTTGTGTCCCAAATGGGGGTCTGTGCGGGTGACCCCCAACCACCCCCCCACATCCTTTTTTCCCAAGTCAAAATGCGTCCCCCCCCCGGGGGGGGACGCGTTTCCCCCAAAAATCTGGGGGGGGACGCCGTCCCCCCCCGCTCCCCCTAGAAAAAACCCTGATGTTGCGTACCGTGGCTTCGCCAGGAACCTTGCCATGACCGCCGAAAAATCCACTTTTGCCGAGTGCGTGAGGTTCGGTGTGCTGAACAAAGGGGGAACATGGACCCTACTCCCCTTCATCAAGACACAAACGCTGTTGCGCAAGTTCCCCGGCAAAGAAGTGTAACAACCAGGTCGCACGTGCCAGTGTCATTTTCGCGCGCAGCGCGAAATTTTTTTTGATAAAACAACTTGTTGTCAATTCTAAAAAGATTGGAGGCAGCGCTGCAGGGCAAACAAAACGGATTGAAAAAAACAGAAGCTTTATACATAGCGCTCCAATTAGACTCTAACTAGATAATTAGAGTCGGCAGTTCGAGTATAATTAGAGTCTTTAAAACTCTAACTGAACTCTAATACTCTAACTGGACTCTAATTAGAGTCCTATAAGAGGGTCAATAAAGAGGGGCACATCAATCAATGCTATAGCCATCAACCCAGGGGGCATAGCTAGTGCAAGAAATTCGACTTTGTAATCCAGAAAGTCAGTTCTCTGCTTGCAGAGAACCAGACACAAGAAAATATTGTTTGTTCCCCCAGAAAACCAGTGCACAATTCACACTCCTTGTGGATGGTCTTGTTGCCTTTTTAGCACAGGAATTTTGGCCCAGAGGCATGCACTTGAAGCATGGCTATTTAGTGTGTATGGGGCAGGGTGTTGTTTTGTTATGAATTCTCTTTGGTATTGTCGATCGCGGGTAGTTGTTCAACGCGAGGCTTGGATCTCTCCTGGGTTCATAAGCAGTATTTCTTCGGCTGAAATGAACGTATGCTCGCTATAGATTTCCCGTCAACACAGCCTTTGATACTGGGGTTACCCCTTCGACCCCTTAGTGGTAGTTAAACTCGATTGACATTTACATTCCTATAGATGAAAGAACAAGACACCACTTCTGTACCCGCGCATCAACATTTGTAGAAAAATTTGCACCCCAAACACCTTCAATAATGCCCGCCAAAAGGCGCCCCTTGTTGCTGGGAGTTGGTTCTCATGTTTGATACCTGCACAGCAGGCATTCCTCTGAGTCCAACGCTGCTTGGCCTGTCTGCGGCGTTGCACCGAAGGTGCACATAGAGTTTTTGCATCGCATTCCCTAATGTATGGGGCACTCACACTTGAGGGCATGTGCCACTGCGCGGGTCTGAGTACCTGGGTACCCATAGCTGAGAATAAGCCGGGTCCCGAGTCCCGGTACTGGGTACTAGGTACAGTAGGACTAGGACTAGGCCCCCACCCTCCCGCGACCGGGTCCCCGACCCGCTTTCAGGCGGACCACAGCGCCTTGTGTCCCAGTCCGGCTGAGAACTCGGTTCCCCAAGTCTTATTTTCAGCTATGTGGGTATCTGGGCACCTGGGTCCTGCAGAGGAACCTTAGGGGAACCGGTTCCTTACGGCGTTTGCACCTACAAGAAGCCTGTTGTTTTACTCTAATTAGACTATAATTAGAGTTTATTTTCGGAAATATTGTCCCTCTGCACAAATCCTACAGCGACGTTGGAAATATGGGTTCTATATTTTCGGCTACTTTACAGCCAATTTTGCATGTACCGGGTAATATTATAATATTTGGCACAGAAATATTAGAATGTACACAAATCGTGGGTAAAATCCGAAATAGAAATATCAGTCCTATTCGTGGTCATTTACCCCCCCCCCCCCTTTGGGTCGGTGAACCGGAAATTTTGGAAATAAGGGGGTAAAATAAGGGGGGGGGGGTAAATGAGGGGGTAAGGGGGGGGGGGGGTAAATTACCATGTTATGGGTTAGGTCATGTTTTTGGGTGGGAAGGGGGGACTTTTTCATACACGGTGGGGTAAAATTTTGCACAACACAGTGTGACGACACATGCTCTCATGACAAATGTGTCATCTGAAAAAAATTCCTCACTTCCTTGCGACATCGCAAGCAGTCATGCATCATGGATCCACATCATCCACATCATCTTTCTGCCCGTGCCTGAACCATGACTGGTCAGGGATCACGGTGTTGCCTCAGATTCCGTGAGGTGTCCCAAACGTATCGCCCACGCAGCACAAACGTACCCACCTGCACCCATCTACCTGCACACGTGATGTAAAACAGGGTGAAAGATTATTTGCACTTTACCCCTTTCCTCATTTCGAGCTTGTCTCCAGCTTCAAATCAGACGAGTCCTACAGTCTCCGGATGTACGACCCGCTGAACACATCAGCCCCTCCCAGCAAACCATAAAACAAAACAGGTATGCGCTGCACTAAGTGAAACTATTACCCCATAATTACACGCCAGGTGGTGTTTTGCCACTCGTTCCCTGAACCCCCTCGCTTCGCTCGTGGGTTTAGGTCACTCGTGACAAAACACCACCTGGCGTGTTGCGGCGATAATTACCCAAAAATTACCTGGTGGCTGGTACTTTACCCCCCCAGGGGGGTAAAGTACCAGCCACAACAGGGTATTATAGGGGGGGGGGGGGGGGGTAAATTACCATGTTATTTTGGCCTGAACCGTTTTTTTCTGAAAAAGGGGGTAAAATAAGGGGGGGGGGGTAAATGACCACGAATAGGACTGATTATAATTTTTTCGGCCAAAAAAAATTTTTTTTTGACCATGTCGCAGAGTGAAAAATCGACCGAAATTTTCGATTTTGGTGTTGCAAAATTTTTCGAAAATCCTGAAAAGTGCTCAAAAACACGTGAAAACACATGTATAGGAACCCCATATGGGCCCAGCATTGCCCAGGCTTGGTGAAAATTTTTCCTGCATGGGGGCCCTCCGGGCCCCCAGGAACCATTGCGACCCGATTGGTTCACGTTACTGAAAAATTTGGTCCCTAAGACACACACGTGGTTAACATACCCCTGAAAAACACCCTACATCCACATAACGATCAACGTCCCAAAGTGACAAAGTGTTCCAGCTACCCCCATCCCCCACGTCGGTAAATATCATCATATAAATGAATCTGAACCCCTCTCCTTCCAGCACACCAACATACACATTTTGACACACAAGATACAACTGAACCATAACAGGGGTTTTTTGACACACAGAATACGAGCGGATTTGTGCGTCGGGACAATATTACCGAAAATGAAAATATGAATTTTCTGGAAATATAGCACCATATTTCCTTCGGTACCCCCAATGCCGCTTCGGTCGACGATTTCCCTCGCCTTCGGCTCGGGAAATCGTATCCCTCAGCAGCATTGGGGGTACCTCAGGAAATATGAGTACTATATTTCCAGAAAAAATATACTAGTAGTTAGAGTCTAATTATGCTCTAACTGCACTCTAATTATAGTCTAATTGAAGAAAAGCGACTCTAATTATACTCTAACTGGACTCTAACTGACTTGGCCCAAAATCCCAGACTCTAATTATACCCTAATACTCTAATTAGAGCGCTATGTATAAAGCTTGCTTGTTTTCTTTGAGTACTCAATTAACCACAACAACCGTACTTCAGTTTAACACATTTTTTCACCTTTTTGTTTTCCCGGCTTTGAGCGCACAAACAAAAGACCCGATCTTTTTTTTGACCCCAAAAAGCTCAGACCGGGTCAAACCGGGTCTTTTTTGAAAATCCCAAATCTATCTCCATCTCTGCATATTACTGTTGCAAAAAAAAAAAAAAAGGTGTCATAGTCAGCAGGCTTTGCGCTAACTTCTGTCCTTTGTCCCGGGATTTTTGGATATTTTTGTGGTGCGTTTTTTTTTTGCAAACCGGGGTTTCCTTAAGAAAACCAGAGAATCTCATATTTCATAGTAAGGGTACTTTAGAGTGTTTTCACACACACATGTGACCCCACCGTGGAGAGCAATCGGCTCGCGCGATCAAAAGAAAGCAGAGAAGAGGGAACAGAAAAAAAGAAAAAAGTTGGGTACCGTGCGCCTGCGGCGCTACCTGTTCCTACCCTCCTTTATGTTTAAACACGATGTACTTATGTACAGTTCATTTTATTTTGAGTACGGCACCACATCCCCCCTGAGGATGATCCCCCCTCCCTCACGGATAAAGATTGATTAGGACGCCATGGGGCACACCCCCTCCGAGGCCATAACCGTCCTGGGTTTTCTCACTCTTCTCTGTGGTCACTGAAACCCCACCGCCATCACTACGTTACCGATAGCTTCTTCAGTACGTTGGGTTTTCAGACCTGAAAATAACCCTTGTTTACGAGTATGGGCTCATGTTTTGTCAAATTTTAAGTCGCTGCATTTTTGTCCATTTTTCCGTACATCCCCCACCACAATCCGGGATTGGTTCGGAAATGCAACAAAACGACCTCTTGGCGGGAAAAAGCCACAGGAAATTTACGCACTTTTTGCAAACAGGGGGTTCCTTACTAAAACCAGAGGAATCTCATCGTTCAGAGTAAGAGTACTTTAGAGTGTTTTTGCGCACACATGTGACCCCACCGTGGAGAGCAATCGGCTCGTGCAATCAAAAGAAAGCAGAAAAAAGGGGAAAATAAAACGAAAAAAGTTGGGTACCGTGCGCCTGCGGCACTACCTGTTCCCAGTCAAAACACCACAATTTCATCTGAATTTGGGTTTTCAGACCTGAAAATGCCCCTTGTTTAAGAGTATGGGTTCATATTTTGTCCATTTTCCCGAATATGCCCCACCACAACGCGGGATTGGCTCGGAAATGCCACAAAACACTGTTTTTTCACCCCCTGACGCACAACTATTTGAGGTGCGTTTTTTTGGTCCCGAAACACGATTTTTCAGATTTTTTTCCAAAAGTTAGCGCGAAGCCTGCATAGTCAGCCAGGGCTCGCGCTAAAGTCCATCCTTCATCCCGGGATTTTTGGGGGTTTTGGTAGGAACGTTTTTTTTTTTTGCAGTACGGGGATTTCATTAAGAAACCAGAAGTTCTAATATTGTTGAGTAAGACCACCACATAGTGGACTTGCATATACATGTGACCCCGCCGTGGAACGCAATTGGCTCGGAAAGTCAAAAAAAAGAGGAGAAAAAAGAAAAGAGAAAAAAAAAAAAGTTGGTTACCGTGCGCCTGCGGCGCTGCCTGTTCCCTTCCAGTTTCTACAGGCAAACACTTGCCCCCTTTACCTTACACTGACGGGTTTTGACCAAAACCAAGAACTTGTCCATTTCGGCAAATTGACCCCACCACAGAACGGACGGATTCCGGAAATGCAAATGCCGGTGTTTTCGCGCATTTTCATGTTGCAAGACGTCAGGATCAGGGAGAGAAAATCTGGTTGTGGGATTTACCTTGGCCCTCTTTACCCACATGGATTTTGACCAAAACCAAAAAATTGGCCATTTCGGCAAAGTGACCCCACCACAGTGCGGACGGATTCCGGAAATTCCAATCGCGGTATGTTTTGGGGCTGAAAACCCACTGATTTTCAGGAGAAAAAATTGCTTCCAAATCTCGGAATTTTCCGAATTTTCCTGAAAATGACCCTTGTTTACGAGTATGGGTTCACATTTTGTGAAAATTTAAGTCACTAAAACTTTGTCCATTTTTCCGTATATACCCCACCACAAGCCGGGATTGGCCCGGAAATGCCACAAAACGGGGTTTCCGGGCCTCCCCAGCTAACCTTTTCTAGGAACGTTTTTTCGTACCCGAAATCCATTTCCCCCCCATTTTTTCCCATAATTAGCGCGACCACTGTAGTCAGCCAGGGGTCGCGACGGATTGCTACCGGCTACCGTAGATTTTTGGCGATTTTGCTCGGTACGTTTTTTTTTTTGCAAACCGGGGTTTCCTGGGGGGGGCCAACAATGACTACAGACCCGAATTCTCCCACCTGGTGGGATTACTCGGCGATTGTCGACACAACAAAAAGTCACCGGGGCTTGGCTGTGTTAGACACTTTTGAGCTGCAGGTGCCTTCAGTCCTGTTCTGATCGCATTTGTGTATTTTAGTTGTTGAGTCTCACAAGCTTCGCATCACTCATAAACACCGTGCAGTCAGACCTGTTCTGATTGCATGTGTGTATTTCAGTTGTGGAGTCTCACAAGCTTCACATCACCCATAAACACTGTGCAGTCAGACCTGTTCTGATTGCATGTGTGTATTTTAGTTGTTGAGTCTCACAAGCTTCGCATCACCCATAAACACCGTGCAGTCAGACCTGTTCTGATTGCATGTGTGTATTTCAGTTGTGGAGTCTCACAAGCTTCACATCTCTTTTTACTTTTTCTTTTGCCCTTTATTTTTTGTTGTTGTCCTCCATGTGCACAACATCGGTGCCAAACTGTAAGCTTTTTCATTTCTAACATAACAACAAAAAAAGGGCAGTGTTTCCCCCTGTTTTCTCCCTATAACTACACTTTTTGATTCATGTTCACAAGGCCCTCTTCCGCTTATCCTTCGGGAGGATGGGGATCCCTGTAATCTCACAACACCATCAACTGCGCTACTGGAGAATTTATCCACACCCCCGCTTCCACATCACGCGGTAAGATCGTACCTGGGACAGTCGGATGTGCTGCGTTGGTACCTGTTCTCTTATGTGCTCCCGGATTGGCTTCCACTATACCACACAGAGGAGTGGGAAGAGTGCCCCAGCTGGAACCTACATCAGCAGGCCTGACTTCATCTGACTGATGAGAGGAAGCGGGCGGAGGGCAGACCAGATGTCAAGCAGGAATGGATTGTAGGGACAGCATGGTTGGGTGCACTCCGGTTCACTAGTGGCGCACCAAGGTACACTTGCCACGAGAGGGTTTTGTATTTGAAGTGAACCTCCACCTGCAACACAAGCAGTGGTAACGGCATCATCCGCACAACCGTCTCTGCGACGAAGAGACAGCCAACACTTCAAACCCAGCGTGTTCCCGCACGACTCCACCTGTGCCTTGGACGAGAGGTGCGTCTCCCTGCCCCATGCCCTCCCAACACAAACCCTCTTCCCAACAGATACCTGACACAACAAACAATGTCCACCCGTGCGCCAGTGTACTGCACACTGGATTGGCAGCTTGAGGATGCCATGGACAATATATGGAATTCACACTCGATTGCTGTGGACTTGGAGGGCGACAACCTGGGCAGGTCTGGGAAAATATCCTTGGTGCAGATTGCGTGTGATGCGGGCACCTACATCCTCGATGCAGTGACGCTGGGTAGTGCCCTCCAAAACGAGATGCGCGATCTGTTCAAAGGGCGGCGCACCAAAAAGCTTATGTTTGACTGCAGAGCCGACTGCGACGCAATGTACCACCTTTGGGGTGTGCGCACCTTCAACAACATTGGTGACCTGCAGCTTCTCGAGGTCATGACCCGTGACGAGCCTGCTGGAAGAGACACGGTCACGAGGGTGTTGTCGTTGAAGGCGTGCATGGAGAAGTTCCTTGGTGTGGACACTGACACACAAGACGTGGTCTCGAAGAGAATGAAGTCTGAAGGCAGCGCCTTTTGGATGCAACGTCCGCTGAGCGAAGAGCTCTTGACGTACGCTGCTGAGGATGTGGAGCTGCTGCACATGCTGGAGGCAAAGCTGCTGCATCGCCCCAATAGATGTACAAAGGAGAATTACCGCGCTGCGTCTGAGAGGTACGCTCGCACGAAGGTCGACGTTGCCTCTGCTGCACTGTTGAATGGATGCTACTTCAACCACAACATGCTGCCCTTGTGTGTCATTGAGCCTGCAGGTCCCTCGCAGAAGAAGTGTCGTGGCTGCAAGAGAGAGGTGATCCAAAAACGCGACAGAAGCAGAAGGCCCTTTTGCGCTGTGTGTAGGGAGTCCAACAGACAAAGAGGTACCACACAAAGCCCCGCTGGTGCAGCCCTTCGGAAGGTGCAGATGTGCAGGCGCGGCGACAGCTGCAGACGGAGGATGTGGGGTGACTGCTGGTTTGCACACACACAGGAAGAGAGGCGCTGTGAGGAGTTTGCGAGACACGGCACCTGTAGCAACGACTCCTGCACACTGAAGCACACTGCCTCGGATGCCACCGGAAACGTGACAAGGAAGGATCAACAAAACATCAAGTACGAAGACGAGGGTGAGAGGCCAAGTTTTGCACCAATGGATTACAAGATCGACCTACCCTTGATGCGCAAGGTTGTGCCATGGTATCTGCTGAAAAATGTCGCAGCGTCGTCAGAACAGGCAAAACAGAAGAAAGGGTGGTACGGGGCGAACTACCTCAAGGAACGTTACCAGTCTGAAAAGCTGGGGAGCCTGCCGGGAACACTCACCCGTAAAGGTGCGTTGAAGGAGGAAACGACGGCACGCAAGTTCTTCAGAGACTTGCTGATTGTAGAAACAGTACAAAACATCAGCGACGTGCGTGCGTACGACATCCACAATGCTGACATCAAACGTGCAGATCCTCCAAACAGTTCATACTTCCGCATTGACTGCAAAGGACTGGCCGAGAAGCGTCCCAGTGTCCTGCGTGGTGACGGGGTGCGTGTTCGTGACAACACCACGAAGCTGTGGCATATGGGTTACGTGTACTTTGTCAACCTTGATCATGTAATCGTCTCGTTTGGCAACAAGTTCCCATCCCACGGGAGAACAACCTTCTTGGTGATGTTCAGCATGCCTGAGACTAACTGGCGCAAGCAGTTCCTTGCACTGGAGGAGGCACCGCTGCTGACAGCAGGCTACGTCAAGAAGCACTTCGCAGACTGCGGCAACCGTGACATGGACATGGACCGGTACTACACCTCGAAGAGTTTGTTAAGGATGAACGCAGAGCAGAGAGAGTGCATAAACAGGATTCTGCACCCGCCACCACTGGGGAAGCATCATCTGGTGCTGCTGCACGGCCCACCAGGGACAGGCAAGACCACGACGCTTGCCGCAGCTATCGAGCTGCTGTTGGGTAGTGGCGTCGTCTCCCATGATCGCAGAGTGTACAAACGGCCACGCATCTTGGTGGCCACGCCAAGTAACGAAGCAGCGAACCTTCTGTTCGAGCGTCTCGTGGAGTCTGGGGCTGTGACGTCGACAAGCAAACACATTCGCTTACTGGCAGAGTCGTACGATAAGCTGGTTTGCCCGAACAGTGTTCAGGACTACACGAAGAAGGCGTCAAACATGAGTGTCGCTGCTTTTCAAGATGCGGAGCTCATTGTGAGCACACTTATGGTGACGGGGACGATGTACACGCTGGGCCTTGAGAAGGGGTGCTTCACACACATTGCAGTTGACGAAGCCGGACAGGCGACAGAAACAGAGATTCTTGTGCCTCTGCAGTTTCTGAAGGGTCCCTTCATGGAAGGGCAGGGCACGTGTGTGACCTTTGCAGGTGACCACAAGCAGCTGGGCCCTGTGCTGAGGTCGATGCCGAGTCAGATTCTTGGGTTTGGTATCTCAGTCCTTGAGAGGCTGATGCAGTCGTGCAGATCAAGCTCTGTGCAGCTGCTGGACAGCTACCGTGCACACCCCAGCATCATGGCTGTGTACAACGAGCTCACATACAACAAGACACTGCGTGCAAAGGCGAACGCAGAACAGTGCAGTATCCTGCGTGGCACAGGTGTCTTCGGCACATCCTCACAGTACCACCCACTGCAGTTCCACCATGTGGAGGGAGGTGAGGCACGTGAAGAGGACTCCCCTTCGTGGAAGAACGAGGCTGAAGCTTTCAAGGTTGTGGAGTTGGTGGAGAAACTGATGCTGACAAGGACACTCAACTTCGAGGACATTGTTGTCCTTACGCCTTACTTGAAACAGTGCAGCATCATCCGCAACAAACTGCACTTCAAGTTTGAGGAGGGTAGCTACCCCTTCATCAAGCCCCCCTACTACAAAAGGAAGCTAATGCCTGTCCGTGTGTGCTCTGTGGAGTCCTTCCAGGGTCGCGAGGCAAAGGTTGTGATCTTGTCTTGTGTGCGTTCTCAGGAGGCGTCTGAGGTGCCACACGACCACCGCCAGAGTATTGGGTTCCTGCGTCAGCCGCAACGACTGAACGTGGCGATCAGCCGCCCGATTGCTGGGTTGTTTGTGGTGGGCAACATCGGGACGCTGATGTCTGACCCGCATTGGGAGCATTTGATTGAGATCTTCCACTACAGGTTCGGTGCCTTGGTTGACAGGTGGGGAAACAAGGTTGATGAAGCGCGGTTCAACGGGATCAAGATAAAGTACGCCACACAGACAGAAGAGCTGAAGAAGCATGCGAAGAGTTGGACTGTTGCCGAGGAGATTCAGGGCGAGGAGTACACAGCAATGCCGCCCATGGACACAGACTGGAACCGTGTCGAGTAATCCCAGTTTGTGAAGCAATTGTTTGCCTTGAAACATACTGCACTTTTTTGCTTTTTTTTATACCTATAAGCGGTAGCTTCAAGGAGAAATAGTTCCTCCGATACGGCCGTCAATCACGCCCCCTCCAACAGGGTAACTGAGCGATAAACTGAAAAACCCCTATTCATTTTACTTTACTATACTTTTTTTTTTTGTGTTATCAGGGTTTCCGCCAGGATTTGGGGTTTCAGAAATTGGGGTGTACCATGAAAACGACCCCCAAAAAATTTTTTTCTCCCCGAAAAAGCGGTCGTCGCGCGCTTCGCGCGCGCCTCCCTGGCAGACACAGGTAGAGAGGCGAAGCGTGCGGGGGAAGGGTTGAAAGGGCAGAAGGGGAGGCGCGAGATACGCTCACTACCGGTTGAGGTAAGGAGTCTTGTGAGAGGGTGATGGTATTTGTTTTTTCATTGCATGGTGCTACACAGTGATTACAGAGGTGCCGTTGCAACATGTAGTAGAAAGTGAATGCACTCGTCGCTTGCACCGAAGCCTCCTTTAAAAAAGAGGCAATACACAGAAGTGTCAATGATAATATAGCATCATCAAATAGCCAGCAACACAGCGCCGCAGGCGCACGGTACGCTACTTTTCCCCCTAGATTTTACCTCCCTTTTCTTCCACTTCTTTTGACACAGCTAGCCAAACGCTCTGCACGGTGGGGTCACATGACCACGGGGGGTCATCTACAACCTCTTAAAACCCCATTTTTCTCGGGGTGTACTTTGGTACACCCCGAATCCCTGTAAAAATCCAAAATTTTCCGGGAAAAATATTGGGGTGTACCAAAGTACACCCCGGTACACCTTGGCGGAAACTCTGGTTATCAAGCATTGACGAATAGAAATGGAAAACGACGGATGGTGCGTGCCCGCTTTAGCGTATTGTTTTTCCACTAACATCACTCACATTCATCAGTGAAAAACACAAACCTTTTGCGGTGCGATAAACGAAAAAGTGTTTTCTTTATTTCATTTAACTGTCATATCCTGAAGTCGTTTTCTATTTCTTCTCTTTTTTCTTTTTTCTTTTAATATGGTTGTGCGTGCACCTATGGAGTAAACGCGTCATTCAGTTTCATCTTTCTTGGGGGTGTTCTGTACGACTATGTTTTTGTTGATGTTGGCTTTAAGTGAGAGAAAACCGAATGGAGTGGGAACGTAGTGAGAGCGCAGCGGAAACGATACTGGGACTGCAACGAGATTTTTTCACAATGTTTTAATTCTCCCCCAACAAAATATCACGCGCAGAGAAAACACTCGTTTTTTTTTTTTCCCCCCACACAGCGCGTTCGCTGTTTGTTTTTCTCAACGACATTTTTTGCGATTCTTTGTATTTTTGGATTTATAGCTCCTGTACGATGGCCACTGACGACGAGCAGTGGTGTATTACGGCACGGGTAAGCGTGAGCTTCTTTTTGCATTTTGTGGCGCAGTTCACAGGGTACTTTGCATCCCTTTGAGGTGTATGCATTACCAACCCAACCCCTCCCTCCCCTTCCCCCTCTTTTTTTTTTGTATTGCCAACATCACTTTTTAAAGGGGGTGTGGGATAAATCAATTATCCCCCGTTTTTTCTCTCTTCCCCCCCATTTTATTGTATTTTTATCCCCCACTACCAGGGGTTCTGGCATTCCTGAAGGTACAACCCTGCGCCTGCATTTAGGATAGAGCGTGTTGTGAGTGTTCTCCGTCTATCCATCCTGCCCCCTTGTTTTTTCCATCCCCTCTCACAAATGTCATTGATTCCTTTTTCAAATCAATGTGACTAAGCACGAATGGCTCACTTTGTCATTTCTTTTCTTGTCGCCTCATGAAATGAAGGAAGAAATAGAAACAAAGCATTTTGAACACACTCTGCGGTTCGAGGGGACGAACCGCGCTGCAGAGCCACTCCTCACCACACAGGTCGAGATGTGTGCGTTTCACCACAACCTCTCCCATGGGTTTTATCATGTGTATGTTAAGTTTCTATTTCTTTTCTTTTACCTCCCGACGCACTGTGCAGTCAGACCTGTTCTGATCGCATTTGTGTATTTCAGTTGTGGAGTCTCACAAGCTTCACATCACCCATAAACACTGTGCAGTCAGACCTGTTCTGATTGTATGTGTGTATTTTAGTTGTTGAGTCTGACAAGCTTCACATCACCCATAAACACTGTGCAGTCAGACCTGTTCTGATTGTATGTGTGTATTTTAGTTGTGGAGCTCTCACACTCCACATCCCACACGTGCACTGTACAGTCAGGCCTGTTCTGACTGCATGTGTGATTTTCAGTTGTGGAGCTCTTACGCTCCACATCCCCCGCACTCCCCTTTTTGCTTTTTCCTTTACTTTTTTGTTGTTGTCCTCCATGTGCACAACAACCCGGTGCCAAACTGTAAGCTTTTTCA
Organism: Rhynchopus sp. YZ270_cl-10; assembly: GCA_964035575.1. Classification (NCBI taxonomy): domain Eukaryota; phylum Euglenozoa; class Diplonemea; order Diplonemida; family Diplonemidae; genus Rhynchopus; species Rhynchopus sp. YZ270_cl-10. Next base: position 298,836 of record OZ037931.1, read on the forward strand.
TTTCAAAAATAACAAAAAAAAGGCAGTATTCCCCTCCTCTTTTCTCTATACAACGACACTTTTTGCTACACTGTTCACAAGGCCTTCTTCCGCTTATCCTTCGGGATCATTTCTTTTCTGCGTATTGCGCACCTAACCTACCTCGGTGGGCGATTGTCGGTAGTGAGATACGAAAAGGGAAGTTTATTGTGCACAGCGTGACGCTGGGTGGCAAACCGCGCCCTGCTCGACCCCCTTTGGAAGATACACTGAGTGCCACCACCTACAGACACGTCTTCCAGGTTGAGAGCACTCGGCTCGGCAGCCCTCATCCCTCCAAAGAATCCAAGCACCACAAGTCCTCGTCCGAGCATCCAAGAGGGAAGTTTTTTGAGTCCACAGAAGCCCACGGACTCTCCGATGAATGCCCAGCCGATGCACCTTCGTTTCCGCCGGGAGAGGGTGTGAAGCAGAGAAGCCAGTGTTCACCCACCGCCTACGCAAACTTCTTCGCACCAGAGAGCGACCACGACCCCCCGTGAAAATATGAAAACACTACCAGGTCACCCTATCATCCAGCGTGGTGTGCGGTCAAAATTATACAGCCTGTGGACACAAAAAGTGCTTTTTACATCCCTCCAATTTCTTCGGCGCTTCTATGGGGGCTATTTTTTCCTTTTTCGGTAGTAAAAAAAAAAAAGGAATAATAATTTCCCCCAAACCCCCTCTTTACCTCACTTCACACAAGGACACATGCGCACAAACAAAAACAGTGGAGATTGCACAACTGTGGCAACACAACCGAGGCAACTACACTACTCCGACAATTTATCAAAAAAAAAAAAAAAAAACTTCACCATCTCTTCTCCAACGTCCATGCCTAAGATAAAGAAGGGAGGCACCAGCGTGGGGGATGAAGTGCTGCTGAAGGTATTCAACCTGCGGAAGGATCTTGCGGTGTGCCAAAAGCTGGGCGCTGTATTCACCGAACATGGCGGCCGAGTGCTTGAGCGACACGCGAAGGTAATGTGCGGGGTGAACGTCATCCTGGCATTCCGAAAGCCGTGCACCTGCAAGATCAAAAAAAAGGTTCGAACATTGTGCGGCAACTGCAAGCAGATCGCGAAAGAGGTGCGCAAGGCTGTTCACGATGAGAAAGAGGAAGGTGGGAGGAGCGTTGGGGTGGAGGGGCACAGCATCACCGACAAATGGAAGGACGCAGCTCAAGTGAGACATAATTCGCGTCTGTTGATGATCACAGCGTACCTCACCAACGCAAAAGATGGTACACCTGCCTCAGAGCCAGACAAAGACACACTACAGGCCATGGGAGAAGCCATCAGCAGAAGGATTGGTGGTGTTCGCAATCCTGAATCGTGCCTGCAGACGTACACTTACGAAAGCCGTATGAACCCACCGACAGCGCAGGTGGAGTTCATGATGCAGTTCTCCAACCCGCATAAAGCATTCACAGAGCATCAAATGCAGAGGTTTGACGGCACTAAGATGAAGCAAGGTTCGCTCATCATGCACTGCCATACAGGGCAGCAGTACAACACGCGGGAGCACTACAAAAAGAAAAACCCACCCGCAAACCACTGCATGCCGGAGCCATCACCGAAGCCACCCATACCCAACCAGCCGTGCCCACACACGGAGTCATTGCAGAGCGACCTGCACACAAGGCAACAGTACACGAACGAAGAGAACACTTCATGTTCTGAAACCCCCAGCAAGGCTGTTCACGATGAGAAAGAGGAAGGTGGGAGGAGCGTTGGGGTGGAGGGGCACAGCATCACCGACAAATGGGACGACGCAGCTCAAGTGAGACATAATTCGCGTCTGTTGATGATCACAGCGTACCTCACCAACGCAAAAGATGGTACACCTGCCTCAGAGCCAGACAAAGACACACTACAGGCCATGGGAAAAGCCATCAGCAGAAGGATTGGTGGTGTTCGCAATCCTGAATCGTGCCTGCAGACGTACACTTACGAAAGCCGTGTGAACCCACCGACAGCGCAGGTGGAGTTCATGATGCAGTTCTCCAACCCGCATAAAGCATTCACAGAGCATCAAATGCAGAGGTTTGACGGCACTAAGATGAAGCAAGGTTCGCTCATCATGCACTGCCATACAGGGCAGCAGTACAACACGCGGGAGCACTACAAAAAGAAAAACCCACCCGCAAACCACTGCATGCCGGAGCCATCACCGAAGCCACCCATACCCAACCAGCCGTGCCCACACACGGAGTCATTGCAGAGCGACCTGCACACAAGGCAACAGTACACGAACGGAGAGAACACTTCATGTTCTGAAACCCCCAGCAACGGCGACTTACAGATGGCTGCCCAAGACATGGATGTTCAGGACAGTCAGATCGCTGTGGACATTGCTACGAGGCCCCCTCAGGACACGGAATTGGTCAGCGCTGCTAGCACTTCGGGTCCTGCAACCCCCATCTACGGCGGCTCGTTCATACAGGTATGTTGTTACCCCACTACCCCACTACCCCTGTGGCCACAGAGGTGCTTTTTGTGCGTCATAAGAAACTTGAGTGGCTGCACATCTGATTTGGAAACACACTTTGCCAAAGAAGGCCAAGCACGCGAGGCTGAGGGTCATCTTACACACTTTTCTTTGATATTATCAGCACGTCCCCGAGGGCTGTGTGTTGTGTGTTTTCCCTGCCAGTGTCAGGTGCATGCTACCTCTGCCTTGCCCAGGATATGCACTCTCCGTAACCTTACACACCACAGAACGACGGTAGGTCCCGCCACGAGCCCTATCCTCGGGTACCGACGCCTTCAGCAGTCGGTCCCTCCACTAAGGGAAGGGTATCCCACGAGGTCGCACTTAATCATGGTTTTGGCATTCGAGATGCCAGTTGTTTGGGATGTTGAGAGATGGGATGGGACATTGCACTGCAAAGTCCCATCCCATTTCAGCAAGCTTTCGTCCGGATGGCTGGCATCGGACGTGGGTCAGTCGGGGGTGCCGTATCAACAACTACCGTTTCACACCCGCTTCCTGAGGCACCATCGGAAGGCTTCAACGCGTTGAAACCACTACAAAGATATTATGAAGACGTCTTCGCACTCCGTGTGGTGCGCGGATGAAAAAGAAAGCTTAACTCAGGTTTGCAATATGGTCAAAAATCTACAAGAGGTTTCATCGGCATTGGAAGGATTTGGAGCAGGGGAGGGAGCAGGAGAAGAAGGCGATTCAGGATCGGAGAAACCAGCGGATACGTACTGATAAGAAAACTGTCAAAATTATAGGTACAGATGGAGAGCCGACGGCACTGTAAAATGAGGAAGACTTTGACGGATCGGACGACGCTCACGGCGACGGCACAGCACGCTTCTTCATCAAACTCAAAAGTGACGCCAGATCCGCTGAATCCTCTAGACTCATCGACGCCGCTCAGAACGCAATGCGCTCCAACTCCGTCCAAGGGCACACGGCTTCACTTCTTCCGTTTATCGAATCTCATCTTGGGGATACGACATCAATCGCAGACGCTTACACACAGATAATGCGATAACGATCGTCACCCCGAGACCCCCAACTTCCTTTCAACTAGAGTCCTTCGTTTTGACCCAAGTCGGCAGAAAACCAACCTATATGACCCTCTTAAGCGTTTCTTGAACCTGTGAGGGACAGGGTAGAGCGAGAAACCAGCTTCTCGTATCGCTACGCCAGAGAAATATTGAGAAGTTGACTCTGATGTATCGCTGCAAGCTTATTGGGGATACGATTAAAATACGGTAGAGAGTGGGGGTTCCCGGGGAATTCTGAGAGTAAACTCATAAGTTGCAAGAGGCGGAGAGCGTCGGGTATTAGGGACTCTGATGACGCAGCAGCCAAGAGCGATAAAGACAAGGAAAGAGGAAGAACGCAACTGGGCCGACGGAGAATAGAACAATACCGACAAATGGACTGACTGAAACTGGCACCCGCACACAGACGCCATAAGCAATGAGGTACCACGCTCCCGAGATACCCGTTCGTTCGGACATAGAGACAGGAAATCACTGTTAACAGGGATGCCAGCAGTGAGACTCCTTACTCCTGACACCAACGTATCGAACGCATAGTGGCAGGAGAAAAGGAGTTTTCTTTTACGCATGTCGCTTTGTCATATTGATGACGAAACTGGAACATGAAACTAATTCAGAGATGATTGTGGTAAGGTTTATGCATTTTCAAAAAAAAAAGAAAGGCACCGGGGATTGGCTGTGTTAATCACGTTGAGATGCACTGTTTGTACTTTCATGTTCTGTTTGTCATTCGAGATGTGGGTCCTCTGTGACATGGCGAATTGATCACTGTTAACAGGGATGCCAGCAGTGAGGCTCCTTACTCCTGACACCAACGTATCGAACGCGTGGTAGCAGGAGAAAAGGAGTTTTCTTTTACGCATGTCACTTTGTCACATTGTTGACGAGACAGGAACATGAAACTAATTCAGAGATGATTGTGGTAAGGTTTATGCATTTTCAGAAAAAAAGGATTGGCCGTGTTAATCACGTTGAGATGCAATGTTTGTACTTTCATGTTCTGTTTGTCATTCGAGATGTGGGTCCTCTGTGACATGGCGAATTGATCACTGTTAACAGGGATGCCAGCAGTGAGGCTCCTTACTCCTGACACCAACGTATCGAACGCGTGGTAGCAGGAGAAAAGGAGTTTTCTTTTACGCATGTCACTTTGTCACATTGATGACGAAACTGGAACATGAAACTAATTCAGAGATGATTGTGGTAAGGTTTATGCATTTTCAAAAAAAAAAGAAAGGCACCGGGGATTGGCTGTGTTAATCACGTTGAGATGCAATGTTTGTACTTTCATGTTCTGTTTGTCATTCGAGATGTGGGTCCTCTGTGACATGGCGAATTGATCACTGTTAACAGGGATGCCAGCAGTGAGGCTCCTTACTCCTGACACCAACGGTAGCAGGAGAAAAGGAGTTTTCTTTTACGCATGTCACTTTGTCACATTGTTGACGAGACAGGAACATGAAACTAATTCAGAGATGATTGTGGTAAGGTTTATGCATTTTCAGAAAAAAAGGATTGGCCGTGTTAATCGCGTTGAGATGCAATGTTTGTACTTTCATGTTCTGTTTGTCGTTTTGTCATTCGAGATGTGGGTCCTCTGTGACATGGCGAATTGATCACTGTTAACAGGGATGCCAGCAGTGAGACTCCTTACTCCTGACACCAACGGTAGCAGGAGAAAAGGAGTTTTCTTTTACGCATGTCACTTTGTCACATTGTTGACGAAACTGGAACATGAAACTAATTCAGAGATGATTGTGGTAAGGTTTATGCATTTTCAAATAATAAAAAAAGTCACTGTGGCTTGGCTGTGTTAGACACCTTAGAGCTGCTGTTGCCTTCAGACCTGTTCTGTTTGCAGGTGTGTGTTTCAGTTGTTGAGTCTGACAAGCTTCGCATCACCCATAAACACCGTGCAGTCAGACCTGTTCTGATTGCATGTGTGTACTTTAGTTGTGGAGTCTGACAAGCTTCGCATCACCCATAAACACTGTGCAGTCAGACCTGTTCTGATTGCATGTGTGTACTTTAGTTGTGGAGTCTGACAAGCTTCGCATCACCCATAAACACCGTGCAGTCAGACCTGTTCTGATTGCATGTGTGTACTTTAGTTGTGGAGTCTCACAAGCTTCGCATCATCCATAAACACTGTGCAGTCAGACCTGTTCTGATTGCATGTGTGTACTTTAGTTGTGGAGTCTGACAAGCTTCGCATCACCCATAAACACCGTGCAGTCAGACCTGTTCTGATTGCATGTGTGTACTTTAGTTGTGGAGTCTCACAAGCTTCGCATCATCCATAAACACCGTGCAGTCAGACCTGTTCTGATTGCATGTGTGTACTTTAGTTGTGGAGTCTGACAAGCTTCGCATCACCCATAAACACCGTGCAGTCAGACCTGTTCTGATTGCATGTGTGTATTTTAGTTGTGGAGTCTGACAAGCTTCGCATCACCCATAAACACCGTGCAGTCAGACCTGTTCTGATTGCATGTGTGTACTTTAGTTGTGGAGTTTCACAAGCTTCGCATCACCCATAAACACAGTGCAGTCAGACCTGTTCTGATTGTATGTGTGTACTTTAGTTGTGGAGTCTCACAAGCTTCACATCTCTTTTAGCTTTTGCCTTTGCCCTTTATTTTTTTGTTGTTGTCCTCCATGTGCACAACAACGGTGCCAAACTGTAAGCTTTTTCATTTCTAACATAACAACAAAAAAAAGGCAGTATTTCCCCCTGTTTTCTCCCTATTACTCATACTTGGACCGCCCGAAAGATATTTCGGGCGAATTCGGGCGGATTTTTCGGGCGCAGATCCCGAGCGCCCGAAATGTGCCCGAAATATATTTCGGGCGTTTTAAAGGGAATTTATACGTATTTCGGGCGAATTCGGGCGCACAACCAGTGTCTTATGTGCTGGGAAGCATGCCACCAGTGTAAAAATCTAACGCTTTATTTGAAAGATTGGCACAAATTTTGTTCAAAGAAAAAAAAATTGAGCAAAAATTCCTAGTAGAACCCAACTTATATGAGTGCAGCTCTGTTAGCAGCCACGTATAAAACCGATTTCGCTAACAATTTACACTAAAATACTACTAAAAACGTAAAAAGGCGATTTTTCACGTTTTTGGGCATCTCCTGAGCAACTACAGGCCCGAAACACCCCGAGAATGGGTCAGAACCACCATGTGACCCGAAAATTCACAAAAATTCACCCTGAATACGAAAAAAGAGTGAAAACGTGGTTCATAGTGTGTTTTGGGTGGGAATAAGCAAATGATAGTCAGAAAACCCGTGATTTGGTGGTGATTCTCACGGGCCTCCAAAGTGCACTCAGGTGTACAAAAGTTTTCGGTTCTTGCTTATTTTGACAGATTTGACATCAAATATTTCCAAATATAAAAAGTTTTTTGCGAAAATGAGTAGAACGCTACCTAGTGGGTTTTCACTACGGAAAAAGCGCCCGAATTCGCCCGAAATCTGCATTTCGGGCGTTTTCGGGCGACTTCGGGCGCACAAAATCGCCCGAAATCCGCCCCTAATTCGCCCGAAATGCCCGAAATATATTTCGGGCGGTCCAAGTATGATAACTACACTTTTTGATTCATGTTCGCCAGGCCCTCTTCCGCTTATCCTTCGGGATCATTTCTTTGTGCACAGCGGAATACCAACCAAAACTTATTTGGCTTTATTGTTCTCTAATCGCCGCAATTTGCCCCGCAAACCCGCAAAACAAGACAGCTTTGTGGGTCAATATCTCAACACAAACAATACCCCCCAAACCCCCTATTACCTCACTTCACACAAGGTTGACTCATATACACAAAACCCCCCACCCCTTCACCATCTCTTCTCCAACGTCCAAGATGCCGAAGATGATGAAGGTAGGCACCAGCATGATGGACGAAATGCTGTTGAAGGTCTTCAACCTGCGGAAGGATCTGGCAGTGTGCCAAAAGCTGGGTCCAGTATTCGCGAAGTATGGCGGCCGAGTGCTTGAGCGACACACACAGGGAAAGTGCGGGTTGAACGTCATCCTGGCATTCCCAAGCCAGGCGTGCCTCTATCGTAAGCACGTTGAGGAAGAAGTACGCAAGGCTGTGCAAGGTGAGCATGAGAAAGGTGCGAAGAAAATTGGAGTGGAGCGTTACGAGACCGACGCCAAGTGGAAGGACGCAGCTCAAGTGAGGCGTAGGTCGCGTCTGTTGATGGTTGTTGCGTACCTCACAAACGCAAAAGATGGTACACCTGCCGCAAAGCCAGACAAACACACACTACAGGCCATGGGAAGTGCCATTTGCGGGATGATTGGTGGTGTTGGCAATCCTATATCGTGCCTGCAGACGTACGCTCCCGATGCCAAAAAGAAAAAGACTCAGAAGAACCCACCGGCAGCACAAGTGGAGTTCATGATTCAGTTCTCCAACTCGTATGAAGCATTCGTGGAACATGAAAAGCAGAGGTTTGACGGCACTAAGATATGGTGGGAATCACTCATCATGCACTGCCACACAGGGCAGCAGTACAGAAAGCGGGAGTACTACCCACCCGCAGACCGCCCTGTCCGCACGCCACCCTCATCGAAGCCACCCACGACCAGCTACTCAAGCCACACTGAGCCTCACTGTCATGCTTCTCCCACACAGCGCTGGCCTGCACCAGACACATTGCAGGGTTGCCACCCCACATCGATGCACCACGAGCAAAGGTATCACGCAAGCCCTGCAGGACAGGACACACATTCTCCTATCCCGAACCTCTCTCCAAGGGAAGTGTACTACAAGGTGTTGTCGTTGTTGGAGTCTGGAGCCCCCAGCAATGACGACATGATGAGGACCGACTATTACCCAGGGCAGCAGTACACGTATGAGGAGTACGCAAACCACCCTGACTACTGGAATGCTCCTCCCACACAACAGTGGCCTGCATCGCCCGCATGGCAGGGTTACGACCCCACACACCTGCCGCACAGCACATCCACGTACCACGAGCACAAGTATCACACAAGCCCTGCAGCTAGCACGGAACGACCATGCTCTCCAATGGAATTGTCCAGCTGCGCTGATAGCACTTCGGGTTCTGAAACCCCCAGCAACGGTGACTTACAGGTATGTTGTTACCCCACTACCCCTGTGGGCACAGAGGTGCTTTTTGTGCGTCATAAGAAACTTGAGTGGCTGCACATCTGATTTGGAAACACACTTTGCCAAAGAAGGCCAAGCACGCGAGGCTGAGGGTCATCTTACACACTTTTCTTTGATATTATCAGCACGTCCCCGAGGGCCGTGTGTTGTGTGTTTTCCCTGCCAGTGTCAGGTGCATGCTACCTCTGCCTTGCCCAGGATATGCACTCTCCGTAACCATTCACCACCACAGAACACCGGTCTGACCTTCCGCCACCATCCCTATGGCGAGCACTGAAGTTCGCACGCTGTACGCAGACTTGTTCTTTGTTTTCCTCTTGGAAAAAAGGCACCGGGGGTTGGCTGTGTTAATCACGTTGAGATGCACTGTTTGTACTTTCATGTTCTCTTTGTCATTCGAGATGTGGGTCCTCTGTGACATGGCGAATTGATCACTGTTAACAGGGATGCCAGCAGTGAGGCTCCTTACTCCTGATACCAACGGTAGCAGGAGAAAAGGAGTTTTCTTTTACGCATGTCACTTTGTCACATTGTTGACGAGACAGGAACATGAAACTAATTCAGAGATGATTGTGGTAAGGTTTATGCATTTTCTAAAAAAAGGCGTCAGTCCAGAGACACCATTCCTCTGCCACACCTTGGGGGGAGGTGTGAGGGCTGTAACCCCACCTCTACTTTCCCACTTTTGAAAAGAGGGCAGTTTCTTAACTGTAACCTCCAACACCCCTTCTTAGCATGTAGGCGTGTATAGTGTACAACACCTTGATGCGGACTACCCCTTTGGAGGTTCTTTTCATACTAAAAGTTGCTCTCAAGGGTTCAGGACGAACGACGTCTATACCTTCCGTAGTAGAAAGGCTTCGGCTAACATTGAGTACAGACCCGAATTCTCCCACCTGGTGGGATTACTCGGCGATTGTCGACACAACAAAAAGTCACTGTGGCTTGGCTGTGTTAGACACCTTAGAGCTGGAGTTGCCTTCAGACCTGTTCTGTTTGCAGGTGTGTGTTTCAGTTGTGGAGTCTGACAAGCTTCGCATCACCCATAAACACCGTGCAGTCAGATCTGTTCTGATTGTATGTGTGTATTTTAGTTGTGGAGTCTGACAAGCTTCACGTCACCCATAAACACCGTGCAGTCAGACCTGTTCTGATTGCATGTGTGTATTTCAGTTGTGGAGTCTGACAAGCTTCACATCACCCATAAACACCGTGCAGTCAGATCTGTTCTGATTGTATGTGTGTATTTTAGTTGTGGAGCATGACAAGCTTCACGTCACCCATAAACACTGTGCAGTCAGACCTGTTCTGATTGTATGTGTGTATTTCAGTTGTGGAGTCTGACAAGCTTCACATCACCCATAAACACCGTGCAGTCAGATCTGTTCTGATTGTATGTGTGTATTTTAGTTGTGGAGCATGACAAGCTTCACGTCACCCATAAACACCGTGCAGTCAGACCTGTTCTGATTGCATGTGTGTATTTTAGTTGTGGAGCATGACAAGCTTCGCATCACCCATAAACACCGTGCAGTCAGACCTGTTCTGATTGCATGTGTGTACTTTAGTTGTGGAGTCTCACAAGCTTCACGTCACCCATAAACACTGTGCAGTCAGACCTGTTCTGATTGTATGTGTGTATTTCAGTTGTGGAGTCTGACAAGCTTCACATCACCCATAAACACCGTGCAGTCAGATCTGTTCTGATTGTATGTGTGTACTTTAGTTGTGGAGTCTCACAAGCTTCACATCTCTTTTAGCTTTTGCCTTTGCCCTTTATTTTTTTGTTGTTGTCCTCCATGTGCACAACAACGGTGCCAAACTGTAAGCTTTTTCATTTCTAACATAACAACAAAAAAAAGGCAGTATTTCCCCCTGTTTTCTCCCTATAACTACACTTTTTGATATCATGTTCACAAGGCCTTCTTCCGCTTATCCTTCGGGATCACTTCTTTTCTGCGTATTGCGCACCTAACCTACCTCAGTGGGCGATTGTCGGTAGTGAGATACGAAAAGGGAAGTTTATTGTGCACAGCGGAACACCAACCAAAACTTATTTGGCTTTATTGTTCTCTAATCGTCGCAATTTGCCCCGCAAACCCGCAAAACAAGACAGCTTTGTGGGTCAATATCTCAACACAAACAATACCCCCCAAACCCCCTATTACCTCACTTCACACAAGGTTGACTCATATACACAAAACCCCCCACCCCTTCACCATCTCTTCTCCAACGTCCAAGATGCCGAAGATGATGAAGGTAGGCACCAGCATGATGGATGAAATGCTGTTGAAGGTCTTCAACCTGAGGAAGGATCTGGCAGTGTGCCAAAAGCTGGGCGCAGTGTTCGCGAAGTATGGCGGCCGAGTGCTTGAGCGACACACACAGGGAAAGTGCGGGTTGAACGTCATCCTGGCATTCCCAAGCCAGGCGTGCCTCTATCGTAAGCACGTTGAGGAAGAAGTACGCAAGGCTGTGCAAGGTGAGCATGAGAAAGGTGCGAAGAAAGTTGGAGTGGAGCGTTACGAGACCGACGCCAAGTGGAAGGACGAAGCTCAAGTGAGACGTAGGTCGCGTCTGTTGATGGTTGTTGCGTACCTCACAAACGCAAAAGATGGTACACCTGCCGCAAAGCCAGACAAACACACACTACAGGCCATGGGAAGTGCCATCAGTGGGATGATTGGTGGTGTTGGCAATCCTACATCGTGCCTGCAGACGTACGCTCCCGATGCCAAAAAGAAAAAGACTCAGAAGAACCCACCGGCAGCGCAGGTGGAGTTCATGATTCAGTTCTCCAACCCGTATGAAGCATTCGTGGAACATGAAAGGCAGAGGTTTGACGGCACTGAGATGAAGCAAGGTTCACTCATCATGCACTGCCACACAGGGCAGCAGTACAGAAAGCGGGAGTACTACCCACCCGCAAACCGCCCCACCTCCACGCCACCCTCATCGAAGCCACCCACGCCCAACCAACACCGCGATGCTCCCACGCAGCACAGTTCTGCACCATGCACATCGCAGGGTTACGACCACACAGAGCAGCAGTACACAAATGGGGAGTACTACCCACCCGCAAACCGCCCTGTCGGCATGCCACCCTCATCGAGGCCACCCATAACCAACCAGGCGTGTCAAGAGACGCACTGGGATGAGCACTGGCCTGCACCGTACACATTGCAGGGTTGCCACCCCACATCGATGCACCACGAGCAAAGGTATCACGCAAGCCCTGCAGGACAGGGCACACATTCTCCTATCCCGAACCTCTCTCCAAGGGAAGTGTTCTACAAGGTGTTGTCGTTGTTGGAGTCTGGGGTCGTCAGCAATGACGACATGATGAGGACCGACTATTACCCAGGGCAGCAGTGCACGTATGAGGAGTACTACGCAAACCACCCTGACTACTGGAATGCTCCTCCCACACGACACTGGCCTGCATCACCCGCATGGCAGGGTTACGACCCCACACACCTGCCGCACAGCACATCCACGTGCCACGAGCAAAGGTATCACACAAGCCCTGCAGCTAGCACGGAACGACCATGCTCTTCAACGGAATTGTCCAGCTGCGCTGATAGCACTTCGGGTTCTGAAACCCCCAGCAACGGTGACTTACAGGTATGTTGTTACCCCACTACCCCACTACCCCTGTGGCCACAGAGGTGCTTTTTGTGCGTCATAAGAAACTTGAGTGTCTGCACATCTGATTTGGAAACACACTTTGCCAAAGAAGGCCAAGCACGCGAGGCTGAGGGTCATCTTACACACTTTTCTTTGATATTATCAGCACGTCCCCGAGGGCTGTGTGTTGTGTGTTTTCCCTGCCAGTGTCAGGTGCATGCTACCTCTGCCTTGCCCAGGATATGCACTCTCCGTAACCATTCACCACCACAGAACACCGGTCTGACCTTCCGCCACCATCCCTATGGCGAGTGCTGAAGTTCGCACGCTGTACGCAGATTTGTTCTTTGAATCTTGGTTATTATACCAGTTCCTTCGTTTTACGCAATACCAAATTTACCAAAATACATCCCTTGTTTTGAAGGCTTTTCTTTTCTTTTTTTTTTGATCAAGGTGACTAAGCACGAGAGGCTCAGGGTCATCTTACAAACTTTTCTTTTCTTTTCTTTTTTGTAGTTGTGTGTGCACTGGACATACCCTTTTGGGTCAATGAGTCGTTCAGTTCCATCTGTCTGACTATGTCCTTCAAAGTGTTTACCACACCCTTTTTTCTTTTTATTGCTTTTTTTATTGTCTTTATTGCCTTTTTTTGTTTGTAAGATGTGTGTGTGTATGTGCACGAGAGACACATTCATCTTACAAATTTTCTTTTTATTGCCTTTTTTCTTGATCGTTCCCTATCCATCCCATCCCCCCTGTTTTTTTTTCTCTTCCCTGAGAAATACCGTCCCCCTTTTTCAAATCAAGATGACTACACACGAGAAGCTTAGATTCATCTTATAAACCCTTTTTTTTCCCTCTCTCGGTATTTCCTCTCACAGCATTGACCTCCCCCCTTCCCCCTTTTTGTGTCAATGATCACTTTTTTGTTTTCTTTCCTTCACCACCTTTTTTTTTCTTGTTTGCGATATAAAAAAAACATCTGTGTAGCCACCCTACAGTGGAGCACACTCTAGGGTGGCTACACTAATACAACCAAGTTTTCAAAAAAAAAGGAAAGGGTGCATGTGTTGACCCTAAATTCTTTCAATTCTATGAACTGAAAGTATATGAATCTGTTTGTATCGTAGCTGCTTTCTTTTTTTTTCTTTGTCTGCGTCCCAGAGGCGTTTGCACTATCGACTTCTCTTTTTTTTTTAAAAATGCATCGTACCGGCATCCGTTGATTCAGGTGTAGGTACCAGCTACGATCTTTACAATTTTATTTTATTTTTATTTAACCAGGGTGCAGAGGATCTCACTGAATGTTTCGAACGGAGAGGCGTTTGCACTTTCAACTTTTCTCTCTCTCTTAAAGCAAGGGTACATTTTTAGCACCCCTCTATACCTTCTTTTCGTCAGAAAAGAATGTATATGAAACAACTTTTCTCTCTCTCTTTTTATTGTCGAAATTAAGCTTTTGTCAAATTTTTAAAAGGGGTCCCAATACCCCGGCATGCTGCGTGTGCCATGGGTAGTCAGTGGGAGCGGTATTGTAGTAAAAATATTACCACAGAATATTTATTTGACACTTTACGCACAAAACAAAAAAACCATGGCAGTGCGTTGCTCCAGTAGAAGCGAGTTGGTGTGTGAAGGCGCCGACTGGCCAAACATCCCGGAATTGGTTTAACGGGTCACCTCACTTCACATCTTTCCAAAAACAGTGACGGATGTGTTTTTGCACACTGTCAGGAGATGCACGCAGATGCACTCACGTGCCCATGTTGTCGGGGGCACGTGCATGCGGGCTGCGTAGAGGGAAACACGCAGGGCAGTACCCAGTACCCTCGCCTCGTCGGAGGCGGGGTTGCCCGGTATGCTCTTGGAGTGCCAAGGCCGTGTCTCGGAAAAATAGCACGTCGCCGCAGGCGAAAAAATTGGGGTACAGTGTAAAAAATGCATATTTTTACACCAGAGTCACTCAACAAAACCCCCCCTTTTTTTTGGGCTTGTTTTTGTCGATTTTCGACAAATTTTTCCCCATTTTTTTAGGCCTCCGGTTCATTGGCGCACCCGGACTTATAGGCTACGACCGTCGCCCAGTTTTTGGCCTTAAAGAGGTTTCCTCTTCACTGCCAGGTAGTCAGTGGGAGCGTATTGCAGTAATGAAAATATCACCACAGAATATTTATTACATACTTTACGCACAAACAAAAAATTATGGCAGTGCGTTTCCCCGCCAGAAGCGAGTTGAGGTGCGAAGACACCGATTGGCCAAACATCCCCGAACTGATCGCCGGATCAACTTACTTCACTTCCTTCCAGGCAATCGAAGGTTGCGTCTTCGCTCATTGCCAGGATGTTCATGACAACTCTACCACCTGTCCTTGTTGCAAGGGCAATTTACTACACCATGCACATGCTCGAACACGTCATCGTACGTGCCAAAATTACGAACTCCGGCTGGGGAAATGACATCATCCCTGACAACTTGTAGAAGCCAGCGCAGCTGATGCTGTGCGATAACGAATATGATAAGGTGACTAAGCACGAGAGGCTTAGGATCATCTTATAAACTTTTCTTTTTTTTTTTAACGAAGGCTTAATTTCGACATGTTGAGACCCCTGATTAGGGATAAAGAAGCACAAGCTGCTTTTTTCATGTAACAAGCTTCTCTCTGTTTTTTGTTTTTTCAGATGTAAACCACGAAATGGATATAAGACTGCATGGTTGGGTGTCCACCTGGTACACCCGGTCATACCAAAAGTACACTGTCATGAGAGAGCTGTTATGTTTCAAGTCAAATTTTTTTTTTTCTCTTTTTGCTTAACCCTCGGAGGTCACGCGGTCTCCCTTTTTCACGGAGCAGTCAGCCTTCATCCGAGAGGCGTCTGCACCATCAACTCCACCTTTTTCAGTGCCCCTGCGTCTGCCGATGAAACGGTGAGGCGTTTGCACTTTCAACTTTTTTTTAAGGTGACTAAGCACGAGAGGCTTTCCAATGTTCAAAATATTAAGTAATCTAATCAGACTAAGCACGAGAGGCTTAGGATCATCTTACAAACTTTTCTTTTCTCTTTTTTTGTCTCTCTCGGTACTCCCTCTCACGGAGTTCACGTGGTCGACTCCAACTTTTTCACACCTTTTTATTTGTTAAGGGTCAGACCACACATCCAGGCACCCACAAGGATATGATGACTCAAACCTCCATCATGATAGGTGACTGCGGGACATATGACCATATATGCAACTCTGAGGGAATGCACAGAATACTCTGTTAAAAACAAGAAAACGAGACTGGGGTGAGGGTTTGGGGTGGGTTTGAGGGTAAAGGTAAGGTAGGGATTTTTTGTCATGCTAAATAAAAAAAGATTTTCTGTCGTGAATGATACCGAGTCGAAAGGTTATAATAGATAACCCCGAAATATATAACTGCGATAATAGTTAAAATTTCTCGACGATTCAGTGTGAGTCAAAAAAATGACTCCTTCGATAATAATTATTGTTTAAAACTGTGTTAATAGTTTTCGTGGTGTGCACATGATGTGCATATCAGATGTTAAAGGCTTTCGGGCTGAAAGCAGATTCCTTTAGATTAACGAAAGGACCGTGACCCATCCACCATTTGCTGGTGTTTTATCGTGGCCTTCAAGGTGTAATTAATGTGTTCAAAGCTATTTTTTATTTTTTTTTTGTGTCAGTGTCTGCGTCCCAGAGGCGTTTGCACTATCAACTTTACTTTAGTGGTGTGCTTGTGTCCGCCGAGATGCTTGCACTCTCAACCTCTCTTTTTCGACTGAGATGTGTTTTCAGTATGTTTCCACTACTGCTTGTAGTGTTGGTTCGGGGCTTTAAAAAGCACCCAGATATGGTATTCAAGGTGCCAAATGTATGGTGTTAACCATAGTAGCGACGTTTGTGTTTGATAACCAATAAATTTGCGAATATATGCGAGCCTCCAAAAAGGCAAGCTTTATTGAAAACCGTGGTAAGCGTTTTCACATATTTGTCATTTATTTAAAAAAGATATTAAGAGTCAGCAGAGCTTGTCTCTTCTAGTATGGGACGTTGAAAAGTGTTTGCGTACAGGTGCGTTATCACTTTCAACTTTGTTATGTTTTTGGGGCGTTAAAAGCACCCAGTTATAGTGGTCAGAGTCAGAGCTCGCTCTGCCACAAAGCAATTTTAAAACTAAAAAAAAAACTAAAAAAAAAAACTAAAAGAAGAAGAAAAAAAGACTTTGGGAAACCGAGGTGATTGTCGAAATTACAAAAAAACACTGGTGTTCAGCACACTAGTGATGCAGGTGTTTGATTACTATTTGATTTGCGCATGCGCGAGTCTCCAAGGCAAAATTTATCCAGGACCATGATAAGCGTTTTACGATATATTTGTCATATATTTTTTATTGAAAAAAAAGCAATTGAAATAGAACTGAGTCAGAGATTGGCTCTGTTATACCCTGTAGGGTTGAATGTGAAGAAGAAGGTTGCGTACAGGAACGTGACCACTATCGTTTGTGTGAGTACGGTTTGTACCTTGCTCGAATGCAAGGAAGGGGCTCCTGATACAGGGTTGGTGGTTTTCACCAGGTATCGTGGGGTAGCCCAAAGAATTTAGCGTTTTCATGACAGTTTGTTCCCCACCGCCACACCCCCACATCTTCCCCCCTCCCCTCTTCCCCCCCGTCCTTTTCTTGACCATCTTCATCTGTGGCAACTGTTAGTCGAGGATGTTATTGACTGTTGCAAACAGAAGAAGAAGGTTACCAACATAGTAGGAAGTGATCCCACATGAGTTGTATATAGTTCATGTATCTGCACTACCCCAAGTGGGTGTGTAAGAAAGAAAAGCACACAGAAAAAGAACTGTGTCATTAACACATTTTGACATAAGCACAGCAAGAATTGTTCTCATGTTCCCGTCTCTGTTGATAAAGGGACTATAGGGTTCGTGAGACCTTGTTTGTTTCTCTCAATACACACTATTAAACATTAACCCTTTGACACACCAAACGGCTGTGAACAAACATTTAAGACAGCATACGGACCCCCTCAGGGGAGCGATTTGTACCCGATTTCTGTGAGTTCTGTGCACCGACAAGCTTGCGAACAAACCGCACCAACGGAACTCACCGCTGAATTTGGCGTTTTTAATTGAACGCAAATCGCAGGTGATGAAACATGGCCTGAAAAGCCTTGAAGACATGGGCAATACCTCGTATCCGATACGCATGGCAGCAGGAGTAAAGGCGTTCTCTTTACGCATGTCGCTTTGTCAACTTGTTGACGAAATAGGAACATAAAAAGGCTTCACCAAATATGGCGACAATATTTGGTGATTGAGCAGGACAGAGCCTCAGGCTCGTCTTTTTTTGTCTGAAACTTTGTTTTGTTGTTTGTCGTGTCCTCAGGGTATGCACTATGTGGTCGGGCCTTTGGTCTGACTGCATGCTTTTTACCTCTTCTCCCCCTCCTCCTTCACTTCCCCTCCCCTCCCTTTTCATTAACCCCCCTCCCGCACAACACTGAACCAACGTACCTGTATTTTTACCCCCTTTTAACGCAAACCTAAGAGCTAACCCTTCTAGCCAGGTGACCAAACATTGGGTCACCTGGTTTTCCCCCCTACCCCCCTTTTTTTTTGTGCAAGAGGAAATAAAAGAGTATGAGCAAACCATTAGCATTTTCCCCGGTTAGAATGATTTGGTGGTGGGCATCTTAGCGGTAGCTTGTTGTTTGTTGTCTCTCATGTGAGCAACTTGCGATTTCCCTTTTTTTCTTGATGAGGGTGTCCGCCAAGACTCCACTACACATTTTTTTTCAAACTGGTTTGTTCATGCGATGATTTTGTTTATTTACACTCCGTTCTTTTTGTTTTTGCAATCGTTGGATGTACAAAGGACAATGGATGATTAAAAACTAGCTTTTTTAATTATGGCTTGCGCGGCGAAGTACGTCATGTCCAGAAAATTCAGTAGAGCTTTTCTCTTTGCAACAAAAAAAAGTCCCCCTTGTCACCCTTTTCACGCACCTTTTGGTCCTTCCCCTTCCCCTTCCCCTTCCCCTTCCCCTTCCCCTTCCCCTTCCCCTTCCCCTTCCCCTTCCCCTTCCCCTTCCCCTTCCCCTTCCCCTTCCCCTTCCCCTTCCCCTTCCCCTTCCCCTTCCTCTTCAATCTAACACCCATAGGATCGCAAAGACACAATAGCGTTGAGATTTGCTGTTGCATTCAGAAGGATGGCTCAGCGATTTAAGCCGACCTTTGTTTCAGAGGCGGATGCATGCCGTGAGAACATTAGAGACATTGAGGCTGAGATCGCACTGAAGCGGAGACGGTTGAATGAGCTGACCGGCTCTGCACCGGGAGCACCCAAGCAGGCACAGAAGAAGAGCCCACAGAAGCAGAAGGCTGCCCCTACACCCGCCGCACCCAAAGCACCAGCACCACGCGATGCACGCTTTGACCTTGTCCGCTCCGTTGGAGAAGAATGCCAAGAAGACGAAGAGCTCGCGACACTCCTTTCCAAGAAGGAAACCGGCTTCCGCTTCTACGATGGGTTCGAACCATCTGGCAGGATGCACATTGCGCAGGGTATTCTCAAGACCATCAATGTTAACAAATGCACGAAGGCCGGGGGAACCTTTGTCTTCTGGGTTGCCGATTGGTTTGCACTGATGAACGACAAAATGGGTGGCGACATTGACCGTATCCGCACCGTAGGGGAGTACCTCATCGAGGTGTGGAAGGCTGCAGGCATGAACCTCGATAACGTGGAGTTCGTGTGGTCGTCCGAGGAGATCAACAAGAAGGCAGCGGAGTACTGGGTGCAGATGTTGGACATTGCAAGGTACTTCACGGTCAACCGTATGATGCGGTGCTGTCAGATCATGGGCAGACAAGAGGGCAAGCTGACCTGCGCGCAGGTACTGTACCCCTTCATGCAGTGCACAGACATCTTCTTCTTGAGGGCCGACATTTGCCAGCTCGGTCTCGACCAGAAGAAGGTCAACATGCTTGCCAGAGAGTACTGCAGTGCGAGCTCCCGTAAAGGCCACAAACCCATCATCCTCTCCCACCACATGATGTTCGGTCTCCTCGAGGGGCAAGATAAGATGTCCAAGTCGGACCCCCGCTCTGCAGTCTTCATGGAAGACGACGAAGACTCCGTCAAAACAAAGATCAACGACGCGTGGTTCCCCATCGACGACAAGATCGCGAAAAACCCAATCCTCGACCTCATCGACTCTGTCATCTTCACGGAGCCCACCTCCGTCTTCAAGGCAGGCAGCAAAGACTTCTCCGACCGTCCTGCTCTTGAGAAGTCCCTCCGTGCCAACGAAGTGTCTGAGGCAGATGTCAAAACCGCTGCCGCCACCTTCATCAACTCCAGGCTCGAGCCGGTACGGAAGCACTTCCAGGAGAACGAGAAGGCCAAGAACACCCTCGCCCTCATCAAGCAGTACAAGCGAGAGATGGAGACCGAGAAGGGCCCCAAGCGTGCCATCCGCGAGCCTCTTGACGACAATATGACGCTCATCCCACTTCTCCCCACTGCCGAGGCGACCCTCAACCAGACACTCACCGCCGCTTACGCAGCAAAGAACGCCAAGGGGAAGGCCAAGATCCTGATCCTCGACTGGACGGCCTACCTGCTGAACGTGCTGGACGGAGACATGAAGGGCATCAAGAAGACCGCAGACTTCATGACGTTCTACATCAAGCAGTTCCTTGGTGAGCACCCTGGGGTGGAGGTTGCACTTCAGAGCGAGGTCATCCTTCAGGACCCGGGCAACTACTGGGTGGGTGTCATCAACGCGGGGAGAGATGTGACACTGAACGACATGGGCAAGGCGATGAACAAGGACTACGTCAACTCAAGCGAGGGTGAGTCTGCGAGCGAGGTGATTGCAGGGCTGATGTTCCAGCAGGATGTGCACTTTGCAAAGGCAAAGCACGTTGTGTCACCACACTCTCAGTTCACCGCTGTGCTCTCGCTGACGGGGGCGGAGGTTACCACTGCGGCACCGATGGTTCCTTGCTCGAGGCAGAACTTCATTGACACGGAGCAGTCGATCAACGGAAAGTTCGCGGACATGGCGGCCACACAGATCATCTTCCTCAATGACGACGACATGAAGCTGCAGTCGAAGCTGAAGAGCGCCTACTGCAGCCCTGGGGAGGCTGAGGGCAACCCTGTGCTTGTCATTGCGGAGACACTCTTCACCATCACCGGCAAGGGTCTTGCCATCGGCAGGAAGGGTACCGACGCCACAGAGACGTACACAGATGCAAAGCTCCTTCGTGAAGACTTTGCGAGCGGCAAGGTGCACCCCAGCGACCTGAAGCCCCCAGTCCAGGCTGCTCTCAAGGCCTTCATGGCTGAGACCAGGAAGACGCTTGAGAAGGACGCTGACTTCAAGAAGCTTGCAACTCAGGTATGTATTGCGTAGATCTGGTGCTATACGGGGGGGTTTCACAACTTTTTACATCCACGTAGTTGTGAAAGGTTGTGAATAGGATTGAAATTTTGTGAAATTGGGGGATCAATCCTGTTCACAACTTTTCACAACTATGTGGGTGTGAAACGTTGTGAAAACTCCGCCCCCCCCCCCCCCCGTATAGCACCAACAGCTATTATTAGCGTTGCAATGCGAAAGTTATTTTCAGTGGTTTTAAAATGATGGGGAAATTAAGTGTGTAAAAAAACCCCCCCTCCCATTCCATATTTAACAGATTCGTGACCTGAGCAAGAAGCTCAACAAGCCTGTCAAAGCCAAGAAGTAAGCACATAACGTCATTATTTTTTGCTCATGCTCGGACACTGCGTGCCAAAATTATGAACTCTCCGGATTGGGGAAAAGACATTATCCCTGACAACAACCTTGTGGAATCTCGCGCAGCTGATGTTGTGTGATAACGAATGTGATAACGGTGACTAAGCACAGGCTTTAGCTTCATCTTACAAACGTTTCTCTTTTTCTTTCTTTATTTTTTTTTTTGTTTTTTGTTTTTTTTTTTTTTTTTTTTGGGAGAGTAAGAAAACAGAAGGGTTGAGGGGGACAAAAAACAGTCTGTGCGGAAGATGCCGTTCGCTATGGGGACGTTGTTTGGGCCTCGTTTGGTTGGATTGTGGATTGGTTTTGAATGCAAAACAAAAACAAGAAACAAAAAAAAGGTACAGACCCTAGGTTCCCCAAGGGGTCCTTAGGCGATTGTCGACACAACAAGAACTAAAAAAAAGAGGGAAAAACACAGCACAAATGACGAGGTTCGTGAGACACGTTTCAAGGTGAGCCTCCTGGGTCCTGCTGCACGAGGCCATGTCATGCACCGCGCTTGCCAACCTTTTGCATACCATGGCACATACCTGCGCTGGACATAGGAGCATTTTTCCTTTTGTGTCAAAAACAAGAACGCCAATAACGTGAACCCCAAAACCCCCTCTCCCTTTTTTGTAAAACGTTCGGTGGCAAAAAAGGTTACGTCCTTTGCGTGCTAAAAAAGTGCAATAAAAAAAACAGGGTGGACGTGAGTGCTTGTTTCTGGAGAAATTTGGCAAAATATAAAATGGGGAAAGGAAAAAAAAAAAAAAAGGACACACCTCTTTTCAACGTGGAGATGGAGACCTTCCTGCTTTTGGATGGCCTTTTCGGTTCGTCCTCAGCTATTGGGTTGCTTGCCAGACATAGCATAAGAACCTCTGCACCTCCCGGCTGTTCTTCAATTGTCATGTACACCCTACAGAAAATTATCTTAGCAAGACAAACAATGTTGACACGTGTTCTAACGCTTGCTGTGATGTGTGCGGTCGGCCATTCGCGCAGCATCGTCGTCGACGGGAAGGAGTACTACCTGCACGGAGACATCATGGTGCCTAAGCAGCGCAAGGGTGCTGCGCTGGCTGTCACACCTTTGGAAGATAACACGAACCTGTGGCCAGGTGGGAAAGTGAACTACGTGATCGACACAACGATCCCGTCCCCGGATCTTGCCCTGTCAGCAGACGACGCCGCCATCGCATACGGCATTGCACACTGGGAGGCAAAGACGTGCATCCGCTTCACAAGATGTGCGACAGAGGCAGCGTGCGCAACACCATACATCAAATTCGTGGGTGCTGAACTTGGACAGTGCACGTCACCCATGGGTATTGACACGTCGAACGGGAATGTGAACGTGGTGCAGATGGCTAAGGACTGTGGCTTCGGCACTGCAGTTCACGAAATTGGGCACTCAATGGGATTCGCACACGTACAAATGCGCAAAGACAGGGAGTCCTACATCAGGGTGAACTTCTCCTCTGTGACGGAAGCTTTGGCGAGTAACTTTGCGACCCTTGACGCGGATGCTCGCGACTTGGGAGTGTACGACTACATGTCTGTGATGCACTACGGACCCACTGCAGGGGCGAACACAAGCACCCCAGCCATCCTGACACCACACCGCACTGGGCAGAACCAGGTACTCAGCCCTGGAGACCTTGCTGCAGTGAAGTTTCTGTACAACGACTGCAAGGCGACGTACGCAGCACCCACGTGCATGGCGTCGATGGACACAGGTGTGACGCACCTCATCCCAGAGGGCAAGGCGTACCTGGTGGAGTTCGATGCACAGTACTCTGCAAACATCGACATCCAGTACCCAGGCACGGTCCCATCCGCACGTGTGACCACCAGAATTCCTGCAGGGATGACAACGGAAGGGGGTGTCGGCTACACCACAGTCAGCTTTGTTCCCTCTGAGGAGGATGCTGGGAAGACGTACACAATGGCTGCTTCCTTTGCGGCTGATGGCACGTCAGTGACCTGCAGTGTGACGGTGAAGGTTGCTGGCTCGACGGCTGTGTGCAACGGTGTTGCTGCGAACGATGCTTCTGTGTGCAGTGGGCGTGGAACGTGTGTCGGTGAGCTTCCGTACGCACCCTGCACCTGCAATGCGCAGTACGGTGGCCTCGACTGCAGTGGCTTCAGCGAATGCCCTGCGAACTACCTGGAGACCTTTGAAGGGCTGACGCTGTGGGACGCTCACCCTTCCGTCAACATTGAGCAGTCAGGCATTGTCACGGATGTGCGTGGACGTGGGACATCTTCGTGGCGTGTCGGGACTGCTGCGGCTGGTGTCGTGGGAGACACCTTTGACGCGTTCACGCAGGCACGCAAGCCCAAGCGTGTGTCCATCATGCTTGCACGGGCTGGCTCCGGCAGTGTGACTTTCGACATGCAATCGGCCGGCACCTACGTGATCTGCATTGCTGTTGAGTTGAGTGAGTCATTGGCTGGGAGCTTCGATGACGGCGTGACGGCACGTTTGGAGTCTGTGGCTGAGCAGTTCCACAGTGTTGATATGAACATCGACTGGACGACCAGCGCAGTGAGGGTCTTCGTGGATGGGAAGTTTGCGATGACACGGCAGATGGCAGGGGCATGTGCGGCGGAGGGGGTGCAGCACATGAACGTTGCTGGCTCCGGATGGGCCGATGACATCGGTGTGTGGTGCACAGACTACGCGATGGCGTCCGGGACAGCAACAACAATCGGCACGACAGCGGACATTGTGAACGGTGGAAAGTCGCTTGTTCTGACACTGCAAGGGGGACTTGGGGAATGGCTTGACACAGACGTTGCAAAGGAAGCTATTCTTGATGGGCTTGTGGCGGACGGACAGTCGGGTGGTGCGAAGGGGTGGAATGCCCTGAGGACAAGCATCGTGACGAAGAACATGGTGGCAGTGAACGGCAACACCTTGACTGTGACGTTCAACGCTGTCGCATCTTTTGCACCTTTGTTCAACGAGATTGTGCGCATGCGCCTGACTGCCGCCATGTTCAAGGACGGACATGTTCCTGCGTCGCACGGCGATGAGATTGTGTTCGCAGTCCCAGGAGCTTCGGGTCGTGCACCTGCGACGACTGACCCTGCTGTGCTCAACACAGTGGTGCCGGACACGGCGTCGCCAACACAGGTGCCCACTAGTGTCCCGACCAGTGTTCCCACTGCCGTTCCAACTCAGACGCCCACCAGCGTTCCGACATCCATCCCGACATCGGCACCCACAGTACGTAGTACTCCAACACAGGCGCCCAGAACCGTCGCTCCTGCGACACGGACACCTGTCAACATTGTCCCGCCTCCTGTCACTGCCACGCCGCCGAAGACATCATCCCCAGATGACGACGACGACGACGACCACAAAGTGCTTCTTCTCGTTCTTGCAGTTGCCGTCCCAACTGTGCTGATTCTAGCAATTTTCATTGTGTACTGTGCAGTCAGCCAGACCAAGGGCAAGGGCAAGGGCAAGGGCAAGGGCAAAAGCCAGACTCCACCAACCCAACCAGACCAGGAGATGGTGTAAGGACGCTTCTTATGAGTGCTGTTCCTGTGTGGAGTGTGCAGTTTGTTCGTCTTTATCGTTATTCTCTGGTTACTATTTTATTAATTCGTTTATTTGTACATTTAATTATGATTTGCCTTTTTTGTTTCATTCAATCTGTTGCGTGTCTCTTATCGCAACAGCTCTAACCTGGGAAACGTGAAAATCACACACGGTTCCTTTTTTATTGCCTCCAAATATCCTTTGTCATTGCGACCTGTTTCGATTCAATCCTGCCTATGTCTGGCAGAGCATCCTATTGTTCTAACCTTTTGACGAAGATGCTTATGGCACGAGAGGCTCAGGTACAGTCTTCTGGTATCTCCGTCTGTAGAGACGTGCACACCTGCAAGGCTACCTTTTCTTTCTTGTGCTTGCAAAGTATCACCCTTCACTTGTCTTTTTATCACTGTGTGGTAATCGTTCATTTTCTCTCATTTAATTGGATTGTTGGCACCTGTATCACACAATACACCATAGCAGGAAAACGCGAATCATTGAAATAAACCACAGTTTTTATAGGCGAGAAATATCTCTTCCCTTTGTAGCACTCACCGCGAGCTACCAAAGAAGTAACCCAAAAAAGGACCCCATTTTCGTGGTTTTTTTTGCCTTCAACAAGCTCTTTGTTGCTCTAGTGGTAAAGATAAGATGCTCGTCTTTCCAAAAAGGTTTATTTAGGTCATTTCCTGCTGCAGTTGCCCACAGTCTGTTAGCCCCATATCATCAGCATTTTATTTTATTTTTTGTTGCTCCGCGCCTGTTGACTTTGTTCAGTAATGGTGTCCGCATTTTTAAGAAACATTGCTTTTTGTTTCCCCCCTTTTTTTTTTGTTCAAAGCAGTTTTGTGGCATCCCGAGCATGATAACCAGACGTGTCCTTCTGACACGTCCTCTCCTCAGGCCTCCGTTTTGGGACCCCAGATTTATCTTGTAAAGTTGCTGTTTTATTATTCCGTTGGTGTAGAACACTGTCACCAAATGGGTTACCTTCACAACCTTTTTTTTTCAAGCTGACTAAGCACAAGCTCAGCACAAGCAGGCTTAGGATCATCTTGAGTCCTCACAACAAAAGACAAATACAGCCCTCCTTTTTTTCTCTTCTCTTTACGATCCATCTGCTTCCTCCCCGGCCCCTGCTAGGCTCTGCAGAGGTTGTTCTCACTGGGTATGCATGGCGACAATGTGCGCCACGCTGTCCATCCTCGTGAACTGCTGGTCGTAATCGCAGGAGCTGAAGGTGTGTACTGCAGTCGGCGCTGCGATTGGACGCTGTGGGGGTTTCTTCCGCCCGGTGTTCCCAAAGTTAGGCTGATCCCTGTGTGCAGGATTCTACCTGTGGCTGAAGGTGTGAGACTGCTGCTGTAGGGATGGCGCTCAGCTGGGGTGCGTGGATAAGATGCCGGCACTTCTGCCGCAGATTGAGAATGTGTGGCAGTCGTGGTTTGCGCAGTTCAACATAAAGGGGGCATAGCGCTTTTCAACGTAGAGATGGAGACCTTTCTTTTGCTTTTTGGATGGCCTTTTCGGTTCGTCCTCAGCTTCTGGGTTGCTTGCCAGACATAGCATAAGAACCTCTGCACCTCCCGGCTGTTCTTCAATTGTCATGTACACCCAACAGAAAATTATCTTAGCAAGACAAACAATGTTGACACGTGTTCTGGCGCTTGCTGTGATGTGTGCGGTCGGCCATTCGCGCAGCATCGTCGTCGACGGGAAGGAGTACTACCTGCACGGAGACATCATGGTGCCTAAGCAGCGCAAGGGTGCTGCGCTGTCCGTCACACCTTTGGAAGATAACACGAACCTGTGGCCAGGTGGGAAAGTGAACTACGTGATCGACACAACGATCCCGTCCCCGGATCTTGCCCTGTCAGCAGACGACGCCGCCATCGCACACGGCATTGCACACTGGGAGGCAAAGACGTGCATCCGCTTCACAAGATGTGCGACAGAGGCAGCGTGCGCAACACCATACATCAAATTCGTGGGTGCTGAACTTGGACAGTGCACGTCACCCATGGGTATTGACACGTCGAACGGGAATGTGAACGTGGTGCAGATGGCTAAGAACTGTGGCTTCGGCACTGCAATCCACGAAATTGGGCACTCAATGGGATTAGCGCACGAACAGATGCGCAAAGACAGGGAGTCCTACATCAGGGTGAACTTCTCCTCCGTGACGGAAGCTTTGGCGAGTAACTTTGCGACCCTTGACGCGGATGCTCGCGACTTGGGAGTGTACGACTACATGTCTGTGATGCACTACGGACCCACTGCAGGGGCGAACACAAGCACCCCAGCCATCCTGACACCACACCGCACTGGGCAGAACCAGGCACTCAGCCCTGGAGACCTTGCTGCAGTGAAGTTTCTGTACAACGACTGCAAGGCGACGTACGCAGCACCCACGTGCATGGCGTCGATGGACACAGGTGTGACGCACCTCATCCCAGAGGGCAAGGCGTACCTGGTGGAGTTCGATGCACAGTACTCTGCAAACATCGACATCCAGTACCCAGGCACGGTCCCATCCGCACGTGTGACCACCAGAATTCCTGCAGGGATGACAACGGAAGGGGGTGTCGGCTACACCACAGTCAGCTTTGTTCCCTCTGAGGAGGATGCTGGGAAGACGTACACAATGGCTGCTTCCTTTGCGGCTGACGGCACGTCAGTGACCTGCAGTGTGACGGTGAAGGTTGCTGGCTCGACGGCTGTGTGCAACGGTGTTGCTGCGAACGATGCTTCTGTGTGCAGTGGACGTGGAACGTGTGTCGGTGAGCTTCCGTACGCACCCTGCACCTGCAATGCGCAGTACGGTGGCCTCGACTGCAGTGGCTTCAGCGAATGCCCTGCGAACTACCTGGAGACCTTTGAAGGGCTGACGCTGTGGGACGCTCTCCCCTCCGTCGATGTTGAGCAGTCAGGCATTGTCACGGATGTGCGTGGACGTGGGACATCTTCGTGGCGTGTTGGGACTGCTGCGGCTGGTGTCGTGGGAGACACCTTTGACGCGTTCACGCAGGCACGCAAGCCCAAGCGTGTGTCCATCATGCTTGCACGGGCTGGCTCCGGCAGTGTGACTTTCCTCATGCAATCGGCTGACACCTACGAGAGCTGCATTGCTGTTGAGTTGAGTGCATCAGTTGATGCGAGCTTCGATGACGGCGTGACAGCACGTTTGGAGTCTGTGGCTGAGCAGTTCCACAGTGTTGATATGCACATCGACTGGACGACCAGCGCAGTGAGGGTCTTCGTGGATGGGAAGTTTGCGATGACACGGCAGATGGCAGGGGCATGTGCGGCGGAGGGGGTGCAGCACATGAGCGTTACTGGCTCCGGATGGGCCGATGACATCGGTGTGTGGTGCACAGACTACGCGATGGCGTCCGGGACAGCAACAACGATCGGCACAACAGCAGACATTGTGAACGGTGGAAAGTCGCTTGTTCTGACACTGCAAGGGGGACTTGGGGAATGGCTTGACACAGACGTTGCAAAGGAAGCTATTCTTGATGGGCTTGTGGCGGACGGACAGTCGGGTGGTGCGAAGGGGTGGAATGCCCTGAGGACAAGCATTGTGACGAAGAACATGGTGGCAGTGAACGGCAACACCTTGACTGTGACGTTCAACGCTGTCGCATCTTTTGCACCTTTGTTCAACGAGATTGTGCGCATGCGCCTGACTGCCGCCATGTTCAAGGACGGACGTGTTCCTGCGTCGCACGGAGACGAGATTGTGTTCGCAGTTCCAGGAGCTTCGGGTCGTGCACCTGCGACGACTGACCCTGCTGTGCTCAACACAGTGGTGCCGGACACTGCGTCGCCAACACAGGTGCCCACTAGTGTCCCGACCAGTGTTACCACTGCCGTTCCAACTCAGACGCCCACCAGCGTTCCAACGTCCATCCCGACATCGGCACCCACAGTACGTATTACTCCACCTGTCACTGCCACGCCGCCGAAGACATCATCCCCAGACGATGACGACGACGATGACGACAAAGTGCTTATTCTCGTTCTGGTAGTTGCCCTCCCAACTGTGCTGATTCTGGCAATTGTGGTGGTGTACTGTGCAGTCAGCCACAGCAAGAGTAAGAGCAAGACCCAGACTTCACCAACCCAACCAGACCAGGAGATGGTGTAGGGGCGCTTCTTGTGAGTGCTGTTCCTGTGTGAAGGTTGCAGTTTGTTCGACGTTCTCATTATTCTCTGTAGATACTATTTTATTAATGCTCGTTTGATTTTTACTTTGTGTGTATTTAATTATGATTTGCCTTTTTTGTTTCATGCAATCTGTTGCGTGTCTCTTATCGCAACAGCTCTAACCTGGGAAACGTGAAAATCACACACGGTTCCTTTTTTATTCCCTCCAAATATCCTTTGTCATTGCGACCTGTTTCGATTCAATCCTGCCTATGTCTGGCAGAGCATCCTATTGTTCTAACCTTTTGACGAAGATGCTTATGGCACGAGAGGCTCAGGTACAGTCTTCTGGTATCTCCGTCTGTAGAGACGTGCACACCTACAAGGCTACCTTTTCTTTCTTGTGCTTGCAAAGTATCACTTTTCACTTGTCTTTTTATCACTGTGTGGTAATCGTTCATTTTCTCTCATTTAATTGGATTGTTGGCACCTGTATCACACAATACACCATAGCAGGAAAACGCGAATCATTGAAATAAACCACAGTTTTTATAGGCGAGAAATGTCTCTCTTCCATTTGTGGCACTCACCGCGAGCTACCAAAAAAATAACCCAAAAAAGGACCCCCTTTTCGTGGTTTTTTTTGCCTTCAACAAGCTCTTTGTTGCTCTAGTGGGTAAAGATAATATGCTCGTCTTTCCAAAAAGGTTTATTTAGGTCATTTCCTGCTGCAGTTGCCATCACTCTGTTAGCCCCATATCATCAGCATTTTTTTTTTTTTTTTTGTTGCTCCGCGCCCAGGGCTATTTCTAAAAACCTGTCCCTGTCCCTGATTTTTGGAAAATGAAAGTTGCCAAAAAATTTGCACGGGGCTTATATACAGGGCTGCCAAAAAATTTGCACGTACTACAGTACTTACAGAGAGGGGGGTGGGCTTTCTGCTTGAAGAAAGTTGCCGATTTTTTTTGTGTTGAAAAGTTTTCTTCCAGATTGTGCAAATAACGGGGGTTTTGGTGTATTCTGAAAAATCCTAGAGGGCGCACCAGGCCGCGTGCCGGAGGCGCTATGAGGGGGTTTCTTAGAAAACTTGTTCTCTACACTAACATCACACTGGCACCGTACTCATTTTAACAAAAACCAAGAACTTGCCCAATTCTGCAAATTGACCCCACCACAGAACGGACGGATTCTGGAAATGCAAATGCCGGTGTTTTCGCGCATTTTCATGTTTCAGCATCTGGGGGAGAAAATCTGGGTTGTGGGATTTACCTTGGCCCCTTTACCTTACACTCATTTTGACCAAAACCAATAACTTGGCCATTTCGGCAAATTGACCCACCACAGTGCGGACAGATTCCGGAAATGCCAATCGCGGTATGTTTTGGGGCTGAAAAATTTTCAGGGTAAATTTTTTTTGAGCAGCATTTTTTGGCTGAAAATGGGCCCCACGTATTAGTGACCGGGCTCATATTTTCAAAAAATTTAAGTGGTCAAAAAATTGTCCAATTTTCGAGATTGACCCCACCACTGCACGGGTGAATCCCAAAAATGCAAATAAGGGCGTTTTTGGCACAAAATAAATCTGCCAAAAAAATTGTGTCCCGGATTGGATTTTGGACCCCCCGGACCCCATATTTAGAAATAGCCCTGCTCCGCGCCTGTTGACTTTGTTCAGTAATGGTGTCCGCATTTTTAAAAAAAAAACATTGCTTTTTGTTTCCCCCCTTTTTTTTTGTTCAAAGCAGTTTTGTGGCATCCCGAGCATGATAACCAGACGTGTCCTTCAGACGCGTCCTCTCCTCAGGCCTCCGTTTTGGGACCCCAGAATCATCTTGTAAAGTTGCTGTTTTATTATTCCGTTGGTGTAGAACACTGTCACCAAATGGGTTACCTTCACAACCTTTTTTTTTCAAGCTGACTAAGCACAAGCTCAGCACAAGCAGGCTTAGGATCATCTTGAGTCCTCACAACAAAAGACAAATACAGCCCTCCTTTTTTTCTCTTCTCTTTACGATCCATCTGCTTCCTCCAGGCCCTGCTAGGCTCTTCAGAGGTACTTCACACTGGGCGCATTATTCATGGAGACAATGTGCGCCACGCTGTCCATCCTCGCTGGTAGTCATCTAAGGAGCTGAAGGTGTGTACTGCAGTCGGCGCTGCGATTGGACGCTGTGGGGGTTTCTTCCGCCCGGTGTTCCCGAAGTGAAGCTGATCCCTGTGTGCAGGATTCTACCTTTGGTGGCTGAAGGTGTGAGGCTGTTGCCGCTGTTGCTGTAGGTACCTACTATCTGGCGAAACAGTAGTCAAGGGAACGGACTTGAAACTGTCAGCGGATGGCGCTCAGCTGGGGTGCATGGATAAGATGCCGGCACTTCTGCCGCAGATTGAGAATGTGTGGCAGTCGTGGTTTGCGCAGTTCAACATAAAGGGGGCATAGCGCTTTTTAACGTAGAGATGTAAACCTTCCTGCTTTGTGGATGGCCTTTTCAGTTCGTCCTCAGCTATTGGCTAGACGTAGCATAAGAACCTCTGCACCTCCCGGCTGTTCTTCAATTGTCATGTACACCCAACAGAAAATTATCTTAGCAAGACAAACAATGTTGACACGTGTTCTGGCGCTTGCTGTGATGTGTGCGGTCGGCCATTCGCGCAGCATCGTCGTCGACGGGAAGGAGTACTACCTGCACGGAGACATCATGGTGCCTAAGCAGCGCAAGGGTGCTGCGCTGTCCGTCACACCTTTGGAAGATAACACGAACCTGTGGCCAGGTGGGAAAGTGAACTACGTGATCGACACAACGATCCCGTCCCCGGATCTTGCCCTGTCAGCAGACGACGCCGCCATCGCACACGGCATTGCACACTGGGAGGCAAAGACGTGCATCCGCTTCACAAGATGTGCGACAGAGGCAGCGTGTACAAAACCATACATCAAATTCGTGGGTGCTGCACTCGGAGAATGCACGTCACCCGTGGGTATTGACACATGGAACGAGAATGTGAACGTGGTGCAGATGGCTAAGGACTGTGGCTTCGGCACTGCAATCCACGAAATTGGGCATTCAATGGGATTAACGCACGAACAGATGCGCAAAGACAGGGAGTCCTACATCAGGGTGAACTTCTCCTCCGTGACGGAAGCTTTGGCGAGTAACTTTGCGACCCTTGACGCGGATGCTCGCGACTTGGGAGTGTACGACTACATGTCTGTGATGCACTACGGACCCACTGCAGGGTCGAACACAAGCACCCCAGCCATCCTGACACCGCACCGCACTGGGCAGAACCAGGCACTCAGCCCTGGAGACCTTGCTGCAGTGAAGTTTCTGTACAACGACTGCAAGGCGACGTACGCAGCACCCACGTGCATGGCGTCGATGGACACAGGTGTGACGCATCTCATCCCAGAGGGCAAGGCGTACCTGGTGGAGTTCGATGCACAGTACTCTGCAAACATCGACATCCAGTACCCAGGCACGGTCCCATCCGCACGTGTGACCACCAGAATTCCTGCAGGGATGACAACGGAAGGGGGTGTCGGCTACACCACAGTCAGCTTTGTTCCCTCTGAGGAGGATGCTGGGAAGACGTACACAATGGCTGCTTCCTTTGCGGCTGATGGCACGTCAGTGACCTGCAGTGTGACGGTGAAGGTTGCTGGCTCGACGGCTGTGTGCAACGGTGTTGCTGCGAACGATGCTTCTGTGTGCAGTGGGCGTGGAACGTGTGTCGGTGAGCTTCCGTACGCACCCTGCACCTGCAATGCGCAGTACGGT
This sequence comes from Rhynchopus sp. YZ270_cl-10, assembly GCA_964035575.1. Classification (NCBI taxonomy): domain Eukaryota; phylum Euglenozoa; class Diplonemea; order Diplonemida; family Diplonemidae; genus Rhynchopus; species Rhynchopus sp. YZ270_cl-10. Next base: position 331,427 of record OZ037931.1, read on the forward strand.
GGCCTCGACTGCAGTGGCTTCAGCGAATGCCCTGCGAACTACCTGGAGACCTTTGAAGGGCTGACGCTGTGGGACGCTCTCCCCTCCGTCGATGTTGAGCAGTCAGGCATTGTCACGGATGTGCGTGGACGTGGGACATCTTCGTGGCGTGTCGGGACTGCTGCGGCTGGTGTCGTGGGAGACACATTTGACGCGTTCACGCAGGCACGCAAGCCCAAGCGTGTGTCCATCATGCTTGCACGGGCTGGCTCCGGCAGTGTGACTTTCCTCATGCAATCGGCCGGCACCTACGAGAGCTGCATTGCTGTTGAGTTGAGTGCATCAGTTGATGCGAGCTTCGATGACGGCGTGACAGCACGTTTGGAGTCTGTGGCTGAGCAGTTCCACAGTGTTGATATGCACATCGACTGGACGACCAGCGCAGTGAGGGTCTTCGTGGATGGGAAGTTTGCGATGACACGGCAGATGGCAGGGGCATGTGCGGCGGAGGGGTTGCAGGAGATGAGCATCGCTGGCTCCGGATGGGCCGATGACATCGGTGTGTGGTGCACAGACTACGTGATGGCGTCTGGCACGGCAACAACAATCAGCACAACAGCAGACATTGTGAACGGTGGAAAGTCGCTTGTTCTGACACTGCAAGGGGGACTTGGGGAATGGCTTGACACAGACGTTGCAAAGGAAGCTATTCTTGATGGGCTTGTGGCGGACGGACAGTCGGGTGGTGCGAAGGGGTGGAATGCCCTGAGGACAAGCATCGTGACGAAGAACATGGTGGCAGTGAACGGCAACACCTTGACTGTGACGTTCAACGCTGTCGCATCTTTTGCACCTTTGTTCAACGAGATTGTGCGCATGCGCCTGACTGCCGCCATGTTCAAGGACGGACATGTTCCTGCGTCGCACGGCGATGAGATTGTGTTCGCAGTCCCAGGAGCTTCGGGTCGTGCACCTGCGACGACTGACCCTGCTGTGCTCAACACAGTGGTGCCGGACACGGCGTCGCCAACACAGGTGCCCACTAGTGTTCCGACCAGTGTTCCCACTGCCGTTCCAACTCAGACGCCCACCAGCGTTCCAACGTCCATCCCGACATCGGCACCCACAGTACGTAGTACTCCAACACAGGCGCCCAGAACCGTCGCTCCTGCGACACGGACACCTGTCAACATTGTCCCGCCTCCTGTCACTGCCACGCCGCCGAAGACATCATCCCCAGATGACGACGATGAGGACAGCGTCAAAGAGCTTCTTCTCGTTCTTGCAGTTGCCGTCCCAACTGTGCTGATTATCGCAATTGTGGTGGTGTACTGTGCAGTCAGCCACAGCAAGGGCAAGGGCAAGAGCCAGACTTCACCAACGCAACCAGACCAGGAAATGGTCCAGCGAAGCTTCTTATGAGTGTGTTCCTGAGTGAAATTTGCATTTTTTTTCTCCCCGGAGGGAATATCAGATGTAAACCACGAAATGGATGTAGGACTGGATGGTTAGGTGTCCACCCGGTACACCGGTCCTTTGTACCAAGGTACACTGTGCACGAGAGGGCTTTTGTATTTCAAGACAACTTTTCCCCCCGACTTTATCATTATCTATCTCTGGTTGCTATTTTAATCATGCTCTTTTGTTTTACTTCATTACGAGTTGCCTTTTGTTTCATTCAATCTGTTGCGTGTCTCTTATCGCAACAGCTCTAACCTGGGAAGCGTGAAAATCACACACGGTTCCTTTTTTATTCCCTCCAAAAAATCCTTTGTCATTGCGACCTGTTTCGATTCAATCCTGCCTATGTCTGGCAGAGCATCGTATTGTTCTAACCTTTTGACGAAGATGCTTATGGCACGAGAGGCTCAGGTACAGTCTTCTGGTATCTCCGTCTGTAGAGACGTGCACACCTACAAGGCTACCTTTTCTTTCTTGTGTCTGCTCGCACCCCCCTGCATTATTTCCCTTCACTTGTATTTTTATCGTGATAATCGTTTTCTCTCATTTAATTGGATTGTTGGCACCTGTATTATACAATACACACCAGGCGAGAAATGTCTCTCTTCCATTTGTGGCACTCACTGCGAGCTACCAAAAAAATAACCCCAAAAAGGTCCCCCTTTTCGTGGTTTTTTTTTGCGTTCAGCCCTTTGTTGCTCTTATGCGTTTTAAGATGCTCGTCTTTCCAAGGTATATTTTTATGGTCATTTCCTGCTGCAGTTGCCCTCAGTCTGTTAGCCCCATATCATCAGCATTTTTTTTTTTTGTTTGTTTTGTTGCTCCGCGCCCATTGACTTTGTTCATTAATGGTGTCGGCATTTTTAAAATAAAATTGCTTTTTTTGGTGTTTCCTTTTTTGTTCAAAGCAGTTTTGGGGTGATCCCTTAATGTGAAAACCAGACGTATCCTTTTGACGCGTCCTTTCCTCAGGCCTCCGTTTTGGGACCCCAGATTTATCTTGCAAAGTTGCTGTTTTATTATTTCCGTTGGTGTAGAACAATGTCACCAAATGGGTTACCATCACAACCTTTTTTTGATTTCTCAACAACACAACACAAATACAGCCCGTCTTTTTCTCTTCTCTTTACGATCCCATCTGCTTCCCACCCCTTCCCTCCCTCTCCAACTTCCTCTCGTTTATGAGAACGGCATATCCGCCTTTACATCAGAAACGCATCGTATTTCGCAAATTTTACCCAACATTGCCCCCTATTCAATCAATAAGAGCCGTCTTTCATTTCTTTGGTTATTTTGCTTTTCATCCGGGGGCTGGCATCGTACAGTGGGTCAGTCGGTGAGGTGCCTGCATTAATAACTTCACTCACGTCTCAAAGAGGTTTGCTTCTTCACCAGGTGGTCAGTGGGAAGCGGTATTGCGGTAATAAAAATATCACCACAGAATATTTATTACACACTTTACGCACAAAACAAAAGCCGCTCCCTACTAACCTATGTCTGTCGCCTTCGAAACCCCAAGCGGTAGAGTGATCCATATCCCTGCAACACCTGGCGACCTTTTTGCGGCCGTTCTCCAGAAGCTTCAGAGGCAACTGGAGGTGGAGGCCCTGAGCTGTCCTGATATTGCAGAGGATCTGCATGGGTTGCCTGTAGGTTCGCTTGGGGTCGTTGATGGGATACCTTTGACGGTAGCCGAACCGGGCAAAAGAGTTGAGGCAAAACGTATTGCAAGAACGGCTGATGCGTCTGTGAAGGCCGCTCTGGAAGACCTCTCATTAGTGTACGGTACTGACGCAAATTCGTTTCGAATCTACGTAAGTGGTCAACAAGGTGTCGGGTCGCACGAAGCGCTGCAAACCCACCAAATCTCCAATGTAGTGAACTGTTGCGACAGAATTGTCTGCCCCTTTGCAGGGAAATTGAAGTACAAAGTGTGTAAATCGTTTTTTGATACCCGTTCAACGCAGCTTTGTGACCATATTCTCCCGGTGCTTGAGTTTCTGGATGAAGTGGAGAAATGTGGTGAAGGTGTCTTGGTGCATTGCATGTCAGGGGCAAGCCGTAGCACGTCATGTGTCATAGCGTGGCTTATGACCAGAAAAGATATGTCCTTCGACCAAGCGTTTGCCATGGTAAAATCTGGTCGTGCCATTACCCGTCCCAACGCAGGGTTTCATGAACAGTTGAAGCTACGCGCCTTTTTGAAGCCACGAGAAGACCCGAGTCTCGGGAATAACAAACGCACCTTCCTCCGCAGAGGAACCGGAAAGCGAATGGGTGCGAGTAGCACGGCACCCTAAGTCTTTGTTCTCTTTTTTGATGAAAAATTGTTGGAATAGTGTAGGTTTTCGTTAGGGTAGCCTAAGACACAGCGAGACATTAGGTTTTTATCTGACCAAACCTTTGTGCAAATTCCACACACAGTCAGCTGAATGCTGTGCGATAAACAATGTGATCTGGAAGGGTGACTAAAGCACAGAGTCCTTTAGGTTCATCTCATAAACTTTGTCAACTTCTTCACTTTTTTCTCTCTCTTTATTCTATCCCAACTAACCTACCCTGCGTTCGGCATTCCCGGGACGTACTGCATGGTTGGGTGTCCACCCAGGGACACCCGGTCATTGTACCAAAGGTACACTATTCACGAGAGGGCTTTGTATTTCAACTCCACGTTTTTTATTCGGTGGAAAACTCCATCTTTCGATTGAAAATAATATCTTAATCATTATTCGCACCACCAACTCTTCTCCGAGACAACTTCCCAAGCATTCTCACCATCCACACCAAGGCTCTAATCTTACCATAACCAACTTTTTTTCTCTTTTATTCCAACCCCCTTCCCAAATATAGCAACTCTCATTTAAAAACCTGGCGACTTTATGTTGTCTAACAAAACCTTTATTCCTACCCCCTCATTTCCATACACCAATTTCAGAAAAAAAAAGGCGAACAATGATGCGACGTGTTGCATTGGCTGGGGCAAGGCGTTCGTTTGCAACAGGGGTGGATACGAGCAATATGTCTGTGAACGGTACGCTCAACCACGTTGCCATCGCGGTGCCCAAAGAGCAGTGCATCCTGGCTGCAGCAGACACCTACAAGACCATTTTTGGCGCAAAGGTGAGCGGCAAGGTGGACCTGCCTGAGCACGGTGTCACCACCGTTTTCGTCGAGCTCCCGAACACAAAGCTCGAGCTGCTTCACCCCTTCGGCGAGAACTCCCCTATTGAGGGCTTCTTCAAGAAGAACCCTCTTGGGGGAATGCACCACATCTGCCTCGAAGTTGACGACATTGACGTATGAGATCAGATATACCAACCCTTTTTAACCATATTTTAGGAGCCCCCCTTTTTCCCCTCATATCACATCACACCGTGCTCATACTCACGATACAGTACTTTCTTTTTTAGACTGTAAGCCAACTCTGGTTAAAAGATATTTTGAAGCAAACCCTTTTAGGGGTGATGCGATTATTAGTTCAAATCCCATACACGATGTCTCTTCATTTTGATAAGGAGAAAGTCCGAGTGGGGGAAAAAAAATATTGAAGGTTTTAATGGTGTGGCTGAACGGGGGGTGCGATAATGTGCGATAAAGTGCTATTTTCTGCTATTTTGGGGTCGTCGGCCACACCATTTAAGGGGGGTTTTTTTGGAAAGTGTTACGTAACTCACAATACTACAGGTCGCAATCAAGGAGGCGCTTGCAGCAGGTCTCAAGCCTTTGGGAGAGAAGCCGAAGATCGGTGCCCACGGCAAGCCGGTGATGTTCTTCCACCCCAAAACCGTGACCGGCGTGCTTCTCGAAATTGAGCAGAAATAGTTAGTCGCGAGGTGCCTCTCTGATTTCTGATGTGCAGCGAGACACACTCTTATTTTACAGTTTTTTTTATACAGTATCGTGTTCCATAGTGAAAGGGGTGGGTTCTTGGTATTGCTGCTGAACTGCAATAACCTACCTACCTACCCACACACCACCTGACAATTCAGGAACACCCAGTTTTAGTTTCTCAACAAGGGAAGGTTTCATGCATACATGCGACTTTTGGGGCATTTTTTTTTTTCTTCTTTTTGTTCCCAATACAAATAACGTGCATCCACCCTATGTCCGCTACCCTCCCCTTTTTCTTTTTGTTCCCTCCAAAAATCCCCCCTTTTCCCCTCTTCGTTTCTCACCACTAAATAGGGAAACCACCTTTCAGCAGAACCATCCCCACCCCCATTATCTCAGCAGGGCACCCTCATCCCTTACCCCCTAACCCATCCGCTCCATTCATTTTATTCCCAGAATTTTGATATATTTTTGCATATTTCAGAGGTCCATTTCACACCCTCAACCCTCACGAGCACGACTGAACTGCGTAAATTTAGCACATTTCTTCTACCTTTGGTGTGAAGGGGGTGGTGCTATTTTTTGCTATTTTTGGGGTCGGTCACACCTCAACTCTTTTTAAAAATATGGAAGACGACGGAACGTTTATTGATGGATTTATCACACACTTCTCTAAAAGCCGTGACATCGCGGGGCTACGAGAATATTTTCTGAAAATTGATGTAGCACGTGTCGTTGAGGTGCTATTAGGTTCCCTCGCTGACACACGCCCTTCATGCACTGATGTACGCGGCTGCCTGCAGACCGCGTTGAAAGGAATGGATTACCCTACTTCACCGTATAGGCGGTCGGCTCAAGGCGCGATTTTAAAAAAACCGGGGTTGGTTGCGGCAGAGCTGCTCTGTGATGTTACGCTGATCGGCGGGGCTCGAAGCGCAGTCTTCTCAAAGAGGTATCGAGGCACTTTTGGAGAAACTCCGGTAGACCTTCTGAGATTGCACCACGCAGTTCCCCCTGAGGCGTTGCTTAACAGAATTCATTGCCTTCCTGATAGTGTTCTGTTTCCTCCTATCGTCGGAATTTCACCGGATGGAATGGATGTGATTTATCTTACCCCACAATGCGTTACAATGTTTATTGGAGAGCAAATTGATGCGCATAAAAGTGGGTTGCGAAGGTGGAAAGCAAAAAAAATTCTTTCAATTCTCCGAAGCGCATTGGAGGCGATGATTCTGCTCGAAAAACACAACATCTTTTTAAATGATATCCCACTCCGTGAAAGGATGGAATGCGACGTCGGCCCCGACCCTTCTGCAGTGCGACTAACAGATTTTGGGATTACAGAGTTAAATGGAGAGAATAGAGGTGAATACTTTCATGTCAAACTTTTTGCGGAATTGATATCCGATTTGTTGACCTATCGGATTCAGTCGAATTCTTCAATAAAACACGCTGGGCCTTTAGAATTAGATGTTATCACCGCAAAATGTCAATCCGAAACTAACCTCGAAGAATTACGAGATTTGATTGAAAAATATTCGGATATAGTATTGAACGTTGCTCCTCCAGGATGTTGCCGTGAAATTCGCCACGAAATTCCTTTTATAAGCGAGAATCTATCCTACATACAATGGTCCGTCCCCGACGAAGCACGCATATTTTTAGTAGAAAGCCACTCCGGGGCTCTCTTAGTGTTCCTCAGCGATCTTCTCTGTGAAGATGACAAAAAATGCGTTGGACTCACCACTGCTCTCTTCTATTCCTATCATCTCACCGACCTACGCCTAGAAGGGCCCACTTCAACTACAGTAGAAGATACGACAACAACCTGCATCCTCCGGCCACCTACAGCAAAGCTCTCTCAACTCCGTATCCTTCACTCTCGTATTTTCGAGCCGTCTCTCGGAGAAGGGTCATATCACATCGAAAACAAAAAAAGCGGGTTTGTCGAGCATGCAGGAATTAAAGGGCCAGCTCTACATCACTTTGTATCTGATATGACTGGAAGAAGGCATGAAAACGCGGAGGGGCAGTATCTTGAACAGGAGGCTCGATGGGCGGAATATTTGAAGCTTGCGCAGATTGTAAATGAAGTGGACAATGAGGAGGTGGTTCAAAAAAAGGTAAAACGGTGTGTCTTCCATATGGGTGCCTCCTTTTGGAGGGGCCTCGCAGTGTCGACAGCACAGCTGCGGAGTCTCTGTGTGTTGCATATTACGAAGGTACACATTGCGCCGGAACAGCTCAGCTCTCTTTGCGATGCGCTTTTGAAAACACCAATAAAAAAGCTTGCTCTTGATTGTTGTGGTTTGAGTGGTGTGTCTTGCTTCACCTCTGTGGCGAAGGTGGTGCAGAACAGCCTTCTCGAGGAGTTATGTGTTACGAACAACGTGGTGGACAATGAATCATCGAGGGTGTTGATGCAGGCTGTGGGGAGGTCGGGTTTGGTTGCGCTGGATCTGAATGATACGGGTTTGGAGGATGTGACAGAAGTAGCCTGTTGTATGTCGTTGAAGGAGTTGTCCATGCGTGGTAACGTGCTTGGCGAGGCTGGCGCAGTGGTCCTGGCAGACGCCCTGCGGACAGCCCCCGAAGTGAAGCTGAACCTCCTCGACCTCTCTCATTCACACATCGGACAGACAGGTCTCCTCGCAGTGGTTACCTCGCTTCATATCATTGAGCCCCGTGTTTGGAATATCTCAGGGTGTCTCCGTGCAGTGCGCAATCAATGATAAACCAAAAAAGGGGACCAGAACAAATCGAATATTAGCAAACCATTGAAAAATCAGAAAAAAATGGGGGTGTATTGTGTAGGGGTTAAACCAAAGTGTGTATATCTCGAACAGCCACTTTGTTTGTTTGATGGACTAAGCATAGAGAGGCTTAGGTTACATCTTACGAACTTTTTGTTTTTTTTTTTGTGTTTTTTTCAGGCTCTCCGCTAGGATTTCCGATTTTGAAAATATTCTGTTGATGGTCCACGTTGGTGGGGTACATGCTTGCGCCGCAGGCGCACGGTACGCAACTTTTTTTTTTACCAACGCCCGATTTTGACTTTTTTGGGACGTTTGAGCACTCACCTCTCCATATCTTCTTCTCCTGAGCTTTTTTGACAGGTAGAACGGGTCTGAACCACTTAGCAGAACTTTTTTTTTTTTTCTTTTTTTCCCCATTTTCAAAAAGTTCTGTTGACAATCAACAGAACTTTAGTACCTAGCGGAGTGCCTGGTTTTTTTTTTTTTTTGCAGAGAAAAAAAAAAAAATACCGTTTCCGCGGCACTCTGCAAAAAATTAGAAATCAACTATAGAAAAGAAAGCAAAAAGCGCCCACTTTGTTTTTATCCCTCCCCTCTCCCCTCTCCCCTTTCCCCTCTCCCCTCTCCCCTCTCCCCTCTCCCCTCTCCCCTCTCCCCTCTCCCCTCTCCCCTCTCCCCTCTCCCCTCTCCCCTCTCCCCTCTCCCCTCTCCCCTCTCCCCTCTCCCCTCTCCCCTCTCCCCTTTCCCCTCTCCCCTCTATCAACCACCCTGGTGGAGTGGCTTTTGCCACGATTGGGGAGATCTAATGGATATAGACTGTCTATCTTTTATGTTGACTTTTGTTCTTGCTCTATTTGGGCAGAATAGCTATCATTTCCTCGGAACTCTTCGAGTTCCGGTTGGCCGGGAACGCAGCTGTGCCGATTAACCCCACCTTTAACACAATTCAACCACCATCTTCATCAGGATTTCTTTGTTTTTGTTGCGGTGTGTTTTCTGCCTTGCGTCCCCCTCATCGTTTTCGTTTACAGCATATTATCCAAAGACCTCCTCTCCATCCCCCCTTTCTTTTGCCTTTATCATCAGTTCTGGAACCGGTTCGTCGGTCTCCTCTATTCCTCACTTTTATTGGCTGTCTATATCCTATACTAGATCTCCTCCCCTCTCCCCTCTCCCCTCTCCCCTCTCCCCTCTCCCCTCTCCCCTCTCCCCTCTCCCCTCTCCCCTCTCCCCTCTCCCCTCTCCCCTCTCCCCTCTCCCCTCTCCCCTCTCCCCTCTCCCCTCTCCCCTCTCCCCTCTCCCCTCTCCCCTCTCCCCTCTCCCCTCTCCCCTCTCCCCTCTCCCCTCTCCCCTCTCCCCTCTCCCCTCTCCCCTCTCCCCTCTCCCCTCTCCCCTCTCCCCTCTCCCCTCTCCCCTCTCCCCTCTCCCCTCTCCCCTCTCCCCTCTCCCCTCTCCCCTCTCCCCTCTCCCCTCTCCCCTCTCCCCTCTCCCCTCTCCCCTCTCCCCTCTCCCCTCTCCCCTCTCCCCTCTCCCCTCTCCCCTCTCCCCTCTCCCCTCTCCCTCTCCCTCTCCCTCTGAAACACGCTTTAGCGGAGCAGCTTCGCTGCGTGTTGGGAGATCTTTGATAGAGACTACCGTCCTTTTGATTTGACATGGCACGCACACTGCTTTTTGGCAGAATATTTATTTGATTTTCCTCAGGCTTTGTCCTGGTTGGCCGGGGTCCGTTTATGTTTCAGTCTCTACCCTCACCAAATCACCACACCATCTTCATCAGATTTTTTGTTGGAATTTGTTTTGGGTTGTTTCGGCTTCCACATTCGCCCCCCTCATCGTAGCGCCTATTTCGAGATAAAAGTATCCCCCTTCCCTCCTCTCCGTTTTCATCATTGCTGTTCGCCCTTCGCGGGTCTTTTAGGTACTCTCTATCTATCTCAGATCTCCCTCCCTCTCCCTCTCCCTCTCCCTCTCCCTCTCCCTCTCCCTCTCCCTCTCCCTCTCCCTCTCCCTCTCCCTCTCCCTCTCCCTCTCCCTCTCCCTCTCCCTCTCCCTCTCCCTCTCCCTCTCCCTCTCCCTCTCCCTCTCCCTCTCCCTCTCCCTCTCCCTCTCCCTCTCCCTCTCCCTCTCCCTCTCCCTCTCCCTCTCCCTCTCCCTCTCCCTCTCCCTCTCCCTCTCCCTCTCCCTCTCCCTCTCCCTCTCCCTCTCCCTCTCCCTCTCCCTCTCCCTCTCCCTCTCCCTCTCCCTCTCCCTCTCCCTCTCCCTCTCCCTCTCCCTCTCCCTCTCCCTCTCCCTCTCCCTCTCCCTCTCCCTCTCCCTCTCCCTCTCTGAAACACGCTTTAGCGGAGCAGCTTCGCTGCGTGTTGGGAGATCTTTGATAGAGACTACCGTCCTTTTGATTTGACATGGCACGCACACTGCTATTTGGCAGAATATTTATTTGATTTTCCTCAGGCTTTGTCCTGGTTGGCCGGGGTCCGTTTATGTTTCAGTCTCTACCCTCACCAAATCACCACACCATCTTCATCAGATTTTTTGTTGGAATTTGTTTTGGGTTGTTTCGGCTTCCACATTCGCCCCCCTCATCTTTTTGTTCCCCCACACACGATTCTTCGCTTCGCATCCATCTTCTCGTCCCCTTCCAAGCCACCTAGACGCCTCGGTAGTGTGCAGCCTGCTGGGACATATACACCACCTTCGACTCCGCCTTCTCCACCCAGTGCACCCCTCGACGCTATGGCCACAGCACACATCACCGATTGTGCTACGCTGTTGGCGGCGTTCGAGGCGCAGACGACGAGCCAGCACGACTGGTCGCCTCCGGATGCGGCCCTGCGTGCGCTGGGCGTGGAAGAGGGCTCCCCTGCGCTGGTGGGACGCAAGATCCAGTTCGCGGATCTGGCGCGGACGATGCGGGCCCTGGATAAGGAAGTCGCCCGCCACACCGGCGTCCAGGGGCCAGGGCAGGTGACGCGGTTGGCGATTGTGTCCGCCATCCTCGTCCTCCTCAAGGCGGAGGTGACGGAGGCGAACAGCGCGATGTTCTCAGAGGGCCAGCGCATGTCCCTCACGCGCCTGGTCGGCACCCTCACGGTGCTGTCCACGGTGCTGGGGGACCCCGAGACCCGGTCCCGCCTCAGCGGATCCCGCCCCCCCGCCACCACCGCCGAGACGCCGGTTTTGCCTCAACGTGAGGACAGCCCGGAGGCGTCCATCCCGCGCGAGCAGCAGCCGCAGCAGCCGCAGCAGACGCAGCCGGCGGCGGACAACGCGCGGATCGCGCAGCTGGAGGCTGCGATGATGGAGTTGGCGGCAGCGAAGCGGGAGGGGGACGCGCGGCACGAGCTCCTGTGCCAGCAGCTCAACGCGGTCAGGGACGGTGGTGCGCCTCCTCCGGCAGCTGCAGCATCGGACTTCCTGGCGCAGTTACGGGCGGCGATCGGCACCGGGGCAGCGGCGCCTATGCAGGTGGAACAGCCGGTTATGGGGACGGACGTGGACGTGGTGGCACGCAACCCGAGACACTGGGTGGATTTTTGCGCCGACGCCGACCACTGCGCCGACGCTCTGGTGCAGGCCCTGAGGAGGCGCCTGCCTACCGAGGCCGGCGACGCGCAGGACGGGGCCCGCTTCGCCGTTGATGTGGTGGGTCTGTTGCTGCAGCAAGCTCCCTTGGAGGCGGTGCTGAGAAAGCTCGATGACAGTATCTCCTTCTGGCAGTTGAGGGCGAGTTGTGGGAGGTCGGGTGCGGTCGCCTTCCGCGACAAGGTCTGGACGGCGGATGTCGTGCCGAAGGACCGGCAGGCGGCGGTGGCGGCGGCGCACGCAGCAGGGCGTGGTGCGAAGTCCGGGCACGGGGGTGGCCGGGCCGGGCAGGCGTACGGGGGTGGCAACGGGGGGGGCCAGGCCGCGCAGCCGTACGCGCCGGGAAACGGTGGTGGCAGAGGCCGAGGCGGGGGAGGGCATTGGCGCGGTGGTCAACGCAAGTGACGAGAGCAGGCGGCAGCGCGCGTTACGCTCTCCCTCCCACCACCCTCCCCCCCCTCTCCCCCCCCTCTTGTTTTTTCTTCCCCCCCCCCACGGCCCTCCCCGCCAAAACACACATCCGCCGAGTTTTCTTCCGAAATGCTGCTTCAGGCTTTGCGCAAGCCGAAGAAGGGTCTCGGGGTGGCGAGGAGGAAGGAGGTGGACGACTGCGTGTTCCGCCTCCGCGACGGCAAGCAGGCCGCGCGCGCTTTGGCCCATCTTGTCCCGTGGGACCAAGCGCACACTTTCGACGTGGGGCCCCGAGCAGCAGGCACCCGCGACTGGCTGCTCCGAGCGTTCCGGCAGTTCGCCGAAGGGGAGACCGAGACCACGCCTCCCGACCAGACGTTGATTCGGTTCGTCTGGGGTCGCCTGCGCGGAGCGTCGTCCCTCTCCGTGGCCGACTACTGCGGGCGGCTGCTGAAGGCACTGGCGGCCGAGGGGGAGACGGGATACCGCACGCGCCGGGTGCTGGCGGTGAAGCGCGCGCTGACGCGTTTCGGGACGTTGCTGAGGCCGAGTCAGGCGCCGCCGGTAGACGTGGACGCGGTGATGGACGTGGTCGAGGCTTTCGGTCGCGAGGGGGCCGAGCGCGAACGGGCGTTTGTGGCCTTGGTGTGGATGGCACGGGCGCGTATGGCGGACGCACGATACCTGCTGGTGCGCGACCTGGTGGAGGTGACAGACGAGGGCGCGACGGGGCTGGAAGTCGCCCTGAAGGAGAAGCAGCAGAAGAGCTGGACACCCGTGGTGTATTTGCCACCCGGGACGCTTACCCAATACGTGGTGGAATGGGCACGCGCGCGTCGCTTGGCGGAAGGACAGGACGCGCCGTTGTTTGCAGCGACCGAGACGCAGTACCAGCGCCTCATGCGTCGGGTGGTGGGGGCTCTGCCGGCAGGGTCCTGGGCGCACTCGCTTCGCAGGGGGTCAGCGCAGGCCCTGCAATCCTGGGGGATGAGCGTGGACGGACTGAGGGACGCGCTGCGCCACGCGTCATCCAGAACGACGGTGCGTTACCTCATGCGTACGGCGCCCGAGGCTCGCAGGAAGGCACGCTCGACGCTGGACGTCCTGCAGGAGCGGCCGCTGTAGGTTGGTTGTTCCGGGGGTTGGACGGGTACCCGTTGGGGGAGTATGTGCGTGACGAGGGGGATGACGTGGTGGAGGCGGATGTTGAGACGTCTGCGGCGCCTCCGCATGTGCTCTTGGATGATGTCGCTGGGGTCTGGGGTGGCCCATCTGGGGTGAAGCGGCAGGTGCTTGACTCATTCCCGGCGGGTCTGATTGATTTGGGGGCGCTCCGCCGACTGGTACCGGCGAAGGCCAGGTTGTTCGCAATGCTTGACGACATTGCGACTTTCCGTGCGCAGCTGACGGGGTCTGGGGTGTCGATGCCGGGCCCGCCCTCCAAGCTCCAGGACGGCATGTTGGCGGCGTGCGTGGGTAGTGGGGTTTTGCGCACGGAGAAGCGAGCTTTCCCGTCGGTGTGTGGGCTGTCTGTGTTTCCGCTGGCGAAGACGAACGGCAAGATGCGTCTCATCGTTGACGCACGGCCGTTGAACACGGCGATGCACTCCCCGCCAAAGTTCAGCCTCCCTACACCATACGAGCTGTCGGAACTCATCCTACGCGGGGGCGCTACGCATGCAGTCGTGGCGGATTTCAAAGGGTTTTTCTGGCAATTCCCTTTGTCCGCGGAGGTGGGGCAGTTTTTTGGTGTGCGGCAGGGTGCGCGTCGCATGCAGCTTAACCGCATGGCGATGGGGTGGTCGTGGGCGGCGGTGATTGCGCAGGAGACGTCGCTGGGGCTTCTCGGGGATATGGCGGGTGTGTGTGCTGCTGCGTGGATAGACGACAACCTCATTTTGGGGAAGTCGGCGGGTGAGGCGTCTGCGCGGCTTCGGGGGTTCCTGCGCAGAGCGGACGAAGTTGGCGCTGAGGTGAACCGCGAGAAGTCGACGCTCACTCCGGTACAGGTGTGTACCTACGCAGGGATTGAGTGGGATTTGCGGGGGCGCAGAATGCGGCTGCCGGGGGAGTGGCGTCGGAAGGCCCGTGTCGTGATGGACGTATTGCTGTCGGCGTCGGGTCCCTCGCTGCGCGAAGTGTGGAAAGGTATCGGGGCCGTCATCTGGGCGACGTATGCGATGGGGGACCGGTTCTGCGGGGTGCCGGACATGTTGGCGTGGATTCGTGCGCGGGGCGCCGAGGTGTCTGCGGGCGCGATTGACTGGGACGACCAGGTGCAGATCTCTGCGGGCATGCGGACGGACTTGTGTGTGTTTGTGGAGCGGCGATTGGTGCCGGATGTGTGGCGCGTCCCCAGGTGGAAGCTGTCGCCGGAGGAGGGGTGTGACACGGTGGTGTGGTCGGACGCGTGCCCCGAGGGGTGGGGGTTTATTGTGCGGACGCTTGCTGGCGGGCGCGCTTTCAGGAAGTGGGGCACGTGGTCCACGGTCGAGGATATTTTCATTTTGGAGTTGCGGGCGATGGCCTGGGGCGTGCTGCATGCTGTACGTGGTGGCGCCCGCAGGATTTTGGTGGTGGGGGACAACGCCGCGGTGGTTGCTGTGCTGGAGAAGGGCCACTGTGCAGTCAGGTTAGGGAACACGGTCTTGGAGCGCCTGTTTCGGGTCACTGACGGGGCGGGTGCGGGCATGTTGTCGCGCTGGATCGCGACGGACCGTATGCCGGCGGACGAGCTGTCGCGCTGGGGTACCGCTGGGCAGGACTGGGCCGACCCCCCGTCGGACGGCGTGGTGGTCGACGGTGGCGGTTTTATGTGGTCGGACGAGTGATGTCCTTAGATTATTCTTATTTTAGATTGCCTTCTGTTTTTTCTTCCAGCTTTTCATTAAAGCTGTTTCCCTGCCCTGTTTTTTGTCCGCTGTTTTTTTGCAGTGGCTTTTGGTTTTATTTCTGGATGCCTGCGCCCGCTGAGGCTTGGTGTCGTATCATTGGTTTTTTGTTCACTCCGCCTTTTTTCTGGGCCCTCGGGGGTCCTGTGTTTTTGTTTGTAGTTGGGATGGATGCTCTCGTGGCCTACGGGTTTAAATATTCTACGTGACGGTGTCAGGAGGTTGTTTCGGCTTCCACATTCGCCCCCCTCATCGTAGCGCCTATTTCGAGATAAAAGTATCCCCCTTCCCTCCTCTCCGTTTTCATCATTGCTGTTCGCCCTTCGCGGGTCTTTTAGGTACTCTCTATCTATCTCAGATCTCCCTCTCCCTCTCCCTCTCCCTCTCCCTCTCCCTCTCCCTCTCCCTCTCCCTCTCCCTCTCCCTCTCCCTCTCCCTCTCCCTCTCCCTCTCCCTCTCCCTCTCCCTCTCCCTCTCCCTCTCCCTCTCCCTCTCCCTCTCCCTCTCCCTCTCCCTCTCCCTCTCCCTCTCCCTCTCCCTCTCCCTCTCCCTCTCCCTCTCCCTCTCCCTCTCCCTCTCCCTCTCCCTCTCCCTCTCCCTCTCCCTCTCCCTCTCCCTCTCCCTCTCCCTCTCCCTCTCCCTCTCCCTCTCCCTCTCCCTCTCCCTCTCCCTCTCCCTCTCCCTCTCCCTCTCCCTCTCCCTCTCCCTCTTCACAATCAAACTTGTTTGAGCAGCTTTGCTGCGGATTGGGGGGTTCGGATAAAAAGACATAAAAATAATAGCGACAATTCCTCTCACTTTTTGATATTTTCTACCACTTACTTACGGTAAGGTTGGAAGGGGACCGGGAATAAACAACACCTCCTTCATCAGGATTTTCAATTTTTGATTCCCTAGTCGGTGTGTTTCTCCTCCCCCGTACGTTTTACTTCACATCGGGTTTGTTTTTGGTTAGGGGGGGGGGCTTTTTCTCTTCAACACATACTTGTTTGACTTTGAGCAAAGAATAAAGACTGGTCTTTTTATCTTTCCGGACCCCCCCCTCTCCCTCTCCCTCTCCCTCTCCCTCTCCCTCTCCCTCTCCCTCTCCCTCTCCCTCTCCCTCTCCCTCTCCCTCTCCCTCTCCCTCTCCCTCTCCCTCTCCCTCTCCCTCTCCCTCTCCCTCTCCCTCTCCCTCTCCCTCTCCCTCTCCCTCTCCCTCTCCCTCTCCCTCTCCCTCTCCCTCTCCCTCTCCCTCTCCCTCTCCCTCTCCCTCTCCCTCTCCCTCTCCCTCTCCCTCTCCCTCTCCCTCTCCCTCTCCCTCTCCCTCTCCCTCTCCCTCTCCCTCTCCCTCTCCCTCTCCCTCTCCCTCTCCCTCTCCCTCTCCCTCTGAAACACGCTTTAGCGGAGCAGCTTCGCTGCGTGTTGGGAGATCTTTGATAGAGACTACCGTCCTTTTGATTTGACATGGCACGCACACTGCTATTTGGCAGAATATTTATTTGATTTTCCTCAGGCTTTGTCCTGGTTGGCCGGGGTCCGTTTATGTTTCAGTCTCTACCCTCACCAAATCACCACACCATCTTCATCAGATTTTTTGTTGGAATTTGTTTTGGGTTGTTTCGGCTTCCACATTCGCCCCCCTCATCTTTTTGTTCCCCCACACACGATTCTTCGCTTCGCATCCATCTTCTCGTCCCCTTCCAAGCCACCTAGACGCCTCGGTAGTGTGCAGCCTGCTGGGACATATACACCACCTTCGACTCCGCCTTCTCCACCCAGTGCACCCCTCGACGCTATGGCCACAGCACACATCACCGATTGTGCTACGCTGTTGGCGGCGTTCGAGGCGCAGACGACGAGCCAGCACGACTGGTCGCCTCCGGATGCGGCCCTGCGTGCGCTGGGCGTGGAAGAGGGCTCCCCTGCGCTGGTGGGACGCAAGATCCAGTTCGCGGATCTGGCGCGGACGATGCGGGCCCTGGATAAGGAAGTCGCCCGCCACACCGGCGTCCAGGGGCCAGGGCAGGTGACGCGGTTGGCGATTGTGTCCGCCATCCTCGTCCTCCTCAAGGCGGAGGTGACGGAGGCGAACAGCGCGATGTTCTCAGAGGGCCAGCGCATGTCCCTCACGCGCCTGGTCGGCACCCTCACGGTGCTGTCCACGGTGCTGGGGGACCCCGAGACCCGGTCCCGCCTCAGCGGATCCCGCCCCCCCGCCACCACCGCCGAGACGCCTGTTTTGCCTCAACGTGAGGACAGCCCGGAGGCGTCCATCCCGCGCGAGCAGCAGCCGCAGCAGCCGCAGCAGACGCAGCCGGCGGCGGACAACGCGCGGATCGCGCAGCTGGAGGCTGCGATGATGGAGTTGGCGGCAGCGAAGCGGGAGGGGGACGCGCGGCACGAGCTCCTGTGCCAGCAGCTCAACGCGGTCAGGGACGGTGGTGCGCCTCCTCCGGCAGCTGCAGCATCGGACTTCCTGGCGCAGTTACGGGCGGCGATCGGCACCGGGGCAGCGGCGCCTATGCAGGTGGAACAGCCGGTTATGGGGACGGACGTGGACGTGGTGGCACGCAACCCGAGACACTGGGTGGATTTTTGCGCCGACGCCGACCACTGCGCCGACGCTCTGGTGCAGGCCCTGAGGAGGCGCCTGCCTACCGAGGCCGGCGACGCGCAGGACGGGGCCCGCTTCGCCGTTGATGTGGTGGGTCTGTTGCTGCAGCAAGCTCCCTTGGAGGCGGTGCTGAGAAAGCTCGATGACAGTATCTCCTTCTGGCAGTTGAGGGCGAGTTGTGGGAGGTCGGGTGCGGTCGCCTTCCGCGACAAGGTCTGGACGGCGGATGTCGTGCCGAAGGACCGGCAGGCGGCGGTGGCGGCGGCGCACGCAGCAGGGCGTGGTGCGAAGTCCGGGCACGGGGGTGGCCGGGCCGGGCAGGCGTACGGGGGTGGCAACGGGGGGGGCCAGGCCGCGCAGCCGTACGCGCCGGGAAACGGTGGTGGCAGAGGCCGAGGCGGGGGAGGGCATTGGCGCGGTGGTCAACGCAAGTGACGAGAGCAGGCGGCAGCGCGCGTTACGCTCTCCCTCCCACCACCCTCCCCCCCCTCTCCCCCCCCTCTTGTTTTTTCTTCCCCCCCCCCACGGCCCTCCCCGCCAAAACACACATCCGCCGAGTTTTCTTCCGAAATGCTGCTTCAGGCTTTGCGCAAGCCGAAGAAGGGTCTCGGGGTGGCGAGGAGGAAGGAGGTGGACGACTGCGTGTTCCGCCTCCGCGACGGCAAGCAGGCCGCGCGCGCTTTGGCCCATCTTGTCCCGTGGGACCAAGCGCACACTTTCGACGTGGGGCCCCGAGCAGCAGGCACCCGCGACTGGCTGCTCCGAGCGTTCCGGCAGTTCGCCGAAGGGGAGACCGAGACCACGCCTCCCGACCAGACGTTGATTCGGTTCGTCTGGGGTCGCCTGCGCGGAGCGTCGTCCCTCTCCGTGGCCGACTACTGCGGGCGGCTGCTGAAGGCACTGGCGGCCGAGGGGGAGACGGGATACCGCACGCGCCGGGTGCTGGCGGTGAAGCGCGCGCTGACGCGTTTCGGGACGTTGCTGAGGCCGAGTCAGGCGCCGCCGGTAGACGTGGACGCGGTGATGGACGTGGTCGAGGCTTTCGGTCGCGAGGGGGCCGAGCGCGAACGGGCGTTTGTGGCCTTGGTGTGGATGGCACGGGCGCGTATGGCGGACGCACGATACCTGCTGGTGCGCGACCTGGTGGAGGTGACAGACGAGGGCGCGACGGGGCTGGAAGTCGCCCTGAAGGAGAAGCAGCAGAAGAGCTGGACACCCGTGGTGTATTTGCCACCCGGGACGCTTACCCAATACGTGGTGGAATGGGCACGCGCGCGTCGCTTGGCGGAAGGACAGGACGCGCCGTTGTTTGCAGCGACCGAGACGCAGTACCAGCGCCTCATGCGTCGGGTGGTGGGGGCTCTGCCGGCAGGGTCCTGGGCGCACTCGCTTCGCAGGGGGTCAGCGCAGGCCCTGCAATCCTGGGGGATGAGCGTGGACGGACTGAGGGACGCGCTGCGCCAAACGACGGTGCGTTACCTCATGCGTACGGCGCCCGAGGCTCGCAGGAAGGCACGCTCGACGCTGGACGTCCTGCAGGAGCGGCCGCTGTAGGTTGGTTGTTCCGGGGGTTGGACGGGTACCCGTTGGGGGAGTATGTGCGTGACGAGGGGGATGACGTGGTGGAGGCGGATGTTGAGACGTCTGCGGCGCCTCCGCATGTGCTCTTGGATGATGTCGCTGGGGTCTGGGGTGGCCCATCTGGGGTGAAGCGGCAGGTGCTTGACTCATTCCCGGCGGGTCTGATTGATTTGGGGGCGCTCCGCCGACTGGTACCGGCGAAGGCCAGGTTGTTCGCAATGCTTGACGACATTGCGACTTTCCGTGCGCAGCTGACGGGGTCTGGGGTGTCGATGCCGGGCCCGCCCTCCAAGCTCCAGGACGGCATGTTGGCGGCGTGCGTGGGTAGTGGGGTTTTGCGCACGGAGAAGCGAGCTTTCCCGTCGGTGTGTGGGCTGTCTGTGTTTCCGCTGGCGAAGACGAACGGCAAGATGCGTCTCATCGTTGACGCACGGCCGTTGAACACGGCGATGCACTCCCCGCCAAAGTTCAGCCTCCCTACACCATACGAGCTGTCGGAACTCATCCTACGCGGGGGCGCTACGCATGCAGTCGTGGCGGATTTTAAAGGGTTTTTCTGGCAATTCCCTTTGTCCGCGGAGGTGGGGCAGTTTTTTGGTGTGCGGCAGGGTGCGCGTCGCATGCAGCTTACCCGCATGGCGATGGGGTGGTCGTGGGCGGCGGTGATTGCGCAGGAGACGTCGCTGGGGCTTCTCGGGGATATGGCGGGTGTGTGTGCTGCTGCGTGGATAGACGACAACCTCATTTTGGGGAAGTCGGCGGGTGAGGCGTCTGCGCGGCTTCGGGGGTTCCTGCGCAGAGCGGACGAAGTTGGCGCTGAGGTGAACCGCGAGAAGTCGACGCTCACTCCGGTACAGGTGTGTACCTACGCAGGGATTGAGTGGGATTTGCGGGGGCGCAGAATGCGGCTGCCGGGGGAGTGGCGTCGGAAGGCCCGTGTCGTGGTGGACGTATTGCTGTCGGCGTCGGGTCCCTCGCTGCGCGAAGTGTGGAAAGGTATCGGGGCCGTCATCTGGGCGACGTATGCGATGGGGGACCGGTTCTGCGGGGTGCCGGACATGTTGGCGTGGATTCGTGCGCGGGGCGCCGAGGTGTCTGCGGGCGCGATTGACTGGGACGACCAGGTGCAGATCTCTGCGGGCATGCGGACGGACTTGCGTGTGTTTGTGGAGCGGCGATTGGTGCCGGATGTGTGGCGCGTCCCCAGGTGGAAGCTGTCGCCGGAGGAGGGGTGTGACACGGTGGTGTGGTCGGACGCGTGCCCCGAGGGGTGGGGGTTTATTGTGCGGACGCTTGCTGGCGGGCGCGCTTTCAGGAAGTGGGGCACGTGGTCCACGGTCGAGGATATTTTCATTTTGGAGTTACGGGCGATGGCCTGGGGCGTGCTGCATGCTGTACGTGGTGGCGCCCGCAGGATTTTGGTGGTGGGGGACAACGCCGCGGTGGTTGCTGTGCTGGAGAAGGGCCACTGTGCAGTCAGGTTAGGGAACACGGTCTTGGAGCGCCTGTTTCGGGTCACTGACGGGGCGGGTGCGGGCATGTTGTCGCGCTGGATCGCGACGGACCGTATGCCGGCGGACGAGCTGTCGCGCTGGGGTACCGCTGGGCAGGACTGGGCCGACCCCCCGTCGGACGGCGTGGTGGTCGACGGTGGCGGTTTTATGTGGTCGGACGAGTGATGTCCTTAGATTATTCTTATTTTAGATTGCCTTCTGTTTTTTCTTCCAGCTTTTCATTAAAGCTGTTTCCCTGCCCTGTTTTTTGTCCGCTGTTTTTTTGCAGTGGCTTTTGGTTTTATTTCTGGATGCCTGCGCCCGCTGAGGCTTGGTGTCGTATCATTGGTTTTTTGTTCACTCCGCCTTTTTTCTGGGCCCTCGGGGGTCCTGTGTTTTTGTTTGGAGTTGGGATGGATGCTCTCGTGGCCTACGGGTTTAAATATTCTACGTGACGGTGTCAGGAGGTTGTTTCGGCTTCCACATTCGCCCCCCTCATCGTAGCGCCTATTTCGAGATAAAAGTATCCCCCTTCCCTCCTCTCCGTTTTCATCATTGCTGTTCGCCCTTCGCGGGTCTTTTAGGTACTCTCTATCTATCTCAGATCTCCCTGAAACACGCTTTAGCGGAGCAGCTTCGCTGCGTGTTGGGAGATCTTTGATAGAGACTACCGTCCTTTTGATTTGACATGGCACGCACACTGCTATTTGGCAGAATATTTATTTGATTTTCCTCAGGCTTTGTCCTGGTTGGCCGGGGTCCGTTTATGTTTCAGTCTCTACCCTCACCAAATCACCACACCATCTTCATCAGATTTTTTGTTGGAATTTGTTTTGGGTTGTTTCGGCTTCCACATTCGCCCCCCTCATCGTAGCGCCTATTTCGAGATAAAAGTATCCCCCTTCCCTCCTCTCCGTTTTCATCATTGCTGTTCGCCCTTCGCGGGTCTTTTAGGTACTCTCTATCTATCTCAGATCTCCCTCCCTCTCCCTCTCCCTCTCCCTCTCCCTCTCCCTCTCCCTCTCCCTCTCCCTCTCCCTCTCCCTCTCCCTCTCCCTCTCCCTCTCCCTCTCCCTCTCCCTCTCCCTCTCCCTCTCCCTCTCCCTCTCCCTCTCCCTCTCCCTCTCCCCTCTCCCCTCTCCCTCTCCCTCTCCCTCTCCCTCTCCCTCTCCCTCTCCCTCTCCCTCTCCCTCTCCCTCTCCCTCTCCCTCTCCCTCTCCCTCTCCCTCTCCCTCTCCCTCTCCCTCTCCCTCTCCCTCTCCCTCTCCCTCTCCCTCTCCCTCTCCCTCTCCCTCTCCCTCTCCCTCTCCCTCTCCCTCTCCCTCTCCCTCTCCCTCTCCCTCTCCCTCTCCCTCTCCCTCTCCCTCTCCCTCTCCCTCTCCCTCTCCCTCTCCCTCTCCCTCTCCCTCTCCCTCTCCCTCTCCCTCTCCCTCTCCCTCTCCCTCTCCCTCTCCCTCTCCCCTCTCCCCTCTCCCTCTCCCTCTCCCTCTCCCTCTCCCTCTCCCTCTCCCTCTCCCTCTCCCTCTCCCTCTCCCTCTCCCTCTCCCTCTCCCTCTCCCTCTCCCTCTCCCTCTCCCTCTCCCTCTCCCTCTTCACAATCAAACTTGTTTGAGCAGCTTTGCTGCGGATTGGGGGGTTCGGATAAAAAGACATAAAAATAATAGCGACAATTCCTCTCACTTTTTGATATTTTCTACCACTTACTTACGGTAAGGTTGGAAGGGGACCGGGAATAAACAACACCTCCTTCATCAGGATTTTCAATTTTTGATTCCCTAGTCGGTGTGTTTCTCCTCCCCCGTACGTTTTACTTCACATCGGGTTTGTTTTTGGTTAGGGGGGGGGGCTTTTTCTCTTCAACACATACTTGTTTGACTTTGAGCAAAGAATAAAGACTGGTCTTTTTATCTTTCCGGACCCCCCCCTCTCCCTCTCCCTCTCCCTCTCCCTCTCCCTCTCCCTCTCCCTCTCCCTCTTCCCCAGTTAACTTGTTAAAGCAGCTTTGCTGCGACATGGGGAGATCTGGTGTTACTGTAGATGATAGTATAAGATGCTTTGGTCCATTTTTGCTTTTATTACCTCTTTGCTCTGCAAAGGTTGGAACGGGAAAGTCAAAACACACCACCTTCATCAGGAATTTTTTCCACAAATTTGTTTCCCCGGTGTGTTTTCCTTCCCTCGTACGTCACAATAAACGAAACCCCTCCTCACATTGTTTTTGTTGCGCTTTCAGGACCTCATCGACGGATCACTATTTGTACACCAGATCTCCCCCTCTCCCTCTCCCTCTCCCTCTCCCTCTCCCTCTCCCTCTCCCTCTCCCTCTCCCTCTCCCTCTCCCTCTCCCTCTCCCTCTCCCTCTCCCTCTCCCTCTCCCTCTCCCTCTCCCTCTCCCTCTCCCTCTCCCTCTCCCTCTCCCTCTCCCTCTCCCTCTCCCTCTCCCTCTCCCTCTCCCTCTCCCTCTCCCTCTCCCTCTCCCTCTCCCTCTCCCTCTCCCTCTCCCTCTCCCTCTCCCTCTCCCTCTCCCTCTCCCTCTCCCTCTCCCTCTCCCTCTCCCTCTCCCTCTCCCTCTCCCTCTCCCTCTCCCTCTCCCTCTCCCTCTCCCTCTCCCTCTCCCTCTCCCTCTCCCTCTCCCTCTCCCTCTCCCTCTCCCTCTCCCTCTCCCTCTCCCTCTCCCTCTCCCTCTCCCTCTCCCTCTCCCTCTCCCTCTCCCTCTCCCTCTCCCTCTCCCTCTCCCTCTCCCTCTCCCTCTCCCTCTCCCTCTCCCTCTCCCTCTCCCTCTCCCTCTCCCTCTCCCTCTCCCTCTCCCTCTCCCTCTCCCTCTCCCTCTCCCTCTCCCTCTCCCTCTCCCTCTCCCTCTCCCTCTCCCTCTCCCTCTCCCTCTCCCTCTCCCTCTCCCTCTCCCTCTCCCTCTCCCTCTCCCTCTCCCTCTCCCTCTCCCTCTCCCTCTCCCTCTCCCTCTCCCTCTCCCTCTCCCTCTCCCTCTCCCTCTCCCTCTCCCTCTCCCTCTCCCTCTCCCTCTCCCTCTCCCTCTCCCTCTCCCTCTCCCTCTCCCTCTCCCCTCTCCCTCTCCCTCTCCCTCTCCCTCTCCCTCTCCCTCTCCCTCTCCCTCTCCCTCTCCCTCTCCCTCTCCCTCTCCCTCTCTGGATTCCCTCTCCCTCTCCACCTATTTTACTCTCAACCCAACCCAAGGTGATACACAATGAGCACATTGGCCTTGCGGCTATGCGCACAGCTCGACGCAACGCGGCAGCTGCGAGATAAACAGCTGCCCCAGGCGCTCTCTCAGGTGCGGAAGGTGCACCAGACGTTGTGCGCTGCGGTACATGACTCGGTCGTTGTGGCAGGCCTGCCGAGTGTCGAGCTGCCTTACGACCTATTTCTGTATGTCGCGGAGACAGCTGCGTTTCTTGGCGAATGGGATGTGGTCAAGAAATGCTGTGAGAGTCTGAGTGCACACCATCCTACGACACCAGCATTGACCTGCAGATTCCTTTTCTGTCAATGCATGCTGCACACCAGAGACGCATCCGGCCAGGTAGGGGAACGTCTCGTTGACAAGGTGCAAACCGCTGTCGCAAAGGCCTTAAAAGGAATGCAACTCGCTCTGCAAGACAAAGAACACCACTCCCACCTTGTTGTCCGCGGATCTGAACACTGCTGGAACGCAGTTCGAGTCCTCTACGCAAACGGAACCAGTGGAGTTCTTCTCAACACCCTAAAAGAAGTGAACTCTGGGCTAGAAGCGGTGCAACACAAAGATTGGGGGAAAAGAGTGACCTGGCTTCTCCGTCAAGCTGTCGCAGAGATTGCAAGCGGAAAAGACCCAAAACCGACTGTCGCAAACGCAGTCTCAATTTGCGACAAAAATGGCTTGGACCATTTAAAACGGCCATTAAAAAGAGTACAAATGGCTATGAAGATCGAAGGCTCCAAAGGGGCAGCACCGGGGGTTATGCGTGGAATCGCAGCATGCCAGGCTGTATACAGCAGATTGGGGGATGAAAAGGAACAGGCTACAGATTTACAGGCAGCCTATCAGGATCTTGCTTCGTCCACCTTGGTGGGGGCCTCCTTGGGGAAGAGGGTGGCATCAAAGACAACACCTAAGGACGAACCAACAAAGGACACAAAAGGGGGCAAGGGAGCGGCACCCCCTGCAGTCACCGAAACCGACATCCGCGACAAAGAAGAAGTTCTTGCCGAGGTGGGCCTCCTTGCCGCCCTGCACCCCCTCCCTCCCCTCGCAGAGAACCCTCTATCTGATGAAACCCCTGCACGCAGCCAACGCTACCGTCTCTTTACGTTATACTCAAACGCTGTGAAAGCTTCAGAAGAGTCAGGAGCAGCAGAATTAACGAAAGATCACTTCCATGCGTCGCCTTCAGAGATGTATCCTATTGCCTTAGAGAATATGCTGCCCGCGATTGCGCAGGATACGTCAAAAAAGGCGGCAAATTCACCAAGTCTCCGGGCCAGAGTCTTAGCGGAATATACCGCTGCAGTGTTGATTGTAAAGCGTGCAGGAGGGTACGATGTGCAAAGAGAAAAATATGCGAATCGATGCACTCCAGAAATGACACAGCAGATTGTCCTAGGGGTGCGGCATCTAGTGAAAGCATTGGAGAGCGCGGTGCGGACGAATGACATTCATCTTACCCAGCAAGGATGTGTTCTTGTATGGAATATGGTGCTCCCGCTGCTTAACCCTGAGACACGCGGGTTGGTATCTAAATCGTTGCAGTCGACCCTTCATATTTTAGATTCTATGTCTTCAAATCTACATCGTCTTAAGGTTCACCTCCTATGTGAGCTAGCGTACTGCGATGTCGCGGATGAATACCTGGCAAAAGCTAAAGTCCGCGTCACCCAAGCACTCTGTGAGAACTACGTAGTGGACGAAGAAGAAGCCAGTCTATATGGAATACCACGCCCCCTCGACCGCTTCCTCGAACCACTTCAACAGCGTCTCGAGCTAAAGGCTGATATGTACTACGTCCCCGACACCCGAACCGCTAAGGACGAAGCAGAAAGGGAGCGCATCACACGAGAGGAGGTGATTCTCCTATTAGATAGGGCGGCCGATACGAAGGCGGTAGGGTCTTTGGTGCATATGCTGCAGAATGCGCATACGTTGATGCTTGGAACAGAGCCTCCGTTGGATTGGGTGACACCACCAGAGCCGGAGGCGGTGCCGGTGGACCCTAAGGGGAAGAAGAGGAAGAGTATCACCGATGTACCCCCGCCAGCACCAAGCTTGGATGCTGCAGAGGAGAATAGACGGCATGAAGTGCTGCGTGCGCGTGGTGCCCTGTGGGCGCAGTTGCTGAACACTGCGTGGAAGAATCCGCACCCAAAGCTGATAGCCATAGTGAGAAGTACAGCGCCGAAGCTGATGTGCAGGAAGTGGGGGCACCATGCGGAGAGGCAGCTGCGGATCGATCAGTTGCAGGCGTGTTTGACGTGTGCTGATACGCATGTGGTGGAGTTGAAGGCAAAAGGATACAGCATAGGCCAAAGGGTGTTCCGCAGTGCGGCAGGCGATCCGTTAGAGGAGCATGAAGCGGTGAGTCTGCGTGCGGAGGTGCTCAGTACGCAGGATGCGATTAATGAGCAGTTTACGTTGGCGTTAGACTTCGCCCCAGCGGTGCTGGCGCAGGGGGACAGCTGGCTGGTGGCGAACATTGCGGTGATGTATCTGAATTGGCACACCCCGTTGATCGCTGCGAAGGACTTCATACACTCATACACACTCGAGACGCATGTGCAGAAGGATGGTACCAGTGGGCTCTTGGCGTTGACGCTAGGTGCTGGTATGGTTTCTACCAGTGTGACGCCTGATTCGCATGCAGAGGCTGCAGGGCTGAAGAAGGGGATGTGCATCACGAAGATCAACGGCGAGGCGGTTACGACGAATGAATCGTATGAGGCCGCACTGCGCGCATCCCCGAAGGTGGTGGTCAACGTGACTGCGAAGGCGCCTCTGGAGTACCCCGTCAAGGCGGTGCTTGAGAAGCTGCTTGAGGTGCTGTGCCTGCCGGGCATGGGCATAGTCCCGCAGTGCTCGCCGTATGAGGCAGATCTGCTGGCGCAGGCAGGTCGTGCGCTGTCGCTGTCCTTCCTGCAGGAGTACGTGCAGACAAAGCTCCCCCTCGGCACGTCAGAGGAGGAGCTGATGGCCACCAACATCTCCATGTTCCCGCACGCAGACGCCGCCTCCCCACTCCTCAAACAGTCCGAGGAGACATGCGACAAGGTCATCCAAGCGCTCCCCGCACCCATGGACGCTAAGGTGCTCTACTTCCTACTAGGCGCCACACGCCGTCTGCAGGCCCCTGCACCAAAGCTGCCCGACGTGCCGGTCAAACCCGACTACGGCACACCACAGGAGCGAGTGCTTGCGTCTCTCGAGCTTCTGAAGCATGTGTCCGGCAACGAGAAGGACAGAGTCCTAAAGGATGCACTGTCGGAGCTGCAGAAGGACCCGAATATCGAGCTGTGCGCACGTCTTGGTGAGAAGGCCCTAGGGGAGGATGGGTTTCCGAAGCATGCGGTGCAGATCTGCAAGATTGCAAAGGACCTTGAGGCACAGGGCGAGCTGGGTATCAAAGGTGCGGTGGTCTCCAAGCACGCTGCCGAGCCTGCAGCGGCAGACAAGAAGAAGGCGCCTGAGAAGGGTGCAAAGCGGGTCTCGCTGACACCTGAAATGGTGGAGGTGATACCCCCGCCGCCGCCGTCGGAGACGCACTACACATGGCACAGCCACGTGCTGCAGCACTCAGGGAAGGCGATCCTGGGCCTCATTGACCCACGCACACAAGAAAACACCACGCAAACAGAGCTACGCAAACGCGCCTTGTCAGACTTTTCTCTTGCAGCGTTGTTTGCCTTGAAGGGACGGAAGGAGGAGTGCCCTTTGAACCTAATCCGTGCAATGAAGCTATACCACATGGCTGCACAGGCCTTTGCGGGCGCAGTCGTGACACGCGCTGTGATGCAGACCTCGTTGGTAGAGCTGGTACACAAAGGCATTCCTGGTCTCAAGATCGCAGAGCTGAGCGACGTGGACATCAGCGTTGTGCTGGACCTGCATCTGATCCTCATCCAGACATGCCGCGACAGGGCTGACTACGATCGGGGGCTGTTTGTGATGCGGCAGGCCTTTGAGCTGCTGCCACGTTCGTACCACAAGCCTCTGTGGGAGGCGGATGTGCAGTTCCGATGCAAAATGGGGCAAAGCGCGATCAAGATCCGAGACAAGCTGCGTGCGGTGAAGGGCTACGACGCACCGACACAGGCACGCGCTTGGGTTATGTTCTCTCGCTGCATCGACAACGAGACGGACCAGCTGCATGCTCTGCAGCAGGCCGTCGAAGCCTTGGCAGACGAGCCCGAGGCACAGGCCTCTGCACTCACACGACTGGCAGTGTGGATGTTCACCCACCGTCGCCCGACAGCAGAGTGCAGGGACGTGCTCCTGTACGCAGCAGACCTCATCGAAACCACCATCGAAAGCGGCCGTGAGGACGACGGGAAGAGCCTCAAGGACACCCGCAGCCAAGGCTCCCTTGGTGCCAGCAACACCAAGACCGCCAACGCACCATCAGAGAGATCGCAGAACCAGATGCGCCCCAACGCCACTGCCACTGCCACCGGCGGCAGCAAATCCATGACAGGAACAAGCAGTTGCGAGGTAAGAATCGAAGGCCCCACCGTCCCGCAGCTCCTCAGCCTGGGTGTCATCTTCACGCATCTTGCGATCCTGGGTGGGTCCGGCAATCAGTCTTTTTATATGTACTTACAGCTTGCGGTGATGCACTTTGGGCAGTCGCTTACTCTGACACAACGGGAGCTTGAGAGGCGGGCGGCAGTGGTGCAACAGAAGACACCTGAGGACACTTCCATCCCGGTCTTAAAGGTGCCGACAGACCTGACGAAATGGATTGGGTGGGAGACACCGAAGGACGTAGTGAGCTACCTGCAGGCAGAGCGGTGCGAGCGTCTCCTTGGCCCAGGCTCTGTCGAGGACGCACCATACCTCTACTCAGTCCTGCGCACGCTGGCAAAGATCCTGACAGAACACAGCCTGCCGCTGCAGCTTCTCGTTGTCCTCGGCATTGAATCTGTTGTCCTCTCATTTATGTCCATGCACCATGTTGCACAGACACATTCTTTGTCCCGCAACCTTCAAGAAAAGATGTTAGCACACCAAGAACTTTCTTTAGAACCTGCGTCCACTATCATTCAGGGCAGCACCGTATTGGGCGAACTATCAGAAGGCGCACGCCGCGAACTCCTCGAGGACCTCCGCGAGGTGCTTCTAAACACACCGGTACCCCACGAACACGAGGTCACCAGCGGTGTAGAGCTGATCGAATGCGGGTCTCCCTCTGTCTACACTTCGTGGATCAGTGAGGGGGAGGTGCTGATACGCTCTGGGATGTACGGGCATGCGAAGACCCTGATTGAAGAAGCTTTACTTCATGCCGACGCATGGCGCCACAGGAAGGACATGGCCACTTGCAAGGTCCTCCTCGCCGAGATTGCCCTTCACGAAGGCCGCATCAAAACCGCAAGCGACCTAGTTGCCGAATCGGTCGACGATCCACGCACCGCCACAGTCCTCAGCGCGGACATGGTTGTCAAAGTGCTTCTCCTCCGTACACAGCTCTTCCTCCTCCAGGGAGTCTCCACCGAAACGATCCTCACCATCCCCAGCACCGCCTCCGCCTCTCTCTCCTGCCCAGAAGACCCTTCCAGAGAAGCACACTTTGCGCCACACAAAGGGAAGTTCCTCTGCAGTTTTGTTAGCCTCCTGTTGGATTATTATGATGCTAAGGTGTATAACCCTTACCTCCCGGAGGTCATGGTTGTGTTCATGAAGGAAGCATTGCAGAAGGCGGGGAGGTGTTTAGGGGTGAGGGGTGCAGGGGCAGTGAGGTTGCTGCTGTTGACGGTGAGGGTGCAGGAGAAGGTGTTAAGTGCGATGCCGTTGTCGCAGAATGTGGTGCGGTTGAGAGCGTTGCGTGGGGTGCTCAATGAGCAGGTTCAAATCCTCAGAGGATGTGTCGCGACCAGCTCCTCATTTGCGTCGTTCACATCGCCATACCCCACAGAGCTCCGGAACCTCCGTATAACCCAGCCTACAACAAAGCTCCTTGCTGAATCTCAGGTTCTTCTAGCAAAGAACATCCTACGTCGTTACACAGTAAACACTCTGTTAAAAAGAATGCACGTTCTCCGTCCTGCGCGGAGTGTAGGGAGCACCGCGACCGATGCAACATCTCTTCATGTCCGTGGGTTTCTTGAATCGGATATTGGGCTTCGTTTTATGACGATGACGAAGAAGCAGAGGAATACGAGAACGAAACTCAGGGAGCTTGAACACCGGCGTACTGTGGTGCGCGAAAGGATTGCGGCGGAGGCGCCGGAGGACACCCCGCCGAGCCCACACACTCTCGACCGACTCGCCCTTGAAGAGGTCCCTTCTGATACAAACTCCGACACCTCCGACTCTGACAGTGGTACCGAATGCGCATCCACCGAGCAATCCGCTCTCCACATCGACAACATCGAACGTGACTACACCATCACCCCACATCAAGCACATTCCGTCTGCGACACCGCAATGTCAGGACTTAACCCCGGAAGCCTCGCACACTGCAAAGCCAGCCTGGTCGCAGGAGAATGCCTGCGGGCTTCCATCGAAGCAGGCATTGTCGGAAAGAAACTCGCTATGTTAGGACGAAAGGGGTTAGACCTCCACGATGCGCCAACAGCGGTGGACGACCTTTGGGTGGAGGCTTCCGTTGAAGTAGAAGTCGTGGCTACAGAGGCAGTGGAGGTGGAGAAGAAGGGGGCAAAGAAGGGGAAGGCGGTTGAAGAGGAGGTTGTACCAGCAGTGCCGAAGGAATGTCTTGAAGGGGCGGATGGGTCGGACCCGCAGCTGCTCTGCAAAAAGCTTTTGGTGGACGCATTGGAAGGTTTGATGGCATGTGACAAATGGTCGCTCGCCTCCGACGCCGCCCACGAACTCTCCCGCATCTATCTAACAACCGGCGACACCCAAAAGGCAGCCCGCTACCTTGCCCTTGCCCAATCACTCAGCGCCTCCGCATTTACCCTGAGTGTTTTCCTTGCAGTCTCCCATCCGCAAAACCGGGAGAGAATTCTGCTCAAACATCTGGAAAGTTTTGACTCCGATCCTTCCAACGCGAAATTCTTTGCATTAAGCCAACTCGCATTCGACACTTCAGTGGTATACCGGAGTTTGAAAACATGGAAGTCAGCAGACCCGATGTTGCCAACAGAAAAGCTGCCGCCAAACACTTCTGTGGTGGTGCTGCATATTGGGAGGAGGAGACAGCATTTATATGCGGTGCATCATAAGCAAGGGAAGGCACCTTTGGTAAACAGATGCCCCTTTGTGCAAGAGGAGTTGGATGCGTTAGAAGCAGCGTATACCCAGCTGGAAGCTGACAAATTAAGCTTCCTCGGTGGGGATGTGATCCGAAACGGCTTCACCGACGCCATCGCCTCCCAGCATGCCTCGCTCCTCCACACGCTCCACCATCTCCTCCACCCGGCGTTATCCAGCTTCACCCCGTACCTTCAAGACAACATTGTTCTTTGCGCGCCGCATAGCCTTCAGCAATACCCTCTAGAATGCCTTGGTGTTTTTTCAAATGCGAAGCAAGTTGTTCGTGATATCAGTGCATTTCATTATGAAAGCCGTCTTGAAGCGACAGAAGGACAGCCCAAAGCGAAGACAGATTCGGTACGGTATGCAGTAGATGTCTTCGATGAAACGGCAGGGAAGCTGATGGGAGCGTTGGTAGGCGATAAGGCAGCGTTGCCGAACTCATGGATAGGGGTGTCTGGACGGACAACGGGGGAGACGTTGACCGCAGCGAGCGGAGTGCAGATTGGAAACCAACTGAAGAGCGCAGCCAGCCTTGCGGTGTTTCTCTCCCCAGGCAGGCTCTGCTCTGCGATGCCAGCCGCAGACGTCGCAGGGTTGGAGCTATCAGGGGCAAAATGCCTTCTTCTCGCAGATCGTTCTCTGCATCCAGCATCATTCAAGAGAACGTCGCACAATGATTCAAAACTCCCAGAAGCGATGTTGGCGACGGAGGCTCCGGTCCCCATAAACCACCTCCTTCTCGCCAGAGGTGTGCCCGCGCTGCTTTCCTCATCGGGTGCATGGTCCACAGAGGCTGTGGTGGTGAATGTGAAAGCGATTCTGACAGCATTCGAAAAGGGGGCAAGTGTAGCAGAAACGTTGCATGCAATGCGGAAGGCGTCGGTGGTGGTGGAGGAAGGTGAAGAGAAGCAGACGCAGTCCGGGCCGCTGATGGTATGACCCCGCAACATAGGAGCGACTCTTTTTTTTTGACGTTTTTTTGTGTTTTAATCTACTGAATTGTGTTGACTGCAACACAAAAA
The DNA here is from genome assembly GCA_964035575.1 of Rhynchopus sp. YZ270_cl-10. Lineage (NCBI taxonomy): Eukaryota > Euglenozoa > Diplonemea > Diplonemida > Diplonemidae > Rhynchopus > Rhynchopus sp. YZ270_cl-10. The sequence goes on from OZ037931.1 coordinate 363,453, forward strand.
AACACAATACAATAATCCACACAATCAAAACAAAAAAAAACAGGTATCGTGGGAGAGCTGCTGCATGGTTGCCTGGGGTGTGCCCTGAGGGACGTGACGTGGCGATGCGATGCGTTGTGCCCCTTAGGGCACGGTAATTTTTATTTTTGGTAAGCGTCTGCGTGCGTACTTTTTTTTTGAGATTCCAGGGGAAAAAATTATGCAGAAAAAAATATTATAAAGGGGGGCCCTCAATAACTCAACAATGTATTTTAGGTAAAAAATGTACATTTTTCAGCGCAAATTGACCCCATCACAGCACACACAGACTCCTGAGAGCCGAAATCAAAAAAAATTTCCCCCGATTTTTTGTGGGCAAAAATTGGTGGGAAAATATTTTTGGTACCTGTATTTCCCCCACTGTAATTTTCCTCTATAATTTTTTTCACCACTCATAATTTTTTTTACTGCATAATTTTTTTTTGCGTGCGTGCGTACTTTTTTTTGAGAAGTGCTCTGACGCTTACCAAGAAAAAAAATTACCGTGCCCTTACCTCTTACAAGGACAGAGGGTGTTCGCAGATGGCCACCCTCCGTGTACAGAGGCAAGACAGTCTTTATCTTTTTTCAAACATTCTTCTTCTTCTTCTTTTTGGTGCTTTGCATCTCGGGGGGCATCGTACGCTGCCTGCATCAATTTTATTTACACCTTTCTTTTGGGGAGTTCTTTTCACTCTTTCTGTTTACTTCTTTTCTATGATGTATACCACGAAATGGATTGTAGCACTGCATGGTTTGGGTGTCCACCCCTCCCCGGTACACCCGGTCATTACCAAAGGTACACTGTTTTCACGAGAGGGATTTTGTGTTTCACTTCAACTTTCTTTCTTTTGGTGGTTTGGGGGGGGGTTTTTTTGAGTTGCAATTCCCCCTACCCATGCAATACCCCGTTTGTTCTGTTATTCTAAGCCCCTTCTAAAAAGTTTGGTTCTTCATTGTCCCCCCAGCCTCCCGGTTAGGGGGGGGGGAAGAAAGACACCACTCTCTCACACCTTTCCCTTTAAAACAATATGTCCAGAGTATGCCATAGTTCTAAATTAAAACCCACTCAATCTCCACTCAATTTTTTTCCCCTCACAACAAACTTGTTGAAGCCAGCGCAGCTGATGCTGTGCGATAACGAATATGATAAGGTGACTAAGCACAGAGAGGCTTAGGATCATCTTATAAACCTTTCTTTTTTTTCTCGTTTCTTTACAACACCCTTACAAACCCCCATCAACCCCTACCCCTTTTTTGCTCACCAAAACTACAGCCTAAACAAAACACACATACACTCCTCTCCGCTTTTGTTCTCCTTTTGATTATCTTCTTTTCCGCTTTAAGTACTCAAAAAAAGGCGTTTCCTTTGTCAGCATGCCTGCCGCTGTTGGAGGTATCGCATGCAAGGTCATCTTGCTGCTTCTTGCCATGATGGTGTTGATCATCATTGCCTCCTCGGATAACTCTTTGTACACTACACCTCAAAAGGACGACGGTGTGTTCGACCACGCGGACACCGCCGTTACCGACGCTCTGAAGGGAGATAAAGAGGGCTGGGGTCTGTTCAAGAACACCCACAACTTCGACAGTGTTGACTCTCTGGGCTGCGACGATTTGAAGTCGGCATGGAGGGGTATGCAGGCTGCGTGCATTATTGGGATTATCGGTCTGTTCATTTCGGTGATTGTCACGCTGACATACCTGAAGAGCCAGGACGACACCACCCTGAGATGTGCCTGTGGATGCTGTGGTGATATTATGGGAATTCTGGGTGTGTTGACCTTTATTATTCTTATCATTATCATCATGAAGTCGACGCTCTGCAACGGAGACCGCTCGCACTGGCACGACGACTCGCTCGACTTCGACGACGTCCAGCCCGGCTCCTTCGGGATGTACGCGGACCTCGCGTACGGCATCTACCTCCTCGGAGTTGCGCTTCTCTTCGTCTTCATCTCCGTCTGCATCGGTGTCGTATCCCGCAAGAAGGCAGGCGACGGCAAGACCACCAAAGAATACCGTGAGATGGACAAAAAGTAAGTAGCATTTTTCTATCAATTTTTTTTCTGTCATTTTTTTTTTTTCTGTATTGTTGTAAAGGGTGTCTGTGGGGAAGAGGGGGAAAAAAAAAGTTTGAAGTGAAGAGGTGGGGGGGTAGTTAGCTTGCTAGAATTTCCATTTTTTCTTTAAAAAAGGGTGTTTTTGTGAGCTTCCTGCCTCCCCCCCCCATTATTACCCTACCCGCGTCCTGTTTGTTCAGGTGTGCACTCCCAGGAGGTGTCTGTGCGGTAGTAGGATCTTCCTCTGCTCTGTTTTTCTGACATCCTTTTTTTTTCCCCTTCTTTGCGTTGTACTCAAGCAAGCCCGCGGGGGTTGGGTAAGGCTCCAGTGGGTATGTGTGTGTAATTAATAGAGTTGTGGTGTGTACTTCAGTTTCCACCCCTTTTTATGATGTCTGCGCATGAGAAGGCACTTTCATCTGACAAGTTTTCTTTTCCCCCTTTTTTTTACATTTTTTAGTTTTGTTTTGTGACGCAGATGATATAAAAATATCATCTAAGACCATTTCCTTCCCAAAAAAAAAAAACTCCCCATTGTTTTTTTTGTGACCAAATTCTCGTTGTTGGGCGATTGTTTTCCACTCTGAAATATGGTTATATTATATGACCCAGGTTTTTGGGTTCACTATGTGTGTTTGCTTCTTTATAAGAATTGCCTTTTTTTATTTTCCATGAAACGTGAGTAAAAAAAAAACCTCCCCACCCCCGGCAAAAGAAAGCCAATCAGCTGTTTTTTCTTTTTTTTTTGATAACACTATTGTGTATTTCAAGCCATTTTTTCAACTTACCTTCCTTCACCCCCCTGTAAGGGCAACCGTAGGTGAAGTAAGGTATAGTATTGAAATCGATGTGGGGGGGGAGTAAAGGGTCAATTTTACAAAACCAGATTTTGAGGAAAATTTTAGCCGAAAATGGGCCCCACGTATAAGCAACCGGACTCATATTTCTCAAAATTTAAGTGGTCAAAAAATTGTCCAATTTTCGAGATTGACCCCACCACTGCACGGGCGGAGCCCAAAAATGCAAATAAGGACCCTTTTTAATTTGTTCTCTTGAAATGTGTAATTTCATGTTTTCGCGAAAAAAATAACAACTGATCCTACAAGGGTTGAAGGAAGGTGGTTGAAAACAACAATAACAACAAGGACAAGTAATTGCTAAGAAAAAAGCGGGGTGTGCTGTGGAAAACTCTGCGCGATTTTCGAAACCACCGTAGCATCCTGGCGATTTGCTGGAGGTGCTGATGCGCCTGGTGTGATCGATGTGTTGTAGTCTGTGCATTCTGTGTTCCTTCCGCACTGCTCCAACGACGACGACAATGTGGGGAGCCTGTGGACAAAAACGAGCTGGAACACGCCGAGCCTGCCGAGCGGGCGTCCAACAACGCTATCGAGCAGATGGTGCTGGAAGAAGAGGACAGCCCCCCTTCTTGAACGTTTCAGATGCTGGCGTCCCAGTGGGTCTGGCAGCGTACGAAGAGCGTTAGAATACCTGCAGAAGAGCAGAATGCTGGGCGTGTTGTAGATTATTTCTACAGGATGGAGTTCCACATCACACCCCGTTTTTTTTCCGATAGCAATTACTTGTTTTTCTTTGTCTTTTTGTGCTTGAGTAATAACTCAATATCGTTAAAGAAGAGGGATTAATCAGTTGGCTGGTTCTGCTTTTTCCGGGGAGGGGGGTATTTTTTTTTTACAGGATGTGTTGCCCCCATTCATCATTTATCATTCACGTTCGTTGTCTCTTTTTTTTTATATATCTGGCACATTGAGTGCCACTAACAAAGCCAGACGATGTGCATAGTAATTTGGCTCATTATGATATGAGTTGTCACGTCTGCAAAAAATGCAAAAAATGCAAAAAATGCAAAGGGGGCTAGAGAGAGAGGAGAGAGGGTGTGATAGTGGTGACTGTATTGTGATAATTGCCCATCATACTACTGTAATGCACATTCAGAATACAGCTGTATTGTGAATGTGTATATTGTGTATTATGATAGACAATATATTATACTGCAGCCAACCACCTAGTGAGTACGAAGCCTTGGAGGAATCCTTTCGAGGCTTCGAATGCCTGGTTCTGTCCCCATTATTATTTTGCGTCTGCGTCCGCCGATTGAAACGGTGAGGCGTTTGCACTTCCAACTTCTCTTTTTTTTTTTTTTTTGTTTTTTTTTTTTTTTTAACCACTCCCCCCATGTCCACACACCCTATGTTCCCTTTTGAATAGTGCTCTTTGTGATTGTGCAAAACAACGTCGTCGCGCAAAAAAATAGTTTTTTTTTTTTTTTAAAGTACCCATTAATAGAAACGGTGTGTGGGGGAGAAGCAACAATGATATTGACTTATCATGATGTCGATTACAAGATGAAGGGAAAAAATTAAAAAAGTGGAGATTGCACAACTGTGTAAACTACACTACTCCAACAATTTATCAAAAAACAAAAAAACAAAAAAAAAAAAACAAGAGTAGAAACTAAAATATGAATGTAGTTTGTGGTATTTAGCATGATTTTATATGTGATTTTGTTGACACATTGTTGAAAAGGTGTTCGTGCAGCACCATAAAAAGGAGAAGTTCTCATTGTGTACACCAATGCATTTTTGAGAAGAATTAAAATACGCACTTCTCCTCGCTAGAAAAAAGCGATTTTTGCCACCAATTAAAATTTGAGGAGTTTACACAAACGATAACGGATTGTGAAGCTAAAAGAGAGACGTGGTTCATATTGTTTTTTTATCACAACGTTTCTCTTCCTTTTTGAGGTGAGCAAAAACAACAAACCTATTATGCACAGTAAACAACACAACAAAATAGACCCTTAACGACTGGGCACATTACATCAAAAGGACCGTTGCTCATTTAGTGTGTTGTCAAAAAAAAAAAAAAAAAAAAAAAAAAAAAAAAAAAAAAAAAAATTGTGCCCATGAGGCGTCCATTCATCTTTCAATATGTTTTCCCCCACTCCCCCCGCGTTGTTTCTTTATATAAAAAAAACGCGTGTTTTCCCCCACCCTTCCACTTCCCTATACTATTTTTTTTTGTCTTGCTTACAAGACAGCTTCCTCCCTTGTTATGTCTTTAAAGGCAAACGAACACCTCAAAGGAAAAAAAAAAAGTTATAAAATTTCGAACAGGGTCAACCTGAGCGAATTTTTTTTACCGTAGCAGCGGGGGGGGGGGGAAGATTGCAGGCTTTTTTAGATGAAGAGATGAGAAGATCATCATTTTTTTGAAGATTTTTTTTCAAAAAAAAAAGTCCTCCGCTTCCCTTATACGACGGTGAGGAAATGATTTGGGTTGTGGTTTTATTTTATGGTTTCACTGTTGTAAGCTAACGGTGAAGCCACAAAATAGAACCACAAAGAAAAGTCGTTTTTTTTTTTTTTTTTTACTTCACCGTCGTGTACCCCCCCTCATACCATACAACGTTCTAAGAAATCAATTGCCCAAATCTCCACGCTGAAGGTTGTCTGCTTTCATGTGTGGTTGTATTTCCTTTTCTTTACACCCCCCTGCTATATTCGTTTCTTTTTTTTTTTTTTTTTCTTTTTTCTTTTTTCTTTTTTGCGGTCTTGTTTACGGACGTATTCACAGTGGAGTAGTCAGAGAGACTAGTGTGTTACGACCACTGTTACACCAGTAACACTTCTAGTTTTGGTTTGTTGTTACGACTAGTAGTTCCACTAGTAGTCCATCTGATTGGTCCGCCGTATTCCTAAACAAACCCCCCCCCCCCCCCCCCACCGCTTGCTAGGAACATTATTCAGGCGAACATATTAAAATGAAGTGATTTTGCTTACCTCATGGGTTCGATCTGCCTCAACGGGGAGGGGAAAAAGAAAATTTTTGTGCATATCTGTCAAGAAACGTTTGTGCACACATCTTTCAAGCTTACTTCAAAACGCAAGACAAAAAAAAAATCCTCGGTTTTGGATTCTTTTTGTTTTTATGTCCTCACGACTAGAACGTATATGATTTTTTTTCTTCTTTTATGAATTGGGTGCAGTGCGGTGAGAGGCTTGTACCCAATTTCCCCCTCTTTTGCACCATCATCAGCGACCAAGGACAACGAGGCGTCGCTGTATTTCCAGTATATTTTTTTTTTTTTTGGCTTTTTCTTTTCTTTTTGATTGAGAATAAAATTAGCAGTCTGCAGGGGAAAGATTCTTTTGTGCCAGGGCTCTCGTGAACTAAGTGTCAAAATATGTGGATATTTTTTGTGCTTTGCTCATGAAAACGCCGCAGTTGTGTAAAAGGGTATTGGCGACCACATGAAAATACTGTGATTGTTTCAGAAGAAAAGGGTGTGTCAAATGTCACATGCTCTTGAGACGCATTCATATCCAAAGGTTTTTTCTTTTAAAAAAGCGCATCCTCAGTTTACGTCGTGTGGTCCATCTGAGAACTCCACGGTACACACCCTTTAGAAGATGGCGAACATAACTGTTACACAGGGAGAGGAGGGGTTACGTTTTTGCCCCCCCATTCTTTCCCCCCGCGTTTCAACTGTTTTTTTATTCCCCATCACAACCAAAAGCAAAGTGGGAAGAAAAAAAAAAAAGCCACAGTAAAGAATACCGTCAGGTGTCTTTGCTAATTCTGACCAAAGTATTATTCAGCACAACTTGGTTTTTTTCTTGTGTGTGTGTGTTTTTTCTTCTGGATAGTGACAAGACTATATCATCACTTGCCGTACTAAACCAAACAGAGTATCAAAAAAAAGGTGCAAAAACAAAACAAACAAACAAACAAACAACAAATCAGTTCCCCCCCTTTTTTATGACCAGTTATTATGTATACCCCGACCCTTTCGCAAAACTTCTACTTTTTTTTCAATATTTTTTTTTTTTTTTTTGCCATTGTTTTTTTATTAGTTTCCTCCTTGCTAACAAAGTGAGCGAAAGCGGGGAAGAGTAAAAGAAAAAAAAAAATCTTCTGTCGTTTGAGAAGAAGAAAAGCGGGAAAATGGCTGTTTTTTTTCCCCCTCCCTCACCCCGTTACCCCCCCATTTTTTTGCGTGAAAAACAACAAAAAAAATCAACAACAAAGCGGCTATATTTCCTTTTTTTTTTTTTGAAATTACATCTTTTCCCCTCATCTTTGAAACACCTCTTTCTTTCTCTCTCTCTTTTCTCCTAACAAGAGCCACCAAAGGGAGACTCGATGTGGTAATGTACGCAGATTCCTTAGTATCGCCGTTTCTCTCCCTTTTTGCAGAAGTTAGCTCCACTTCTCCACCTCCCAGGCTGTTGTCAATACCGGCCAGCGGATCCCGGGCAATACGTCGGAGTCATCGCTAATCGCCTCGCTTTTTTTTTTTTTTTCATTTCCACCGGGACCTTGCTCCTCAACCTTCCTCTTCTCCCCCCCACCCGCTCAGAGGAAGCGTCCTGTGCACGACTGCATCGCAGCCCCTCGTCCCCGTCCACCACCACATTCGTGTTGAAATGCTAACAGAGAGTGGTGATCATGGATGCGTGGTGCTCATCCAACTGGATGAGCACCACCCTCAATGGCAGTCCTGCGAACCATCGCTTTGTCTCTGCGTATTCGCGAATGGTTCTGCTGATTATTTCCCCCTCATTACCTCAAGGGAGACAACCTCCACATTCTTTATTGGCACTCAATCCCACCAAACAATTTCACCTTTTTATTACCCCCCACACACAAAGACACACATCGAAAGTAAGGAGGCAAAGGGTTACGAAAGGAAAGGGTTGTGTGTGGAGGGAGCGGAGGGGAGGGGGTCTCAGTATAGAAGGAAGGGATACCCTACAGACAGCGGGGGGCCTGTAGACAGTCTCTTGCGTTGGGAAAGGATTTTTTTTCTTTGTGAGAGTGGTTGCGTTTTCTCTGCTGTTCTAAGGTCACCTTCTACCCCCCCGCTCTCTCCCGATAGCTGTCGTGAGGAGCTTTCCTTCGTCCTTTGCGTGAAAACACGCGAAAAGGAATCACTACATGGTACTTCCGATAGAAGATACGAAGTATCTGACACAACATGAGGTATGGTCAGAAATTCAGATTTATTCCATTTTTTTTTTTTTTAAAGGTACATTGTACACACAAATACCTATCAGTGCAACAGCAACAAAAAAAAATACGCCCACACAGATCCCTGAGTTGTACAACTGCCTTCTCTCCGACCTTCTGAAGGCCAAGCCCCGCGATGCCAATCTGTGGATGATGAACTGGATACAGGACCAAAAACAGGTATTGCATTTTTTTGAGGATGCTTTTTTGATGCAAAACGATGTATTGTATCACCTATCTCAGATAAGGGTACATGCATCGAAAACGGACCCCTACCTTTTTGATATATGCTCATCAAAACCAGGAAATGGATGCACTGCATGGTTGGGTGTCCACCCCGGTTCAGCCGGTCATTTGTACCAAGGTACACTATTCAAGAGGGTTTTTGTATTTCAAGTCAACTTTGAGACCTCCCCCCAAACACACCCAAATCCCCACACAGGATATAGAAGCTCAGAGTCTCAAAGTGACGTAGCGTTGTGCTAAGGTTTGCGTGGCCCGCCTCTGGCAGAAAAGGGGGGATCGTGGAGCATACCCTCTGGTGTGTAAGCCGAAAAGAATCGAATGCTAAAAAGAGAAAAAAAAAAGTAGCACTTCATCAATCACCTGCTAGTACAGATCCTGCACTAGCAGGTGATTGTCGATACAACAAAAAGACCACACAACGGGAAAAAAAATGAAGTCGGGGATATTGTATAACACCTCTATAATATCACCTAGATTTTTCTATTTTTATTTTGTTGTGAGGAACATTCTTTTTACAAAAAAAAAGCAACTAGAGAAAGATGGGCCTGATACATGCCGTGCATGAAAACACTAACCTATGACCGCAAAAACAGAAACCCTGCGAAGGCGAAACACAATGAACTCAAAAAAAATAAAACCTTGTGCAGAAACATTCATTTAGTTTTTTTGTTTATTTTTTTGAAAGCTCTTTCTTGAAAGAAAAAGGTTTCCTCTTTCAGTCAGGAACGAATTGTGAGTAATAAAAAAAAAAATATCAACACAGCATATATTACACACTTTACGCACAAAACAAATTGTTCTGGTACCTGCTTTTACAAGCAGAGTTGAGAGAACACAATTTGAAAAAAAAACTTTAGAGATTTTGGAAAATTGGAGATGGAACGAAATTATGTATTTCGCGGAAATGTGAGTGAAAATAGAAAAGCTTTTTCAAAAAAAAAAATCTGGTACAAAAATATCTCAAAATTGTATTACCGACTGCTTCTTGTCTATACCGAGATAAATTTTATTGGAAAGCGGAGAGTACACTATTGTGTCGCAATGGCAACACAACCCGAGGCAACTACACTACTCCAACATCAAAAAAAGGGTATACCACAACCATTCTCTCAGTTTCCTGAAGAATTTTTGGTTCAGCGTTTTTTTTTTTTTTCAAAGAGAAACACCCTCATCACCTCCCCCAATCATTTTTTCCTTCAAACCCCCTTAAACCCCCCCCCCCAATTCATTCCTTCATTTTCTCAGATATAAATGGAGTTGACACTTAAGTCAACCGATATGGGGAGGACCTGTGTTGTGTCGCTTGATGAGGAGGCCACGGTAGGGTCTTTGTATAGGATTGCGGTCGCACATGGGTTCGTCCGCGCCCGCGACGCACTCCGTCTCTGTGTGCAAGGTGGCGCGGAGCTGCCGAGCACCCCACACTCCTCACGCCTCTGCCACCTACCGGTACACAACGGTGCTGTGGTCGAGGTGACCCGCATCGCACCGCCACCTTGGTCCCCCGAGCGTCCCCCTAACTCCCTTTGCACCGCGTTCTCCCCTTCCAACGAACGTCTCTTCATCGGAGCGTCCAACAAAGTGTCAATCTACTCCGTAGACCTGGCGCTTGGTGTCTGCGAGGTGGAAGGTACCTTAGAGTGTGATGAGGACGTCCGCGGGCTTTCCGTTACCACCTTAGGAACGCATCTGTACACCATCGGGGCAGGACAGCTATGCTGCTGGGGCATCGAGGACCGAACCCTTCTCACCCAGGCCCGCCACAACACCCCGTTCCTCCGTCTAGACAGCGTAATATCCTGCGGGGCCATGGTGTACCTCACAGGGTCTTCACCCAACCAGGTGGTCGCCTCCTTCGATACCTCCACTGCACAGTGGACAACTCCATTCGAAGCACTCTGTGTAACACCCAGCCCAGGGGTTGTCTTGACCGGACACAGTTCAGGGGTGTTAAAGCTGTGGGATAATACTATGTCACGTTGTAGACGATCTGTGAAGGGGGTCGGACCGATAACGCGGATTGTACGGAGTAAAGGGTGGTTGGTGGTGGCGCATGGAGAAGGGGCGGTGTCGATGGTAGAAGAGCATTCCCTGGTGTTTGTGAAGACGGTGCGTGGCGGGTGTGGGAACGGGGTGCTGCAGAACATCTTTGTGGTGAATTCGCAGCTCTTCCTTCTCGTCTACTCTAGGGCTCTGAAGATCGTGAACGCAGCGCTCGCGGTCCTCTCTGAAAGGCGTCTTTCCGGCCTGCGTCTTGCGTGTATCTCCCAATGCGGCAAATACCTCTGTATTCTTCGGCAAGAACAACGCCCAACAGTGCTTCGTACAACGGAAATGGTGTCGGAATCCCCCTTCTGTGCAGCGTCGTGATAAGGGGAGGAGGGAGGGAGGGAGGGGAAAAAAAAAATTCCGATGGAGGTGTTCGAGGCTGTGTTTAATATAAAAAAAACTTCGCATTTTTGATTGTTGAAAACAGAGTTTGGTTGTTGTTCCGGTACAGCCGGGTCATGTACCAAGGTACACTGTCATGAGAGGGGTTGTATTTCAACTCTACTTTGTTTTAAAACCCGCAAATTTTTTTTGGGTGGTGTAACAGCCGCATTGTTTTTTTTTTTAAAAAGATGACAATAAGCGCTAGAGGTGGTTCATCTTATAATTTTTTCTCTCTTTTTCTCATTTTTCAAAATTTTCATTTTTTTTACAATATTTCTCAACACCTTTTTCTTGTACTTTGTTTTATTGTTAGATGAGTTGTGTCCATGGGGGCATATTTGTCTTTCAGGTTATCTTCTCCTATCGTACTGCAGTTCTTTTTTGTTGTGCATTTATTGCACAAAAAAAAATGTGTGGGTTGTATTCTTCTCAAAGTGTGTGGTATAAAAGAACTGTAAGTCGCCATTTTTGCTTTTCCGAGAGACGGTTTGCAAAAATACCTACTAATCGTATTCGTAACATTTTCTTTCTTTTTTTTGCATAAAATTGTACATTTTTTTTAGTCTCCGTGTAGAGGGTTAACCATCGCTGCAAACGCGATGGTTTCACCTTTCTTTTTTGTGTGCCTGCCTTACAGTTTTCCCTGTCAGCAAACACCCCAAATGTACAACACTCCAGAGGGGTTCGATAACCCACGGGGTGTCAGTGCTCTGCGTCCTCAGAGACGTTTTTTTGCACTATCAACTTTAATTATTTTTTTTTTTTCTCTTCTTCAGTCAGGCTAGAGCTCGCTCTGCCACACCCCGCGTGACGGTGTGCCGCCTGAAGAGACGTCCATGTAAAGCCCCAGAGCGGGTGAAGCCCCACTCTCAGCAGAGGACAGACCAAGAGAGAGATGCTGTGATTTCCCTGTTCTCTTGTCTCAACGATCGTTCACGAAGAGTGAGGCGAAGCTTAAGGAGGTAGCTCTAAGCTTCACAACTCAGCAGGAAGGTAGGATACCATCCGACAAAAGCGTTTTGTTGTGTACTACCCCCCAGTTCACACCACGGGTACGGTATGGGCAAGCTATTAGGTTTCTGTGGGTTTTCCTCTTTGGCACACCTTTTTCTGGTACACTGTTATGAGCGGGCTGTTGTATTTCAAGTCAATTTTTTTTTGTTCTAAAGTAAGGGTTCATTTTTAGCACCCTTCATACCTTCTTTTCGTCAGAAAAGAAGGTATATGAAACAATTTGTTCTGCAAAATAAAGCGACACTCTCAATAGGGCGTCCACCTGCACCAACAATCTGTTTTTTTTTTTCCCTCACTGCGCCCCCGCTCCCTCAGATCTTTTCCCTTTTCCCGGTGGCTCATCCCATTCAACAAACTATTCTAATATTTGTGTGCAATGTACACCAAAGGCACATCTTCTCCCCCCCCCAAAAAAAAAAATAATTTCTTTTTTCCTTTTCTCCCATTCAGGATCCCCTGAGATAAAGAACTACCAATAAAAAAAGCTGTATTTTTCCTTTTCCTTTCCCCCTTCCCTCATTCATTTTTTTTTTTTTTTTTTCAGGGTACTCTCACTTTTTCTTTTGTTTCTTGTCCCCGCCCGCTCGGATTTTTCAGGGAGGGAAAAAAAAAAAGTGGGCAAAAAAAAAAGTGTACAAGGTTTCCACCAAGGTGGACCGGGGTGGGACCATGTCCACCCCATTATTTTTTCCAGAAAAATCCGGATTTTCACAGGGTTCGGGGGTACATGGTGACCCCCGAGAAAAATGGGGTTTGGAGGTTGTTGATGACTCCGCATAACCCCCCGTGGTCATGCGACCAGAGCATTTGGCACGTTGTAGCCGGGCAAGTAGTGGAGTTCATCCTAGGGTGTCTACACTAATACCCAAAACGATCATCCGCAAAAGAGAAAAAAAGAATATATTTTTTTTATAAAAAACGGTTTTTTGATGAGGTGTTTAAGTCAATGTAGGTTTCGAAAAACTGTTAAGCTTAGAGCAACAGCGGTAAACCAACACAAGTCCACAGAGGGTCAAGCACTGATGAAGTCCCCCTCTGATCACAACAAATGTATGCGTTAGGACCGAAACATGGACTTGTCGTTTACGTTATACCACCCTAGGGGGCTCCCTAAAACATGTTAAAAAAGCGCAAAAAAGTTCAAAAAGTGTTTTTTACCTTTGCCAAAACTGAGATACAAAGGGGAAAAAAATGTTTTTCCCCAGCAAAAACTGAGAAATAGCCGGGAAAAAAATGTTTTCGAATGTTTTAGGGACCCTCGGACTACGGACCCTCCCGCCCCACTTTCCAGCTATTTTGACTTATAGAAAGGGACTCTCGCAAATTTTTTTTCCCGCCTATATAGGGCTAATTTCGACGATTTGAGGCCATTAAAACCAGAATTTGACACTTTTGAGCATCTGTGGGGGTCTAAAACGTGGTTTCGCGCACCCGAAATTTCGTGGTTTTTACTTAGGAAAATGCCCATAATACCAGGCACTCCGCTAGGTACTAAAGTTCTGTTGATTGTCAACAGAACTTTTTGAAAATGGGGAAAAAAAGAAAAAAAAAAAAAGTTCTGCTGAGTGGTTCAGACCCGTTCTACCTGTCAAAAAAGCTCAGGAGAAGAAGATATGGAGAGGTGAGTGCTCAAACGTCCCAAAAAAGTCAAAATCGGGCGTTGGTAAAAAAAAAAGTTGCGTACCGTGCGCCTGCGGCGCAAGCATGTACCCCACCAACGTGGACCATCAACAGAATATTTTCAAAATCGGAAATCCTAGCGGAGAGCCTGCATAATACACACAAAAAAAAAAAAAAAAAGCATGCACGAAACCGTTTCCAGATTTCTAGACACCATACGCTACACCACTGGGAGCTGTTGATGATATCAATCCACCCATATGAAGACCCTCCCCTACCCCACCATTGACGGAATGACACCACCAGGCGTGGAGTATGCGGCTTAATTTGACTCAACACGGGGAATTTTACTGGGTCAGGACAATGTAAGGATCGACAGATTGAGAGCTCTTTCTCGATCCATTGTGTGGTGGTGCATGGCCGCTCCTGGTTGGTGGAGTGATTTGTCTGGTTGATTCCGTTCACGGCTGCTTCCCTATACCCTCTCCACCACACACTGCAGTACCTACACACACACCGGGGTCATACCAAGTTGTCAAAACATAGGGTCGATAATTTTTGGATTGGAAAGAGCGGTCGTGAAAAAGCCCAAATAAGGCGTTTTCGTTTTCGTTTGTTAAATTTTCTAATTTTTTTGATGCACCCTGCAAGACACCCAAAAATACACCTGAAAATAGGGGGAAATAACCTATAAAAATAGGAGTTGCTGAACAAGATATTCCACAAATTGTGTGACTTTACGCTGTGCTGGAAAGGAATCCCCACAAAACCCATGTCTTATTCATGAGAACGTACCTCCCCCGCCCAACCCCCTTTTTTCTGTAATCCATCACCACTGCAGGTGCAGTCGCAGATATCAATATGCTAACAGGACGCGGCATGGCCGTGTTCCGACAGATGCGTGCGGTAGTAGAGTTTGCAACTCTCAAGCAGAATGCCGCAAATTCCGGGGGTACGTGGAAATTCGCCTCTCCACCGAAGATGCCAATAGACTCGGGTTTTGGTGTTGTCGCAATCAGGAACAAGGGCTTGAAGGGAGAGCCGGTGCCGAAGGCCGGCCTCGTGGCTGCCTCGGATGTTGCACTCCGTGACATCGCGGCGATGAGTGCGCACAAAGCGGAGGACCAGCTCATCCATGGCGTGCCGTATGTCGTGCGTAAGCAGGGTGCCGACGCTCTTGCTGCACACATCGAGTACCCAGACCATAATAGTGATCGCTATTCCCTGCCGTGCAACACAGGCCCTACAGGCTCGGGGAAGACTGTGCTCCAACGTCAGAACATGCTGCAGGTGGCGCGCGACTTCGGGTTCTTGGCGGTGGAGATTGAGTTCAACGGGATTCAGACTGTTGAGTACGAGAATAAACCGATCTTCGCCCGGCTTGTTGCCACTCTCTTGTCCTACCTGCCGAAGAGCCAGGGCCTGGACTGGACTGAGTTCCACGAGAGTGAAGCAGACTTCACGCGGCGTGTTGCCAAACGAATCTTGTGCTACCTTCCGAAGTACCAGGGCCTGGATTGGTCGGATTGCTTGAAAGCAATCACGAAGGACTTCGATGGGAAGGACAAGTCTCCACTGGACGATGTTACGAGAGCAGTGGAGGAGCTGAAGAAGGCACTGAACCACGAGGGCCCCGTGTTGCTCGCAGTGGACGAGCTAGCCACGGCCCCCGGCAACAAAAAGCGCAACCTGTCTACACTATGTCGGATCATGGACCAGTCGATGCGCTTGTCCGCCGACAAGAGGATCTTTCTTGCCGTGTCTGTGTACAACCTCGTGGACCTGGGGGCGCTCGCCTCACAGTCGAGGCGCAACCTGGTGCACCAGGAGCTGCCACCAATCCTGCCGGTGTTGCTGGACTCTGCTGTGTTGACGCGCTCGCCGGTCTGGCTGCAGGTGTTCTTCAGCAAGGAGAAGCGTGAGGAGATAGGGCTGAAGTTGACGAGTGACATGGGAGGCGTCCCGAAGCTGCTGGCCGAGAGCGGGGGTCACCCGCGACGGATCCAAGCTCTGATCGGGGAAGTGGATAAGATCGGCCGCCGTGTGCTGGGTAATGCGGTGAGAAAGGCAAAAAGGAATAAGACGACCGTCGAAGAGTCTGAGGTGCTGCCGTCGTTGCTGCAGTCAGTGGATACTTGGAAGATAGAGTGCCTGCTGGCAATGAACAAAAAGATCAATCTTCGTGACATAGGGGGAGAACTTTCATATTTCGTGACGAGTGAGAAGTGTGGTGGCGTGTATGGAGGGGTCTGGAACGCAGTTCTTGTGCTGCTGAAGTTGCGCCGAGCGCCCAGTGT
Source organism: Rhynchopus sp. YZ270_cl-10 (assembly GCA_964035575.1). Taxonomy (NCBI): domain Eukaryota; phylum Euglenozoa; class Diplonemea; order Diplonemida; family Diplonemidae; genus Rhynchopus; species Rhynchopus sp. YZ270_cl-10. Next base: position 379,177 of record OZ037931.1, read on the forward strand.
TGTGTATATAGATATGGATAGAGTTTCGCTTGTGCTGCTGAAATACTTGTTCACGACGGTGAACATGAACCACCCCGACGCAAAGATTCTGCGACGCGCAACCATTCTGCACTACCAGTTGGTGCCGCGCGGTGAGCGTCACGTCGGGTACCTGCCGCTGCCCGCACTGCAGCAGTTCTGTGTGGAAGGGCTGGGCAAGAGCAGCAACAAGAAGGTTAGGTCTTTTCTTGAACACGCGAAAGGTGTTGCGGACGCCAATCTTTCTGCCACCAGCGACACGAAGGCGAAGGAGAGGAGCAAGCACTTCGAGATGGGCATGTTCCACGCACTCTGTGGAGCGGTCCTCGCAAAGGATGGTCTCACAGAGGGCATGTTTCGCCGTTCACCAGACAACCTGCCGGAGACTAGGTGCACAGAGATCGAGTGGGCTAAAGACGTCAAGCTCTTCCCGAATGCGGTGGAGAAGGGGACGACGCTTCGCGTGTGTGACGAAGCGACGCTCCGTCGCATCTCTCAAGTCGGTGCGTTCGACGCCCAGAAGGAGGAGAAGTCGTTCAAAGGACTTGCGTTTGTTCCAACGGATGAGTGGAATACGTGCTGCGACTTTGTGTTGGTGCTGCCGACTGCGTGCCCAACTGCGGGGCGTGTTGTGTTCGCTGTGCAGTGCAAGCACTATGTGGAGGATGCGGCGGCTGCTGGGAGAGGACTTGAAGCTCTGGCACAATTGCGCTATGGGAGGCATTGCTTCGATGCGGAGAAAGTGTTCCTAAAGAAGAAGACGAACGACGCTCCCGAATGGTATGCCCACCCGTGGGGGATTTCCGTGTCTCGGACTGCATGAATTTTTATACAGGATTGAAAATACGTTTTGGAAGAACTTCTGCAAAATCGTCGATCAAAACAAGGACACGAGAGTGGTGTTTGTGCTGGCGACAGTGAACGAGCTGCCGCAGACGTGTGAGGAGAGCGTGCTCCAGCGGTTGAACCTTCCGGACGAGGTGAAGTACACGAGCACCAAGCTGCAGGAGGACGAGGGGTTGATGGACCTGCAACACATGTGCGATTGGTGCCCCACTGTGGGGTACGGTGCGTTGCTGGCGGAGAAGTTGCGGGAGTTTCCAATTTAGGTGGCTAAACCAGGCTTCGAGCTAACTTTTGGAAAAAAATTTGAAAAATCGTGTTTCCAGGGCTTATTCACGGTGGCTTGGTCAGGTGACTGACCAGGCTCTGACCAAGCTAAAAACATGACCAAGGGGGCTTGGTCATGACCAAGCCCCCCCTTGGTCATGACCGAGGGGGGGCCTGGTCATGACCAAGGGGGGGCTTGGTCAGACCAGGCCCCCCCTTGGTCATGACGGGTAAAAATGCACGGTGGGGGGTTTGAAAACCCTGCAAAAAAAAAACAAAATAAGAGCACAAAGCATGTATACTGTGTATACTGTGTATACTGTGTATACTGTGTATACTGTGTATACTGTGTATACTGTGTATACTGTGTATACTGTGTATACTGTGTATACTGTGTATACTGTGTATACTGTGTATACTGTGTATACTGTGTATACTGTGTATACTGTGTATACTGTGTATACTGTGTATACTGTGTATACTGTGTATACTGTGTATACTGTGTATACTGTGTATACTGTGTATACTGTGTATACTGTGTATACTGTGTATACTGTGTATACTGTGTATACTGTGTATACTGTGTATACTGTGTATACTGTGTATACTGCGGAAATTGACCAAAAACGAGAACTTGTCCATTTCGGCGAATTGACCCCACCACTGGCCGGGCGGATTCCGGAAATGCAAATGCCGGCGTTAAAAAGCTCACCACAGGGCTATTTCTAAATATGGGGTCCGGGGGCCCAAAATCCAACCCGGGACACAATTTTTTTGGCAGATTTATTTCGTGCCAAAAACGTCCTTATTTGCATTTTTGGGATTCACCCGCGCAGTGGTGGGGTCAATCTCGAAAATTGGACAATTTTTTGACCACTTAAATTTTTGAAAATATGAGCCCGGTCACTAATACGTGGGGCCCATTTTCGGCCAAAAAATGCTGCTCAAAAAAATTTTACCCTGAAAATTTTTTCAGCCCCAAAACATACTGCGATTGGAATTTCCGGAATCTGTCCGCGCTGTGGTGGGGTCAATTTGCCGAAATGGCCAAGTTCTTGGTTTTGGTCAAAATGAGTGTAAGGTAAAGGGGCCAAGGTAAATCCCACAACCCAGATTTTCTCTCCCAGATGCTGAAACATGAAAATGCCCGAAAACACCGGCATTTGCATTTCCGGAATCCGTCCGTTCTGTGGTGGGGTCAATTTGCAGAATTGGGCAAGTTCTTGGTTTTTGCTAAAATGAGTACGGTGCCAGTGTCATGTTAGTGTAGAGAACAAGTTTTCTAAGAAATCCCCTCATAGTGCCTCCGGCACGCGGCCTGGTGCGCCCTCTAGGATTTTTCAGAATACACCAAAACCCCCGTTATTTGCACAATCCGGAAGAAAACTTTTCAACAAAAAAAAAATCGGCAACTTTCTTCAATCAGAAAGCCCATCACCCCCCTCTTGGTAAGTACTGTAGTACGTGCAAATTTTTTGGCAGCCCTGTATATAAGCCCCGTGCAAATTTTTTGGCAACTTTCATTTTCCAAAAATCAGGGACAGGGACAGGTTTTTAGAAATAGCCCTGGCTCACCAACGAAAAAAAAAAATTTTTTTTTTTTCCAACACCCGTGCAGGGCGCGCGCTAAATCCACACCCTCACACCCGGTTTTTTCGAGGTTTTTTCGCGGTACAAAAATTTTTTGATTACACGATTTCCTTAAGAAAATCAGAGAATCCCATATTATACAGTAAGGGCACTTCAGATAGTTTTTGGACACACATGTGACCCCACCGTGGAGAGCAATCGGCTCGCGCAATCAAAAGAAAGCAGAGAAAAGGGGAAAGAAAAAAGAAAAAAGTTGGGTACCGTGCGCCTGCGGCGCTACCTGTTCCCTACCCCCCCATGATGTACTTATGTATATTCCACCTGATTTTGACCATGTTTTCCGGTGTTTTCCGGTGTTGGCCGGTGAAGTCACGGTACTGTGTACTGTGTACTGTGTACTGTGTACTGTGTACTGTGTACTGTGTACTGTGTACTGTGTACTGTGTACTGTGTACTGTGTACTGTGTACTGTGTACTGTGTACTGTGTACTGTGTACTGTGTACTGTGTACTGTGTACTGTGTACTGTGTACTGTGTACTGTGTACTGTGTACTGTGTACTGTGTACTGTGTACTGTGTACTGTGTACTGTGTACTGTGTACTGTGTACTGTGTACTGTGTACTGTGTACTGTGTACTGTGTACTGTGTACTGTGTACTGTGTACTGTGTACTGTGTACTGTGTACTGTGTACTGTGTACTGTGTACTGTGTACTGTGTACTGTGTACTGTGTACTGTGTACTGTGTACTGTGTACTGTGTACTGTGTACTGTGTACTGTGTACTGTGTACTGTGTACTGTGTACTGTGTACTGTGTACTGTGTACTGTGTACTGTGTACTGTGTACTGTGTACTGTGTACTGTGTACTGGCTGTCCGAAAGACCTGAAAATGACCCTTGTTTACGAGTATGGGTTCATATTTTGTGAAAATTTAAGTCACCAAAATTTTGTCCATTTTTCCGTATATCCCCCACCACAGCCCGGGATTTTCTCGGAAATGTAACATGACCCTGATTTTTCTGCCCCCCTTCACATACTTCCTGTAGGTACATTTTTTTGGACCCGATATCCATTTTTTCGGGAAATTTCCGAAAAGTTAGCGCGCGCCCTGCACCCGTGGGGAAAAAAATTTTTATACACCACCCCCCCAAAAATGCATGCTAACAAAGTGCTAACAAACTGCTAAATAATACCCTTTTTTTTTGGGTTCAGCCACACCATATACGTATACTTTAATAGCTCCCCCCCAGTAACCCTGGGATTTTTTTTTTTTTTTTTTTTTTTTTTTTTGGAGGGGTGGTCAGGGTGTTTCCTAATTTGCTTCCGCTTCCGGGGATTTTGAAAAAATTGGCCAGGGAAAAAATTTGCGGGAAAAAATTAGGGACGTGTTTAAAGTGCTTATTTTTTTGGTATTTTTCCGAAAAAAGTATGTTTGCTGTTCTGGATCGCTCCAATCATTTAAATAAAGCAGTTTTCGGGAATTTTTATTTTCACCGATGTTGGGTACCGTGCGCCTGCGGCGCTGCCTGTTCCTACCAGTTTCTACAGGCAAACACTTGGCCCCCTTTACCTTACACTGACGGGTTTTGACCAAAACCAAGGACTTGTCCATTTCGTCAAATTGACCCCACCACAGAACGGGCGGATTCCGAAAATGCAAATGCCGGTGTTTTCGGGCATTTTCATGTTTTCAGGATCAGGGAGAGAAAATCTGGGTTGTGGGATTTACCTGGTCCCCTTTTCCTTACACTCATTTTGACCAACACCAAGAACTTGGCCACTTCGGCAAAGTGACCCCACCACAGCGCGGACGGATTCCGGAAATGCCAATTGCGGCATGTTTTGGGGCTGAAAACCCACTTTTTTTCCAGGGAAAAAATTTGCTTCCGGATGTCGGAATTTTCCGGAAAATTTCCAAAATTAGGAAACACCCTGGGGGTGGTGGTACTGAAAATCAGTCAGGGACCTGTCAGGGACCTGTCAATATCGGGGGGGCCTGCAAACCTGCAAACTTGCAAACCTGCAAACACCTCAGAGGGCAAGGCCCGCAAACCCTTATTCCAATGGAAGAATTTTTCAAAAATTCTCTACACTTCCTATGACTGGACCCAACTCCCCTCACTATTTTTTCCCTAAAAAAGCCCCCAAAATTCCTACCATTTTTACCATTTTTACCATTTTTGACCAATTTAGGGTACCTCCGATGTAAACAAAAACTTCGCTTCAAAGCAACCCTTCAATCAGTCTACACTAATACAACCAAGTTTTCAAAAAAGAAAAAAAAGTAGCGTACCGTGCGCCTGCGGCGCTGTGTTGCTGACTACTGCAACATCCCCACAAGGTAGAGAACTGCACGCTCCAATCTGAGCCCCACGGTGGAGAGCAATCGGCTCGTGCAATCAAAAGAAAATGGCACTAGTAAAAAAAGTTGGTAACGTGCGCCTGCGGCGCTGCCTGTTTTCTACCAGTTCTACAGGCGAACACTTGGCCCCCCTTTACCTTACACTGACGGGTTTTGACCAAAACCAAAAACTTGTCCATTTTGGCAAATTGACCCCACCACACAACGGACGGATTCCGGAAATGCAAATGCCGGTGTTTTCGGGCACTTTCGTGTTTTCAGACCCACTTTTTTGAAAAACTTGCTTCCAAATGTCGGAATTTTCCGAATTTTCCGGAAAATTTCCAGAATTAGACTGAAGATGACCCTTGTTTACGAGTATGGGTTCATATTTTACGAAAATTTAAGTCACTGAAATTTTGTCCATTTTTCCGAATATCCCCCACCACAAGCCGGGATTGACTCGGAACTGCAACAAAACGCCCTCTTGGGCGGAAAAATACCGCACAGGTTTTTTTTTCCCCCTCCACTTTTTTTTTTTGCTTCACTTTTTTTTTCCCGCCCGCCCGCTCGGATTTTTGGGAAACCCAAGGACAAGAAACAAAAGAAAAAGTGTGAGTACCCTCAAAAAAAAAAAAAGTTTGGGTACATTTGGGTCGATGCGTAAAACCCCCCCTCCCCTAAATTTCACTACGATTTTTGAGGTTTTACCAGAAATCAGCGCCGAAAACTGCCCAGAACCACCCCCAAAACCATTTTCCGGCGGGTTTTGGGGGCTTTTGGGCAAAAATATACTTATTTTTTTTTTTTTTTTTTTTTTTTTTTGTGATTTTTTTTTTCACGGGTCGGGAAAGATCTTTTGTCTTTTTTTGTCTTTTTTCGAGAATCTCGGGAGAAAAAAAAAAAAAATCAAGATTTTCAGGATTTTTGTCTTTTTTTTTCAGGATCTCTCGAGATCTTTGAGATCTTTGAAAAATCCTGAAAAAAAAAGGAAAAAAAGAGAAAAAAAGATGAAAAAGATCTTGAAAATCTTTTTTTTCTCAAAAAAAAGATAAAAAAGATTTTTGGGATTTTGAAAAATCTTTTTGGGAAAAAAAAAAAAAAAGATTTTGAAAATCTTTTTTTTTTTTTTCAAAGATTTCTCAAGATCTCGAGATTTTTCATGAAATTTCATGGATTTTTCCAGGATTTTTCAGGATTTTTTCAGGATTTTCCCAGGATTTTCAAATCTTTTCTCTTTTTTTTTTTCTCCCAAAAATCTTTTTTTTTTTTTTTTTTTCGGGAGAAGAGGATTTTTTTTCTCGAAAAAAAAAAAAAAAAAAAAGATCTTTCCCGACCCGTGTTTTTTTTTTTTTTTTTTTTTTTTTTTTTTTACTTTTTTTTCTGTGTGTTTGTTTTCTTGTTGTAGTCTTTTTTGGTGAAGGGGCTTGGCCGACGACACTGAGAACCTCTTTGGTTCATAGCTGTTAACGACGTCTGGTCCTACCTAGCTGTACACTCTAATTCTAAAAATAAAATAAAATAAAACCAATAGGCAAAGGGGGAGGGGGGAGGCTAAAAGCCAAACAAAAGTAAAGAATGAAAAAGAAAAACTCAAGTGCTCTGGGACGGCCGCGAGTTCCTGCTCCGCTTTAGGCCCCGCAGACGGTTGTAGAGGGTGTAAGCCTCTTCCACCTCGTCGGAGCTCATCGACGGCTTCTTCGCTTCTTTCCACAGGTAGAGGCAGGTGAGGGCGTCATCCACCGACTGCCAATCCCCTCCCGCTGCCAGCGACTGGTGCTGAAGCGTGTTCGGGTAGAACGTGTCCTTCCACGCCTCGGCGGTCGCTGGACACCCCATGTTGTTGAATCCTGGGCAGGGCGCCATACCGGCATAGAACGGCACGTTGGTCGGGAGGGCTGTAGGTGCGGGTTGAGAGCCACTCTCCGATTGCGTGTACGTGCTGGGGGCCGAAGTGGCGTCAGACATGGGGACTGCGAGTTCTGATTCGTCGATGAGGTCCATAGAGAACTCGCTGCCCTGCGATGCGGCGGGCGGCTGCTCTCTCGGGTGGACGGAAGAGGGAACTGCCTCAGAGGAAGAAGATACGGGGAGGGCTGAGTGGGTGTTTGAGAAGCCACTCTCCGTACCGGTCTGAGGTTGTGTTGCCCCGTCCGAACCAGGGTGTGTCTGCGCAGAGGCGCCGGGACGGGCAACTGCTTGTGCGACAGGGGGCACCGAGGACGCGACCGGAGTAGGGAGGGCTGAATGTGTGGTGGAGTAGCCGCTCTCTTGTCCCTGGACGTCTGATGATGCCTGTCTCATGTTGCGTTGCGTCTGTGCCCTCCGCGCCTTTGCAGTCTCCACTTGGCTGGTCACGCGAGCTTCACGCTGTACCTTCACCAAGTTAATGCTCTTGGGGTCAATCATCTCGTGCGCGCGCGCAATGATCCTCGCCGCGCATGGCTTGCTGGACACTGGCAGGGCCCGCGGGCAGGTTGAGGAGAGGGAACGACACGGCACACACACCCAAACTGAGCACTCCCGACACTCCCAATGACGTTCACGACCGAGGACCGCAGCCGAGCACAGCTCGCATTTCCCGAAATCCGCCCGTGAGTCTTCCAGGGGGCAGTCCAGAAGCCCCTCGCGTGACACACAAGTGAGAGGCGGCAGGCGCGGGGTCGGTTCATGCATGAGGAGGAACTGCGTCAGCTTCTCGGGGATATTGACCGGCGTGAAGTGACCTGCGGTGCGGCCATCGTGGGCTAGTGCGAGCACCTGACGGTATCCCACTTCGCCTGAGGGGGTGAAGACCGACGGTCGATGGCCACCAATGAACACCACCACCAGGGAATGCAGAGCTCGGGCCAGGCCGCTAACCGTCACCATGTCAGCCCAAGTGTCAGGACGCGCACACCCAGCGATGCTCATCTGTCGCGCCCATACTCCGACACTTGGTTCAGCGCGAGCCGCTAAGTCCTCGTCTTGGACCACCTGTGCAATCGCCGCCTGTCTCAGGGACCCCGCACTCCTCCCGCACTGGTACGCCACGGCATCGAAGCAACAGTCGCCCACTGTGTAGCGGAAGTCCGCGGGAACGGAGCACCCGAGGGAGGACAGCTGTAGCGGCAGGGCCGGCGGGGGGTCACATGTCTCCAGCTTATTTTGACCCATTTTGGGGTATTTTTGCGTGTTTTTAGGCTATTTTTACTCCCTACCCCCAGAAGACGATATAATCGGTGACTTCTCTGACGAGGATCGGTGACGAGGACGATATAATCGGTGACTCCTCTGACGAGGAGCACGATCCTGTCCCTCAAGAAGAAGAAGAGATGACAGAGGCCCTTCACCGCATGGCTAAGAGAACGCGGTCTTTTATTTCTTCAGTTTCCTCAGTTTCACATAAAACGTGTGAAACCTGTGGTAAGACGGGCCACAATACACGTTCATGTCCAAAAAAGCGTCGCACATCATAAAAAAGACCCCAAAACACCCCCGCAGGGTCCCCAGGCCCCCCAGACCCCCCAAATACCCCTTGTACATGCACCTCGACCTCTCATAGCCTCCCAACAGAAATAAAAAAAAATCAAAAATCGTAGTGAAATTTAGGGGAGGGGGTTTTACGCATTCACCCATTTAGTGCACCCTATTATACCATCTATTCAGTAGAATAGTTAGTATATGAAACAATTTTTTTCAACCAGCAGTGTTGCTCCGCGATAACGAATGTGATCAAAGGTGACTAAGCACAGAGAGGCTTAGGGTCATCTTATCAACTTTTTCTTTTTCAAATATGTTTCCACTTACTAGGGTACACACAATCAGGGAAGATGGCGTTTTCAGTCCTTTCGGGGCAGAAACGGACGTTTTATTATTGGTTCGATGCGCAGAACAAGCATGTGAGAAAGAAGATGAGGATGAAGACCACCCCCTTGTCCAACTATACGGCGACCTTCCCAAACGCACAGGAGCTCCCCAACACGTCGTTCAGTTACCATCAGAGACGGCGTGACCTCCAGATGCTGCACGCACGCTACGACTCGAATGCGCAGGCCGCACTTCTGCAGTTCAACGTCATGATCCGGCAGAAGGTATTCAATCCCCTCCTTTTTTATTATTCCTACGAAGCTTGCTTTAAAAGGAGAAATAGTATTTACCAATACGTCAATCAACCCCTCAAGGGTTGTGACGCTTTAGGTTCATCTATGTAAACCTATTTGGGGTGATCAGGGGTACTTTTCTGGAACAAAATTCAGTAGTACACCTGATCACCCCCCAACTATTATTTTTACATTTTTTTTAACTCAATTTCTCACTTTTATAATTTCACTCTCTTACTTTTTCTTTCTCAGGTTCGTCCCGACGCAAAGACGTATACTTCGATTATCGCTATTATGGCTAAGGCGAAAATGGAGCTTACGGCGTACAAGCTTTTCAACAGAATGCTTCAACAAAAGATTTCTCCCATCCCCGAGACGTACCAAGCATTGTTAGACGCAACCAGCCCAATGAGAGCCTCATTGGTGAATGAGGTGAAGCGGAAGTTGCATCAGTCGGTTCAGGGTGCGGGGAGGGCGATGCAGAAGAGACGGAGGGATTTGTTGGTGGAGGCCCGCACGGCGTCTGTTGAATATCTGCGGGAGCTGAGCACCGACGACCCTGCGCAGATTGCGGAGATGAACCTGCAGAAGGAGTTGGAACGTCTTCACGTCTCCTCGCTCGGGAAAGACAAAGCGTTGTCTGTTCTGGATGAAGAGATCGAGCTAGACTCTCCCAAGGCTACGTTATACGTCGGGTCGCTTCGCAAAGCATTTTACGGCAATGAATGGGAGCGCGCCGGGAGGAATTCTTTAACAAAAGCGCAGCGTGATGCACTCCGTCCTCGCATCGAAAAACTCAGTGACATGGAGGTTTCAATGTTTCTTTCGATTCATAGACAAAAAAAGGCTGACACCCGATCTGTCAACATCGACACCGTGCTGAACCACATCCACGAAGGGTTTATTTATGAAATGTTAAAGCAGAGAGACGCATATCTCACAACACTGAAGGAGATTATGGAGAAGAACAACGCAATTTCGGAGTATGTTACACCATATGCAGATGCAAGCTTCGAAGAAGTCCCAGTTGAGGTCCAAACCATGGACACAAAACATCGCCGCCGCCGCCTAATTCGCACAAAGAAGAAGGTCCGAAAAAACAAAGCGGAAGAAACAAAAAGCGATGGGACCCCCTCATCCTTCTCAAAGACAACGTATAACGAAGAAATTCTCTCCGGGTCGGTCCAAGAAGGGGTTCAACTTCGTGGAACCTATAAAACAAATTTTGTTAAGCTTGCGAAAGAAGGCGATCTTTGGACTCTTCCGATCAAAAAGTTGAAGCAATTTGAGAACGGAGAAGATTTCAAGGGCCTCCAAATTCAGCGTAAAGGAACCAAAGCTGAGCACATTAAACGGATCGAGGTGTATCTGTTTGGAGACATGAGTAATCTGACCTCAGATTCATTGCTTCCTAACGCACAATATACTGGGAATTTGCTTGATTTGCGAGACATTAGCGATGAAGAGGGGAATACTGTGCGTGATAAAACCGATCAGGCTGTCGCAGATATGGCAAAACTTAGTCCATTCTCTTCGAGACAGACAACCTTTCGGTTTCAAGAAGCCCCTGGAGGGAGGAGTGCGAAGATGAAAATTCCGCAGATTAATAACCCAACGTTATACCATACGAAACAGATTTATGGTATTGATAAGAACAGAATTCCGCAGGGGCAGAAGAGGTTGCTGAATAGTCTCGGTACTTCGTCGTTCAGAGATCTGCTTGAAGACCGGCTTCTCAGAGAAAAAGCGGAGATCGGCATGAACCGCAAATTGGACATCCACCCCTACCAAAAGTATACAGCAGGATACAAGGATATGCACACAGGGCAGCGGAGCAGCGTAGTGCGCAAAATGAAGAAGGATTATGAAAAACAAGCGCACGACCGCACACAGCTTCTCTCCCCCCTCCGCAAGTACGCTGAGCAGATTAAGAACAGCAGGGAGGGGCAAAACCGGGCCCGAGGGTGGAGTGAATTCAAAGGATAAGAAAAAAAAGGCTTCGGGCCAATGAGTACAGACCCGAATTCTCCCACCTGGTGGGATTACTCGGCGATTGTCGACACAACAAAAAAAAAATCCCGAAAAGAATTGAAAGATTAGCATCTGATGATGTCCGTGAGTTTTTTTGTTTTTCTCTTCTAAAAGACCCCTGAGAAAGCTTAGTAGGGGATCATCTTACCAAGAGAAATCTCTCTATTGAAATAAGACCTCTCTCCCCCATACTCTTTTTATTTTTTCAATTTTTCGCCACGTAGTGGTCCCACCATGCGTTAATGTGTGACTGTATGGTTAGGGTCCACGTCATATATGTACCAAAGATACACTGTTCACGAACGGGCTGTTGTATTTCAAATCAACTTTCCTTCTTCCCCCCCAAACACACTCCCACATTCCCCCCCATACAGAACAACCACATCACCCCCTCCTCCTCTCTTCCCCCTTGTCCGATAATGCCTCGATAGCCGTCCCTTGAAAGCCTTTAAGGGGTGTGGAGAGGCTTTCTAACAATCACCCCATCTGGAGGGGGTAACCTACGGACTGCTTTTTATTTCTCTCCAAAAACTGTTTCTTCTTCCTTTGAGCCGTTTTTTTAGACCCTTTTTTTTTTTCCCCCTTCCATTTTTTCTTTCTTTTTGATTCAACGAAAAAAAACGCTCATATAATTCATAGGGAAGAGATTGGTTGGTGTTTTAACACCATTTCTTTCCCCCTTTTCTTTTTTCGATGTTTGATCTCCTCGATGTCGCAAACGCGGGTCTAGAAAAGCAACGATGGGAGGTGGAGCTGAGCAAAACCTCGTTTCTCGCTATCGAAACCAAAATCACCAAACGCGACACCCCGCACGTTGTTGTTGTCTCAGACTGCCCATTCCGCCTCGTCTCCTATGGGGTCTGGCTGCGCAATATGGGTTGCGTCGTCGATCTCTGCCGCGATACACGCCGCGCTGTGTTGCTCATCTGCGAAAAAATTGGGAGATTCCGAGGGAAAAAAGCGGAATGTGTATATGACGCCGTTTTTGCCGACATCCGCGGAACCCGAGGCATCGATATGGTCAACTTCGTCGGCCAAATCCGAACTGCGGAGGAGGTTCTCGTCGCGAAGCACGGCGTGCACCACTACTCCCCTATAGTCTGCATGAGCTCCTCCAAATCCTCCGCCACAAAGCTTCTGGAACAGGGCTACGACCATTTCATCCGCCCCCCCTTTGTTTCCGCACTTCCTGGAATCCGTGCGTTGCTCCTCCCTCTTCTCTTCAGGGACCGTGGTAGAGCGAAAATCAATAAGGCGACTGCAAACTACCCCAAAATACAAGGCATGCTGCAAGAGGTCGCAAGCAACCTATACGACAATAAAACGTTGAAGGATATGTCAAGTTTAGATGGGAATGCGGCGACGTCGAAGTTGACCCAATGTCTTGCAGATGAGCTGGCTGCGATGAAGCATAGGTTGGATGAGAAGGAAGTAAAAATTCGCGATCTATCTGAACGTGACGCAGGACAGGCCAGCCTCGCAGTGCAACTTAAAGCAACTACTGCAGAGCTTATAAAATTCAAGGTAATGTACAAACGTAGGGTAGATGCCTTAGTTCACGAGAAAATCCTAAAATTCAAACACGGAGGGAAAAGCGCGGCAGCAGATTTCACCCCCGAAGAAATGACCGAGATGCAGCTCGACCTTCTCGACAAAGTTGATTCGCTTACCGAAAGCAATGAATACTTAAGCAACGAACTTACAATCATCATGGCACAAAACGAAGAGCTTTCGAACCTAGGCGCAAAAGGACAGCGAACTCATATTACATCAGGGAAGGGCAAACCCGCCGAGGTGCAAACCGACGCTCGCTCTGAAATGGTCACCGCAGTGCAAAACTTCGAATGTGAAGACCACCCCAACCAGGACCCCTCCTTAACAACCCTCACTGCCATCGCGAATGTCTGCCAGACCGCTATCTTTTCCCTTCAGCAACCCGACCCACCAGCAGAGCCAATACAAACCAAACCCCGTCTTGCCCTGCTCTCCTCTCTACTGTCTGCTCTTCTGAAGGAGTGGTTGGGTGATTTTACGGCAACGTCTCAGGCTACTTTGGATGACGCCCCCAAAGGCAATGTCAAAGGGAAGGGGAAAGGGAAGAAAAAGAGGGGGTCCTTCGTAGAGAATAAAGGGATACCAGGTAATGCAGAGACGCAAGCACAGCTTGAGAAGAATATTGCTGAAATCGCAGAGTTAAAGCAAGAATTAGAGAAATATCAGAGCGAGGTTTCAGACATTGGAAAGGAGTTGAAGGCTGCGGAAGACTCGAATGAGCAGTTGGAAGAAAGTGTTACTACGTTGACGAAGAAGGTGGAGGTACAGAGACGGCAACTCGAGGAGCATGCTTCGCTAAATAGTGAACTTCGGGAGGCAGAGCTCCGCGAGGCGAAACTCAAGCAAACCATCAAAACTATGGACGCACGCACCGAAATCCCGTTCTCAGAGTTTAAAGCGCTGCAGGATAACTTCACAAAACAGGCGAATCTGCTCTCTGCGGCTACCCAACAGATAGAGAGGCTTCCTGCCCTTGAATCTCAGGTTGACACTTTGCAGCAAACTGCCCTTGAACAGACGGAGGCAATCGAATTTCTTACTGAGCGTGATCTCATCACCTCTGCCCTCGACACCGCACGACGAAGCACAGAAGAAGAAGAACGGAAAAAGTATTACGACGTCCACAAAGCCTTCATGCAGCTGCTCGCAAAGAAACATAAGGAGGATACAAAGCACAAAGGGGGGGTAGCGAATGCACCGCCATCTCCTTTGGCGCATAAGAAGAATATGCTTAAGGTGGATAAGGCTGGGTCCTTTGCGCAAATGTCGCTTGTAATGCGGGCCGATAAAGTCAATATCAACTCCGCTCGCCCCTGGAGTGAAGTCAACGCCACCTTGCCACCTGCGTCTCAAGACCACATCCAATCCTGGATGGCAGCCACCTGCGGCGCACTGTGGAAGGACTTTCCGTGCAAACAGCTGACAGATGCGGTTGTATTAACTATGTGGCCAAAGCTGTTTTCGGTTCTGGGCAATGCCTACTACGAGCTTGCAAAGACCCCAAAAGAGGACGCAAACGACGGGGACGGAGCAGAAGAAGATCACAACATTACCCCAAAAGAAAGCATCGTATCGAAACGGTCCTCTGTACGCGTGGTACTTCCCCCGGAGGAGAAGGAGAAGGAGAAGGAGGCCAAAGAACAGAAGGGGGAGAAGGAAGAAAAGGAGGCCAAAGAGGACAAAGATTCTGACGAAGAAGAAGAGGAGGAAGAAGACGAAACCCCGCCACCATGCCCTGCATTGGATATGAAGAACCTAGGGGAGTTGGTCACATCCTTTGACGTTGCGTTGCCCATGGCGCAGAGTCTATCCCCAAGAGGCATCGGTGAAATCGCATATGCAGAGTCAGCAGGCAACACACCACGCAAAGCGGGGAGCGAAGAAGAGGGGTCGCCTGTGGTGGACAAAAAACGGAAGAAGGGGTTTGCGAAAAAGAAGTCTCTTCGTCTGAAGCAGCTGGGCTCCGTTGCGTCCATCCGGAAGCACAAAGGGGACAACCTGCCCTCCCCCCGCAAAGCAGCACCGTCCAAAACCTCCACAGTAGCGACCCAGACCGATAGCACAGAGCAGCCCCCTCCTCCTCCTCCTCCTCCCCATGCCCCAGCTCAAAACCCCGCAGCTCAGCCAGACACCACAGTACCCCCTCTCTCTCCTACCGCACCGCCACCCGCCCCCGTTGCCCCGGTTGCCCCTGAACAGACCCGATCGGATTGCCCAGAGCTTGCCCAACCCCATCAACTCTCTTGCACTGCGCCCATAGAGGGTTCTTGTGAACCAACGGAACCCCAGCCTCTGTCAAACACTGTGCCTCCGTCTGGGGGGTCTGAGGGTGAACGTAGTGACCCAACCGAAAGGGAAGGGGGTGTAGATGCGTTTTGTGAATCGGCAGTCAGTGTGGATGCGAGGGTGGAGGTGGTGCCGGTGGAATGTGCCGAAGTGGGGGTGCAGGCAAACCCAATTCCGGTTGAGATTGTGTTGGAAGGGTCGGAGGTAGAGACGGTCATGCCCTTCGTGAGGCAGAAGGTCGAGCATGTGGACAGTAGTGTCGAGGCGTTGACCACCCAGGCGAATACCTTGCACAGCTCGCTTCATGCGTTTTTGAAGGATTTGGCGCATATAGTCAAGATTCCTGCACTGCAGACGCAGGTGGAGTCGTTCTCCAAGGAGGACACTGCACTCTCCTGTTCGGAGCTGATGATCCAGGATACATTGGTGTTGGCTGGGTTGGCGCAGACAATAGACGTCGCAAGGGAGCGTGCCCGATGCACAGGAAGGCTTCTCTTCAAAGCTGCGAATGCGATCACAACGCAGAACCGCTTATTGAAATTCCTAGGTTCCGCTGAGGGTGCGAAACATGAAAATGTACGTGCCTTTGCGGAGAAACAACTCAAAAAGAAACAGGAGGAAATCCAGGTGTGCGCGACAGAACGGGCAGCGTTGAGAAAGTCGCAGAAGGAAGACCATACGAAGCTGGTTCGGGAAAGAGCACGACTTGCGAGCGAAGAAAGACGCCGTGTTAAACAGAAACAGCGGGACAAGATGACGGCGCGTGTACAGAGCCATGCACCCAATGCCCAGAGTCCCATGGAAGAAAGCCTTCAAGGTCAGAGCAGGCTTGCGGACTTAGCCTCGGGGATGGCCATGCAGGAGAACACGCTTTCGAAGCTCGACAACCGCAGTAACCACAACAGAATCGACGCCATGCAAGAGAGTCTTGCTGCTGCCGCCACCCGCACCACCGCTGCCAACGCTCTCTACAAACCTGCGAACCGCACCAACAACAAAAAGGCGCTCTCCAACCGTCGCGACCTCCCTAAAGTCCGTGGCGGCAGAAACGAAGCTCTTCTCGAAGCCGTCCAAGGCCAGCTCGGGGGACAGAACCACATCCCCATGGGCCTAGGTAAGTCCCTCTGTGGTGATATGAACGGAGACGCTGCGATGTTGTCCATAGGCGGAGCGGGAGGGGGTATGGGAGGCATGGGAGGAGTAGGAGGCATAGGAGGGGTAGGGGGAGTAGGTACGCGAGCAAAGGCCGCAGCGCTGTCAAGTCTGAAGGTATGGTGTTTGTAAGTTTTTTTTTTAAACGCGCCTTTTTTAAAGATGTGTACGCACCGTGAGGTATTAATTTTCTTTTCTTTTTTTTTTTGGCTGACATCGGTCAGTAGGAGATGCCTGCATAAATAGCTATGTTTTTCCTCTAAGATAATCGACCCTTAGATGCAATACAGGGGTTTTTCGATACCCACGGAGTGTAAGTTTTCATCTATCTCCATGACTGTGATACAGTGATGGCACCTTGGCTCGTCTTACACTATAATTTGTAATTCCTCATCAACACAAAACACAGTGCGGCAACAGAGGCCGGATCGGGGTGGGGAACCTCTCCATAGGCGGAAGGTGACCTCAGATGCGCAAAAGGTGGTTATTTTTTTTGTGTAGGTTGGCCGACTCAGAATGTTGTTGTTCAGACACCGGTGTTTTCCTCATCTTATCTCCGCTCTCTGCCACACTATGACAATTGATGTGTGCCGTCTGTAGGTATCCAAGCCTTTGACAAAAAGGCTGATCACTCAGAATACCCCACCTCTTGGTAGGGTACTTTGGGTGATATGAATGGGGTGAGGTTTTTTTTTTTTTTTTTTTTTTTTGCACCAGCTTTCAGTAGCGTCTCACAGGATCTCACAGACTTTCTCAGCCTGCGGAGACAGTGATAGATCGCCCGGTAATGATGGAATCCAATGGGAAAAAGAAATTAATCTCATGACAATTTGCCCTTTTTTTTTTTTTTTTGTGCACGAGAAGTGCGCTCTCCTTTTCAAGCTTTGTTCTCTCAGCCCCCCACCTCTTCCCCCACCGACGCCATTTTGTTATGGTGTTTTATGTTGGGTTGGGCCTCTCTCTCTCTCTCGCTAAGGGAGTGTTTTTGAAGTGTGTCCTCTTTTTTTGATGTCAGTGCCTGCGTCCCAGAGGTTTTTTTTGCTCAATTTCACTTTTTTTTGCCCCCGGATTGCCTTGTTTTGAATGCTCTGTATTTTTATTAAAAGTTCAGTATGTTTTACACTTTTCTATTTTTTACTTTTATTTTATTTCTCTTTCTTGTGTGTTTGCTGAGGTTTTCTATCTGATACACAGACAGGATGTGTTGGTATTTGTTTGGATTGGTAGCAATTATTGCACGGAATACTTTACGTATACACGGCAGCCATCAAGACCAAGACTCTTTAGGTTACTCTTCCTCCTGGTGATCAGACATTACATCCAGTAAGGACAGAGAAAGGAATAAGAAAAAAGAAAAAAAAAACTTTTGTATTTTGTGTATTCCCGAAACAAAAAACTGAAGTAGAAGGTACCAAATGTTCACACGAACATCGGTTTCACGATATTCACCCACCATTTAAAGGGAAATCACTGAAGATGTCCACCCTTTTGAATACAACTGTATGATTCTTAGGACTGAAACAGGGTTAATATCAGAAACCAATCTACTGAAGTTTCAACTTGTGCACGAAGCATTTTACTTTTCTTTTCTACGTTTTGCAAAACACACAACATAAAAAGAAAGATGGGACCATTTTTGTTGATCCCTCACCATATACTATCAATTTATTGATTGCATATGATGAAAATACTTAAAAGGTGTCCAATGATACCAAAGGTTAGGATTATCTTACCAAACTTTTCTCTCTTTTTTTGTGACAAAGGGTAACAAAAAAAAAGGTAAGGAGTACAGACAAAAAAGGAGAAAGCTCTTTTGGCGTCCCTGTTAGTAACGCTTCTCTACTTCAGGCGACGATAACTGCACTTATCAAATTATTCCTTTCCGATTTATGGATTTTCACCATTACCAAGACAAAGTCTGCCTTATTTTTAAAAAAATATTTTCTTTTTTTTCTGTACAAAAAAACACATTTTTGAATTTCATGTTTGGGCTGCCTACTACGACTGGAGACTGGAGGGGTCGTGTTCCCACGCTCCTTTTCCTTTCCCCCACTTCGTACGCACTTCGACTTTCTTCCTTTATTTTGCTTTGCCACCTTTTCCAATATATGACTATCTTCCCCCCCCCTTTTTTTTTTTCAAACTTTTCCCTTCCACACCCCATCTATACCCCCTATCTTCGCCCAACAGACACTCGATTTTTCAAAAAAAAAAAATCCAAATTTTCTCACCTAGTGGGATTACTTGGTGATTGTTGACAAAAGAAAATCTCTACAGATCTCCTAGGTGATTGTCGATACAAAAAAAAATGGAGAGAATCGGTGTGATAGGCGGAGGGGTGAGCGGCGGCATGACCGTCTCCCATTTACTACGCTCTGGAGTCCCGGTTCACATCACCGTCTTCGATAAGGAGAGCTCCCGGGAGCCTGGCGGACGTCCTTGGTGGGGAGGGGTGGCGTACGGCACACCCGCTCCGTGGCACTCCATCAACGTCCCTTCAATGGGGATGCAAGCTGTAGAATCGTTACCGGACCATCTGACAGACTGGCTGCAACAAAAGAGAGAAAAGGGGTTGATTGACGGCAAATGGGGGACCACGAATACTCATATTCCGAGAGGGTTATATGGTGAATACGTTGCGGAGACTGTAGACGAGGCGAAGGCGATGGCACACCCGGAATCTCGGTTGGTTCTATGTGAAGAGGAGGTGACCTCGCTTCGGGTTCCCCGACCGAAGCAATATGAAATTCGAACCGAAAAACAGACAATCCGATGTGACACCGTGGTGTTGTGTACTGGGAATTTCTCTCCGTCGAATTTACGGCTTCGCGATATGACTACGACAGAAGAAAATGCCTTTTACCGAACCTCACAAAGATACATCCAAAACCCTTGGAAAATTCTCAAAGATGCTGCCCCGATTACCAAAGGAAGCACTTCGATTGCATTAATAGGGAGCAGACTCACCGCTGTGGACATTCTTCTTTCTCTTCAACAGGCAGGGTACCAAGGGAAGGTTCACGTTATCAGCAGAAAAGGGTTGTTTCCACGCGAAAATCATGCTCAAAAATACCCCCCAGCAGTTGATGTGGAAAAAGCAATATTTGCTCCGATCCTTGGTGCAGAGCGGGCAAGATTTCTTTGGAAAAACTCTGATGTCGTAGCGGGGAGATTCCCTATGCAGGATGGGAGAGGCGGGTTTTTTAAAGAAAACGAAGTAAATTCGATTTTTTCTCGTATCATTCAATTGTGTGATGAATACGAAAAACGAGGAGAAATTTGGCAGGGCGTTTTGGACAGCCTTCGTCCGATGTTCAACAATCTGTGGTATCTTTTGTCTTTGTCCGAAAGACAGATTTTTTTGACGAAGTGGAGGGATGAGTTTGAAGTGAGGAGACACCGGGTTGCTCCAGATACTTTCGCTACGTTGAAAACGTTGTTTCAAAGGACAGAACAGCATCGAGGAGCGGTCGTTCAAATGAAGCATGCAACCAACCCAACCTCCAGCATAAGCATCACTTTAGCCTCCACCGAAAAACAGGCCCCAATTCACATTACAGCAGACTGGGTCATCAACTGCACCGGCCCGCAAATTGACTTTAGAAAAGGCAATGACATTCCCTCTGTGCTGTTCGGGCAGTTGGTGGAAGAAAATGTGTTGCTTCCAGAAGGGAGTGGGATAGGTTTGTGTGTCAACCCAGTTACGGGGAGGGCGCTTTCTGGGGTGGGGAATGGGGTGGAAGAGAGCGGTGTGTTCGCAGTGGGGCCGGTGCGTCGTGGAACGGACTGGGAGACCATCGCAATAAGGGAGATTCGGTCGCAGAGTGCAGCAGTGGCAGCGGTGGTGCAGAAGGCGCACGCCGCCAAGCTCTGAGCGAATGAGGGGGGGAAGGGGGTGACCTTCAAGGGGGGGTGGTATTGGTGTTGGTATTTTTTTTTTTTGATTTTTTTTCCCCCATTGTAACCTACAGAGGTAGGCATGGCGCTGACTACACGGTAGCTTTTTTGATTTTTTTTTTGTAGCCGCGCCACATGGTACTGCCTCTTGCTTAGTTTTGTTGTTCTACTTTGCGGGGTTCCACACTGCGACGGGGCAGGGGACACAGTTTCCCTCTTGGGGGCACAGCCCCCCTAACTTTTTTTTGATTTTTTATTTTGCAAAATCATAGCAGGCCTTTTTGGCTGGGGGTATAACGAGGTTGCGTGACCTGACAAGCCGGTGGCGAACTGCCTCCGTTCTCTTATGGTACAGATCACTCACTCCCCCCTCACCCCCCTTTGCATGATAACGACCGAGCTGCTTATCACATTTCAACTACTCTCTCTCTCTCTCTTTTTCTTTTTTTTGTTAGATTTCCAAATGATGCCATGTCATCTTTCAATTCTTCCAAACAATCTTCCCTCTTTACTCTTTAGATTTCCTCTCCCCTCAACCCCCTTCCATCCTTCACCCTTCACGCTCCCATTCAAATCCCATTCATATCCCAGACGGTTTATTTCCCCCCATCCCCATTTATCAACCAATTTTATTGTTTTCGAAAATAACCGTCTCGTCATGGCCGTCTCCGGCACCGGTAAGTGGAAGAGCATTCCCGAGAAGATAAGTGGTAAGAAGGAGAAGACCGTTATTGCGACTACCACCGCTGCGAAGAAGGCGCCTGCGGGGAACGACCGTAGTAGGAGCAATGTGCGCAAGCATGATGGAGTTGCGGCTGCCATCCGCAGTGCAAGCGGTGGGCGCAACGGCAACAAAGGCGGACCGCGTGGTATCACCAACGCACGCAAACCTGCTGCCGAGGTAGAGAAGAAACCCACCGGCGCCGCCATTCGCGTCAACCCTAACGTAAACGCATGGGGCCCCACCGGAACCCGCGGTGCTATGTCCTACGCTGACCTTTGCAAACCCCAGGAAAAGCCCAAGCCCGAACCGGTCGCAGAAGAGGCAGCAGAAGACGCCACACCTGAAGAGCAGTGGCCTGAACTCAACAAGGCTCCCCGCAAGTCTCCTTCCACCACTCCCCAAATGACCCCCGTCCAGGAGCCGGAAGAGCAGGAACAACCCGAGCCAGAGCAGGAGGAAGAAGAGGACGCCACCCCCGAGGCAAAAGAGGAGTGGGAGGAGTTCCCCCCAGAGGAGCCCGTGCAGGAGGAGGACCCGGCTGTGCTCTTTGAAACCAGAGAAGGGGACGGGCTGGTCGATGAGGACCAGGCCGAGGAGGAGGAGGGTGAGTTCCCGGAGGGTCACTCTGTGTGGTTCGACTCGACCTGCAACGTGCCTGAGGCCTACGAAGAGCCGGAGGAGCCTGAAGTGGAGGAGGTGGCAGAAGAGGAGGAGGAGGAGGTGGTGGAGGAGGCTGTGGAAGAGGTTGTGGAGGAGGAAGTCGTGGAGGAGGTGGTGGAGGAGGAGGAGGAGGAGGCTGAGGTCCCCGAGGCGGCAGTGGAGTTTGAGGAGCAGGGTGTGGTGTTTGGCTTCCAGCAGGGCGAGGTGTCCACGGAGTACGTCTTCAGCGGAGAGGGTGCCGAGGTGCCCCCCGCTCCTCCGGCAGTGCCCAGCCCGCCGACCCCCGAGCCGGAGCCGATTGTGGAGCCCGAGAGAGTGCCGACCCCACCCGCAGCACAGCCATCCCCGCCAGCACCCCCAGTCGTGGTGGAGAGCATCGGCATCGGCACCAGCCCTATCATCGAGCCCACCCCCGCCCCCGCCCCGCCTGCAGCAGAAAGCGACCTTCGTCTTCTCGTCCAGCCCGAGCCCGTCCAGCCTGAGCCTGTGGCAGCGCCTGTCGCCCCCGTCGTCGCGCCGCCAGTTGTCGCACCCACCCCCCCGGTTGTCGCCCCCGTGGTTGCGCCTGTCGTCGCTCCGGTTGTCGCTCCCGTGGTGGAGGAGGCCAAGCCCGAGTCGCCCCAGGACTACGAGCGTCCCGACTGGAGAGTGTACGACAAGCCCGAGCCGTCGGCAACCGCACAGCGTACCTCGCCCCCACCCCAGCAGCCCAGCGGCAACACCTTCCTCGGGCAGGGTGGAAGCGGTGTGGCGCGCGAGTCGTGGCAGTCGTCCTCGAAGAAGTCCCCCTCGGCAGCGTCCAGCTCGTACTTCCAGAACCAGAACCAGATGCCTGCACAGCCCCAGTCCTCCCCCAGTCACCACAACCACAACCAGTCGCACAACCACAGCCACCAGAGCCAGAGCCAGAGCCAAACCCAGAGCCAGAACCAGAACCCCAGCCACAGCCACCAGAGCCACCACAACAGCCACAGCCACGCCCACCAGCACTCCCAGCCGCAGCAGTCGCAGCAGAGCCAGAAGTGGATGGACAACGGTGGCAGCACCATGGTATGTAAAGCGTCTTCTTGCCTTCCCCACTATGCCAATTCACCCCGACAGCAGACCATGCAGCACCAGGGTCAGTCCCGCACGCAGCAGCACCAGTCGCACCACAACCAACACCAGTCCCACCACAACCAGCACCAGCACCAGCAGCAGTCCCATTCCTCCCACCACCACCAGCACCAGCACCACCAGCACCACCACCAGCACCAGAGCCAGTCCCAGGGACAGCACCACAACCAGTCCCTCAGCCACCAGGATGTGTACCAGAAGCAGCACCACAACAGCCAGCAGCACAGCCAGGAAGGCTCGAACTACTCCAAGAACCACCAGGAGAACAAGGGGCAGGGTATGCCCACATTGCACAACACAATTTGACAATTTGAAACCCAAAACACTTACAAACACACACACACACCCATGAACAGGTTTCGGTGCATTCAACACCTCGAACAGAGGCGACCACAACAACAACGGCAACGGCAGCTACGGCAGCGGCATGCAGAGGGTATGCAGAGACCACCAATGCACGCCAACATCTTTTTATTTTGCACTTTCGACTTCTCTATTTAATACTAAGCACAGGCTTAGGTTCACTTTTTCACTAATCTCCAAAAACCTGGAGCCTTGAGGACAACTGTCCATCCAACAAATAGACAACCCTTGACACACCACAGAACCGCACCCCTACGCACCATGACCAGCACAACCACCGTGACACACGCGACACACGCGACACGCGTGAACAGCAGGTACTGTACCACCGCACACACACACCCCTTCCTATGTACCAACTTCACCACAGCCCCGACACCACGCACAGCAAGCTGCACCCAGCACTACTCCCGCATCCGCCACATCCAGTGCCGAGACACCTGCAGCAGCGGCACACCCTGCCATGCCCCCAGGCTACCCGTACGCCTTCCCCCACATGTACCCCCCGAACCCGCACTACTTCGCCGCCGCTGCTGCTGCTGCTGCGGCTGCTGGCGCGGCGGCCCGCGGCTACCCAGGCTACACGTTCCCCCCTGGTATGCCCCCTCCCTGGTAGGAAGACGCAGAGTCGGGTGGTGGTCACGGACTATTATCAAAGGTTTACTCAGGCAGCATTCGCTGGCTTGAGAAGATCAATCAGGGCAGCCCTAACAGGCACCCACCACGACCTGGTGTGAGGTGCCAGGAGCGTTTTCAAAAAAAACCTCAAAATGTAACATAAAAAACACCACCAAAACCCACAGCATACCCGCCGTATGGTTACCCCCCGTATGGCTACCCGCCGATGGTTCCGGGCATGCCGGGTATGTTACACCCCCCACACCTCTGTTCGTGTACAACGTTACCTCTTGAGCAACATGCAGGCACATGAACGGGCATCCATACCAACTTTTTTACCTCAGAACGTCGTCCAACACCTTTAAAGCACAATCCCACACCCAACCTCTTTATGTCAAAAATTGCTACACTGAAATGCACCTTTTCTTTGTGTAAATCCCTAAGGGTGAGGCCCCCGCATGAGAGGGAGCATATACCTTCCTATGATGATGCTTCAGCTTGGAGAAATGGAGTAAATAAATTTGGTCGTGCGTTCAGTGCGATTCTGCCCCATCTCCTTCACGTCGTGTAGCAGGAGAGCACCTCATTGGCACCCCACCAACAGCAACAACAACACACACCCAAAACCCCTTCGCAAGCATTGCCGCATACAGTGTACTATTGTACCGCCCCCTCCCGTCAATCTCTTTCTCTCGCAATCGTACTCGAGTACATTTTTTTCCCTCCCGCTTTTCAAAATATTGCTACAACCGGAGTGCGCTACTCTTCATTGCACCCCTTCGTTCACTCCTCTGAAAAATAAAAAATGAATTTTTCAAAAAAAAAAAAAAATCCCCCCTCCTTCACCCCTCTCAGGTCCGGCACCGACACCAGCACAGCTTCCGCCATCCCAGGCACCTGCACCCACGCCAACTACCGCACCTGCCGCTGATGACACTCCGTATGGCGCACCCGACAGAGGTGCCTCGGGTTCGTGGACCCAGGGAGCACCGTGGGGGCCCCCGAACTCCACGGACCAGCTGAGGCCATCTGCCAGCAGCTTCCCCGCGGCTGCCTCCCCTTGGGGTGGATACGCGTCCCAGCCGCCTTACCAACCCCGTCGCCCAGGAAGCTAATGTGTCCAAGTGGCACCATGAATAAAAGGTAAAAGCTTGTTTGGTCAGGAAAAAATTGAGGGAAAAAAAGTACAACAAAAATCATTGACTTTTTTGTCAGAAAACCCGTTTTTCGGGTTGATTGTTACAAAAGAAGAAAAAATATGGAGCGTGCGCAGGTGGCAACTACACTATTCCAACAGTTCTTCAAGAAAAAATACAACAAAAAAAAAACAGTGAAAAATAGCCAATACAATAATACAAGTTTTCAAAAAAAAGGATCAACTGTTTTTTGGAGAGATGGAAAAAAAAAAAAAAATGGCAGTAACATTGAACCCCCCTTCCCCCCTCAAATTCCTAACCCTTTCAAAGGGACTGCGTTTTTTTTTTAGGTTTTAAAATTTGAACTCAACAAATAATTGTATGTTGGGGTCAGAATACGATTTAAGGAACACACAAAAAAAGCACACATACACACCACATATCAATAGGAGAATATCCCGACACTGAGCAGACCGATAAAATTATCTTCTTTTTCCTTTTGATTCTTATGTTTTAGATTGTGTGTTCTTTTCTTTTTTTCATCTTCATTTTTTTCATCTCAGTTTTAATGTCCTGACCGGCGTTCTTTTCTTCATGGTATATATTTTTTCTTTTTTTCTTTTTTTAAACCCACGGATATTGCATCAACTATTCTGATGTGCAGTCCGCGTTTACCCCCCCCAAAAAAATTTTTCTAAGAATTTTTATATTTTCTTTTTCTTTTTCATTTTTATTGTTGTGGGCTCATTTATTAGTATGACATATTTGGCTGTACTAGCGCACCATAAATCATTCTCTGGGTAAAAAAGAAAAAAACTGCGATACCTGGACTTGTGCAAGACTGCTTGCGTGGCAGCTACACTCAATCCAACTGATAATCAAAACAAAAAGAATTATTTTTTTTCTGACCCTTACTATTGTCTCCCATCCCCCATTTCTCTGCGCTCCAGCCTATAAGCTCTAGAGCTATTAAATTTTTTTTAAAGAAAACCGAACAGAACATTTTATTTTTGGGTTCAGCAAACAAAAAAAAAAAATACAAAAAAAACAAAGAAAAATAATCAGAAGAGATTCTGAGTGGGGGAAAAAAAGTAGACTTGACACAAAAGTGATGGCTACTGTTCCCAAACAAATTTTATTTAAAAGGGTAAAAGGGGAGAAAAATGTAAGAGATTCATCTTCGGGTGTATTTCTTAATAGTTATCAAAAAAAACCTTTTGTTTTTCATTTTTCATTTTCATTTTCTTTTTTCCATTTTTTTTTTTTTTTTTTGTTTTTCATTAAAATTATCGAAAAGACGCAAGGACACGAGATGGTATGAGAATATTTACAATGCTGCACGTTGCTTGAAGAGTTGTGCAGGGGGGGCACGATTGGATTGGAAATCACATTTTTTTTGTTTTTTGTTTTTGTGCTGGCAAATCTCTTGTGTTGAGATAATTCGTTCAAAAATGAGAGCTTTTTTTTTTTTTGCCATCCTCCCCTCATTACCCCCCTCCTCTTCAAAACAGCAAACAGGTTGTAACTTAACACTTTATTTTAAAAAAAAAAAAAAACTGGTTTTGTCTCTCTCAGTTCTTTTCATTTTTCATTTTTCTTTTTCTTTTGCATCAGAGCTTTATTTTTTATTGCTTTTAAAAAGGGGTGTGTTTTGGTACAAACAAAAAAAAAAAAAGAATAAAAACACAGACAATTGGGATAAGGTAAAACAAAGCAGAGGGAAAAATATTCAAAAAAAAAAAAAGAGAAAAAAAAAAAAAGGAAAAATACATATAGGACGCTTCAGCAGGAACCAACGCAAATAAAAAAAAAAAACAGATCTAAATCACCCCCCCTCATTGCATACTCTATCCACTGATTTAGTCATCATTTGTCCTGATATATGGGAGGGGTTAAGAAGACAAGGGTGTCCGCTGGGGTGGCCCGTGGGCGCGGCTGAAATTGTGTTCTTTTTTTTTTTCGGAGAAAATCACAAGAGGTCGCAACAGAATCACAAAAAATCTTGTGATTATTTGTGATTTTTTGCAAACCCGCAAACCCGCGTTATTTTTGAAAAAAAAAAAAAAAAACGCCGTGCCCCCGGGCCACCCCATCCGCTCTGGACATTTGACAGTGGCTGAGAAAGAGGATACATCGTAATCTCATACAAAGTAACGCACCCCTTCCTCTCCAACCCACATAGTCTACAAAACTATTAAGCAACAGTAAACAGAGCACAAAGCACTTTCAAAACATACAAAACACATTTTCAAAATCCCCTACAGGAACCCCCTCTTCTCTTTGCTTCATTTCGAAAGGCAAACACACACCCAAACACCCACACCCACACACACACACTACTCTGCTTTAACCTCTTCTCTCTCTCTCTCTCTCTTTCTCCTTCTTTTCTTCCTACTCGATGGGCTCGAACAAGATGTTCTCGATCTGCGTTCAGTTCAAGTGGGGACGCACCGGAACGTATAGCAGCGATGTTGGCTTCGAGGTGGGGAACTGTGTGATTGTTGCGGTTGAGGGCGGGATTGACCTGGGGATGGTCGCGCGGAGCGAGGAGGTGGAGTCGCAGCTGTTGGATGACGTGAGCACGGAAGGGTGCGTGCTGCGGGTGGCGAAGGAGGAGGAGGTGTCGGCTTGGAAGGGCGAGCTTGTGGCCAAGGAGACCACTGCCCGGCGTCTTGCGAACAAAATCCTCCCCGAGAACACATCAAACGTGCGGGTTCTCAACGCGGAGTACCGTTTTGACGAGAAGGTGGTGATTCTCCTCTACACGCGCTCAGGGGAGCCCAAGCTCGCCCCCTCCATGCCCAAGCTCCACAGCACCTTCTCGCAGTGCGAGGTGCGCCTCAACGAGGTGCGCCCCCCGCCTGCCCCGGTCGCCCTCCCAACCCCAGCCCCGGCATACCCCCGTCACTCCTTCCAGCAAAGGCTTCGTGCGCTCCCCAACAACACCGCACTCAAGGTCCAGCGCCCCCCCACAGGCCACGCACACTCGCGCGAAGAGTCGATGGACTCCGTGTTTTCCTCGTATGTCCTTTTTTTTTTTTTTTTTGCTTTTGTAAACATCATTGGATCTATGAAAAGGGAGAGACTCTTCTCAGTAAGCTCTCAGAGGTTCTCACAGCCCTGCTGCGTGTCTCACGGAGACGATCATAGATGGCCCAAATTATTGGAAACTTAGTTTTTGTTTTTTCGGTGACATGACACTTGTGACATATGTGATCTGGGGGTGAGGAAGTGTTCCAACTTTTCAACCTCTTCCCCAATTTACCTTTCGCGCTTTTTTACCCTCCCCCGTTTTAGAATAAACAGAGAGTGTACGTTAAGATTTTTTTATAGATCTGTCTTTTACGCAGTTGGGTTTTTTCTCCCCCTCATTTCCTCATCACAATGCGCGTCAAAGCAAATAGCATATTTTCTTCAATAACTACCTTCTCTCGAACAGGATGTGCTCTTCTGAAGAATACGACACCGGCTACTCCGTGGACGAGTACTACGCGTAGAGCCGAAAGGCAAGGCAGCAATATCGACTCGATATTGGCTTTAAAAAGGGTAGGGGGGGAGGTCGTAAATTTTCATTATTTTTATTTTTTTAGATTCTACACAAGTTTCGTAGGTTTTTTATTGAGATTTTTTTTTCCAAATCATCGAAGTAATTCCACAATATTGGCTGTCAAAATAAAAAGGCAGCAACACACAAAGCTAGATATCTCTTCCCTCATAAAAGAGGTACGACACAAAGGGAAAAAAAAAAAAAAACACGTTTGCCAAGAGTTGCAGAAGGTAGGAATGGGTTGTTTTTTAGAAACAACACAATCATTTTTTTCTGCGCTATCACCAATCCCCCTCACTGAATAAAGTATACGTATACTTTAATTGCCACCCTCCCCCTCCAGTAATACACCCCCCCTTTTTTTGTTGGAAAAAAAGCAAAAAAAAAAAAAAAAAACACACACACACACACAAAAAGACACAATAATAATAAAAGTGAAGGGACAGTGGAGCGTGCACAGATAGGCAACGACGCTATGTTCCAAATAATTTTTCAATAAAAGATTTTTAAAGTAAAAAACACTATTGCAATGGTGTTATTTTTCCCTCTCTAATACCCTCTGTTTTTTTTTATATTTTTTGTTTTATTTTTCCCCCAGCCCCCCCAACCCCTTTCCTTCTTGAGTATCCCTTCCCATCCTCCCACACCATGAATTTGTTTACCAACGAACGCACAAAATAGAAAGCACAAAAATTCACTTCCCTTTACTCCCTTCAAAAAAAAAAAAAAAAAAAAAAATGTGGTCAAAAAGACAACAGTTCTGCCCGCTAAATCCTCTCCCCAACACAAGAAATAACGACGTTTTTTTTTAATCCCCCTGTCTCACGTCTTTGCTTTCTCTTCTCCCCTACCCGAATTTTAATTCCCCCTAAAAAAAAAACAACAACAACGAAGAAAGTGTCCCCTAAAATCGAACCATTATTTATTGTTCATGATTTCTGAGCTTTCTGTCCCCAATCCAATCTCTTCCTTCTTCCCTCCATTCTCTCCCAAAAAATAGGTACGTTATGTCTTATGATGAACTGAATTTTTTTTTTGTCCCCCCCGTGGACTGCACTTCATCTTTCAAAAAAAAAATGCTATTTTCTCCTCTCCCCAAATTCCCTTTTTGAAGCGATTTTTGCAAAAAAAAAGAAGAAGAAGAAAAAAATACACAAAAAATATCTTTTTGGGGAAAAGGCGGTACTTTTTTTTAAAAAAGGTTAGACGAATGGCCTTTATATTTTTTTTAAAAAAATACGCATACTCCTTCTCCCACATCACACCAAAAACACACACACACACATTAGCACACCGTTCCCCACCCCCTTTTTCCCCCCTTCGTTGTCGCTGTGTATCTAATAATCGAGAGATTGTTTTCTTTTTTAAAAAATTTAGGGGAGTGTTTTTTTACTGTGCTCGCGTCCCAAAGGCGTTTTGCATTTTTTTTTTTTCCTTCTTTTTTGCACGACGTCTGTACCTTCCGTGGTACAAAAGTCTTCGGGCCAACATTGAGTACAGACCCGAATTCTCCCACCTGGTGGGATTACTCGGCGAATTGTCGACACAACAAAAATTCCCCCCTTTTTTTTTTTCTTCAAATGACAATGTTATCATTTTGAACCTGTTCGTGTCAAGCATATTCTGCTTATTTTCTTATTATTTCACCTGATTTTTTTGACACCAAGTTTTGGCGGGTTGTGTTGGGACTACCAGGGGGGGTTCAAATGAGGTGGTGTCTTCATTGCTTTGTGCTTTCATCCGGATGGCTGGCATTCGTACAGTGGGTCAGTCGGAGGGGGTGCCTGCATCAACAACTACAGTTTTCATCCTCCCCCCCTTTTTTTTGATGATTCTCCTTTCGGTTGATTTTTGGATATCCCATGAAGCTTCTCCTTTCTCTCTCTCTTTCTTGACACCCTCCCCCTCTCCTCCGTTCAGGGTGGGTACGTCTACACTAATCAAACAAATAAACAGAGCACAAAACACTTTCAAAACAAAAAAAAAAACTAGTGGAGCACACTCTAGGGTGGCTACACTAATACAACCAAGTTTTCAAAAAAACATTTTTCAAAACCCCCCCATCCATTCAGGTGGGGTAGGATATTGCGATAAATGTATCAATGAAGTGTTTCCCTCTGTGGTTCAACAACCAACCGGGGTATGGTGTGCAGTATGATGAGAGAAGCACATTCATTTTCCAATTTTTTTTCTCTCTCTCTCTCTCTCTCCCCCCATCCCCTGTCTGCGTTCTTCCCATCTCCCTGTGTAATGCATTCATTACTACAAAAAAAACCCCCCTTCCTCATCCCCTTCAATAAACGTAAAAGCGTTTTGTATAGTGGAGTTCATCCTCAGGGTGTCTACACTAATACAACCAAGTTTTCAATAAAAAAAAACCCCCAACGGACAAATGTGGTGTTTTACAATGGTGCAACTTCTGTAGAAGGCTTGCACATTTCAACCTATTTTTTTTTTTTTGATATTTTTTTTGACTAAGCACAGAGGCTTAGAGTCATATTACCAAAACCTTTTTGGTTTTAACTTCAGTTTTAACGTTTCTCCCCCCCTTTTTTTACAATACGCACGGTGATTTTCTTTTAAGTTTTTTTTTTTAAATACAGCAGTGTGATACATTGCGTGTATTCACTTAGATTATTCTTGCTAATAACGAAGAATTCAATTCTTAGGCTTTCTTCAAATCTTATTTTTATGTTTTTTTGTTGTTGTTTTATTGTTTTCCAATCCCATGGTGGCATTTAATAATATGTCTGGCTCATCTAACGTATGGTTGCGTTCTATTTTTTAAAATGCGGAGTTCACACAGAGAAAAAAAAGGGGAGGTGTGGAGACGTTAGCAATTTTTCAAAACAAAAAAAAAAACAAAAAAAAAAAAAATGTCTTTTCGAACTTACTAGTCTGGCCTTCACCTCCAGCTTAAGGCTGGAATAAGGTGTTAATCTTAAAAGCGTAAACGCAACATCTAATTTGGTTCGTTTTGTTGTCTTTTAAGTCTCTCTGCTTTTACCGTCACCTCGGTAAAGTGATGAGGTTTCCTTTGAAAACAATATGGCTAGATGGAATTTAACAAATCGCAAAAAAGAAAAAAAAAATGCCACCTCATTTTTTGGTATCTGTCTTGAAAAGACCCAAGCAAAGTAGCTGTAGGTACTATTTCTATCCTCCTGATTGGGAGTCTCTCTGACTTCAAGTCTACAACCGTCTACTAAAATCAAAAATAACAACAGAGCACAAAAAAAAGCACTTTCAAAAAAAAAAACATTTTTCAAACCCCTGATCGAGAGTTTTTTTTTAGTTAAAATGGCGTGATATTCTAGGCCTATTGTTCGGTCTTAGAAGAAAACAAACAAAACTCAAAGCAAAATAAAAAACCCCACACACAACCTGCAAAAATAATAACAAAAAAAGTAGAGTATGGAACAGTGGGCTTATCCTGTATCCATGTAATATTTCAAAAAAACAGGGATGGATATTTCACACTATTCCAACAAATTTTATTTCAAATAAAAAAAATGAAAAATTACTGGGGGGGGGGCGAATAAGAGATCAGGGGTGAATAAGAGATCAGGGCCGAATAAGAGATCAGGTTGAGATTTTGGGGGTATTTTTTTTTTTTTTTTTTTGCATGCGCCAGGGTTTTATCTTGAAATTTTTTTTGAAATTTTACCCTGTCTGGCAAAAAAGTGGTCAAAATATTTTTTTTGCCTCCGGCGAAAATGTCTTTTTGCTTTTTTCCCCCCAAAAAATTTTTTTTATTTCTGGCTCGTCCGTTCGCCTAATAAGAGATGCCACATCTCTTATTCGCCCCCCCCCCCCCAGTAAACCAAACAAAAATATGATTTTAAAAAATGCTTGACACGTTTCTCGTTTGCTTAGCTTGTGGAACATCAAAGCAGTCTTCGGGATTGGTGTCAAAAAAAAAAAAATAATCTATTTTAGAAAAGAGAAGGGAAAAAAAAGGTTTTCAAGAGCCAAACAGGTAAATCAGTGGGGAGCCGCTGGTTTTATTTGTTTTTTCCCGTTTGTGTAATGTGTTCACAACGAAGAGATTTTTAATAAAAAGAGTTTATCTTGGTCTTTTTTTTGGATATATTGAAATACTTGAAATACTTTTTGCACACATGACCAATCCACTTATGAGCAAGAGTGAATACCCGCTCATTCGTTTTTTTGTTCTCTTTTTTTCCCAGTGTTTTCTACGTCCCAGAGACGTTGTTTTTTTTTGCACTAATAAACTTCACCTTTTTTCTTCTTTTTAGATGATTCATCACACGAGTCTAAGGATCATCTTGACAACTTTTTCAAAAAAAAAAAAAAAAAATCTCCTTCTGTCTTTTGTCTCTCCCTCCCTAAGAGGGTGCGAAAATAAATCTGGTGCAATTTGTATGACGCATGTAATGCCGTGCTATTACGGAAGGTGCCTCATCCAACCTGCAAAAATAAAATTAAAAAAAAACTTTTGCCAGTTGTGTGCGCACGTTTAGGAAAGGCAAGCTTCCTATTAAGCCCGCGGACTCCATTTTCTTGGGCTTCCAAGGACCGTACATTTGCTCCGTTCCCTAAAGGAATGGTAAAAAAAAAAGTTTTCAAAAAAAAAAACAAAACAAAAAAAAAAATAAACGCCGCGGCTACCAATAACTACCGAGTAGTCAGCGTCACGCCTACCATGGTAGGTTACAGTTAAAAAAAAAAAAAAACAAACAAACAAACACCTTGCCAAATATTTTGCAATACCCACCGTAATCTGTCTATCCAAATAAGAGTCGTAGCGCTTTTCAATAGAACACCTTTCGTGTACTATTTTCTCTCCTTTTTTTTCCCCCTCTTTTTTTTTTTTTGACCTCACTGGTGCGTAGATTTGGGGACTCATACCTGACCGGAAAACAACTTTTCCTGATTTCGTCCCCTCCGCCTGACCCCATTTTTTTGTACACTGTTAAAACCATGAAGAAGTAAGTAAAGAACCCCAAACTAAAAGAATTGATTGAGTGGAGATTGCACAAACTGTGGCAACACAGCCCGAGGCAATACTTCACTACAAATAATTTATCAAAAAGAAAGCTTCGTCAAAAAACTGCCTTCGAGTGGCATTGTGTACAAAAGGACTGCTTCTGGTGAAAGTAAATAATAAAAGAGTGTCGATAAAACCGTTTTTCTGTAGTTTTTTATTTCTCTTTTCCCTCATTTTCTCTGTATGAGGGGTCTTAATTAGCCTTTCAAGTTTTCTTTGCCTTCTGACCGGTGTTTTATTTCTGTCTGTCTCCGTTCAAGAATGCAAATAAAAAAAAACCCCCTCCAGCTGCATTCGCAGGATGTGTGCATGCTCTTTCAACCTCACTCTTATTTACCCCCCCCTGGGTAAATAAGGTGAAGGGCCGATGATGTCCGGGATTCGTGTGTATTCGATTGCCTTCTCTTAAAATCTGTTGATATCTTTTTCATTGTTTTTTTGTCGGAAGAAGAAAAAAAAAAGTTGCCGACATCTCTTTTTTTTTTTTGTAAAATTCTCGTCTTTCTGCTGCGATTTTCATTCACCCTTACCCATCTAGGTGATTGGCCTCTCATACACAACCCCTTTCTTCTTGGTTCTGTCTTGCTTTTTTTCTCTCTTTTTTGTGTGCTATTTTTTATATTTTTTTATTCAAAAAAAAAAAAAAAAAGAAAAACAATAAAAAATAGTGATATACACGATACAGGGTTTGTTTGGCTGTCATCTCAAAAAAAATTAAAGTTTCTATTTGCTTTTTTTCCCTCTCATCTTTTTTTCCAACGCTGGATACTAACCGCAGTGATCCGATAATAGTCACCACGTCTTCAGGTTTCATTTCTGTTTTCCCCCTTTTTTTTAAAAAAAAATATGGTACCAGAACTGCTCATGGTGTTCAACATGATTAATGCAATGCACCTTGTTATTGGTCTTGTATAACACAGATACAATGGTGAAGTAAATGACTCGTGGTTTTTTTTTTTATTTGTGGTTTCACCGTTAGCTAACCACTGTAAAACACAAAAGGAAAAACTATAAGACAAAAACCCATTTACTTCATCTTTATCATTGCAGGGCTTCGTTCCGGTTCCCTTTCTCCACCACCGATATGTTTCATATATGGTGCGAAAAAAATCAGTTTGACCTGAAGGGCGTGGTACGGCGTTCGCTTTTCTTGCGCTTAGTACAACACGTTGGGAGGATATGAAGAGGGGAAAAAAAGGCATTTTTTATTTTATTTGCATAGATACATACTGTTACTTTGGAAAAAAAAAGTAAGAGAAGTCGCGATGAGTAGTAGAGTTATTAGCAGAGTTATTTATTTTTGTGCTTTCATCCGGATGGCTGGCGTATGTGGGTCAGTCGGAGATGCCTGTAGTAATAACTTCGCTTTCTTTTTTTTTTTTTTTTTTTTTTTTTTTTTTTTGCGGCTTGCCAAAAAAAAGTAACCAATACCCATTGTGATATTCTTGCTTTGCTTTCCTTTTCTTTGTTTTCTTTGTAAACAACAAAGTTGGGAACATTTTGTTGATCCCCTGCTCTCAATTCATTGAATGCACATTGTTGAAATACTTTTTGTAACATGTATCGTAACCTATTGCCCCCCCTCCTTTTCCATCGTTTTCACCCCCTCTCTCAATGCGAAGAGACACCCTAACATAGGGGTCAAAATGCAAAACCATCTTTATTATAAACAGTACACCACCTCCCACCCTCCCACCACCCTCCCACCACCCAACCACCCCCCTAAAGAACGCAGACAAAACCCCACCCATGATCGCCTCCCAAAAATGCTATTTACTTTGTTCTATTTTTTTTGTCGTCTCCTATTCAATAGCCCCCCCTTTTGTTTTAAAGGTGACCTACAGTATGAGAGGCTTAGGTTCATCTTATAAACCTTCTTTTTTTCGCTCTTTTCGTTTTTTTTTTATTTTGCGTTTTGCAAAACGCCATAAGAAAAGATGGGAACATTTTGTTGATTCCCTCACCATATACTATCAATTTATTGATTTGCATATGATGAAAAATGTTTTTTATTTTTGCGTTGTTCCAGCGCTGACACCTCCTACTGCAACAAATAAGCAAAAAAGTACAAAATAAAGTAGCAAAAGCAAAAACAAAACAAAACAAAACAAAACAAACTTTCAAACCTCCTACTGCAAAGCGTGCTCCTTCTATTTGCTCTTTTAAAGGATCCTGTGAAGAAAAACCGTGGCTATTATCTAGTGATAGTAGTCTATAATCAAACAAAAAAAATTGCGTTGTTCCAGCGCAATAAACGTGGTAGGATAATGTGTGCATAAGAGATAGAGATGCATTCATCCTACAATATATTTTTCTTCTTCTTTTTTTTTTTTGCGAATTGACCGATATATATTTTCTTCCAGGTGACCAAGCAGAGGCTTGACTCACCTTACCAACTTTCTCTCTCTTTTTTTCTTCTGTCTATTTTTTTTCTCTCTTCTTGAATTTGCGTTCCTAATTTTTTTTTTGTTCCCGTTATCCACCCCCACCCCCACCACCCCTCACAGAAAACCCCATCCGTACTCGGATGGGGAAATGGTTAGGCCAATAAAAGGCTTTAACCGCTGAGGTGGCGAAGCATTTAGGCAAAGTGGAACAATGGTTTCACTGACCGTGTCCCTCAACCTCCCTCAACTTAAAAAAAAAAAAATATAGTGGAGCACACTCTAGGGTGGCTACACTAATCCAACCAAGTTTTCAAAAAAAAAACAAAAAAAAACAACAACGTTGAAACCAATACCCCCAACCCCCCTTGCTTCTGCTACACCCTGAGGGAAGGTGTACTGGCTGTACCCTCTTTTTTCAACCCCCCTTTTTTTTTTTTTTTTTTTTTTTCTGTTTTCGTTTCTTTCAACGAAGACAAGCAAATAAACAAACAAATAACAAGGATATTTGACAGTGGCTGAGAAAGAGGATAAGTCGTAATCTCATACAAAGTAACGCGCCCTTCCTCTCCAACTCCACGTCTACAAAACTATCAAGCAAAATTAAACAGAGCACAAAGCACTTTCAAAACATACAAAAAACATTTTCAAACCCCCCTTGCTTCTCTATGCTATAGAAAGCAAAACCAAGCCCTCGATGAGAACCCACATTTTCCACCTCCCCCCTCCCAAAAAATTTCTCCCCCCCACCTTTTCAGACCGATTTTCGGACCCAGAATTCCCTTTTTTCTCTCTCTTTTTTTTTTGTCAAAGATTTGGTTCTACCATACAGTCTGGTTTATTCCATTTCCATTTTTTTTACTTCATTTATGCGAGACTATACACAAACACACGGAAAAAGGGGGGGACGTGGTGGGGAGAAAAAAACAAACAAACAAACAAACAAACAATGCACCCACATGGGTATCGTTCTGACGTTCTGTACTTAGGAAATTACTCATTAACCTCAGCAGCAAAGTCGATGTAGAGTGGGCTCTCTTGTGAAGTTAATTCATTTCCTAAGTTTTTTTTTTTCTCTTTGTTTGCCCCAACATCCTTTTCCATATATTTTTTTTCAGATCAGCTTATGTGACTTTAGCGAGACACATACAATACGTTTTTTTTTTTTTTTCTATTTTCTTTTGCACATGCTTTGCATCCAAGAGGCATCTGCACGTTATCAACTTTACTTTCATTTAAGGTGACTAAGGTACGAGGCTTAGAGTCATCTTACATTCCATTTTCCCCTCCCCTCCTTTTTTTCTTTTTTTTTTTGTACAGAGTTCCCTGTAGTGGATACACCCATTTTTAAAAAAAAAATGTGCGCGAGTAGCTTTATTTTTTGCTCTCACCCTCAGCGCAGATAACCCGCCAACTTTTTTAAAAAGAAATAGTGGAGTTCATCCTCGGGTGGCTACACTAATACAACCAAGTTTTCAAAGAAAAAAGAAAAAGAAAGATGAGAGAGAGAGAGACATGCATCTTTCAATTTTTCTTTAGGTGGCAATGCACGAAGAAGGCTTAGGGTCATCTT
Organism: Rhynchopus sp. YZ270_cl-10; assembly: GCA_964035575.1. Lineage (NCBI taxonomy): Eukaryota > Euglenozoa > Diplonemea > Diplonemida > Diplonemidae > Rhynchopus > Rhynchopus sp. YZ270_cl-10. The sequence goes on from OZ037931.1 coordinate 416,371, forward strand.
ATAAACTTTTGTCTTGCTATTTTTTTTTTTTTCTTGTTTCGTTTTACGCACCTTTGGTGTGAACCCCTTTTATCCAAATTTTATTTTTGTTGTTGTTTTTTGTCAATTCAAAAAAAATTACACTCATCTCCACAAAAAAAATTCTCTCCCTGAATGAGGGGGCTTCTTTTGTCAATTATTTATATTTTTTTTCATTTTGTTTTTTTTTTTAAAGCGCCTTTGTCGCTATCAACGTATTCCCTGGCTTTATTTTTTTGTTTTATTTTTAGACTCAGTGTTTTGAGTCAACCGTTTCTTTGTTGATACAGGCGGTTCTCTTGCAGAAGCGTGGCTTCTCTGTGGAGACGATAATTTATTTTCATTTTATTTTGTTTTTTTTGTATTGGTGACTTTGCGAGATTATTGCGTAGGGTTATAACCGTCATAACAAACGTTCATTTCGAACAAAGATGTGTTGTTGGGCTTTGTCCCGCTCATCTTTGCCTTGTATTTTTGTTATTTTTTTTTTTTTATTTAGGGTACGTTTTGTGTACCCTAGTATACCTTCTATTCAGTAGAATAGATAGTATATGAAATAATTTATTGTACAAATCTGTTTTTGCCGCGGAATTATTGTCGAAAGGGAGATTAAAAAAAAACACGGTAAAGATTACCCACGAACAAAAGGTTACAAAACCATCATACCGTGGTACAAGGCTTTGGCCAAAAAACATTGACCCCCCAAAAAAAAAACAACCCAACAAAAACCCACACACCCACCCTGCCTCAGCCTTAGTTACACTCTAAACCCCACTGCCACCTTTATCAACGCAAAACAAAAAGAGAGAAAAAGAGAAACGTTGTGTACAGAACCCGTCCTCGGACAGGGTGATTGTCGAAACTACAAAAACAGACAGTGGAGATTGCACCAACTGTGGCAACACAAACCGAGGCAACTACACTACTCGGGAGTCCTATCTGTTGGCGATGGAATGGACTGCGATGGACAGTGCTTTTGAGGTGGATACACCCAACCGCACCAAGAGGAGGGGAATCACCAAAAAAAAAAAATCCCCAATCATTCCAAAGGACAGTGTCAGCCCTCAAGAGTGTTTTTCCCCCCCCTTCCCCTGTCGTGATTCCGAGTGAGAACACACCCATAACATTTTGTTTATTTTACAGATGTACGACGCAAAAGTATCTGTCTTTTTCAGCTTTTTTCTTTTATTGTAAATACTACACAGTGTTCATATTATGCTTTTTATCCTTTTATGTAAACACACCAATCCCCCAATATCCCCGTCAAATCCTCCCCCACCATCACTTTACCTTTCGCTTGTAAAGGTAAATTCATGAAATGCATTTTCTTTTAGTGTTACTTCGTTTCAACGTTTCAAAAAATCGCGCTTTTTTTTCTTTGTGAAGGTCATTTTCAAAAAAAAAGGGGGTATGAAAAAATCAAAAAAATGTTCATATCCAATGGCCCAACATGAAACCATCCCCCCTTTTTTTGTTCCAAACACGTAGTGTATTAAGAAACTAGACAAAAAGAAAGCCAACGTTCAGATCTTGTATAACAGTATTTCCCCTTGATTCCTTTCACCTTGCGCCAAACAGATTTTTACCCCTATTTGGCTGCGTTCAACGAAAAAATTCATTGCACGTTACCACTACCACCCCACTACCACCCTTTTTTATTATGAGCGAAGGAAACGACATGCAGATCGACGAGATCCCGCAGAACGGCACGCCGTCCTCACCTCGCGGCGTCCGCAACGCCATGGTTCCGCACATGGCGGGACGTTCGCGGGGTACCCCGCTGCAGAATCACCCCCACCAACCGCCCATGGACGCGGAGACGGTGGTGCTGGTGGGCCAGGCCGCGCTGGCCACCCAGAACGCCCAGGCGGGCGAGTACATCGCCCACTTGCAGGGTGATGCCGCGGTGCGGACGACGCGCGTCGAAGCCGACGCCGCCTTGCAGGTGACTACTGCACAGGCAAACGCAGCGCTGGAAACGCTGCGTGCCACTGCAGAGGTCCACGTGGCGAACGCCTCCCAGGCGGCGGGGGCACAGGCAGCACGCACGGAGGTGGAGGCGGTGAAGAGGGTGGTGCACGCCGAGGGGGAGCTGCGCAAGGCGCAGCTGGAGGGGGACGCCAGGGTGTTCAGGGCGGAGACGGACGCCTCCCTCCAGCTCGCCGAAGAAGGGAGGAGGAACGCCGAGAGGATCGCCAACCTCGAGGCGGGCCTCAGGCTGGAGCAGGAGCGCCAGCAGCTGAACGCGCAGATGCAGAAGCGCGTGCAGGAGTCGGAGCTGGCGGCACAGGTTGCACGCATCGACGCCGCGCACGCACGACAGCAGCAACCGGCGGCAGCGCCAGCGTCGTACGACCCCCACTCCCGCAGGGCAGCGCTCGAGGCACAGGTGCAGGAGCTGGAGCTCGAACGCCGCATCGCATCCCTGCAGGCACGGGGAAACGAACCGGGCCTCCGCGGCGAGGGGCTCGGTCAGGAACCGCCGACCGGCCGGACTGGCTACGGGGGATCGCCCTCGTACGTGAGGACAGGGGTGGGCGCGCTGAACGTGCCCGAATGGTTCGGTGCGTCGGCCTCGGACCTCGCCATGGTCCATCTGCAGCAGGAGCGCCTCTACGAGGGGGTGCTGGCCTCGGGGAGGGCGCAAGCAAGGGAGGCAAAGCACCTCCTCCGCCTTCTGGGCCTCTTGACGGGAGGCATTCCCCACCTGCAGACCCTCGACGACGCCGAGGACCTGCTGGCGGAGATCGGCAAGGCGACAGTGGGGCGCCTGGAGGTGTTGCGGGAGGGGACGGTGACGGGGTCATGGGAGTCTGCTCAGAGGATGGAGGAAGCCCTCTTCGTGACGCCACAGCTCCCGTCCTTCCTCTCGGCGGCCATGCAACAGGCGGAGAAAGCCCGACGGCCGAGCAACAGCAGCAGCAGCAGCAACAACAACAACAACAACAAGAGCAACAACAGCAGCAACAGCAACAGCAACAGCAACAACAACAGCAGCAGCAGCAACAAGCCCAGCCAGAGGAGGAAGTGAGGTCGCCCCTAACGGCGATGCTGGAGAGCCTAGGTATACTCTCCACATCGTCGGTAGGGCGGCCTCGGGCCGGGGTGCCACCTCTATCCAAGAAGGGGGCAACGCAGGTGGCAAAGCAGGCCGCCCGCACAATCGGAGAAGCACTAGCCCCAAGCACATGGAAGGGGTTGGAGGCGTCGCATCGGCGCCTACTCCAGTTCAGGAGCACCTGGGCGGAGGCAACGGGTGTGGTCCTGCCGTGGGATCTCACCATCGTGTACTGGGTCCAAAGCCTGATGTCCAACAGCACTGCGCCGTTAAGCGTGCAGTCCGCGAAGGAGTACGTCACCCGCGCGGTGTCGGCCCTGTCGCGCATGGGCATCAAGGCCGAGACACAGCTGCTACGGGACTTCTCGCGAGCGCTGCGCCGCATGGGGGCGCTACGTCCGAGCTCGCAGGCCGTCCCAGCCACGGAAGAAGACGTAAAGCGAGCAGCCGAGCTCGAGCTGGATGCCGACACGCGGATGGCGGTGGTGTTGGCGTGGTGCGGTGCGGCACGGGTGTCCGATGTGATTCGCCTCCGCCGACGGGACGTGACGTTCGAGGAGGACTTCGTCGCCGTAAATTGGTCCGAGACCAAATCCGACCCGTTTCGCCTGGGAGTGACGACAGGCGTTTTCATGGCCCCCCGGTGGCGAGGAGCGCTCCAACTGCTGACGATGGGGGACCCAGAGGGCCTCTTGTTGTCGACGTCGTACCGCCGAGTGGTGGCAGCTCTGAAGCGTGCGAATCCGGAGTTGACCGGTCATTCGCTCAGACGGGGTGCACTGGGGGCGTTGCTGGAGATGGGCCTCAGCCTGGAGTCTCTCCGTCAGCTCTCCCGGCACAGCTCCCTCGACGCGCTGACACGCTACCTGCCGGCGGGGAAGTTGACGCTGGCGAAGGAGAGCGCGACGTCCTCACGGATGTTGGGGCGCGGCCTGTGAGACCGCACCCTCTGTGCCCGGCTTTCCCCGCGGGTGGACACGCTCCGCCCCGTTACAATCCACCGAGTGTTCTGGGCACAGCTCCCCCTCTTCCTACCCTACCGAGACGCGTTCCGTCTGCCGACTCTGGTCCCGACATCTGCCTGGTGTATGCGAAGGAGGCGACGGTGGCCGTTGGTGGCAGGCATGTGGGACCCCCGGCGGTGCGGGGCGGGGCCGATGACGTTCTTGCGCCGATATCGACAGCGACGTTGGACCTCGAAGCTTTGATGGGTATGGATAGCAAGGGCCTGCTGACGGGGGTCCTCGAGGTGATACGTGACCCACAGGCTTTGCGTGACGCGTTCCTGCCGGGTTCTGAAGAGCTGCTAGAGAAGTCGCGTTTCCGCCGCAGCATCTCTCGTCACATGCGACGCCATTTGGGGCCACTGCTGGAGTGGGGTGTGCTGTCGAGGTCCTCTCAGCAGCGTGTGGTTCTGCCGGCGTTTACGGTGGAAAAGTCCTCGGGTGGTCTGCGTCTGGTGTGTGACGGCCGGAAGCTGAACGCTCTGATGCAACCACCCCCGTCGATGCTGCTCCCGTCGATCCGCTCCGTAGTGCGTCGTTTTCTGTCGGCTAATTTTGTGGTGCAGGCTGACGGGAAGAGCTGGTTCTACCAGTTCCCTCTCGCAGATGGTGTGCGCGACTATTTTGGTGTGAACTTTGCTGACGCTAGGGGGGAGTACACGCCTGCGGTGCTGAACAAGCTGTGCATGGGCTGGAGTTGGGCGCCGTGTATCGCGCAACGCTCGGGCTGGGTGCTCTTGCCGGAGGAGGATGGTCTGCCGTGGGTCGACAACTTCTTCGTGGTCGGTGCTTCCGAGGCCGACGCCGCCGAGAAGTACGCACGTTTCCTGGCCCGCGCAGAGCTGGTGGGTGCTGAGCTGAACAGCGGCAGTGAGTTTGGTTCCCCGGAGTCGAGGTTTGTTGCCCTCGGTCTCGAATTTGACTTGCAGGCGGTGCCCCACCGGTACAGGTCGGAGCCTGCCTGGGTGGATAAGTTTCTTGTGTCTTCTGCGTTATCTGCCGTCATGGAGAACAGGGCCACGGCCCGGGAGTTTTACAAGGCTCTCGGGGGTATGATTTGGTTTTTGTACTCTACGGACAGAAAGTTATGCTATTTTTCTTCTTCTCTCTCTTTTCTCAGAAGGTCAGCCTCAGTGCTGGCTACCTCCCCAGTGCAGTGGGATCTGCACCTCCCCATCACCCCCTCCGTGTTGCACGAGTTCTCTGCAATTGTGGAGACTATCCGTTCTAACCTGTGGATTATTGACGACGTGTCGCTCAGGCCCCCCGTGGTGGGGTGGTCTGACGCGTCCGACTCTGAGTGGGCTGCGCTTCTCGAACTCGACCCGGAACCTGTGTTGCAGGGCATGTTTGATGAACCCGAGGCTCACCACATTTATGTGAAGGAATTGTTTGCGGCGTGGCAGGCGGTCCGGCTGGCCGCAGGGTCCTGTCGAGGGTGCTCGCTGGATTTGCAGGTGGACAACGCTGCCGCGGTGGCGGCGATCAATAAGGGCCACAGTAAGAATTATTTTGCCAACAACCTTTTGTGTGCTATGTTTGATGACGCGAAGGCTGCCGACATATCAGTTGGTGCACAGTGGGTGTCCACTCTGGACCAACGGGCTGACGAGTTCACCCGGGGTACCAGGGCGCCCGCTGGCTCGCCCCGTGTTCCCCCAGTGCCTGACCGACACGCCGCGGTAGCGGCGCTGTCGTCGGGGGTGTAGGATTGTATACCAGTGTGTTATCATCATTTTATGTGTTTTGCCTACCCCCTGCACTTTGTAAGCCTGCCCCCCTCCCTTTTTTATCAGTTTTCTCACCCCCACCTCGCCTTTCGTTTTCCGCTTCGCGGTCCCTTTGGGTCTGTGCTGCGTTCAACGAAAAACACTGTTATATTTTTATTGTTATCAAGATCAGTTGGCGGATGATATCGTCTAGTTTTTCCAAACACGTAGTGTATTAAGAAACTAGACAAAAAGAAAGCCAACGTTCAGATCTTGTATAACAGTATTTCCCCTTGATTCCTTTCACCTTGCGCCAAACAGATTTTTACCCCTATTTGGCTGCGTTCAACGAAAAACACTGTTATATTTTTATTGTTATCAAGATCAGTTGGCGGATGATATCGTCTAGTTTTTGTTGTTGTCTCTGTCCGAGGCTATACCCAAAACTTCACCCTTTTATTTTTGTTTGTGACAAATCTGTTTTTGCACAAAGATATGCACACATCACACAGATTTTTTTTTTTTTTTTTGCTTGCGTCTGCTATTCGCAAGAAGGAGTGTGTACCTTCACTTTCACCGTAAAACCCCTTTTCAACCCCCACCCTCTCGTTATGTTGTTCGACTTTCCTCAAAAGAAAAAAAAAAAAAAGTTTTATTTCCCCCCAAAATATTTTGAAAGTTTGTTCTTTTGCAAAATATGCATGATTCCCCACGGGGTCACTCCCGGGGGGGTGGCATAATTTTACATCTCTTTTCCCCCCCCCCTTTTTTTTTTCCATTTTCTTATTGGACGACCACTGCAGGCTCTGGCTGTTGCACACACGACGGTGAAGTAAATGACTTGACTTGTGGTTTATTTTTTGAGACATGCCTTGCAAAGGTTGTAGCGATCAGCGAAAAAAAAATTCTTTTTCTGATTTCGTTTCTTTCTTTATCAGACTAGCTCAAAACTCAGATAACAGTTTTTTATTTTTGGGTTCACCGTTGCAAGCCAACGTTTATACCACAAAAAAATGAGATTGCACAACTGTGGCAACACAACCGAGGCAACTGCACTACTCCAACAATTTATCAAAAAAAAGTAAAATGATTTAAATCACAAGTTCAATTCATTTACTTGCCACCGTTCAAATACTTCTACTATCTCAGGTAGATCTGACAGCAAAACTATGGGTATCTCTATTTGCAATCCCTGCCTTTTAAAAAAACCCTGCTCGCAACAACACAGAGCCTCCCAATTTGAAGGGAAACTAAAATATTTTGTGTTCATCACAACCAAACAGCAACAAAAAAAAAAAAAAGTTCCGTTTCTCTCTCTCTCTCTCTTTTGCAACTTTATTTTCTTTCCCCATTTTTTTTCCGGTTTTTTCGTCTTCCCCACATGTCTCTGCTTCAATACCCCAATGCTATTAATTTATTTCTGGGAAGGGGAGTAGTTTCTCTTTAAAAAAAACGACATTTTTTTCCTTTCAAACAAGGGGCACTCTGTGGGATCCTTCACAGATGTATATATTTTTTTTGTGTCTTTTTTGACATATTCCATCTGATTTTTACCCCCGCATATAGGCGCGTATAGGACTGTACAGGACTGTACAGGACTGTACAGGACTGTACAGGACTGTACAGGACTGGACACGCTCCTGTACGCGACTATATATGCGGGGTAAAAAAGCCAGGTGGATATTATCTCTAGTACACTACTACAGTCCACCTATATTTTTCCAGATGTGTATGCAGTGTCTTCAGGAATCCAGATTTCAAGATTGGGGAGGGGGGGGTCATTGACCCCCCCCCTTCCGACCCCTTAAAAAGACACTCTGTGTGTGGTGCTTATGCCTCTTCTACTTTTATCCCCCACTCCCCTACTCAGGGGTTTCGAGCAGGAAGACATCCTGCAACACACACACACACACCATGATGTACATTACATATATTAGTGTGATCCAGTCAAAACCATTTTACTTCATGGGTAATCCTGGACAAATGCGTCCATTTTTTAGGGACTAAGCACAGCGAGGCTTAGGATCATCTTATAAACTCTTTTTTTTTTTTTTTTTTTTTTTGGAAACGAAAAAAAAAAAAAAAACTCCCGTGAGGGTAACTCTCTCGAACGCTCTATTTACTGAAGGGGGGTGGAAACAGATGGGGAGGCCAACCGGTTGTGATGAATAACCGATGTTCAAAAACAGTAAGCTAATCAGACGTAACGGTTGTGTTAGCACTGCAGTGTACCGAAACGTGAACGGTGGGGGGTTGTGGGTGAGCGTGGGAACTGATTCTGAAGCTTACTTTTTTTGTAAGATGTGCAGAGACACATTCATCATCAAAAAAAGAAAACAAAATATTTCAGTTTTTTTTAGGCGCATTCTAAAAGCCCCCCCGTTTTTCATCGACACTGCGTTGCAACCCAGTTACTACAACATTAACCCATCTGTCACACCCAGGGAAGAAAAACGAAGACTGAAAAAAAAAACCCCACCACCACCACCACCATACCTGCATTCATTTTGATTTTTTTTTTTGGTCGCCTTTTCGATTTTCATTTTGTTCTTTTCATATCGGCTGCATTTCTTGTACTCCCTTGATGTTCACACATTCTTACAAAAAAAAAAAATACTTCTCTTTTATTTTGCCGTCTTTGTCTTCTTTGCTACTCGCGACATACTTTTAGGTAGACACTCTTCTTTACCCCCTCTCCTGCTCCCTTCCCAACACATCGCAGCTTCTTTTTTCACTATAATCAGTGAAAAACGAAGAAGCTTTTTTCGTCACAAAAGTGTTTATCCAGGGATAGGAAACAGGAGGCGAGAGGGGGGGGAGGCAGCTCGTGTCTGCCACCTTTCTTCACCGCGTTCTGACTTTTTTATTTTTATTTTTATTTTTGATAAATTACTAAAGGGCTTCTTTTTTTGAGATTTTTTTTGTACGATACCGGTTGTGCTCAATGGTTTTGAGTATACTGTGAGGTCGATCATCTTACAAAAAAAAACTGATAGTGGAGCACACTCTTAGGGTGGCTACACTAATACAACCAAGTTTTCAAAAAAAAAAACAATGATCGAATAAATGGTGCTATGGGAAATCGGTCAGCGACCTGTCAATATCGACCCCCCTCCGAAGCACCAAAATATTTTCAGGGGTGTGTGCTAATGAGCGACATTTGTGCACAACTAAATCCCAAAATGCTGCAATCGTTCTATAGTATACCTCAGGTAAGCAACTGTTTTTTTTTTTTTTTTTTGTTTTCCCCTCGAACAACACGAAACAAAAAAAGAATTGCCCCCGACAAAAAAGGAGCGTACTCTGAGGGCTGGTTGCTATACGATACTATGCCATATACACGCAAATTTAGAGTTTCCGATTTATTGTTATGATTTTTTTTTTTTTTTGTATTTATCTTTATCCTTGTGCGTCATAGAAACGTTCAAGCGGTTTTATCGTTATTTAGTGGTATCTGGTAGGGGGGGGGGGGGGGGGGGAAATTACAACCATTTGTTTTCAAACTTTTTATGTTTTTTTCTTATTTTTCTTATATATCAGTCCTATTCGTGGTCATTTACCCCCCCCCCCCCTAAATTTACCCCCCCCCCCCTTATTTTACCCCCTTTTTCAGAAAAAAACGGTTCAGGCCAAAATAACATGGTAATTTACCCCCCCCCCTTATAATACCCTGTTGTGGCTGGTAATTTTTGGGTAATTATCGCCGCAACACGCCAGGTGGTGTTTTGTCACGAGTGACCTAAACCCACGAGCGAAGCGAGGGGGTTCAGGGAACGAGTGGCAAAACACCACCTGGCGTGTAATTATGGGGTAATAGTTTCACTTAGTGCAGCGCATACCTGTTTTGTTTTATGGTTTGCTGGGAGGGGCTGATGTGTTCAGCGGGTCGTACATCCGGAGACTGTAGGACTCGTCTGATTTGAAGCTGGAGACAAGCTCGAAATGAGGAAAGGGGTAAAGTGCAAATAATCTTTCACCCTGTTTTACATCACGTGTGCAGGTAGATGGGTGCAGGTGGGTACGTTTGTGCTGCGTGGGCGATACGTTTGGGACACCTCACGGAATCTGAGGCAACACCGTGATCCCTGACCAGTCATGGTTCAGGCACGGGCAGAAAGATGATGTGGATGATGTGGATCCATGATGCATGACTGCTTGCGATGTCGCAAGGAAGTGAGGAATTTTTTTCAGATGACACATTTGTCATGAGAGCATGTGTTGTCACACTGTGTTGTGCAAAATTTTACCCCACCGTGTATGAAAAAGTCCCCCCTTCCCACCCAAAAACATGACCTAACCCATAACATGGTAATTTACCCCCCCCCCTTACCCCCTCATTTACCCCCCCCCCCCTTATTTTACCCCCTTATTTCCAAAATTTCCGGTTCACCGACCCAAAGGGGGGGGGGGGGGGTAAATGACCACGAATAGGACTGATATATTTTTTTATGGTGTTTTTTCGTGTACGCAATAGTTCTCTGATGCCCTTCATTCTCTCTGTGTAGAGTATGTGTTTGACACTATCCCATGGCCTGACAGAAACTGTTGCCATCTCAAAAGAAAAACCCCCTACGCTATTGGTGTGATTCAGGGGGTACGGACAACCCACGGGGGAACCACGGGAGAACTGTTTCGGGTTATATTAAGATTTCGCGGAGCACCTTCGGGAGGAACCACGGAGAATCCGTTTTTTGTGATCGCACCATCTATTTTGCTTATTTTGCATCAGAAAATACCCACAAATATAGGTACGCCTTTCATGAGGCCCGTTCATCCTGCAAAACAAAATACTGTTATTTTTATTGTGTACAGATCTTTATACCAGGTGTAAAGTAATTTTTTTTTTCGATACCACAAACATCTTTATTGCGACTTCTCCTTTATGTCTCGGGTAGACACTCTCACTCGGGAAAAATGCCTCTTTCATATTTGTCAAATCCTCCCGCCTCCCTCAAACATTGCAACAAAAAAAGTACAAAGGCTTCGGCCAACTTTGATGTACAGAACTTTGTTCCGTTTTTTTTGGAGCGAAGTGAATGTCGATACAACAACAAAATTATAGTGGAGTTCATCCTCGGGTATCTACACTAATACAACCAAGTTTTCAACAAAAAAAAAAAAAAAAAAAACCGACATTGAGTACAGATCCTGCACTAGCAGGTGATTGTCGACACAACAAAAAAAAAATTACAATTTTTTTCTCCAAAGCCTCTCTTTCTTCGACAGGTTTGTTGGGGGGGAAGAACAAGCGCTTTTAGCCAACATTGAGGACAGACCCTAGTTACCCACTCGAGGTGGGTGGGCACTTCGGTGATTGTCAAAAACAACAAAATACTATACAGCATTCATACACCCCCCTCCTCATATTTGCTGTTCTGTCAAAAAAACAACAACAGAAAAAAAAAGAAAAAAGTGAAGACTGTCTTTATTTGCAGCTACTATAATCCAAATTATCAAAAAAAAATCTGAAATCCCAAAAAAAATCCCCCCATTCATTCTTTCTCTTCTATTTCTTTTGCAAAAGAGAACTATTATTTTTTGTTTATTTTTTTCCCTCCCCCTTTTATGGTGTAAGGGGGGGTGTGTGTGGGGGAGGTGTGGGGTCTGGCTTGTACAACAGTTAACAACTTAACAAAAATGATTTCTTTAAAACAACACAAAGAACATCATTTTTAACACAACCCTTTTTTTTCCCCCTCCGCAAATCATCAAAGAAGGAAGTGTAGCCACCCTATAGTGTAGCACACTCTAGGGTTGGCTACACTATTACAACCGAGTTTTCAAAAAAAAAAAAAAAAAATAAATAAAGGACTGTGATGGCAGCTGTGAAACCAACACATTCACAAAAAAAAAAAAAAATAGGGACAGTGGAGCTTGTACAGGTGGCAACTGCACTATTCCAACTTCATGCCTGCCTAGGTCATTTAGGATTGCGTTCGAATCTACGCAACGCCCTTTTTCCCCCTCCCTTTTTCCCGAGGTGGCTAAGCACGAGAAGGCTTCGGTTCATCTTACAAACTGTTATTTTCTTTTCTTTTTTTTCCTTTTTTTCCGGACATCGCACCACTCCTGCTTGTTCCCCACCCGAGTAGGTAACCCCCCCCGCCCCCATAGGTTCAATGAGTGCACGACGGTGAAGCAAATGACTTTACTTGTTGACTTGTTGGTTTTCATACTGTTGTAAAGCATTGTGGTTTTTGCAGCTCCGCGTTTTGGAGGAGCTGTTCCCGCATAGCCTTGCCGCGGTAAGCCATCAAGAGCACATCAAATGAAGCTTCTTTTTTTAAAAGCAAAAAATCTCTTTTTTTTGTCATCCCGCTTCTTCCCTGTCATCCGCACATTTTGTGTGGGTTTTTTAAGGTGAAGCTGGGACTGATGAGCAATTTCTTTTTTTTTTATTTGAAAGTAAATGAAACTAATTTTTTACCAAGCATTTGACAAAGAGGAAATAGAATCAACAGAAAGGTGTTGCCACGCAACGCACCTTATCCCGAAGTCTGATGTCTATTTTTATTTTATTTTGTACAAGGGGACGTCTTGCCATGGCTTGATTTTGGGAAAAAATTTCCAGAAGTGGGTCGCTTTTCTGTGAAAGTAGGTCAGCGAGAGCGGCAGGTTCATTACTGCCGAAAATGGCTTTGCGACGTTTGCTACGAATTATTTTCTCCAATCCCAGCTTTTTGGTGAGGATATTCGCGCCAAAATTTATGTTCACATCCCCCCGCTGACCTACTTTTTTTTTTCTTCTAAGGGAAGTGGGTCAGCTGACCCACTGACCAAGCCAAAGCTAGTTCCTTGGTGTCTTGGTCAATATCAACACTACAGATGTAACGTATTTGTAATATGTGTAAGATGTGTGTTTGAAAGCAGGCGTAGGTAGTTCTCTAGAACAGAACGTTGTCTAAATCTGGTGGTACATACACAGGGCGTATTCATCAGGGGTAATATTCTGCGCAAGAATTACCCCCCTATTTAGTTATCAAACAGACATATCTTCATCTTACATCTCTAAAATGAGTGAACTACAATAGCAACAAAAAAAAGTGAAATTTCCTTTTTTTTCAGGCGAATTTGTTGTACAGAATCCGTATTTGGACAGAGTGGTGTGTCAATACCAGCAAAAAAGAAAGTGGGAAAGCCTTCGGGGCGATAATGAGTACAAATCCTGCACTAGCCAGGTGATTGTCGACACAACAAAAAAAAAAAAAAAAACAGTAGACACCCTATAGTGGAATCTAGGGTGGCTACACTAATACAACCAAGTTTTCAAAAAACAAAAAAATGGCGTCTGCCTAAACTAATGCAGTCAGCGTCACGCCCACTTATCATGAAATTAAATTTTTTTGGGAAAGGTCCTTTCCAAAAAAAGAGAAAAAAAAAAAAAACAATCCCCTCTTTTTAGATGACTAGACAGGCGAGGCCGATCTTCATATCCTGGGGATGTGGGTCTTTGAGATTTTGTTCATCAGGGGCGATTTTTTTTTTTCTTTTGGAGTTGTGTTTTTTTTTTATTGTGGGTCTTTTCTTTTAACAACCCCCATCCCAATCACCCCCACTTTATTTATGCTTTCTTTTTCTTTTTCTTTTTTTTTGCGTTTCCCTCCCATCCCATCCCATCCCACCTCCAACCATCCCGCCGCTCTTATATGGAAAGAACCCCGTAACAAAAAAAAAAGGGGAAAACTCAAAAAAAAAAAAAATGACAGTCTCTCTCAGAAATTTTATCTCCCTTCTCCCCAAACTCCTTCCGTTCACTGTGCTAACTCGATGTGCTTCGATTCCAAGTCAATGATGGCAGCCCGAGAGAGAGAGAGAGGGAGATGTTGCAACGCCGCTGACTGAGGAGAAAAAGGGGTTGCCAGACTCTTTGAAATGCCATTCCATTTTTTTTTTTTTTTGTCGAACCTCCCTGGTCTCAATACAAAAAACCATTTTTCAAACTCCTCCTTCTCCAAAAAAAAGGGTATACACATTTTATAATGAACATGCTTCGTATTCAGTGTTCTGTACGGTCTTCTGTTAGTATTTTTTCTTCTGCAGCCTTCCAAGCGAGATTTGTGCATAAACTCATTGCTGATAAAGACAAAATCACTGCAGGAAGCGAGAGATACGCCTCGGTAGAGGCTGCACGGCTGAGGAGGGAGAGGAGGGGTGCCTTGAAGAAAAAGACATTTTCAGACACTGCAACTACATCCACGACCACCACCACGGACCCTCCTCCTGACACCCCGTTGACCCCTAGCTTATGGGAACATGACATTCCCTTGAGCTCTCCTGCAGGAAAGATGTTTTATGAAGAGTTGGGAAAAATCTTACGGCGTAATGTATATAAACAGGCAGTGGCTGAGGTGGCGAATGGAGGGGCGGTGACATACTTTGCTCCGTTGGTTCTTTGTTTAAACGCTTTCCCGAAGCTTGCCTATGCATATCAACGTGCAGGGGTTGCTGCACCATCTGCGAATTTGACGGTTCTTGCCTTTATATTCCCTTCACTTCCTACGACAATGTATTGCGTTGCAACCGCAAAGAGAAGGGGCGCGTTTTGGCAGCTTCAAAACTACCATAGAAATGGGTTGAAATTGACTAGGGGGCAGATTGTATGTGGTCCTACCTCAGGGGTGCATCACGACACCGATGTGTCTGGGGTGCTTCAGACGCAGGGTGAGGCCCCGGAGCTCACCCGGTATTTTTATGTCAACTCCTTCGGCATCATCGGAAGCCCTGGGCCTCGCTTCGATGAGGTCAGCGCATTTAACAGCGAAGAGTTTTTAAGGTACGAGAAAGATACAAATCTAGGCGCCCCACCGGCGACCCTCAAAGGGGATGTATTTGTCTGGGGAGGGACTACCGATTCATATGTACGCCCTGTGCGTGATGGCGAAGATAACACTACAGGTCCGTCAGTAGGAGATTATGGAGCAAATATCTTCAACCCCATGAATATGATGAAGGAGCAACACATTCTCGAGTCTTCTGGGCACCAAGCTGGATTAGATGTAGACGCAGCGCTGGCCGGGCGTGCATCGCTCCTCTATGACTCTGACCCAGAAAAGGCGCGCGCATTTTACGAAGCAGAACGCAAAGAAGGGATGCAGCGCCTCGAACGCTTCCGCGCGAAAGCAAAGGAAAATATTAAGTCGAAAAGGTTCACTCAGGTCCAATCCGACATCGCCGCTGCGACCTCGGGGGTGGACTCCATTTGAGTTTCTGTTTTCTTCAATACCATAAATTTGCAAAAAAGTCACATTGCTGTGTGCCTTTTTGTAGCTTTTGATTTTACCCCCCTCTTTTTTTCCCCAAAAGAAAAAGAGATGTCAGGTCCATCACTCTTTCCCTTCGTATTGACCCTCAATTTGAAAAAAAAATTCTCGAACTTTGCATCCCCTCGGTGTTTTCCCCACCTCAATCTCCCCCCTTCCCGTTCCCCTTCCCCCTCCCCTTCCCTCTCTCTTTCATGATAACAACAGGGGAGGCTGTTCTCATGGTACCCCCGAGATCGCCACTGACGCTACCCGATGTTGAGGCTAGTTTGATGAGCAGCGAGGCGGAGACTGATGAAGGGGCTCGCTCGAAGATGCTACACCAGGTGCGGGAGCTGAGGCAGCAGCAGGAGGACATTGCGAGACAGCAGCACGACCACTTGCATTTGCTGCAGACGCAGATGGCGGGGACGCAGCAGTTGGCAGGTCAACCTCCTCCTCCTCCCCCTGCCCCACCTGCCCCACCAGCACCACCTGCAAACCGTATCGACGAAGCTGCCAACCTCCGCGAACAGCTCCAGCAACTCCAAGCACAACAGCAAGACTTCCAAATGAAAACCCTGCAGCTCCTCTCGCAAAACCGCGCGATGCACCACCAGCACCAGGACGACGCTGTCGCCGTCGCCACCCAAGCACGCCCCAGCCAATCCACCGCCGGCGCACCGTACACACAACACCACCACCCCCCACAAATGCCCTCCCCACTCCCTCAATACGAACCCCGCCAGCCCCTCGTCGCCTCCGCACCGCGATTCTCCCACGCACCTCCTGGGAGGGTCACACCACCACCACCACCACCACCTCCTCCTCCACCCCCACCTGGAGTTCGTCCACAACCACCCAATGGAGGTCCGTCTTGGGGAGACCCTGAGTTATATTCGCCGAATGATAGGGTGTTTAACGATCAGGTGATGAAGACATCTTCTTCTCGACCACATTATTTGGTAGAAGCGTTGGCGCTCTTAGATGGGGATAGCAGAGGACGGAATACAAGCCGGAGTGCGGGGAAGGTGTTGCCTCAGGAGACGGTTCCTTCATGGCTTTCTGGCAGTCATGCTTCTGGGCGGAATACAATGCGTTATGAAGAACGTTATGATGATGCATCAAGCGACGATGCAGATGACAGTGTGCTAGAAGAAGCGCTTCTCCGTTGTGTTCAGCACCGGAGGAGAAGGAGGTCTAGGTCGCGCACCCCGTCTCGGTCCCCTGCACCACGTCGTGGAAGCTCTGCGAAACACAAAAAGCATGTTTCTCACAGTAGTCACCTCGAATATTACCCGCATGATGACGAAACGGAAAGCGAGCAAGGGGAGATCACAACGTTTGTCCAGGAGGTGGCTTGGATGCACGATGTAGAACCTGCACATGACAACATCGCTGAAGGGCCGTCTGTCGCGGTACCATGGGAGGTCGACGCAGAAGAGAAGCCGGAAGCAGTTTTGAGGGTCCGAGGGAACGACCACATGCAAATCACTCCAATCAGGCGTTCACAGAAGGGAAGGCCGTCTCGGGGTTCATCTGTTAGTATGGTGCATAGAGGGGGAAGTGTAGCGAGCCTCCCCGACCAAACCGGGATCCACTCCATAACCCAAAGCTTCCAAGCCACCCCTGGCAGCGGTGGAGGGTACAGTGTAGGACCCACAGCCTCAAAGCGTCACAGTACAGCGCAACAAGGGGGTGCAACAGGAGGACCAGGCCCTGCAACAACCCCGACAGAGGTGATGATGTATAACAGAAAGCGCGAAATTGCGCGGTCGGAAACCCGCAGGCGGAAGCGGTAGATATCAGTCAATAATTGAGCCACCGGGACTTTTTTCCGTTTTTGTACAGAAAAAATTTTAATTTCTACTCGTCAAAAAAAATTGTCCGACCCCGCAATTAAAAGATATCGACTCGGAAACCCATCCCCGCTGGGTTTTGAAAACTTTTGATGTCGTTGGTTCACCTCAGATGTGTGAGGGCCTCGACCAAAACCAGTTTTTCCAGTTTTCAGGTATAAGCCTGGGCGGTAGTATTTTACAAAAAAAATACTCAAAATTCAAAAAAAATTGTTCGAATGGATTCAAATCGTGCAAAACAGTCAAAATATCACTTTTGACAAAGAAAAAAAAGTGATCCTCACTGTTACGCAGCCACCCTCCTGACCCCCCTGGAACCTGGTTTTTGTGTGGGGGGTTCCCTGTACAAAGTCTTAAGGGAAGTCTGAAGGGGTACTGGTTGGTGGCCATTTTTTGCCTACAAAAAATCAGGAAAAAAATTTTTTTTTTCGGTTCTCGGGAGTCTGTGCGTGCTGTGATGGCGTCACTTTGCGCTCAGAAATAAGTATTTTTGACCTAAAATGCATGTGTCAGTTTAGACTGGCTGTACGCCGTTTTCCACGGTGTACAGCCACAACTACCCATGTACAGAAGAATTTTTAACTTCTACTGGTGTGGCTGAAGGGGTCTGATTCGCACTTTTCCGCACTTTCTCGCACTTTTTCCGCACCTATTCGCACTTTTTCCGCACTTTTTCAGCACTTTTTCCGCACTTGTTCGCACTTTTAGCATGTAGGCTTGCTGACTGTCTTTGCCAAATACACAGGCACACAGACACACAGGTACAGGTACGGTAGGTACCCACAGAATACTGTGTACTGTAGGTACTGTGTACCTGTGTACCTACACAGGTACACAGACACAGTCAGCAAGCCAACATGGTAAAAGTGCGAATAAGTGCGGAAAAAGTGCGAAAACCGTACCTACAGTACCTACAGTACCTACAGTACACAGTGTTCAACTTTTACAAGGTGGGGGAAAATTTTTTGGGGGCTGATTCGCACTTTTTCCGCACTTTTTCCGCACCTATTCGCACTTTTTCCGCACTTTTTCAGCACTTTTCCGCACTTTATGCTCCCCCCCGTTCAGCCACACCATCTACTCATTTCCAGAAATCGTGCGACCCCGCAATTAAAAGATATCGACTCGGAAATCCATCCCCGCAGGGTTTTAATTTTTTTTAAAAATTTCGGTGGGTCGCATTCATGCAATTCATTTCCGACTTTTTGGGATTCACCAATCTGGAGTTCAAAAAAAAATTTTTTTTATTTTTATTTTTATTTCTTTGCATTCCGCTGCTCAAAATCTTTCAATTGCGGGGTCGGACAATTTTTTTTTGACGATCAGTTTTTTGTTCAACGAACCTTGGGAGAAAAGTCCCGGTGGTTCAGTTATTGACTGATATATCTTTTTGTTCAATTTGAAGCTTTTAATTGTATTGTGGAAGATCTCCTTTTTTTTGTCTTTTCCAAAATGTATTTGTACTTAGTAAAAAAATGGGTATTTTTTTTGATTTCCTAACCCCATAACCATAACCCCAATATTTTTGCAGAGACAAAAAAAAATGTATACACATGGCAGTCCGCATTTGGAGGGGTATCGACACTCGGTGTCACCGGTGTCGCACCACCACCACCAGCCACACCATATGAACGAACGGAGTGTATCGCCCACCCGTTTGCACGAAGCCACGACCGCACCGTACAGCACCTTGGGTGGCGTGTCTGCTGTGCCTGTCGCTTCGTCTTCGCCGATTTTGCCAGCGTCTGCGGGGCATTGGGATCGGAGGGGGAGTCAGCTGTCACCTCCTGCACACCACCGGCTGTCTTCCCCACAGGGGGAGCAACGCTCTATGGTGCTTGCAGCTGTGCAGCAACATTGGGACGACCCTGGAGGGCTGCCGAACGTTGTCCGCGACGTGCAGGCTGCATTGAACATTGCCTCTGTAGATGATACGATCGCCGTCATCGAAAGCACCCTGGGCAAGCCGCTCCCACTCGACCTCGTCGCTCAGTGCAGACAGCGTATCAGCCACGAAGAACGTCGCCCACCCTGCGTCAATGGCATGATGTGCCCTTACGTCGCCGACCGTTCCCATCTTGACCGTTATACCCATCCGTGCCCAAAATACTTTGATACCGGGTTGTGTCCGCTGATGCACAATAAAACGCATGGTGCCTACTACTCTCATGAGGCGACTGATGAAGGTGTGTACCCGGATTTGAACCAGGTGTCGCCGAATACCTCACCGAGGCAAAGTGTTCGGGGAAAGTCGATTGAGATTGGCGTGCCTTCGCCGAGGTCGGAGTTTTCGTATTCCCCGGAGGAGGAGTACCCAAGCTCAGGGGTGTACCCGCCGTTGGAGAATAGCTACAAATACTCGCAGAGGATGCAGCCTGCGGAGGCGTGGATGTCATACTTCAATTTGCTTCGTGCAAGAGATGTGAACGGCGTGCTCGCACAGCACTACACCGCTATGTCAAATGTACAGCTCACCGTGCGCAGTGAAGGCCTGCTCACCGAATTCCGCGGTGAATCCGGAGTACGCCGCTACGCAAACTGGATCATCAACCGCCTCACAAACCCAAGCTCCATGGTGATCGTCAGCATCAACAGCGCAGAGGAGGGCCCGGTTCGTGTTACCTGGAAGTCGCCGACCTCAGGGTTTAAAACGGTCAAAGAAATTATTGTGTTCACCGCCACCGGGCAGGTCGAGAAACAGCGGATCACCGTAGACTATGAACGCCCCGATGTAGGGCAGGTCAGACGGGATAAGAGTATGGTAGACCGTCCTCCACCAGAGCCCTTCTCTGCGGACGTCCGTTTGAGGGGTACCCCGTTGACGCCAGCGAATATGCCGCCACAAGAGAGGCAGGTGCACAACTCATGCAACCGTGTAGCGTGCCCTCGCGCTACCTCTCCAAACTCCCCGAGAGCGCGGAGAACTGCGTTTCATGCGTACTGCAAAGGGTCGAGAGAGTTTCAGTCTCCAACATCAACGACTAAGAAACGGACGAGAACACCTAGTAGACAGACTCCTACTGCAAAGACACCTACCCCCACTCCAAAGCAGACAGCACGCACCGCTCGCACCACGACACCCCGCAAACGTCTTGGCTACGGAAGCAGAGCACGGTCTGAATCCCCAGAGGACCAAGCTGCAACAAAGATCCAAGCCTCCTTCAGGGGTCGCACCGCGAGAAGGCAAATTCAAGAGAAGCAGGAAGAGGAAGAAGCGGCTAAGCGCATTCAAGCGTCCTTCAGGGGCAAGCTTGTACGCAAGCAGCTCAGCGAGAAGAGGGAAGAGGACGACGCAGCGAAGAAGATCCAAGCAAACTTCCGTGGCCGTATGGTCCGCAGGAAAATGAAGGAAGACCAAGAAGAGGACACAGCAGCAACCCTCATCCAGGCGAACTTCCGTGGCCGCAAAGCGCGCAAAGAGTTAGGCACGAAAACCCCCTCACCAAGCCCCCCGTCTCGCTTCTCCTACACCTCGCCCTACAAGAAGACAACAAAAACCACCACAACGACGACCACAACCCGCTCTGGAAAGTGGTAATTTTAGAGGAAAAAAATTCTCTGGTTTGCTTGAGAACCAGAGTCTGCGTTTCGCTGGTGTCTGAGCGGCGTTTTGCACTTTCAACTTTTTTCCCTCATTGTTTGTAACCCTATTAAAATATATCTTGTGTACTTGTACCTGTACTTTATTTTCTCCCCCATCTCCCCCAAATTGTGGCATAATAGCCGGTATTTTTTGCCTCTGTAGTGAAAAAAAAAATGGATGGAAATTGGGTCTTTTTTTGTTTTGTGCTTTCGCTAGCCCCGAACCCTTTTTTATTCATCATCCACACTCTCCAAAAAAACGTTCATTTTTTTTATTTCTCTGTACATTGGTACACATCACCCCATACGACCGTAAAAGAACATCCCCCACCTTCACTTCGCATAGCTCAATTGATAACACTTTATAAGAGGTGAAGCGTACATTCTGCACCCTGAATGTCAACGCTGAGAGATCAGGTCAAAGCGCGGGTAAACGGCGGGAGTAACTATGACTCTCTTAAGGTAGCCAAATGCCTCGTCTTCTAATTAAAGACGCGCATGAATGGACCAATGAGATTCCTTCTGTCCCTACCTACTAGCCTCTGCCTTTGTCGCCGCGTACCCCTTGGCCACCGCAGCACTCTGCACCATCGACTTGCACGTCGGGGTCCACACTGTCACGTCAATGGTTCAAAGAGCCCCCGCGACTCGCCCACCCCCCGTGGAGAGGAAAAGGTCTGCAGGCTTCTTGTTCCCCAGTACCAGGTGTTGAAGGTTCGAGAGTAGGACTGCTGACCCGCTTCGTTCGCTACGGAAGTATACAAAAAGTCGCGCACTGCATTGTGCCCGCAGAATGCGGGTGTCCCCCCATCTTGCAGGCGAAGACGTGGTCGCCTCTCGCGTCCATGGCCTGCCCACACTGCCTGCACTGGACCCGTCTGCGTAGAGAGGTAGGTGCATGCGGATCCTGCAGACCGCCTGGAACTATCTTGGCGAAAACAGCAGTCAAAGGGAACGGACTTGAAGAGTAAATGGACCAAATGGATAGATTCCTTCTCGGGCGTCAAACCCACTAAGCCGCACTGACAGACGCTCTCCCTCTCCCCCCCTTCCATCTACTAACCCACCTCTCCCCCACCTACCCCCCCATCTCTTCCCCATGCACCTCTCCTCCACCTACCCCCCCATCTCTTCCCCATGCACCTCTCCTCCACCTACCCCCCCATCTCTTCCCCATGCACCTCTCCTCCACCTACCCCCCCATCTCTTCCCCATGCACCTCTCCTCCACCTACCCCCCCATCTCTTCCCCATGCACCTCTCCTCCACCTACCCCCATCTCTTCCCCATGCACCTCTCCTCCACCTACCCCCCCATCTCTTCCCCATGCACCTCTCCTCCACCTACCCCCCCATCTCTTCCCCATGCACCTCTCCCCCACCTACCCCCCCATCTCTTCCCCATGCACCTCTCCTCCACCTACCCCCATCTCTTCCCCATGCACCTCTCCTCCACCTACCCCCATCTCTTCCCCATGCACCTCTCCCCCACCAGGACACACAACAAGGGTGTCCTCACCCCGGTAATTACAACGTCCGACATAGGTTCCGCATGCAGGAGGGTTTCTGCAGGGTCAGAGCGTCATGAGACTGTTGTGGAGGGCCTCGGGGAGCGCTGCAAAAAGCAGACCGGGTGGTTTGGTCTGTGGAGCGTACGGTGGGGGTTGCTGCTTCTGTTGTATGCAGTGCTGTACATAGTATGGGCCGCGCTGAGTTGCTCCTGCGAACCTCTTCCGGAGATGGGTGTGAACACAGGAGAGGGGCAGAACCTCAACCTCGAGCCCAAATGTGTCCCCGCATTTCATGACACCCTTCTCCTCAGTGTGTGCCTGCATAACTGTAGTGTTGATGTTCATTGTAGAAGCCTTGCGAGGTGGGTTGCTGCTGGATGGGCCGGACGAACCGCGATTCTCACCGACAAGACACACCCTGTTTGTCCAAATTTTAATATTGAGTTTGTCACGAATTTTTCGGTTTCAGAAAAAAAATTTCTGTGGTGTGATAAGATACGGAGCTTACGGCAGCTTCTTGTGGGGGAGAGGAGGGTGTTATATGCGGATGCGGACATTGTTCCTGCTGGGTGCATATCGGGGCTGACTGAGCCGGTTGGGGAGTTGTCAATGTATCGGGACAACATATGCTACGAATGCAACAAATTCAATGCAGGACTGATCTGGGCCAATCCCACCGAAGGGCACAGAGAAGAGGTTCTTTCCTTCCTCACCCGCTGGGACCATACCTGCCGTACCGAGCCTCTCGCACGACGAGACGACCAAATAGCGCTCGACCACCTGCTCCAAAACACAACCTCCCCACTCCCTGCCACCCGCCCCTCCTCCGAGGTCCGGTATATGTCCTCCGTTCTCTGGTCCTGGCGGATAACACCCCCCATACTATGGCACTACACACATTCCGTAAGAAATCGGTGCAAAATCTCTCTCTAGGTGAGAAAAGGAGGGGGTAACTCATGTGTATTTCTCAAGGGGGGGGAGGTAGTGTTGTATGAGGATTTTGTTAGGTGGCTAAGTATCGTGAGGCTTAGAGGTTCATCTTACATATATTTTTTTCTTCTCGAGTATGATGTGGAAAAGGTGTGTCTTCGTCTTTCAAGTTTTTCTTTTTTTTTTCTCCCAATCCCGCAGTGGAGTAGCGATAACAGCGACAGTGGAAACCATTTGGTATATGGCAATGTCACCACTGCCTTAATGGGTTTTTACTGTACAGTGGGACAAGAAACTTGGCGACCAAATAATAGTGGCGGATTTTAGGGGTTTTCTTGCAATTGGCGACTTTTTTGGTCGCCAATATTACTTGTCCTACTGTATTTTATGAATAGAAATGGTTGATGAGAGTGGACGCCGGAGTAGTGGTAAACCACGAAATGGATGTAGGATTTGCATGGTTTCTGGTCCACTCCGGCACGGTACACATTGTACCAACGGACATTGTTCACGAGCGGGCTGTTGTGTTTTCAAGTTGTGCTTTCTTTTCGGATGTAGATGAAATTTAGTTTCTTTTTGGGTATGATAGTGTGTGTTGCTAGTGGAGCACACTCTATGGTGGCTACACTAATACAACTATGTTTTCAATAAAAGAATAAACGGCCCAGATATGACGCAACAAACCACTTACATAGCCCCCCTTTAAAAAAAACATTTTCTTTTTCAAGCAAGGTTTTGGTTTCAATCTACCGAAGGTGAGATTGGTTTTGGCTGTTTGTGACCTTCACGGTTCCGGTCTTTGGCGAGAAGGTTGATATTAACCGGGCAAACAAACATATGCTGGGGGGGAGGGACTTCCCACGCACAGGGGGGGCAACCGATAGTGTACATGATCCGTTCAGTATAATACAGTACCTAGATCCACCCCTCTCCCTCCTTTATCTTTATTTTTTGAAAATTATGTCATCCCCCCTTCCCAGACTGTGTATCTGCTTATAGTTTTCCCTGTCAGCAAACTCTGAAGCAACACTCTCTGGGGTTTCGATAACACGCAGAAATGTTCATGTGTCTGCGTCATCAACTTCGCTTTAATTAGATGTACATAAGAAGGCACATTCTGGGGTGATCAGAGGTACTTTTTTGCAGCTCCAGTCAAGAAAAATCACAACGGTTACAAATGGTTGCAAAAACCAAATTGTGTTTTTGTGTGATTTTTTTGTGATTTTTTGTGATTCGCATTCCAGATGTTTGTGATTTTCTGTGATTCGTCTTTTAATTTTTCTTTATTTTTCCATTTTTTTAACCCTCCTTCCCACTCCTCCTCCTCCTCGTCATCGTCACCACCCCCTCAGAGAGGAATGCTGCTCGCATTCTGTACACTAGCGTGCATTGTCCTGGGTCTGCTCTGGCGATGGGCACACCGCAGCCATGCCGCCACCCTCTCTGCAGTCCTGGCAGACCCGCAGAGCACCGTTACGTTGTGTTATGGTGAGGCGCACCACGACGTCTTCCAACGCATTTCGCTTGCATATCAAGAAAAGGGCTGGCAGGTACACCACGTACACAATACAGCCAGCCTATCCACTCTCTCTGCAGCCGTCATATGCGTAGAATCGTCCCTTCTCGACAACCATATCACACAATGTTCGCCTACCTCCTCAATTGTTTTAATCGAGACCGGGAGCACCGGAGATCCCTCTACCCCAACCTTGCAGAGCAAAATTAATGCGACAGCTGTGATCAATGTGCGTGCTGTATCGAACATAGCGAATATCCCTCTTATCGTTCATATTATGTCCGGATCCACTCCGCTCCCTTTGGTGGCTTTGAGTGGTCTGTTGAAGTGGGTGTTGCAAGGGGTGGTTGTATTGTTTGGTGGTGAAGGATTTAGTGGTGAATGGTTGGATGTTTGGGGGGTGCGTTGTGGGGCATTGTGTGCAGTGGATTTACGACATTTTGTGGTGATGGGGGTGATAGAGGGTTTACGTGAAGCGGTTTGGGTATGGTTGTTAGGTCAGAAAAAAGAAAAGGGAGAAGAAGAAAAAAAAGAAGACATCGTCACCCCACCGCCCTACCGCACCGGCCTCGCCTCACCCCTCGCCCCTTCTCTTCCCGGCACCGAGCTCTACAGTACCGGGCACATCACGCCACCTCAGTCTTACGCAACACCACATGATTCGCCATCCCCAATCATATCTTCTCCAAAGAGAAGCCACACCACCGCTACGCAGGGATTGGGAAACGGACCCGCTCCACTCCCTTCAATGGGAGGAGGAGGAGGAGGAGGAGGAGGGTCTGATGGAATACCAAGCATACTTCCATTCAACAGAGCGCGTTCAAGGACACCAGAAGTTCCGGAGGTGGTTTTTATTGAGCCGTCTTTACCGGCATTTCTTGCAGAAGGGGGGAGTGAACGGTCGGTGTCTGGGGCGAAGAATGCGCACCGTGCGAGACAGCCGGAGGAAACTAAAGTAAATGAGGTGAATATTGAGAAGAGGGTGCAAACGAGACGTTGTGTGTTTGCGTCGACACGGTGTCCGGCGATTATGGAGGAACTGAAGGAGGCGTTGGTGGCGAATGGGTGGCGTGATGTGTCGAAGCTTGCGAAGGCAAAGAACGAAGCAGAAGCTGCGAGGAGCAGAGGAGGCCAACTCCCTTCCATTGATGTCTGTTTGGAAGACCGTTCTGCTGCGGAGATGATTGTCCGGAATTGGTCCAAAAGCGATATCTTCATCAAACACACCACCAAATCTACCGAAGCAAATACCATCCCCTCATACGACCCCTCCCGACCAAGCCGCGCCGTTCTCGTCAACGCCCACTCCAATATTCGTCACCTCACCTCAAAAATTATGTTCCATACCAAAACCCTTCCCACCATGGATACCACCATCAGAACCTCATTCATCCATGTCTCTGGTCCGATATGGGAGCAACCTCATTTAGCAGCTACTTTAAAAATGATGCAAGAATTCGCAGATCGTGTCAACCTTGGGGTCACAACACAAACGAATTTTATGGTAAGCACACCGTTAACCATTTTTGCACCCCCGGTTACAGGGTTGCCGCAACGTGATGTGAGCGCTCTGAACACCACCAATGGTTTGGTTGAGACCACCACCCCGCCCATCTCCTTGGAGAACCACCGCGCTGTGTCTGCCCTGATGGACGCAGCACACCAGGCGGCACCTACCTCACTCTACCGCGTCTGGGGGCTACCCGGTAGCCGCTCTTCGTTACGACCCCTCTCAGAAATTGCAGAATTATATCGACAACGCCCTGAACGCGCTCTGCTTATCCAGCAGGAATGGGATGTCCCTTATGTACCGTTCAAAGCGACGGTGCTGATAACACATCGTTATGAAGCGAGAGTGAGTTATTATGTAGGTGCCGATGACTCAGTGCAGGCTGCTCCGGCATCATTGGTGACGGTTGCGGTGAAGGATTGTGTAGAGCGTTTTGTGGCTTCAATGTTAAATGCAGTGCGGCAAAGCATTCCGCATACTAAAACAGCGCACCCAGTGTCGATGTATTGCTTCGGTGTTATGACATTGGAGCTTGCAGTGCTCGATGTAAGCCGTTCAGGAGGGTCCAGACTCCCTATGCTCGCTCTAACCGACATTACCCCACACACCGTACAGAATACACCCAACTTAGTAGCGGATATCATCAATAACGTTATCTCCGATGTGTTCTCTGCAGAATCCGAAGGCAAATCGGTGACAAAACAACAGAGACGGATGAAGTGAGACAACCCCCATTTTTCCCCCACACCCCTCTAGTACTTTAGAAATACAGGATAAAAAAGAGCAGTATTTTTCAAAAAAATATTTAGGATTTAAGATGAACCTCAGGCCTCAGGCCCCTCTCTGCTTAGTCCTCTTTGGTTCAAGCTACGATGGGAGACTTTTCAAAGGGTTTCAAAAAAAAGCTCCCAGGAAAGTCTACTCTTGACAGAGTCCATTAGCCGACCGAAAGGCCGGCATATTTGCGGACAGAGTTTGCCACACATTTCCACCAAACGGATGATGTCCTCCCCAACAAGTCAGGAGGCAAGTCTCCCCAGGTCCAGCGGCGTGAACGCCCTGTCCCTCTTTCTTGCGATTCCTAACCGATGTCTCCGCCATCATGCACTCATTTATCTCCTTCTCTCTTGTATGAGCCTCAAAAACTTTCCTCTATTTCATCAGGGAAGGGGGGTGTTTTCCCACCCCACCCCCCTCCAAAACACACACACAAAAAAGACAATGAGGAAACAGGTGTCCCTCCCTACCTTGGTGCTTGCAGTGGCAGTTACCTTGGGGGCTTCGATGTTGGTGATGACGAGTAGGGTGCTGTCGAGTAGGAGCGCGCCGTGTGTGTTCCCTACAGCGAATGGCGGGAATGCGGGGAAGGCAATCACATCCCTCCGACAAAGCGAAGACGACAGCGACGAAAGCGGGTCTTCCGCTTCCTATGCTGACGAAGACGACTCCAGCCTTATTCCCAAACGGCCGCGCAAACCCATTGAGGAAGAGCAAGACACCGAGGACTATGACTTCGACGACGACAGCATCACCGAAGCAAAACTAGAACATTTCTTTCAATCCGAAAAAAAGCGGTTCGAATCCTACTACGCCGACGCCATGCAAAGCAACACCCTCCGCCACGACAAAGGCCCCCTCAAAATCGCCGGATTCACCCGCCTCTGGCCACCCCCGATCCACAACAAAGGGGGGATGCAATATCATGCCATGCACCTATACTCTCGCCTCGCCTCCTTAGGACACACTGTTCACGTCTTTACAACCGGAAGCCCTGGGCGCGTTAAGGCACACTATTTTTCCGTTCACCCAAAAACCCTAAAAGTAGAAGCAGTTACTTCAAAGGAATCCGCACAGCTAACTGTCTACCAATGCCCTTCCAAGCGAGACACTGCATACAGCGTACAATGGTATGAAAGCACCCTACAGAAGTATAAAGAGGTGGGCGGGAAGATAGGCGGCTTTGATGTGGCGCATTCTGAGAGCTGGGCGGCGGTGGCCAATACATATCAGTTGGGGGTACCATTGGCTGTCACATGGCATGGCTCTATGATGGATTGGTTTCGGAACGAAATGAACCAGATTGTGCAAAATTGGCGTCTTAAACAGAAAATGCCGAACAAAGACCATGTACACCGCCTCAAAACCCTTGGGGAGAGCATTGCGGCAGAAACCTTTGCGCTTCAGACTGTACCGCATCATATTGTGATTTCCGACTCTGCTCGCGATGATTTGATGAGTGCTGATCTTATCCCCTCTGAAAGAGTTCACCTAGTATACAACGGTGTCAACGAAGAGAACTATAAACCGGACAAATCGGTGCGCGACGCCTTTCTCTCTAAGCACGGTGTATCCGAGACGACCCATTTCATCGTAGGATGTGGGGGACGGCTTGCTCCTGAGAAGGGTCATGGTCAGCTGGCTCGCGCGATGGATGAAGTATTGTCAAAACACGACGACATCATCCTATTAGTTGCAGGCACCGGAGCCGAAGGCAAAAAATACGAAAAGCTGCGTGCAAAAGGTCTTGCCGTTCACATGATCGGAATGCTCAACCAAGACGAGCTTGCAAAGTTCTACAATGCTATAGACATCTTCGTGGACCCTTATTGGCAGCACCACGGCCTTAACACTGTTATGATCGAAGCAGCTTTATCAGCAACACCTATCGTCGCAACCGGTCTAGCTCCATCGAAAACTACCATCCCAAACCCTGCCTTCGGCCAGGTCTTTGGTCTAGGCATCAAATCCGACCTGGTCCGTGCAGTGCTCTATTACAAGAAACACCCGGAATTCAAAGCAAAAGTAGGTTCTCATCTCCGGGAACGTGCCCTAAAGCTGTTTACTTCTACAGTCATGGCAGGGAAGTACGAAAAAGTGCTGTATGATGCAGTGCAATACCCAGTCAAGCTCATTCCAGTGCTCGGGGAGGTGACCTGTAAGGATACATATCCTGCAATGTGTTACCGTATGCCGAAGGAGGAGGAGTCGTAAGGAGCAGGATTTTTTTTTTTTTTTTTTTTTTTTTTTTTTGGTGGAAAAACTCGGGAGAGGGGTCGCTTTTTAACCTTTTTTGGGGGTGGGGCTTACACAAAAAAATGAACGAGAAAGAGAAAATAGAAAATAAAATAAAATTGGAGGGGGTTTATTTTTGGGGATATGCAATATACAAGGAAAGTTTCTGTCGCGATGAAGTGGATAAGTATCCCTCAGTTCTTTTTTTGAATGAAGAGCCATAGAGGCGGTGTTGTGGTTGTTGTGTACCACGGACTTTTGAGGCATTCCTTTTTATCAGTAATTTTTTCTTATCCCCTACCATTTTTCCCTCCAGAAAAAAACAACAGAAGAATGGAGGTTTCAGTTTCATTCGAAGGGACAACCCATAGTGTGGAGGTGACAGAAGGGTGTACTGTGTTGGGTTTATTGAAAGATGTGGCGGGGTTGGTGGAGTTGGACGCGAATGACTTTCAGTTAGCACTTGCGGACGGGAGCGTCGTCGGGATGGAAGAGAAGGCGGTCTTCGTACGCGACCTGGCGATCACCTCCGAATCCACGATCACAGTGGCCCCCGACAACCGCCGCATCGCACAACGGAAGCTTCCGAAGCGCGAACACGCCGTCTTCGCTGCTGAGATGCTTCTCTCAGAACTGAAGTGCGACGGCCTCGAAGACTACCTAGAGGCAGGCTACCTCTCCTACGAGGCCTGCCTCGACGCCTTCATCGAATCAAACCGCCAAAACTCCCCAAAAAGCTATTCCGCTACCGAAACAGTCACAAAACGCGAAACCTGTCTGTCTCGTATCATCCAATACGCAGAACGCGGGGTAGGAAGCCCACGAGTCACAAAACGCCACGCTGAGATGCAAAACGCGCTCTTTGGGGAAAAACATCTGTTTCACGACCTAGTAGTGTTCAACCCCCCAGCGCTCTTCACGTTGGTGATGGAGAAGCCAACCCTCTTCGATTTATCAGAGAAGATTGATACCGTAAATGCGGCAGGGTCCACACCACTCATCAGCCTTACAAAACTAAGTGATTGGTGTCTGTCTGTGGAAGAAACCATGCTTCGCGCAAAGTCCCTCCGTTCCCTCGGTGCCTCATTGAACATTCAGGACAGCCAAGGGTGGACTGCACTAATGTGGGCTGTCGAAGGGGGGTGGGTTGAGCTGTCCCTTCTATTTCTTTCTGAGGGTGCTGCAGTACATCCGACAGAAAAGGCTGCGGGACGGCATGTATTGCATCTTGCGTTAACTCCACTTGGCATTCCCCTTATCGATCACGTTGTACCAAAGGAAGCAAAGGCACGTTTACAACTGGTTAATAAAAAGGATTCAAAAGGATATGCACCTCTCGCATTAGCGCTGCTCCTTCCAGGAGGTTTTGCGCTGACGGCAGCAACGTTATTACTACGATACGGAGCGGATCCAACCGAACTGTACACATCCCCATCTGAATACCCTTTATTACTAAAAGAGGCGATGAAAGAGGCAACGAAGGGAGTGGACCTGCAGAAAGGTAATGAACAGAATGAAAGGCCGCCAAGCAAAAGAAGAAAAAGGTCGAAGCCAAAGATTGTGGAAAATGTGGATGGAGATGGGGAAGGAAAGGAGGGGGGTGAGAAGAAGAAGAAAAAGAAGAAGAAGCGGCGGAAGAGTGCTGACCAAGGTGAAGGAGGCGGGGAGGAGCCGCTCGGCTCTTAAATTCGGGCCCTCCCACTACAGAGACATGTAGTGTGATTTGTGCGACTTTTTTTTCTCGTCTTTTGCTGAAATATACCCCTACTCCCTTCCCCTTCCCCCTACCACTTCGTGTGGTCAGGGTTACACATGAAATGAAAAAAAATAGTTCAAATGACAATACAAAATATCGTGAGATCCATCCGAAATTTCTTCTGGTTGACTAAGTACGAGAGGATTGACGGGTGTATCTTACTAAAGCTGTTCTTTTCTCGAATATGATAAGGTGACTCAACACGAGAGGCTTAGGGTCATCTTATAAACTTTTCTTTTTCTTTTTTTCCTCTCTTTCGGTGAATAAAGCACGAAAGAGCTTGGGGTTCATCTTCTAAGGACACAGTTTTGTTCAGTATGCCTCCTCCTCCTCCCCTCCGTCCTTCCTTTACAGACGCTGTACAGATACACACACACCTGGGGCCATATTCTGCGCAAGAAGCACCCCTATTAGTTATCAAACACATACATACACACACCCCTCCTGTTTGAAAGAGCAGAGACTGATAATATTCTGTTTTGTGTGTGTGTCTGTGTGTTTTGAGCTAAAATGGGGTAATTCTTGCGCAGAATATGGTCCCAATTTGTCTGTATTTGAGAACAGGCGTGGGTTATCCCTAGCAAGTCGTTATTCAGTTGATGCGCATTGTGGATGAACCTTGCGTGTTGTGTGTTGGACGCAGCTGTGAGTAGTTATGAAGAGCTGGACATTTGCCTTGTTTGTGTTTTGTGTTTGTGTGTGTGTCTGTATATTCCTATCCGTTTTCTCAAAAGTATTTTCCTTCCCAGTATGTGCACTTCTTGCGCACTTCTCCCCTATTCCCCTCCTCAGTCTTTCCCAGAGGGGGGAAATAGGGTTGTTCTCCCTCTTAGTTGTTCCGTGGAGTTTGTTTCTTTGGTTTCTGTCTCTCTTCGTGTACCGTGCTTTGCTTTTTATATACAGTCCAGATAATTTGGTGTACAAATGGATTTGGGGGGGTTTTTTTGGGGGGGGGTAATTTGGCGGTCTTTTTTTGGTCTAACATCTTTGGATTGCTGTAGGTAGCGAAGCATGTTGACCTAATCTCAAGGTGAACAGGAGAGAGAGGTCGGAAACCGCCTTCGCTTTTCTTCCTTGAATTGTACAACAAAAGAAAGGGCGCACGTTCTTTCGGGGATTTTTTTTTTTCCTTGTCACCTCATGAAATGAAGGAGGAAATGGAAACAGCGCACTTTGAACACACTTTTGCGGTTCTAGGGACGAACCGCGCTGCAGAAGATCCACCTCCTCACCAAACAGGTCGAGGTGTTGTGCGTTTCACCACAACCTGTCTCCCATGGGTTTTATCGTGTGATGAGTGTTACGTTTCTATTTTCAGTGACTGCGTCCGCCGATGAACGGTGAGGCCTCTCTCTCTCTCTCTCTTTTTTAGGTACACTTCGCGAGAAGGGCTTTGTACCTTTGTATTTCAACATCTACCTTTCCTTTAGTTTACAGCGTATTTCTATCGCAGTAACCGATAGTGGTAAAGATGTGTGTGTGCATTGAGAGAGAGGCACATTCATCTTTCAAATTTTTCTTTCTTTCCCCCCCCTCTTCAAATACATCGTGTATCACCTTGCAAGCACATTCTCTCTGAGTTTGTTAGCAATTGAATTTTCTTTGGCCCGGTACAAAAAAGCCGGTCATTTTGTACACAAAGGTACACTGTTTCACGAAAGGGCTTTGTATTTCTAAGTCAATTTCTTTTTACAAACTGACGAGACCTACTCATCTTACAAAAAGACCCCCCCCCTCCCCTTTCCCCCTTTTTTTAAGGTGACTAAGCACGAGAGGCTTAGGATCATCTTATAAACTTTTCTTTTTTTTATACCATCCTTAAAAAACACCCTCCCTCTCTCTCTTATAGTAGCTAGCTAAGCAGCTTTGCTGCGTCTTGGGAGGTCTAGGAGAATGATTACAATGATCAATGGTTTGATAAAATAATTAGGGCTTGAACCTCTTTTGCGTACATATCAGTAGATTCACTTTTCTCCGCTCTCTCTCTCTCCCTCTCTTTCCCCCCTCCTGCAACTCTACCTATTTCAGGCGAATCATACAAAACAAACAAACAAACAACCTCTGTGGTGGGTGTTCATTTTGTTGTGCCCTCCGCTCTAATTGACTGAGCGGAGATGGTGCACGAGGACCCATGGATTAAGAAGCTTGACGAGGCTGTGCGGGCACCAGACGCGGAATGGGTCCACAGCGTCGCGCGCATCACCGCGGCGGTCTCCGAGTCTCCACGGAAGTACTGCTCCACTGTGGGACACCTGCTTGCGTTCTTTCTCTCTAATGAGGGCAGCCCCAACCCATTGCACAATGAGTTCCTTGCTGCGTTAGCAGGCGAAGCCATGATGCGGAAGGGCTCGATCACCCGAGAGGTAGGATCCATGATGAACGCAAGCCCCCTCCTCAGAGACACTGAGGTCAGCGTAGAGCACGCAACCGAGATCCTCAATACGGTGTCCAACCTTATGAACGAAGAGCCAAAAACGCACACCAAAGGTCTCTACATAAGCCTCGCGTTCGCGCTCTCAACCAACCCAGGAGTGAAAGAAGCAGGGGTGGAGCAGGTGGCACTCCTTCTTCGTGATGTCCCATCAGATGCATCTCTTGTTGACGATGTGCGTGAGTTGTTTTCTGTATTGGAGACCTCGATTGCGGGGGCAAGGAACCTTCAGGGAACCGGGAAGTTGCGTGCATTAGTGGGTGGGTCGTGTGCGAATATCACGTCTCTGTCTTCCGCAATGTTGTCAATGGGTCCCCGAGTCTGCAACGTAGTGAACGCAATGAAGGAGCTGTTCCAGCAGTACACCGTGACGCCGAAGGAGATTGCTGCTTGCATGGCGCATATTTCTTCAAGGGGTTGGGATTATGCGTACTTTGCGGATTGTCTTGGGCAAAGGGTAAACCAAGATTTCAACTGGACGCACATCCTGGAGGCGTTGATTACACCACAGAAGGGCCTGCCGTCGCCGGACTTCAAACTATTTTTGAAAATATTTGAACGAACGATGGACCGGAAAATGAACATCTCTCTTGCGTGCAATGTGACTGCGAAGAACAAACTCACCCTTCTTCTGCGTCTTGCCAACGAAGGATGCGACTTTCAAACAGAACGGATGCAGGATGACACTGGCGTTGAGGGGCACGAGGCATGGAAGAGCATCGACTTTGTTCACTCAATGCTCTTAGCTTGCGAGGACGCATCAGACGCGCTTGCTCTTAAGGACTCCCTTAGATCGGGACCCATGGAGGAGTGTCCACTGATTCTGTTGATGTCATTGTGTGAAATGGGCACTATTCCTGCCCATTTTGCGGACATCATGGCGTCCGTGGTGGAGGCTGTGCTGGCTTCACCGGACTCCAGCCGTATCGTTTCTGCAATGAATATGAACATTGGGTTGGTCGAGATGGGGCTGTCAGAGGCATGTGTACATGGCCGTCCTCAGGTGGCTCAGGGACAGCTCCGGCAGGTGGCAAACTATTTGCTCCCTCACCCCCAGCTGTTCTTTGATTTGTTGCGGATGACAGCGGTGCCGCTGATGTTCGCAGAGCTGATAGGGTTTGGTCTGTCGAACGAAGGGCTCAAGCAGTTGACACAGGATTGGCTATTGAATGTCGTTGAGGGGGAGACCAAGGTGTCTGTCACAAAAGACGTCATGGCGATTCTCCAAGGGAGCAACCTCATTACGAAGCTGGATGATGCGGTGGTTGCGAAACTCAAGCTTATTGCCCCGCCACCACGACCACAAACCACACAAATACAAGAGGTCCCAACACCGACAGAATTCAAACTGACCCCTGTATCACAAGAACCAATGCAAATGCAGGCTCCAGGACCGTCGTTGTCTCCTGTCTCCGCAGGCACTCCAATCGAGGCAAGCCTTGACGCAGCGACCACAATCTTCCCTCCCGAGGTGGAAAAGGACGTTGCCGCCTTTATGGAGATTCTTTACAAAGAAAAAATCGATATACACGGTCTGGTCAGCACCGTCTCTGAATGGAAGGCAAAGAACACGCCTGAATACGCCTGCCTGATTCAGTCGATTTTTGAGGAGCTTGGCTTTATTTCGAAGTTCCCTCCGAAGGAGTTGGTCCTGACTGCACGCCTCTTCGGGTCTCTTGTAAAGCAGGAGTTGCTAAACCCAACGAGAACCAGAGATGCGCTGACATTCATTTTGAAGACCCTCAAGAAGGAGAGCAGCAGTAAGAACGAACAGACCTTTTGCTTTGAGGCGTTGAACTGCTTTAGGGGTCTTCTGAGCACGTGGCCGAACTACTGCGACCAGCTCCGCCAAATACCTGGTTTAAACCTAGGAAGCATTCTGAGCGGCATGCCCGGAAGCGCACCGCCCGCTGAGGTCGCTGCAGCTAAAAGCATTTCAGAGCTTCATCAACACGATATCTCCACACTTCTGCCAAAGCCTTCAGCAGAGAAGGTCATAGTCACCCCCCCTACACATGTCCAGGACAAATGCGCCTTCCTCGTCAACAACCTCGATTTCAGCAAAATCGAGACCTCGGTGGCGGAGCTGCAAACCCTGCTCCTGAAGGAGTACTATCCGTACTTCTCAGAGTATTTGGTCGTGAAGCGGATCTCGCTTGAGCCCAACTTCCATCGGCTGTATCAAAAGATGCTTGAGATGTTGCGTTCGAAAGAGCTCGATGGTGCGGTGATGCAGGCAAGCTACATCGCAGTGCGTACCCTCCTTGCCAGCCCTAAGATCACCACTACCACAAGCGAGCGGTCGCTTCTGAAGAACCTTGGTGCGTGGATTGGTCTGCAAACGCTTGCCCAGAATAAATCCCTGCTTGCAAGAGATATCAACCTGCGCGAGCTTTTGATGAAGGGGATGGAGCAAGGGAAGCTCATCGCAATCGCCCCCTTCGTCTCCAAAATCCTCGAGCACGCGGCAAAGTCAAAGGTGTTCCGGCCACCAAACCCCTACATCATGGGAATGCTTGAGATGCTCGTTGACATCCACCAGCTTCCTGACATCAAGTTGACCCTCCGCTTCGAGGTCGAGGTGCTCTGCAAGACATTAGACCAGAACATCAACGACTTAATCGACACAACGAACAAAAGAGAGGCGCAACGTACCAAGCTTGATGAGATTCGCAGACGTGCTGCGAACTCCTCTGACTTCCATCCACAAAAGCAACCCGATGAGGGTCCGCCTGTTACCCCTGTGGTTCTTACCCCTACTAGTCAGCCGGGTGGTGTCCAAAACGACATTGTTCAGCAGATTGTGCAGGCACAGAAGCAGCCGGAGGACCACCAAAGACATATTGGTGGGCAACTGAACATGGACCACGGCCACATGCAGCACAACCACCCTGGGATGCAAATGCAACCGATCATGCAGCAACACCAGGTACAACAGCAGATGCAGATGCCGCCCCACTTCCCTGCATGGGAGCCGGAGGTATGTTGCAACAACTATTGGAAAGTGGAGCTGTGGCAACACAACCGAGGCTACACTACTCCAACAATTTATCAAAAAAAATAAAGGCAAAAATCGATGCACACTACCCACAACCAAAAACCCATTACCCCCACAGCGGCAGCTTGAAGCGCGTGACATGAGAAAGCCTATGGTGCACAAACCCATCACCGCAAACCAAATGAGCATCCCCGACGTCATCGACGAGAGCACACGTCTCCACTTCGGTGACTACCTCTGCAACGCGACGTTCCAGGGTCTTGAAGACGCCTGGATGAAGAGCAATCCGGTATGCACTTTTCCAACAAAAAAAAAGCATCTCCTCCTGATCTCTGCCTCGGGGATGCTGCAAGCAGTTCGCATTCGGGTGATAATGTGTACAGCTGAAAAAAAATTGCCTAGGTGATTGTCGTTGTAGTGGACGCAAAGAACTTTTTTATTGACAGAAACTGCAAAGAAAAAGAGCCCCCCTCCCAAAGGTGGGTACTTAGGTGATTGTTGATAATATTATAGTATTATGTAGATATACATGGACCAAACCAACCCACAGACCAACATGGCCGAACGCATGGCCTCCATCGCCGTCGCAGCGACCAAGGAGCTTGCGATAAAAGACTTCATCGCGGAGCCAGACTCGAACGTATTCTTGGAGTCTGCACTGTCGATGGTGAAGATGCTTTCCACACAGCTGATGATGGTTAACGTCAAGGTATTTTTTTTTCCCCCTTTTCCAAATTTTTTTTTGCTGAGCGGGTTGTGAACCGCCTCCCTTCTCTTACGGTACGGATCACTCATCACGCACTGCCCTTTGCATGAATCGGATGCCGACTTCCATGGCCACCGTCCTGCTGTCGATGAACCTACACCCTTTGTGGGATCTGATGAGCGACCACTCACATTTCTTCTTTTTTTTACAACATTTTTCTCACAGGAAATGCTCCTCCAAAATGCGGCGAAGTCCATCGAAGAGCTTCTGAAGGGCGCAATAGCCAACAGCTTTATGATGAACTACCCCTTTGGGGAGATAGCAGAGGTGATGGCTGTGGAGAACATCAGTCTCTTTGTGAAGCTTGCCTGCGACGAAGGTGCCGCTCTGGCGGAACACGAGCTGCGCAACGCACTCAGACAACACTTACACGAGAGAGAGGAGTTCCGACGGATGGGAGGCTACCACGAACCAAACCACCTTGAACTCCTTGAGCGTCTCATGCCTGACAGCATGGAGCACCGCGTATGTCAACACCCCCCTTTTTTTTTTTTGCCCACATCAGATGTTTACCCTCGAAATGGATGTAGGACTGCAGGGTTGGGTGTCCACCCCGGTACACCTGGTCATGTACACAAAGTACACTGTCACCTACCAAGGTACACTGTTCACGAGAGGGCTTTGTATTTCAACTTTTTTTTGTATTCCCTTCAGTACCATCTCTCGCTTTTTTTCTCTCTCCAAAAACTGCTTTTTCTTCTTACCCCCCCCCTTTTTTTACTACCTTCAGCGAAACAAAGACGTCATCGCCAAATTCCCGCGCTACCTTATGCCCGTTCCTCTGGTATGTTGTTGTTTTTTTTTTTTTTTTGAACTGCACTCCCATACGCATCACTCCGGGGTTCGATAACCCACGGAGTGTCAGTGCCTGCGTCCCAGAGGCGTTTGCACTATCAACTTCACTTTTTTTTGAGCCCATTTTTAAATCCAACCGTGTTCCTCACAGCACCAACGCCATAAGGACCTCTACCGATCGTTCTCCTCCCCGAGTATGGACCACTCGACGGCTGTGCAAGAGATCGACCGTGCATTTGAAAAGGCGATGCTGTACCTGCGGAGGCACTACCAGGAGTCGACGGTGTTCCTCACCTTGACAAAGCCGGAGTTTGCAAACGAAACCTTCTCCGAATCGCATAAGGAGATCCGCGATTGGACTGCCCGCGTAAGGAAGATCCTGGACGGCTATGAGAAGGAGACGTTGGTCTCTGTTATTGGCCATTTCTGCAAGAAATATTTGAATAATGCGCTTGAGAAGCCGTCTGGGACGGTACACGACACGCAAAACATGACCTTTGTGTTCCACAATGAACTCTGCCTGTTTGTCATGCAGGACGCTGTGAAGAAGGACCCTACCGAGCTTACTAAGGAAGTCACCGACCGCTTCATTCGTTGTGAACACAAATGGGAGCTTTCCGACGCAGCGTGCAACCTCATCGATCTTGGCATGATGGATATGCCGAAATTCGACGCCTGCCTCGCAGAAGAGCTAAAATCTGGTGTCAAAAACGCTGCAAACAGCAAAGCCCCGAAGGCCACAGTGGACTTCGTTCGTACTCTCGTTCAAAAATGTGTTATCGAAAAGCGTTCAATCCCGCAAAGCGACTTTAAACAGACCCTCGAGATTCTGAAGGCAGTGGTTCAGCAGAAGACGCCAATGCGGATCAGAATTCCTTCTTACGTCGCCTTTCAACCAGGAGGCGCAGCGCTGCGCGAAGACATGCTGAAACTCTACTTCCAGCTCGAAGAACTATCGAAAAAGAAGATGACCGAACAACCCGACAAAACAACCGAAGACGAGAACACACTCCTCAAAGGCCTGCAGCAGGCGGGATATCTCCAGGAAGACAAACTCGACAAATTCCTCACCCTCCTGGTCGAGATCTCTGTGGAGGCCTTCTCCCGCGATGCCGCAGCCTTACCTGCAACCACCATCAAGGAGGAAGACGTCAAGCCGATGAAGACCGGCGGCCGCCCTGCCGCTCCTGCACCTATCCCTGGCGTGAGTCTTGACAAGCAGGCGAACCTCTTCCGGGGTGTGGACGCTGTGCACGACCTCCTTATGCGTCTTGTAAAGGGCTGCTCCTGGGGTGGCCAGCAACGCAATGGGTCTGCAGGGCTCCACCTCTTACGCAGGGTGCTCTCCGTTGTGACGGTTGTTCTGCACAACAACCACAGCTTCCACGCGACCGACCCACCCTGCAGTGCACCCTGGGTTGAAAAGCTAGACAAACGCGACAAACCACAGACGACGTTCTACCAGCAACCCTACCACAGACTCTTCTGCAATATCCTGAGCTCCCTTGGTATCATTCTTGGACAGGGCCTCCCGCTTCCTGGACAGAGTACTCCGACTTCACCTACCTCGCCTGCTAAGAAGGATGATGACAGTACGAACCACCACCTGAAGACCTTCCTTCGTCATTTTGGTGATATTCTTGTCAAGTTAGAGCCCACTGTTGTTCCTGGGTTCGCATTTGCCTGGCTCGACCTGATCTCACATAGGATGCTGATGTACAGAATGATCCAAGAGCAACCCACCATCTTCCTCAAGGTTCTTAAGTGTAGCATCAACTACATCAAGCCCGCGCTGATCAGCACAAAGTTCAGCGAGCCGCAACGGCTCTTTTATAAGTCGCTGTTGAAGATCTTTATGGTGATCACATTTGATTTCCCGGCGTTCCACTACACGTACTTCCTGGATCTGTGTAATACAATCCCGCCAATGTGTTTCCAGCTGCGAAACGTTGTGCTCTCAGCGAGGGTGCGTGGTGTGCGGCTGCCGGTCACGTCTGAGATGTTCTCGATTAAGAGGGAGCTGACTACGCCGGTTCTGCTGCCGGAGTTTGTTGGGGAGGTGATCCAGAAGCAGACGTGCGTGACGAATGAGGACATTGCGGAGTACATTACCGGGAGCGCGCCGATGGCGACTGCGGATACACCGCTTGTATCGGAGGTTGTGCAGGCAGTGCATTCGGAAGACGATACGGTGCCGCAGATCAACGCTTCGTTTAACGTGCCCTTCATCACCGCCTTCGTGTCGTGCACCGTCGAGCACAGCGCCAGCGACAACGAAGTCACCGCTGAGGAGCGTCTCAACCGCAGTGTCGCCCTCGTTGGCGCCGTCATCTCACGTCTCCCTGCAGGTGGGCGCTACCTCGTGGCAGGCGCGATTGCAAACCACCTGCGCGACCCGAACACACACACCTTCTTCTTCAGCAGGATGCTTCTGCGTCTTTTCTCTTCAGAAGACTCTGATGAGGTATGTAAAAAAAAGTTCAAAAAAAAATCCAAAAAAAAAAATCCAAAAAAACAGATGACGCAGGAGCTCATTGTCAAGGTGCTCGTGGAGCGTATCCTTGAGCACACCCACCTCTACCTCTGGGGTATCCTCGGCACGTCCACAGAGCTCATGAAGGACCCCAAGTATGTGTCCCCTCCCCTACCCCCCTACCGTGTCCCTCCCGCTTCCCCCATCCACAACACAACACAAACACAGGTACGGATTCTGGGAGAAGCCGTTTGTCAGGAACCCAAGGGAGATCGAGAAGTTCTTCACCACATTGGCAAGGGTCACAACGTATGGCAACACAAAAATATTAACAAAACGGGAGCTTAAAATGGAGAAAATAGTTCCTCCGAGCACCTCCCCTCCAGGGAAATTGTGCAATCAACGAAAAAAAACCTTTCCTTTTACTTACCTTTCAGAGTTACTATTTTTAAACCTAAGCAAGGTGCGTGAACTGCAACGTGGTGATTTCACGATGTGGTAATCCAAAGAGGCTACTCACTACTCTAAGCTTCCACCCAACACTATAAGCAATATTCTGCGTAGGAATTGCCCTAAAAAAAAGCCCGACCAAACCTATCTCACCCGGGCCTAATTACCCTGGGCATCCAATGATCCCCGTTAGTTACCTGACGAGTGGAGGCGGGAGTAGGACGTAGCGGTATCCACGAAACGAGAGATAGGCGAGGAAAGGCAGCGTGGAGTTCACACGAGAAAAAAGCGAGGTGTCTACACGTCATCAATCAATTTTATCAAAAAAAAGTGAAAAATAATAATGGTACACCACATTCTCACATTCTCAGGAGACAAAGTGCCAACAGTGTTGCCTCGCCGCAGGCAGCGTCTGCTCAGGTGCCGAAGCCTGTCCAGAAGACTGAGCCAGCCTCACCTGCGACTCCTGCCGCTGAAGACGCGCTCGTTTAAAAAAAATAACGTTCTCCTTTTCTTCTGTTCTTGCTTCTCCCTCCCATACCCATCAAAAAAAAAACAAAAAACAAAAAACACAAAAAAAACAACAAAAAAAAAATATTAAAAAAACCAACTAAAAAGTGACTGCGTATACGATGCGGTTGGGGGAATGGGGGGGTGTGAAGGGAGGGGGGATGTGGTACTGTCATTTTTATCCTTTTTTTATAACCCTGCTGGAAACAAAAATAGCAATGACAGGGTGTTAATTTTTGGGGATTTTTTTTTTTTT
This sequence comes from Rhynchopus sp. YZ270_cl-10, assembly GCA_964035575.1. Lineage (NCBI taxonomy): Eukaryota > Euglenozoa > Diplonemea > Diplonemida > Diplonemidae > Rhynchopus > Rhynchopus sp. YZ270_cl-10. The sequence continues at coordinate 457,752 of OZ037931.1, forward strand.
TGTTTTTCATTTTTTTTTGAATTAGAGCACCACGAAAGAGAAAATAAGGGATTTTAGGGGTGAAACTGGGGGGTGGGTGGTGGGTGGGGGAAAATTTGTTTCATAGACTAGGAACAAGGTACGTTACTGGGTGATGAGCATTGAAAAGCGTTCCTTCCTTTTTCCTGGCTTTTTTTTTTGTTTTTTTTTGTGTGCTTTCATCCGGATGGCTGGGGTCAGTCGGAGCCTGCATCAACAACTACAGTTTGTTTTTTTTTGTTGTTTTCGTGGGAATGCGAATTTTGTGCAGAATCTATAAATGTATTCTGTGGCCAACGTATACTGTTTCCTTTTAGTGCCTGTTTGTCCCAGAGCAGGGATTTTTTTGCAAAAGCAGTGCAAAAAAAAAAAAGGCCCACCCTAATTTAGATATTTTCCCCCCGGGGAAAAAAGTTTTCCTTTTGAAAGATGTGCACCATCTTCTAAATTTTTTTTTTTTTTTTTTTTTGCAAAAAAAAAAAAGTGGTAATGTGTCTGAAAGGCTTGGGGAAAATGCAGCAGTCCAAATTAGCATCCAAATAGATTCGGCAGATTTAGGGATTTTTCGGGTAATTTGGCTACTTTTTTTTTGGATGCCAACCATATTTGGACTACTGTAAAGCAAATGGAAAGAAGAAAAAAAGGAACAGAATGGGTTGGGGATGATCTGCATCTATACCTTTGAAATTCATTAGCCTTCGGGCGACAGAATTTTTTAAAAAAGGACGACAAAAAGGCAAACACGTACACTGTAACTTTTTTTTGAAACGTTTTTTTTTTTATTTTTATTTTTCTTTGTAAAGCTTGCGCTTCGTGCATCGTATTTTTTCCAGTTTTTTTTTGGGTATTGGTCCAAATTTGGAAAACGGGGTGGGGAAATGGGGTTGGGTTGGGGTTGGCGGGGGAAGGGGGGTTGGTCCAGCAATAACGTTTACTTTATTTTATTTTATTTTTTGAACTGAACCCAGAAAAAAGGAGGACAACGAGAAGGGGAAAAAAGAGAGCGGAGGGAGAAGGTCAAGCTCCCTAGTGCATGCACCCCCTTAGGTTCATCCCCTCGCCATGGTTGCTTCAACAATTTTGAGAGCAAATAGAAGACCATCGATTTTTAAGTACTGTGCAGGAGTTTCTTTGACCAAGGAGAATTTTAAAAAAAATCTGCGTGGGAGCTCACAGGTGGTGTCTACACGTTGTCGATTTTTTTTCTAAAATAAAATGGCACGGTCCATAAACCACCCCCCCCAAAAGGTAACCTGGGGTCCTTATTTTTATTTCATCTGGGTTCTACTGGGACTTTCTCCCCGATTTTTTTTTTAATGAACTCAGAGTTAAGTTTCTGGGTTCAATAAAAAAAACGACGAGCAAAAAGTCCAATTGGAAATATGATGGATACCCCCCGAGAGCAAAATAAACCAACGGTAAAAATTGGTACCCTTGGTTTCCTATAGGTTCCTATAGGAAACCTACATTTTCCCATAATTTCCCACACAACTTACTTGACAACAGGATGAAAACAAATACAAAAATGGCAAAAGTGAGTAAAACCGTGCAAGGGGCACTGGACTTTGCTAGGGCTCTGGGGGAAACGCAGTTCTCAGGGGAGAAGACTCGCAAGGAGGTTCTTGCCTACGCGAAGGCACGCAGTTGTTACCGTAGGGGTTTCCGGGAAGACGTGTGGTTCAAAGCTTTATGGAAAGCGAGAGGAATATCCCTCATCCTTCACAGGAAGAACACCACCCGTGGGGGACGCGCGGTCCAACTGTATTTCTGCAGTAACCTGGATGAGTGTGTGGGTGTGCCATCAGAAGGTACGGAGGGGTGAACAACGCGTATTTACCCCTTACAGCAAGGAGAATGGCAGCGGCGTCGTTGTCCGTGCCTCCAAACACGCGGAAGGCTTGTGCAAAACGTACCTTCTGATGGCACACCCACACACTCATCCAGGTTACTGCAGAAATACAGTTGGACCGCGCGTCCCCCACGGGTGGTGTTCTTCCTGTGAAGGATGAGGGATATTCCTCTCGCTTTCCATAAAGCTTTGAACCACACGTCTTCCGGAAACCCCTACGGTAACAACTGCGTGCCTTCGCGTAGGCAAGAACCTCCTTGCGAGTCTTCTCCCCTGAGAACTGCGTTTCCCCCAGAGCCCTAGCAAAGTCCAGTGCCCCTTGCACGGTTTTACTCACTTTTGCCATTTTTGTATTTGTTTTCATCCTGTTGTCAAGTAAGTTGTGTGGGAAATTATGGGAAAATGTAGGTTTCCTATAGGAACCTATAGGAAACCAAGGGTACCAATTTTTACCGTTGGTTTATTTTGCTCTCGGGGGGTATCCATCATATTTCCAATTGGACTTTTTGCTCGTCGTTTTTTTTATTGAACCCAGAAACTTAACTCTGAGTTCATTAAAAAAGAAATCGGGGAGAAAGTCCCAGTAGAACCCAGATGAAATAAAAATAAGGACCCCAGGTTACCTTTTGGGGGGGGTGGTTTATGGACTGACCCAAATTAAAAAAAAACGTCCCATTTTTCCCTGCCTTTTGCTTCCCATATTTCTCAAAAATTCAAACAAAAAAAATTAAAAATAAAATACGGAGAGATTCAGTGCGTGTGTTTATATGAAGTGAAAAAATGTTCTTGTTTTTTTTGTTCTGATCTGGGGAGAGTATAAAAGGCAACAGAATTTCATGTTTGTTCTTTTTCTTTTTTTGATCTCCAAAAACTGGTAGGCCTAGGTAAAGCGCAAAATCTGGCAAATGTACAACAATCACTGGGAGGGCAAAACCAAACGATGGTGTTGAAGGGCAACTGCAGGTACTGATTACCTGAACGAGCTACCGCATCGCGAAAAGACAGTCTGAATCGGCAGCCTACACGAAACCAAACAGTATCAAGAGAGAAGAAAATATTTGGAGAAAGTGTCATGCCACCACAACGCCGTGGACCTTGAACGCAATGCACCTGGCACTCTTTTGACACACAGTGTTTATTTTCTTTTGGTGATTTACGTGCTGCGAGGCTTCGTCATCTTACAAACATTTTTTTTTTTTTCATGCATCCCTTCTCCCTCCTCTTTGTGTAGTTGCTTTCTTGTACTAGGGGATGGCATTCTGCTTAACATTGTTTTTTGATGGGGGGAAAAAACGGTGGATTCTTCGTAAAAGAAAAACAAAGCAAAGCAAAAAAATGCAAGTATCTGTGCATGACAACTACACGACTCCAATTTCTTCACTTTTTTTTTATAAGGAAATACGCATGAAGGTAGATAAATGTGGGAAAAAAAGAAAAAGAATAAACGGCAAAAAGGGCAGATGCCCAAAGGATTTTTTTTTTTAAAAATACGTAACAAAGCAAAACAAAAAAGTGTGGGTTGTATCGATTTTTTTTTCGTTGATTTTCAGAGCACAATCCGTAGTGGATGGATGTCAGCCTTCTTCTGAGTAGCCCCTCATTTATTAAGAAAAGAAGCTATAGCGGAGCTCATCCTCGTCTAACTACTAATGGCAACCAAGTTTTCAAGAAACGGCGGTTATGGTGCGATTTTCTCAAAAATACTCCAATAGTATGTTAGGCCCCGTCACTACCTGCTTCCCTAATTAAAGCACCCACAGCCACCAATTCCTTTCCCGCAGGGGCCCGATATTGATATCAAAAAACACACACCCCTGCACACCCTTCCAGAAACTGACACAGGTAGCTCTTCACAATGATCACAGAAGCGCAGCTGACCTTCTTCGTGAACGCCATGGCGTTCGGCGTCTTCGCGTTGATTGTGACCTACCATTACATTGGTATGAATTTTGCGTCTTTTCTCTTCTCTTTTTCTCTCATTTTTCACACTCTTTCACAGGTGCCACCCCCCACAAGGACCAGGAGACGGCTGAGAAGGAGGAATAGGGTTGCAATAAATGCAGCAAAAAAAAACAGCAAAAAAGAATACTTTGTATTTTTTTACAAAGGGTGCCAAAAATAAATGCAAAAAAATAAATAAATACGAGGCAAACCCTGAGGTGATCGGTTGGCGTGTGTGTGTGTGGGCGTGTATGGAGAGCTTAAAAGGAAAGAGGGTAAGAGAGGGGATAACGGTTGCTCGTTGTGTTCCTCTGAAGTGGAGTGTAGGTTTGGGGGCTAAAGAGTGGCGTTTTTTTTTCTCTCGTTGCTCATGTGTACTGGTAACAGTGGGTTTGTATCGTGCCATTGATTGGGCGTTGCTCCCCCCTGGTGTCTTTTGACTGTGTACCCGCAGAACGTACACAGGGGGTGACTGTAATGTCAAAGCATTTTTTGTTAAGGTACGCTCCTCTTGCAAGTTCACCTCTCGATTGTTAAACGTAGCAAAAAGCCTGTTTTCTTTTAAAAAAACAGGCAGTGAAAAAAGTGTCGATAATATAGCAAACACAACGTAATGGGGTTGGGGGTGGAGGTGATGGGGTATTTTTTTGTGCCAAGAAAAGCTACCGAAGCTTTCTCTCATGTAGAACAAAAATAAAGTGGGAAAAGTATTTACAAAAAAGGGAAAAAAAAACAAACAAACAAAACAGAAATTTTCCTACTTACACAATACACCATTTCACCCGTGGGCTATAGCTAGAATGCTAGAGATAGCATAATAGTATAGCATACGCCAACACCCTCTTTTCAACACACCCATCACCTCATCACTCATCACTCAGTGAACCCCTATCCCCCACTGTCCTAACCTCCACAATGGAACCTTGTTCACCAACTACACCACTCGAGACCAATGCGAAGCTGCTTCTCTTCGACTACGACCAGACCATCGCAAGCATCCACGTGTATCACTTGCTCGACGGCTATCTGGACGACGACCCCTTTGGGGAGGCCACCACTGTATGCACTCTTCCCTCTTACCTATTCCACCCCCCTCCATTGGCCTTACGAAAAAAAAACTCCCACTTTTTCCACCTTCCCACAGGAAGAAGAATGCGTGCGACTGCACACAGAGTCGCAGCTCCGCATCTTCGAGGAGCTGTTTGGCGAAGGGGGGTCGAGCAGTCCCGAGGAGATCTATGGTGGTGGGGAACGCGTGGCCGACCTCGATAACTTCTTCTCCGCCTTGCGACGCGCGACCGACCGAGACGTGAAGCTTGTTGTTGTCAGCCACGGGTACACACCCACTGTACGGCGGGCCCTCGAAAGCGCGGACCTGCTACGCCACTTTGACGGCGTCGTTGGTGTAGACCACCCTACTGCCGTACAATGCCAAAGCGATAAGGCACGGATAAGCGTTCAGCTCATGAAACAGTTTGGGGTAGTCAATGGAGCGGAGGCCATACTCATTGATGATGACCATCGCAACCTTGTGCATACACGGAAACATTGTCAGACCTACTGGGTCTACGAACGAGAGGGGATGACCCGGCATGAAATGGCAACGATCCTTGCCTGGGTTCGCTGTGTCCCCGCACCGAGCTATGGCACCCCTTTCGATGCTTCTAACTTCCTTACTGCGCCTGCCGCAGAGGCAGTCTCATTCTCTGAAGATAAAGTCGTGCCCCTCTCCGCCCCCGTCTCCAGCCTCCTCAAACAGCTCAGCACCATGGAATATACCTCCCTCGGGCGACAATGCAGCTCTCTCGATGCTGCAGTCGCGCTCTGCAACTCTGTCCCGCCACACTGCATTGTCGAACGGCCAAAACTGCTTGCCATAACAGAAAGAGGGGTAAAGTTGTATTATATACTGTACACAGCGAAACCCGATTTGGACCGGTTTTTGGATATGGTGGCGGTTGCCATTCGGGTGGTGCAGGAGGTGTACAACGCAGCTGGGGAGGTGGTGTCGGAAGAGGATGCGTTGGAAACATTTCGTGCTGACATTGCAGCGCATTTTGCGACCTTTGAAGTTGCCGGAGGAAAGAAGGAGGAGCAAAAGGAGGAAGAGGAAGGACAGAGGTCAAAAAACGCATCCCCCGTCCAAAGCAAAAAGGAGGGCGTGGTACCAAACGCTGCCGTAGTTTTGGACGGGACGAAGACACGAAAACAGGCAGCAGAGCTGGCAGCGGCCAGCCTGAAAACACCGGGGGCAGAGCTAGAGGCGCGAGGGAGTCATATTGAGATCCTGTTGGAAGCTATTACGGTATGTCTTTTTTTTTTTCGCTTTTGTTGTTTAGTCCACCTGATTTTTACCCCGCGTACAGGCCCGTATAGGCCAAACCCCACCCATTTTTCCCAGCCTTTACGCGCTATACGCGCCTATACGCGGGGTAAAAATCAGGTGGTTAGTGTAACGGTCAACGAAAAAAAAACGACACCGTAGATTAGTGAGGGCAAATCAAGTGGTCAGATAGTGGTCGCGTATTGAAGTAATGAAAATATCACAGAAAAAACTATGACACACTTTACACACTAAGGATGCAAAAATGAACCACGAAATACAACAAAATGTACTTCAAAATGTGACGTCAAACCCCCTTAAGGCAATACATAAACTATCAACCCAACACAACATCACACCCTCTCAGGCAAGCCAGTCGGTTCTTACTCACTTCGCAACCGGGACGAGCCCAGCAGGCGCGCCGGTTGTCAATGTACGGATAGCGTGAGAAGATAGACAAGAGAAGAAATAGGCAACATTTCTCTTTTACCTATCATCACAACAAACAAAACAAACAACAACAGTGTACACAAAAAAAAAAATGGGTGGGGGGAGGGGGGTGTATGTATTTTTTCTTCTTCTTCTGGGATTTTTTTTTACGCATTTTTTAAAACTGCGGTTGGGGGACCTTCTGTAATTTTTTCAAATTTCTTGTTTTTTTTCTCGGGATGTGAAAAGCGATCTGTCAAAATGTTCCTCAAAAAAGCGCGATGATGCTCGAGTTTGTCCATCTTTCAAGTCTTCTTTCTTGCTGTCGCTTTTTTTTAAAAAATGATGGGGAGACTCGGGTTTTAGGTACACTGTCGCGAGAGGGCTTTTGTATTTCAAGTTGTTTTTTTATTACAGTGCTTTTCTCTTTAGATGACTAAGAAGACTTAAAGTCATCTTTTTTGCCAAACTTTCTTTTTTGAAACCTTGCTTGCATTTGGTGCAGACCCCCCGAGGATGGATCTATTATCCTTTATCCTCAAATTCAAGGTGACTAAGCACGGGAGGCTTAATAAACTCTTTATTTTAACGTGAAGCACGTACAACAAACCAGACTTAAGCAGGGTCATCTTTAAACCCTTTTTTTTTTGTTGGACCACTGACATCATACAGTGGGTCAGTCGGAGCCTGCAACAACTCAACAACAGCTTTTTTCATATCAGATGTAAAACCACGAAATGGATTGTAGGACTTGCATGGTTGGGTGTCCACCCAAGGGCACAACCGGTCATACCAAGGTACACTGTTCACGAGAGGGCTTTTGTATTTCAACTCTACCTTTTTTTTTTTAGGTAACTAACCGCGAGAGGCTTAGGTTCATCTCCGGGGCTTCCTCTCTGCTGTGTAGGATACAGAGTTAGGAAGTGTCCTGGATGGTTGGGGGATTTTCTTCTTCTTCTTCTTCTTCTTTTTTTTTTTTTTTTTTTTTTTTTTTGAAAATTTCAATGACACTCTATTCTCTCGCTCCCTGGAGGGGGTCACAAAAAGCATTGTACCAATACACAAAGAATTCTGGTTTTTTTGAGCACTCCCCTAGTCTCAGTATCTTACCCACCACCGATTTCCTTGGCGTCCAAAACAGTGTCAAGCAGGGGGTTTTTTTGGGGGGCGTTTTTCCTATCTCTCTTTGCGCTTTTTTACATTCCCCCCGCCACCCCCTTTGTTTAGTATGTTTTTTTTTTTCCTGAGCATTTTTTTTTGTCACTTCATGAAATGAAGGAGGAAATGGAAACAGCGCACTTTGAACACACTTTTGCGGTTCTAGGGACGAACCGCGCTGCAGAGCCACTCCTCACCAAACAGGTCGAGGTGTGTGCGTTTCACCACAACCTCTCCCATGGTGGTTTTATCGTGTGATGAGTGTTAAGTTTCTATTTTTCCCTACCAAAAAAGGAGGGGAGAACATTTTGTGCCCTTAAATGCTTACTGTTTTGCTAAAATGGTAAGTACAGTAGTCCAAATGAATTCTCGTCCAAATAAGTTAAGTTTGGCAGATTTTTAGGGATTTTTTTTGGGGGTTTTAAATAAGGTAAGGTGACTAAGCACGAGAGGCTTAGGGTCATCTTATAAACTTTTCTTTAAATTTGGCGGCTTTTTGTGGACGTACAAACATATTTGGGGTGTACTGGAGGTGAATTTGTTTCTATCGATCCTGCTTACGATGTTTTCCCTTCAGGAGTTTTTTTTTTCCTCCCCCCTTTTTTTTTCTGTTATAAACCATTCCTCCCCTCCGCCCCCTCACCACCTTTTTCCCTTCTCCCCAGCGAAATGTGTTTTTACAAAATAGAGATCCTTTAACAACCTCATACAAAAAAAAGGCTTTGTCAACTTCCCCTTTTTTTCCCCCAATACTGGCACCCCAGAAATCCAGCAAAAAAACGAAGTACGCGACCACTACGCGCTAAGTACGCAAGAAGTACGCAATATGGGGTCGGCAGGAGCACCAAATACGTTGTTTTCCTTAAATCTTTACATTGTTTCGAACTGTCCAGTTCCATGTGTCGCGTAATATGCCCCATTTTGTATCCCTTCCTTCTTTCATCTGATTACATACTGACGAAGTCATCCACGAAGATCAGGGTTTGGTGAATCAATGCCTGCGTCCGATGATCGGCGAGGCGTTTTGTACTTTTCAACTTCTCTTTGTTTTGTTTCAACGTGTGAGCTCCCCGCCCCCCTGCTTTGCTCTTCAAACTTTGTACATCAGGCAACCCATTTCCAGCCACCTCAACTGCCGCCTTCCCCCCCTCTCCCCCCCCAGACTGGAAACAAAGAAATAACCGTTTTCCGGTGGGGCGTCTTTCCCCCCCCACCTCAAAAATGGAGGCTCCCGACATGAGTTCCGACTGCAGTGTGATTGTCGCGGTGCGGGTCCGGCCGCTCAACTCTCGAGAGACCGGGATGGGCGGGGCGACGTGTATTACTGTCAACTCCGAATTTTGCAATATGGTTGTGAAAGGGGTGGGGAACAGACAGCCGCATACGTTCACCTATGACCACACCTGGAACAGCATTGACACTGAAAGCGACGACTTTGCGTCGCAGGAAACTGTGTACAACGATGTAGGAAAAAAGGTGTTAGCTGCCGCATTTCAGGGCTACAATGCGTGCATCTTTGCTTATGGGCAAACCGGGTCTGGGAAGACCTTTGCAATGATGGGCGTTCCCGAAGACGACGAACTAAAAGGAGTCATCCCTCGCCTCTCCCAAGCCGTATTCGACAAAACGCAAGCAAACGACCCGCTCCCCGATGGCGTCACCTCAGTAACCTACACCATTGAAGCTTCGTACCTCGAAATCTACCAGGAAAGGGTTAAATGCCTATTAAACCCTAGAAAAGAGAATCTAAAGGTGCGAGAACACCCGGTAACTGGGCCTTATGTTGAGGATTTGACAAAGTTGGTGGTGACACAGTACGATGAAGTGCTGAGATTGATTGAAGATGGATCGTCGGTGAGGATGGTTGCGTCGACGAAGATGAATGACACCTCTTCGAGGTCTCATGCGATTTTTACGTTGGTTTTGACGCAGACAAAGGTTATGTTGGATCAGGCGGGGAAGCCTGTTGCGCATGACACCGTTTCGAAGATTAATCTGGTTGATCTAGCCGGATCCGAGCGTGCAAAGTCTACAGGCGCAACAGGGACACGCCTCGCAGAAGGGGCGCAGATTAACAAGAGTTTATCCGCATTGGGGTTGGTGATATCAGGTCTGGCAGAAACATCGAAGCGAGGCAAAGCCATGCCCCACATTCCGTACCGTGACTCAACGCTGACCTGGCTGCTCAAGGACAACCTTGGTGGTAACAGCAAAACCTTCATGATATCCACAGTCAGCCCAGCCATGGTCAACCACGACGAAACGTTGTCGACGCTGAGATACGCAGACCGTGCGAAGAGCATTGTCACGAAGGCGCGGGTGAATGAGGATCCGAACACGAAGTTGATTCGGCAGTTGCGTGAGGAGGTTTGTGCCCACCTTTTTGTTTGTTTTTTTTTTGAGGATGGTTGAGGTGATCCAGCGCACACTTTTCCACACGTTTTCACACTGTGAAAACGTGTGAAAACAAGTGAAAACGTGTGAAACCAAGGTGAAAATGTGTGAAATCAAGTGAAAATGTGTGAAACCAAGTGAAAATATGTGAAACCTAGTGAAAATGTGTGAAACCATGTGAAACCATGTGAAACCAAGTGAAACCAAGTGAAAATATGTGAAATCAAGTGAAAATGTGTGAAACCATGTGAAAACACCAAGTTTTTTTTCTGGAGGAATCCACTCAGAGTGCGTGAAGCAGTTTTTTTTTCACTTTCGTACACACTTTTTCACACCGTGAAACCATGTGAAAATGTGTGAAACCAAGTGAAAATGTGTGAAATCGTGTGAAACCATGTGAAAATGTGTGAAACCAAGTGAAAATGTGTGAAAAAGCGTGAGACTGGATCACCTCAATGGTAGAACCTTTCTTTGGCGCTATGATCTGTCAATTTTTTTTTCTCGCACACATTGTACGACCTTTCTTCCTTCATGTCCTCCATTCATCAACACAGTTAACAAAACCACCCCCTCCACCCCCTATACAGCTCGCTAAGTACAAACAAAAGCTTGTTGAATACGAAGACAAATTCTCCCCCGCATCCACCCCACGCGACGCCCACCACCGTGAAGGCCTTCCCCCAGTACCCCTGCAGGCGAAGAGCTCTTCATACAGCATCCCTTTGTCCGCCCGCAAGCATTCCATTGATACGCTGTCTATTTCCCCTACTTCGCTTGCCACCCCGCGTGGGGATGATGGGATGATGCAGACCCCTCGAGTACCGAAGACACGGCAGGAAGCGTTGATGATGCGGGAGAAGCTGCAAACGATGGAGAAGCTTATGGTCGATGCGTGCATGTCGAAGGAGGAGAAGGAGGCGCTGTCAAAGGAAAGCGAAGAGGCAAGACAGCAGGTCATGGAGGAGATGGGCATCAAAACGCTCCATGCAGATGGAAAACAGCCGCACTTTGTGAACATGGTGCTGGATGGAGGGTGGCTGGTACAGTACGTTACCCCAGGGGATGAGCTCATCATGGGGGCAAGCGATGAATGCGGCATGAAGCTCGTCGAAGGCGGTTCGCAAGCAATGCACGCAGTGGTCCGCTGCACCGAAGAAGGTGTGACCACCATCGCAGCGCTCCCAGACTGCGACGTCGAACTGCACCACCACCACACCGAAGACGACACCCCACCCATCACGCACCTCACCAACGACAACGAACCGGTTATACTAACTCATGGAACCAGAATAGACATAGGGGAAAATATGTTTCGTTATATTGACCCTAATGTCTCGGAAAAAGAAAAGGCGCAAAGAAAACGGATGCAGATTAATCAGATGAAGTCTTTTATTGATGTTCGAGAGGCGAAAGATTTGAAGGGAATAAATGAGTCGAGCCAACAGCATGTAGACCCTGTGGTGAATGAAGAGGAGTTGAGAAGGCAGGTTCGGGAGGAGATTTTGGCGGAGCAGCAGGTCAAGAATGAGGCGAATTTATCTACTCCACGCCCTCCGAGCGCCCCGGCTACCCCCGAGCTTCGGGTTGCCATCCCGATCCTCAAACTTCATGAAGTCGCGGGGCAAAGCAGCTCCCTCCTCCCGGGTAGAGGACCCGGCTCTGCGCGACGCAACTCATTCCTCAAAGCGAAGGACAGCCTCCCCTCCAAACCCCTCACCTCCCGCTTCCCCAACGAACCCATGGTGCAAATCTTCAAGCAGTCCATCGTCTTCGTCGGCCCCGAAGGCGGGGGCAAAACCTCTCTCAAAAAATGCCTCGGCAAGGACCCCTCCTTTTGGGAGCGCAAAGACCTGCCTACTGTCACCCCCACCTTGGGGGTGGAACATTCCGAGATGAAGGCGACTGTGAAAGGATCTCAGGTGATATTGCTGTTGGAGGACCTCAGTGGGAATTTGGCGTATAATACAACATTCGCCCATTCGGTACCAGATCAGCGCTGTGTGGTGGTTTTAACATACAATCTGGCGGAGGAATATTCACAGGATGAGCTGTTGTTCTGGCTGGACAATGCGATGCTACAGTCTCCCTCCCCCATTGTCATTCTGGTTGGCACCCATCGTGATGAGCTGAAGGATACCGATGGGGTTGTGATCAAGAAGCTGAGCGTTGCAGAGCGTGCTGTGGTGTCAAGAATGAAGGAGACGTACCGTCTGCACAAAGCCTCGGGGAGCAACCACCCTGCGCCGCAGATGCTTGGTGCCTATGCTGTGTCGTGCAAGACGCGGACTGTCATGAATTTGACAAAAACCTACAAATTCAAAGAAATCCTTCGTGTCATATCCGAAGCGGCATACGACAGATGCATAGGGGATCCATTCTTTCCAGAGGCGAACGTTCCGTCCAGCATCCTTACCCTCGCTCGGCAGGTTGTGGAGTTGCGTTCGGCGGGGACCTGGATGGTGCCAGGATCGCAGTTCAAAACGACTGCCGCTAACGCAGCGCCAAAGTATCAAATTGATGTCCGCGAGCTGGCCAGAGTGATGAGTCTTCTGCACAGCTGGCGTGTCCTCTTGCATTTCTCCAACCACCCTGTTCTCCGCAAGCAGGTCTTCACCGACCCTCTCTGGATGTTCGGTGTGCTCAACACCATCAATATGTGTGCACACTACCAAGCAGCTTTGAACCCAAAAGACATTGACAATGAGCAAAATGAGAGGCCCAGCTCTCACGCAGAAAGGCTTCTGCGTGTCTTTTCTGGTCCAGCCTCTGCAGCGGGGGAGAATACCACACTACCGTTCAGCCCTGCTGAGGTGTTCAATCAGGATCAGACGAACTCATTTTTTAGAGGGATTTTGACGGTGCCTTTGGCGGTGTGTCTCTTCCGTTCGCACCTTGCGAGGATAAACTGTGGGCCGCGTGAGGTGACGCGGTGTTTGCGTCTGTTGGTTTCTTTTGATTTTGCGTACCCCGTCATTCCTCCGTCCGCAGGGGAAAGCTTTGTCCCAACCACTCCGCTACCTTCTGACAACGCCGCAGCGAGCATCCAGGAGTCGGGAGATGCGGACACAAATTTGACCGCAATTTCACCGCAGAACGCGCCGGTCTGCTTTATCCCAAGCCTCTTCAGCTCCGCCACCCCGACGTGCCTGCATAAGACACTACCCCTCTTTTTGGTAGGAATGCACCGCAAAATAGTGTTCTCCCCGGTTCTTCCGCCGACCCTCTTTGCCCGTCTCCTCACCCGCGTTGCTCGCTGTGTTCGTAGGCTGTACGTTGGAAAGATGGACTACCTTACACAAGACCCTTACTCCAACAACTTCTGGAAGCACGGCGCTTGGGTGCAGGATACAAACACCACCCGCGCAGTGCTGTGGTCAGAGCCTACCACACAGACCATCCAATTTGTGACTAACGTTTGCAACTCTAGGCTTCAATGCAACAACGCACTTCATATGTCCATGTCGGGGTCTGGTCTCAACGTGCCCCCTTCCTTTCAGCTTGCGGAGGGCATTCTCAAAGCCACACGGTCCCTCGCAGCAGAACACCCTGGGTGCATTGCGGAGGAGTACATACCGTGCCACACCGCGAAGTGCAGGGGGTGGGTGTTGTGCAGGGAGGAACGGCACCTCAAGGAGAAGTGCGCGGTTTGCAGCAAGGAATACAGTGTGCTCGAAACGGATGGGGCATTGAGGGAGGGAAACGAAGAGGACAGGGAGGACGCACTGTTTAAGATGACCGATGAGCTGAAGATGGCAGGGGCCAAGGTGGAGATGGGGGCAGTAGAAGAACCTACGGAGGATGAAATAGAAAAGTCGGTTGCGTTCATTTCAGAGTGCCTCCCCAAAATGACACGTGACTTCTCTGACATCGATTGCCTCAAAGAAGCAGTTGACAAAGTGGTGGACCTCCGTAACAAAGGCAAAGAAGCAGACGCATCTGAACTCGAAGCAGCAATGAAAGTCCTCACCATCAGAGATAAGCTAGTAAGATCTACGACAGCGTTGGACGAAATTGTGGAAGGTTTAACCGCGGTAGATGCGCTTGATGTTACCCTGGTCAGATAGTTTCGTATCTCTTTTTTTTTTTTGAAAAATGAACTGAAAAGAAATTGGGGAGGGGGGAGGAGAAGAGGGGTGTGTTTGATAGCAATTTAGGGGTAATTCTTGCGCAGAATATGGCCTCAGTGTGTATGTTGTGTGATAAAGAGAACAGATGACTTTATGTTTTTGCATTGAAAAAAAACGCCGCATATTTTTTGGAAAGGAATAATAAACAAACATGTCTTTTGGGAAGTATACCCTTCTCTGCCGCGTTGAAAACCCGAGTGTGGTGATACTGTTGGTTAAGGTGGAGGGGAGGGGGAGGGGGGGCGGGAGAGGAGGATTAGGAGTAAAAACTGCTGTTTTTTCCCCAATAAAATGATCGTATGCGTTTTTCTACGCACGTATCTTTCAAAAAAAAGTGGGAATTCTACCGATTTAACCATGATTGGCTTTTTCGTGGGGAAAAAAATAACAGGGAAGGTCTGTCGTGGGAATGGAATTCTACCAGCGGGTACCCAATTTGGTTATCCCGTCGGTCGGACGGATATTTTGGTGAAAGTGGTTGAGGCCAATCACGTGTTTTGTACCAAAATCTTGAAGAATAAAACTGAAGGAAAAAAACCTTTCTAGCTCGGGTTTTTTTTCTTTCGAATCGAAAAAAATGCAAAAAAAGAAGAACAGAAGAAAAATGTGACTATCTCTCATGCAACACGATTCTATATCTATGCACCTTTTCTTTTCAACATTTTTTCTTCTGTCGCCTCATGAAATGAAGGAGGAAATAGAAACAAAGCATTTTTTGAACACACTTGGTTCTTGGGACGAACCGCGCGTGATGAGTGTTAAATTTTCTATTTTCCCCCGTTGTTCGGGGTGCTATTTACTGCAACGTTCTGTTTTTTTAAGGTGACTAAGCACGCTTGGGATCATCTTATAAACTTTTCTTTTCTTTTTAAATTTTACCGGAATATCTCCCTCTTGAGGACACTGTTCCACCCCTCTCCTTACATTTTTTTTTTTTTTTGTTTTTTTTTTTTCAAAAAAAAAATGTGTGAAAAAAACGAGGCTTTATTTTCCTTCATGCACAGATGCCTCATTTTTCAATTCTTCTTTAGGATTTTGTTAGAAAGAAAGGCTGGGGGGGTTTGCTCTGGGTGAATTGTACAACGACTATTTTTTTTTTTTTCTGTTTTTGAAATATATCTCTCTTCTCTCTGACAGAATTTTTTTTCTTCTTCTTTAAATTGCAGAATACCGTGAACGGAGCTGTGTGTTCTGGACAAATCAATTCCTGGAACCCCCTCTCCACACCTCACAGCTTTGTTATATACCCCTCCCCGCTCTCAAAAAAAAAAGGCCCTTTTTTATTTCCCCCGGTACAGCCGGGTCATGTACCAAGGTACACTGTCATGAGAGGGGCTTTTGTATTTCAACTCTACTTTATTTTAGGTGATCTAAAGAGGAGCCTCAGAATCGTTTCAACAATTTCTCTTGCATTTCTCTCTATGACGCAGGGTGTCTGTGGACACTCCCGGGCGCTTCGTCTTTCAGTTTCGTTTTTTTCTTCCCCCCCATCCCGACCCTCAGCCCCTCAATTGTGATACGAATTTCCAAAAAAAGGCTTTTTTTTTCTTCCTCAAAATTCCGGTATTTTTTACACCCCATTTTTGCACACACAGACCACAGCAACAGCAAAAGGCAAAACACACAAACGGAGAATACTTTAAAAAAATAAAAATGGCAAAACGAGGCTCGCAAGAAGCGTTTGGTACTGACACACCGAACACATTTGCCACTCCAACGAAGTCTCCACAGGGTGGCACTTTGCGGGTCAATGTGAAGCACACAAAGGTGATGCAGTCACACATGAACGTGGACCTTTCGCTTTCGGGCAATGGCAAGCACGAGGAAACACTTCACGACTTAGCTAGATGCCCGCCCAGCTCTTTGAAAGGACTTGAAAAAGCGGACCGGCTGTTGGAAGCATATGGGATCTTTAGTGTATTGGATTTGGGGCAATGGCATGTGTATCAAATGGCCAAGGCGATGTACAACCTGAAGGATGCAACGGACAGCAAACGGTCCACTGTGCACCCAACGATGAACATTCACAGGGCGCTCGTGGAAAAGGATGAAACGAAACCGTTGCCCGAGGTCTTGAAGCTCCCAGTCTCCTCCCTCGTTGCGTTGGGGTCGCGTGCGGACTCTGACTTTGCGCAGTTAGGGATCAACAATATCGAAGACCTTGGAAGATGGAAGCAAGCAAGGCATGCGGAAGCGATAGCATCTCTGTCTGTTTATGAGTTTCCGAAGACAGTTTGATTTAATTTTTTTTGTGGTGATTGCCGTGTTGCTTCTATTCTGTGTGCATCTTTGTTTAGACCCGCATATAAGGGCGAAAATAACAAAACAACGAGATAAAAGGGGGAGAAAAAAAACACAGGAAAGCAAACAAAAAGAAACAAAATACAAAAAAAAAAAAAAACCGGTCCTACTTCTACTAAGTTTTTTGAGAAAATGGTGAATGTCGCTACTATTTTTTTTTTTGTGTTTTATTTCCCCCCTTTCTTCATTCCACTTGTATTTCCTGGTCCCCCTTTTTTTATTGTGACACAGTTTTTCAAACTGTTTTAGATGTGTTTTTTTTCTCCAACGAACATCTCTCTCCCCACCCCCCCTTTCCCCCCTTCTACCACATACATTTTCTCCCCTCTTTTTTTCACATTTCCGCACCTTCGCCGTGACATTTCTAACTGACATCCATAAAAAAGACAGTGGAGCTTGCACATGTGGCAACTACACTATTCCAACAATTTTTCAAACAAAACTTGATTGCTTGCCGTCTTTTCAACGCTCTGTCATTTCCTCCACATTTCTCACATCTCACCCCCTATCAGGAAGACCCATCTAAGGGACACAAACTTACACTAAAATGGGGCGCGTGACGCACACTGTTTATAAAGTTGACGTGCAATGCACCGCACAGAAGCAGTGCATGAAGGTGGAGTACAACATCCATGCTGAGGTGTTTGAGCCGGAGTTTACGTTCATCCCCTTGCTTCCTGAGAGTGTGGCGATTGCGAATATTTGCATTGATGGGCCGCATGGACGGAATGCGGGGGACGCACATCTTATGCTGTACCCTGCAGGCGGCAGCGGACACACCCTCTTCTGCACTGCAAAGGGAGTCTACAGAATTCAGATCGAAACAATGCTTAGCTACGCTAACAAAGTCAAGTCTCAGGCAACTATCCCCTCTGTCACTGCATCTGATACATTCTGTACCGTCACCGTGCCAGATGACGATGTTGTCGTCACCGTCACACCCTCCATCTGGTCAAAAAACCTCAACCCTTCCTCCTCTGCCGACGCAGTGCAGGATCTCGATACTCTCCCCGAAGGGAAAACCCTCCCAGACACAACGTTGCACTCCTTTGTACACTCGAGAGTCCCCCCGGCAACGTCGATTCAGGTGAAATGGACTGCAAACCACGTTGTTGTGCAGACACCGAAAACGCCGATGTCGGACCTCGCGGAGAAGGTGGAGGAGAAGCCGAAGGTGCCCGAAAAGAAGAAGGAGATGGTTGTAACCTCCTCGCAGGAGGTGCTGTACTCTCTTGGGGGCGGGGTGTGTCATGTGGTGGTGTACCAGACGTACAATGTGACGAATGGGTCGCTGTCTGGTGCGCGCATGGTGGTCCCCTTTTTGCATGGCTCCTCAACGTCGACAGACGCGAAGTGGACACAGAGTATTGACCCCACAAAGAAGTGCAAGATTCTCTCGGTAGAGGGCCCCTCTGTCCGTGGGTGGGACTGCCACACCAGCACCTCGGAGGAGGCGCAAGCATCGTCTGCGGCCATCAAGAAGCAGCAGGCAGAGACGAATGCCTCGGATGGCACCATCGTCACCTCTCCCACAGCAAGCGCCACCTCGTCCAAATCTGGCGCACAATGCCTGGTTCTGACAGTCAACTTCGACTGTGCGATTGAAAGCACGATCACCTACATCATCACAGCCGAGCTCGAGATGGTCTCCACCTCCTGCAAGGTGTGCCTGCCGTCGTTTACCCCACTTGGTGTGAACCGCAACAAAGGGGCTATTGCCGTGCAGGCGCAGTCCTCCACGGAGATCAAGGTGCTTGAGAACGACGCGAAGGGGATGACGAAGGTTGACATCGCGGAGCTTCCGGGGCAGATCACCACGAGGAACTCGGTGCTCTTTGGGTACAAATATTTGACGTCGAACCACCGCCTGTGTCTCGACACTGTGAAGCACGACGACGTGGACGTCATCATCGCACTATGTGAGTCTGCCACCTACAGAATCACCCACACCGGCGACCAACTCCTCTACGACCTCGCCTTCAACCTGAAGAACACACAATGCCAGTACCTCAAGATCCTGCTCCCCCCTCGCTCCTCCGTCTGGACAGCCTCTGTCGGAGGCGAAGTCGTCAAGCCTTCCACCGACCAAACCGGCAAGACCCTGCTCCCCCTTGTTAAGGGCTCCGACGTGGCCTTCACGATGAAGCTTGTCTTTGTGTGCCCTGCACCGAAGCTTCCAAAGGTGCGTGGGGAGGTCACGAACCTGGCCATGACGTTCCCGATGATCGACCTTCCTGTGACACACATTAGGGCAGAGGTGTATGTGCCGGAGACGCATATTTACTCGGAGTTTGTTGGTATGTTTTTGCAATATTTTTTATGAGAGGGCTTTGTATTTCAACCCTACTGTATCTTTTGCACAGGTGGAATCGAGGAGGTGGAAAGCTACAACCAGGCGGAGGTGCTGCGCTGTGTGCACAACTCAGAGAACTACTCCGCTGGGTACAACATTCGCGCAAAGAAGAGCAAAGCGCGTGGTGTTTCTTCGAGGGCCATGAACTCGTACTCGAACTCGAACTCGTATGGGCCGCCACCGCCACAGATGCAGATGCAGCAGGTCCACCAGCAGCTGCAACAGATGCAGCAGGTCCAGCAGCAGACGAACTACATGATGCAGCCCCAGCAGCAGATGCAGATGAACACAAACATGAACCACAGAGGGCGCACCAACGTGCTCCGCCGTGAACGCCAAGCCTCCATCTGCGACTCAATGTCAGAAGAGAGTGAGGAGGACAGACTGAGCATCGCAGACGACCGGTACAACATCAACGCGCTGAACGAAGATGACGGCGATGACGATGACATGTCCGATGACGACACCGTACTCGGAGAAGGCGCCATGGCGCAAGGCATCAAACCCTTGGCAGTCTCCACCAACTCCCTGCAAAACGGAAAGTATGTCTTTACCCCCTCTAACGATACCATTCTTGACCCACAAAAAACCCCGAAAAAAAAAGGATATGAATGCGAGGGACAATACTGTATCAAACCTTCACTGTAACTGATGACTTATGCGCCCCTTCACAGTGGGCTATGTTCCACTCTTAGGAACTCGTCCACACAGCTGTTTTTTTTCCTAAGCACAGAGGCTCAGGTCATCTTATAAAGCTTTCTTTCTTTCATATGTGAGATGTATCCTACAGTACACCAACACGGACCAAACATTTCACACTACAGGAAATATCTCTTTGAGAAGCTCCTGCTGCCGTCCAGCACCCTCATCAACATCTCTTGCGACACGTGCCTCGGGAAGAAGAAGAAGGAGCGTATGTTAACTCCCCCCCGCTCCCTACCCTTGACTTCATTTCCTGAAGTCGTTTTCTATTTTAAGAGGGGTAAGGACAGTCTGGTACCCCCAAGTGTGACTTTTGGACAGTTCAGAACCACACCACGTACTTGGGTACCCAAGTACGTGGTGTGGTTCTGAACTGTCTTTATCGTAAACCTTGTGGTTCTGAACTGTCCAAAAGTCACACTTGGGGGTACCAGACTGTCCTTACCCCATTTTTATAATATTGTATCATCTTCATTGTTCTCTCGTTTCCCCTTTTTTTCACATTATTTTCCCCCTTCTGCAGGTACACTCCACAACGACAAGTGAGAGTAACGACGTCGGCAGTATGCATCCCTTGGGGGGGTTCCGCTCTGGTGCATCGGTGTGGTTCAAGAACAATAACGTTGTGTGGTGCTTTTGGTCCTGCAGCTGGCAGTGGGTTGTTTTTGTGCTGAGAGCTGTTTCCTTGAATGGATTTTAGGGGGGGAAAAAACTTTGTGGAAGAAAAACCTTTTTTCTCTCAAAAGATATCTGTAAAAAAGGGAAAGCGCATTGTCTTTCTAACCTGTTTCCCCCCACAGTGTTTTCCCCCCCTCCCCTTTTTCGCCCTACTCATGGTGGGAATATTTGCACCTCTACCTTTTCGTTTTTAAATGAAATGTGATTGGAAAACTTCGCAGTCTGATTGCTTTTTTTTAAAAAAAATGGTGGCTAAGCACGAGAGGCTCAGGAAAAAAAAAAAAAAATAGTGCACAACAAAACAACGTTTCCTTCGTTTTCCGGAGCAAATGGTTCATCAATTGACCATTGTTTGACTATCGGTGTTTTTTTTTTTCTCCCCCGTGGTTTTCCTCTTTCCTTTTTATGCTCTATTTTACTTTTTAGATGTGTGTGCACGAGAGGCACATTCATCTTTCAAAGTCTTTGTTTAAAAGGTGACCGTTTTCCCCCTAAAATCAAATGTTTGGTCCATTCAAAAAAAAAAAAAAAACAAAAAGGTGGAAGCTCATCCTCGGGTGTCTACACTAATACAAACACAATGCCTTATTCTATGGTGACCACATTTATTAAAAAGGTGGGTGCGAGAGGCTTAGGATCATCTTACATTTTCCCCTCTTTCCCCCCCCTTTTTTTTTTTGCGTTTTTTTGACAGCTTCTTCACATTACCCACCTACTTCCCACTGATTTTCCCCTTGCCTCCAGTGGGCAGGAATGTGCCTTTTTTTCGTTCGCTGTTCTTTCTATTAAGCTTTGGGGGGTTCCTCTGCCAAGTCTTTTTTTAAGTGACCGAAGCATGCGAGGCTTAAGACGTTACTTTAACTCTCCTATGAACATGGCGATAAGAACAGATTTTTTTTTTGCTGTATTTTTTTTAAAGGTGACTAAGCACGAGAGGCTTAGGGTCATCTTATAAACTTTTCTCTTTTTTGTGTTTCCTTTTTAACTCTTCCCCTGTCCAATCTCCAACCAACGTGAAAAAAGAAGGAAGAATAATCTACTATTATTCAGTGCAAGAACGTCCCTTGGACGTCCTTAATACTAAACACCAGTCTAGTTTTATGTTCCGTACTGGTAACATATGCTGACCGTATAAAAAAAGTCAAATATTTTTACGGTCAGTATATGGGATTGGTACGGTACGTTTAGCAAGGAAAAAAAAAAAACATCTACCCAATCCCCCAGAGAGGAAACAATACTAACAGTTTCACATCGCCCCACACCTCGTTGCATTTTCTTTTTCTCTTATTTTCTGCGATCCCCCCTTTTTTTTTTTTGGTTTTTCAAAAAAGATAGTGGAGCACACTCTTAGGGTGGCTACACTAATACAACCAAGTTTTCAAAAACAAAAAATGGAGAAAAACAACACTTTCGACGAATTCAATAAAAAAAGAGCCTAACAGACACCCCTATTGTTTTCCCCCAGAAGAAAATACCACACAGCCTGTACCGTTTTACTCATGACACAACTGGGCACAACTAGCACCCTACTCACCTGAGCTGTGCCTATATTAGGCACAATTTCAGCACAATTTTCAGCACAAGTACACACAGTTACACCACAATTACAGCGGCCCAAAACGGTACACAACCCCACCGCATTTTTTTGTGCACTGTTTCCGCTCTTAAAAAAACATAGTAGATTCATCTTCGGATGGTCTACACTAAACAACCAAGTTTTCAAACACAACCCATAGTTGCTTTTCAACAGAACAACTCATTTTTTTTTTTTTTGTAGATGCCCACCACACAACACACAGCACACAGTACACAGTACACCTTGTTTTGTTTCTCTTGTTTCTTTCTTCGGATTTTCAAAAAAAAAATCCGAAGGAAAAAAATATGGCAATGCCCAACAAGCCATTGCGAGGGGAGAACGTGTCTGTTGCAGGCCACAGCTTGCGCGAGGACCAAGACGGCTCGCACGTACAGTACCACATCGAGGTGGAGTGGGGGGCCGGGGCTCCGTGGATAGTCTTTAAGAGATATTCTGAGTTTGAAGCACTTCATAAAAGCCTTGTTAAATTCTATGGGAACAAACAGGTTCCGGGGTTTACTAAGAAGAAGAGGTTGCCCGTGGGGGGGACGAGCCATGGGTTTGTTGAGAAGCGGATGTTGAAGTTGGAGCAGTATTTGCGGGATGTTGTCGAGCAGTGGTCGATGTGGTTTCAGATGGGCGAAGAGCCGCTCCGTGGGCCGGGAACGATGCTGGGCGTCAACGAATTTATTTTTATGTTTCTGGAATTTCCTCTCAACGCCATCATTGGCACGCCTGCGACTGCTTCGCACGAAGGGGAAGGGTTTTTTGTGCCGGTGGGCACTTCTAATACGGCGCAGTCTCGCACCTTTCTCCCGTTACTCACAGGGTTGGAGCTTGCTTCACTTCTCGCAGAAGTAAAGGCGATTGACATCGCAGATGACGACTCTAAAGTGGACTGTGTATTGGAATACCTTACAGCCTTAAAAGAAGAGGGGAAGAACCATCGAATGAACATTATACAGTTAAAGGCGCTTCTTGGTGAAGTGTTTTTCCAGAATGTGCGGGTTGCGTTAATAGAAAAGCTCTTTCCCCTGGTACAAGACCAAGAACACTACCCAAAGCTCCTCTGTATGTTAGACTTCGATGATGACATCAAAACCATATCCCGTCTCTGTCAAGAAGCGCTCCGTAGACGAGATGGTATCACCTCATCGCATGACCGAAACAGAGGTGTAAGCAACGCAAGCCAGCCGGAATCCATGCGGAGATAAAAGAAAAAGAAAAAGAAAAAAGTAAAACTGTGTATTTGTTGAGTTGGGTGAAGTGAAAAAAAAGGGAGGCAAAAAAAAAATCTCACGTCTTTCTGTTATTGGCCGCAAGGTGCTGCTTTCATCCGGGGCTGGTATCGTACATCGTACGCGGGTCAGTCAGAGGTGCCTGCATCAATAACTACTATTTTTTTTTGTTGGATGCAAAATGGTCAACTGACTCATCTCGCGTTTTTCATGTCCACGTGACTGATGAGAATGGAAGCGGGAATGGGGTATGTCATACCACATGATTCGGGCCCACCTGGTGCACACCGGTCATTTTTTTTTTTTTTTTTTTTGTACCAAAGGTATAATGATTATGAGAGGGCTTTTTGTATTTCGAGTCGAATTTCCTTTGGTCGAAAAAATAAAAAAATGGGGTGTTTTTTTGATGCCATTCATCCGATAGGTTCTTTTTTCTGTTAGAATGTGAAATATGTTTTTTGTGTGTTATCTGGGGGGATGGGAGGCGTGTTTCTGTATAAGGGGTGCCTCTTTATGTACCCGATTTTTATAGTGTGCAAAAAAAAATCCGCAACAACGATTTTGAGTTTCATTTTATTTCTTGGCATTTTTTTTTCAAAAAGATGAAATATATCCTCTTCTGTTTTCTCTTTCAAATCAAACTTTTCTCCTAAAATTAAAAAAAACATTACACCCCCTCAGAAATGACACAAATGCTCCGCGCTTTGGTCGAAAATGCACAGAAAATCCCACATGGTGTGTTTATTGAGGCCTTCACAAAGCAGTCAACATACACTTGGTCACATGCTTGGCATACTGTAAACCGTATTGCGCATGCACTACCACATTCCCCTCCAGGGGGAGAACCATCAACCGACCCAACCCCGCCTCCTGCAGTACCAAACACATATCTTCTCCACAGCCTCCCCGATGGGGGCCTATCACCGGAGCACATTCTTGTCCAGATTGGGATCACTCTGAAGGGGGGAACCTTTTGCTATGTGCACAGAGAGACCCTTCCGGAGGCGCGATACGCTCTGTACATCAAAGCACTCAAACCGCAGGCAGTTCTCTCCTCAGAGGATGTCAACGCAATGGTGCTACGTTGCCGTGATGACTCTGCTCCTTTCGAGTGGAACACAACAACATCACCATCACATGAAATCTGCTATGTGGCATTTACCAGTGGAACTACAGGGTCTCCTAAAGGGGTTTTGGTGAGGCATTCCAACATTGAAGGCTATGCAAAGGGAAGAATTGGGTTGGAAGAGCTGAAAGAAGGGGCAAAGGTGTTGCTCGCATCGGCAGCAACGTTTGACCCTTCGCAGGGCGATGTGTATGCTGTGGTGCTATCTGGTGCGACGTTGTGCGTTCCTCCGTTGGGCTCTATATATGCCAGCCCGGATGAAATTTTGCATCGATTTGCCCCAACCCACATTACAACCACCCCTCTCCTCTGGGCGACCGTACAAAGTGAACCAGAGGACCTACCGTTCCTCCGCTACGTTTGTTTAGGGGGTGAAGCAACCCCAGCAGCGGTACAACAGAAGTGGGGTGCTCCCAACACCCCTCTCATAGTCCGCAACGTATACGGGGTGACCGAAGCAACATGCTATCAAATGTACTGCCCCATCAGCACCACGGTGTTCACAGAATCTCAGGTCTATCCTGGGTGTACCATTTCTATTTGTGAAGACCATCTGTTATTGCGGGGAAGCGCCGTTGCGGAGAGTTATTTTGTTGCAGATGGGGGGCTAGAGGGGGTGCAGAGTGTTACAACCAATGGCTGGCATGATACCGGGGATTTAGTAGAAAAACTACAGAATGGGTCTTTCCAACTTATTGGGCGGATCCCCACAGAGCAGACCAAGCTGAATGGGAGGAGGGTAACACTCCTCGAAATCTCCGATGCAGCGTCGCGACTGAACAGTGTTGTCTCCCGGCATGCCACAATATTGTACCAACACCGCCCGGTTCTTTTCCTCCAACCTATTTCTGAGCCCCCACCAGCGCTTCTTAAAGAGGTCACCTCGTTTGTTCTGAAACGCCATGTGTCCACCTTTTTATTACCATCAGAAGAGAACATCCGGGTTGCAACCATACCGATAACAGTTAACGGAAAGGTGGACCACTCTGTTTTACACTCTATGCTCCAAGATGATTCACGGCCTGCCAAACGCGCGAAGATCCTTGAAGAACATAACCCCACCGAAGCAAAGGTTTTATCTCTGTGGAGAGATGAATTAGGTCAAAGCACGCCGTTGGGGCTTGATTCGGAGTGGGGGTCTGCAGGAGGGGATTCTCTTTCACTTCTTCGATTGGTTCATAAGATGCGAACTGCCTTTGCAGCTGATGTAGGCCCAGCGAGCTATACAAAAGAAGAGGCTTCGTTTGGAACTTTAGCGGGACCTTTTCAACCAGCAGAATTTCTGCAAAGACAAACGATTCGGCTGCAAGCAGAGTATATTGCCTCCGCCTTGAACGTTCTTGGAGTGCGCGATGCACCACAACAACCACAGCCTCAACACTCTCCCCCCTCCGACGGCTGCTCCTTGCTGAAGGAGGTTTGCCGGTCCGGAGAATCCGGGCTGGTTGCAGTCCTGCTATCAGAAGGGGTAGATGTAGACGGAGGGGTCTCTCGAAAAAGCCGTGGCATGGCTCCTCTGCATTACGCAGCACAGAATGGACATACCAAAATAGTTGCCTTGTTATTGGAGAAAGGGGCGACTCCGACGTGTGTAACAGAGGTAGGGGTGACGCCGGCGCACCTTGCTGCAGGGACGGGGCATGTTGAAGGGTTGGAAATGCTGTTTGCGACGAAGAAGGTGAATCCGTTAATTAAGGATGCGAATAAGCAGACGTTGCACCACTTTGCTGCAAGGTCAGGTGAGGCCGATACCACCCGGTATCTGATGGAGCTGAACGTTCCGCTGGCAGAGTACGACCGATGGGGTCGCTCCCCTCTCCACTGGGCAGTCGTGAACGGACACAACCATGAGGTTGCCCTTCTGATCGAATTGGGTTTGGCTGTGAACGAAACACGAACCCTTGCGCGGAAGACCCGGTTGGAAAAGGAAATGCCGTTGGATATCGCACTGCGAATGCACCCAACCAACCTTGCCCTCGCGGAGCTCTTAAAAGCGGCCGGGGCTGTCACGTCAAAATAGCTTTTTTTGGTTTTTTTTTGTTGCCCTTTTTTCCTATCCCGTTCTATCCATCAAGCAACGAAAACCTATACACCCTTTTTAAATATTGTCACCTCATGAAGGAGGAAATAGAAACAAAGCATTTTTGAACACACTTTTGCGGTTCCGGGGGACGAACCGCGCTGTAGAGCCACTCCTCAACCAAGCAGGTCGAGGTGTTGTGCGTTTCACCACAACCTCCTCTCCCAATGGGTTTCGTGTGATGAGTGTTGAGTTTCTATTTTCCTCCTTTTCCCCTCCAAAAACACTTTGTGCAGGGTCCAAAAAGGAAATTTTAGAAAAATGAGGGTCCTCTGTGTGGCCGTCCTTCTGCTGCAAATGCAGCCGGTTGTTGCTGAGAAGAATGATGCATACGTGACTGCGAAGGACTACAGAGCGTACCTTGAGCGTGAGCAGGTGACGCTCACTGGGGTGGAGGTGACGAAGGTGGATGAAGAAGGGCATGACCTGACGTTGACTGCGTCGGAAGACCTGAAGGCAGGGGATGTTGTGCTGAAGATCCCTGCGACCGCTTTCATCTCCGCCAACACACACCTCTCTTCGAACAAAAAGCAGGAAATTGAAAAGTGGATTGACGCCATTAAGGATATGGACTCCACCATCATCGAGGGAGGGGAAAAGGAGGTCGCGCTGGCGATCCGGCTTTTGGTTCAACCTGGTACAACGCATGACATTGTTATGCAAAAAGAAGCCATTTCCGGTGCAAACGTAACACACAAACCGCTATTAGATTGTATGTACTCTGACATTGCAACGCATATCGAAGCATTGAGACATAAACTTGACGCATTTTCAAACGCTGCAGAGACGTTAGGGTTGTCAAATGGTGTGTTCTCCTTCAGAACGTTATTGTATACCCTTCAGCACGGTGCTGCTTTGCCCTATACAAATGACTTTGTTATCTTCCCTGGTATGGAGCTGCTTAAACCCGCAATTTATGGAGGAATCCGCCCAGACAAGCTTTATGGAAACGATGGGGAGGAGGTTAAACCGAGGGACGGTGTAGCGCCAGCGGTTGCGTTTGCAACGTTTAAGGTGTCTCATGATGTTGCAAAAGGAGAGATGTTGACAACCGCGTTGAATTTAGGGATCTTCAGAAGTGCAGCGCTGTATGGTGAGATCGACAATAACATTGCAGGCCTCCCTTTGGAGCTGACCTGGGCAGCGTTGTCCTCCGAGGCAAAGGAGACGTTGCGGAAGTTTAAATGCGGAGGTACCGCGGTGGGGTTGGTTACGAGGGAGGGAGGGTTTGCGGATTCGTTGGAGACGTGTATGAATGTGGTGGCGGCGTACCAGACGTATGCTGAGAAGGGTGAGTCCGAGGTGGCAAAGCTTGCGGAGGTGAATTTCGAGGATGCAGAGAGTCTGACCTCGGACATCCGTCTTGCAGGGTTTGATCTGATGTTGCATCTGTTTGATGAGCACCTCAAAAAGCTGCCCGCAGGGAAGGAGTGCTACAAAGAGGACTTCATGGCCCCAGTGCTGTCATCGCTGAATAGCAACATCAGAAGCTGTCTTGAGGCGGCAACAGAAAAGCTGAAGCAAAAGGCAGATAAATACCTCGATGCCATCGAAAAGAACGACCCGACAATCAAAACCAAGGCGGAAGAGGCGGAGAAGGAGCTCTAAAAAAATTAAAAAAGAGCATTAATAATCGGGAGGGGAGGGAGGGAGGGAGGGGGAACAGGAAACAAAAAAAAAAAAAAATGGAGAAATGACACCCATTTTTTTAAATAACAAAAACGATAACAAAATGCTGTGGATAGCAATATAAAAAAAGAGTTATTTTCCTCAGGGGAGAACATGAAATTCTGGATTTTTTCACCCCCCTTTTTTTCCCTTGAGGGGGTTTTATACGATTTCTATTAGGTTTCACTGTGAAACCCACTAGAACCCTACTATAAAAAAAACGAGAACATCCAGAATTTTGCTGTTTTTTTTTCCCCAACAAGCACATGGGCCCTGATTTTTTCCTCCCTATTTTTCCCCCAAAAAGAAAAATTTCAACAAATTCAAACAGGAGAGAAAAAAAAACACAAAAAAATGGCAATGAAATACCCCAGCAAGCAGGTTGCCACCTCCCTTACCAATGGAGTGTTCACCTTGCGGTTCAACAACCCGAAGAGGTTCAACGCGTGGTCGCCTACGATGCTGAACGAGATGAAGGAGACACTCCGTCTGGCCGACAAAGACTCTGGGGTGAAGGGACTCATTGTTACTGGAACTGATGAGTATTACTGTGCGGGGGTCGACTTTGGAGGGACAATCAAGCCAATGCGGCCGTCAAACATGCGCAAATTCATTGAAATTTTGAACAAAGATATGTTCGAAGCTTACCTTGGATTTGAAAAACCTATTATCTGTGCTGTCAATGGACCAGCTATCGGCGCTTCTGTGACTTCCGCGGTGCTGACCGATGGGATTATTGCCTCTGATACCGCGACATTTCATGTTCCATTTCATGCGTTGGGGTTGTGCCCGGAAGGATGCTCATCGTACACATTCCCAAAGATTTGTGGTGCAGAGACCGCAGAGAGGTTGACAGGAAAGGAGGGTTGGAAGCCTACTGCTGAGGAGGCATTGAAGATCGGTTTGATTCAACAGATTGTGCCGAAGGCAGAGTTGGGGGATGTGTCGCAGAAGCATATGGAAAAGATGATCGACGAAGGTGCAGTGAGGAAGACCGTGGCAGACCCGGCCTATCTCGCAAAGCTGCGTGAAGTCAACGACGCAGAGTCCCTGCAGCTCTCGCATGCCTTCCTCGCGCCGAAATTCCTGAAGGGGCAGGAGGAGTTCTTCGCAAAGAGAAAGAAGACGCAGATGGCAAACACCTTCAAGGCGCTGAGACTGACCAGACCGCTGTGGATTTACATCTAAACGAAAATGTAAAATATTAAAATGTGATGTACAAAAAAAAAAAAAAAAATGGTCTGAGAAAAGGGTCCCCATGGTGAGCACGTCGCCAGAGACTTTTTTTTTTATGAAGTTGCAAAATATAAAAAAATAGTGGAGCACACTCTAGGGTGGCTGCACAAATAATACAACCAAGTTTTCAAAAAAAAAATAAAAATGTTCCATTTTTTTTTCTTCCGAGCGAAGTGATTCGATACAACACAAAAAACCAAAACAAAAAATGTTGCTCCCCTTTTGGTTTTTTTTTTTCCTTCATAAAAAGAAAGATGGGACCATTTTGTTGATCCCTATACCTATGCTATCAATTTATTGAATGCACATATTGAAATACTTATTTTTGAAAAAAAAATCAGTGCCCTGCATCCGCCGATGAACGGTGAGTCGTTTGCACTTTTCAACTTCTCTTTTCGTTATTTGCACCTCCTTTTAACCACATTTTTTTTTTTGGCTCTTGTGGGTCCGAGGTGCATCCTTGCTTGCAACTCATATTTTTCTTAGAGTTGCCAACCCGACCTTTTTTTTGAGGTACATTTACCTTTTTTTTTTTTCTCTTTTGGAGTGTCAGTGCCTGCATCCCAGCACTATCAACTTCACCTTTTTAGGGGGTACTTTATTCCGATATTTTTTCCCCCCTCCTCCGGGGGTTTTTTTCTAATTGGGCTGGGGATGGGGGTTTGGGTTTGAGTGGGGGACATAAAAGAATACCACCTGATTTTGACCCAGTCGAAACTTTTTCGCCCAAACACCAAACACCGCCAAACTTGGGTCAAAAATAAATAAATTCAGGGTGGGGGTACAGAAGAACACACAAAAATGCAGTCGACGAGACGATGTCTTCCATTGTACAAGAATCGCCTGGGTTTCCTTGCATACTGTCTTACTGAGCACGCTTAGAGCTCAATCTTAGCTTTCTCTCTTCTCTCTCCCTCTCCCTCTTTTAGGTAAATTATTGCAATCGTGTAGTTGCCACCTAGCTCCACTTTCATTGTTGTTTTTTTTTTTTTTTGTTTTCGAACCGAAGGAAAGACCCTACACGGATCCTGTGGGCACATATGGCTTAGCCCCGAAGTGTGTAAGAAGAAGAGATGGTGTGGCTGAAAGGGGGGGGGGGGTGCTATTTTTTGTGCTACTTTCTGCTATTTTCTGCTATTTTGGGGTCGTCAGCCACACCAATAGACGTCTCTTCTATTTCGTACTATTGCGTGTTAAGTCAGGGTCCTAGCTCAGTAGAACGGAAAAGGTGGCCCACCTTTTCCGTTTTTTTTTTTTTTTTTTTTGGGATTTTTTTACACGGTGCAAAAAACCGGTTGGCCAAGGAGGTCCTCAGTGTCGTCAGCCAGTCCCCTTTGCTGTTAAAAACAGCGACTTGGCGTGGTCAATTTTTCCGCGCGAACAGGGATTACGCTCCACGTGTGGAACGTATGGAAATCCATACGTGAATTGTTTTTGAAAAGGTGGAATCCATACGTGTCCATACGTAGGTAATTTGGGTTTTGGATTGGGGCTGGGTGGGGTAGGTGAGGGGTGGGGCTCCGCCCCCACCTCTCACCTACCCCCTACAGAATTCTATTTGTAGGAGACAATTTTCTATTTTACCGGAAAAGGAGCATGCAGCATGGCGAAAGAAAAAAGTAGCGTACCGTGCGCCTGCGGCGCTAGATTGCAATACACCCTTCCCATGACATAATAGGCAATTTTAAGCGCAATTTTTAGAAATGTTGCGTACCGTGGCTTCGCCAGAAACTTTCGTTTTAGCAAAATATGGAAGTAAAGTTTACGGAACTGGACCATAGTTACCAACGAAAGTGCCATTTTATGTCAAGATTTTTTAAAAATGTTGCGTACCGTGGCTTCGCCAGGAACATTTGGATGCCATGGCTGATGATTTCTCCAGTTCTTCGAACTTTCACAACCCTTCTCAACCAACTTTGCCAGGGAGAGCGCGCGCGAAGCGCGCGCGGTTTTTAATTGTTTTTGCTTAGAATTGTACGTGTTGAAAATCCATACGTACTTTTTTTATTTTGGGGGAGCTGCGTAATCCCTGCGCGCGAAGCGCAGAAAAAATTTTTTTGAGCCACCTTTTCCGTTTCTTTTTTTTTTCTTCTGAGCTAGAACCCTGGTTAAGTGTTGGTTAGTGTAGGGGGGTTGTCTCCCTTTTCTTCCGAGCTGTTTTCGGGATGGCAGAAGCGGCAGGTATAGGCCTCCCAGAGTGCCCCCTCACGATGTGTACTCCATGAAGGTGGTGTTCAATGTGTGGGGCGATGTGGCTCACGATGTGGTAAGAAGCAAAGCGAACGGCATTTATTATTTGATAGCCCCCTTCCCCTGATCTTCCACACCCTCACACAGAAATTTCTCTTACTATTGCAAGACAAACAATGTTGACACGTGTTCTAGCGCTTGCTGTGATGTGTGCGGTCGGCCATTCGCGCAGCATCGTCGTCGACGGGAAGGAGTACTACCTGCACGGAGACATCATGGTGCCTAAGCAGCGCAAGGGTGCTGCGCTGTCCGTCACACTTCTGGAGGACAACGCGAACCTGTGGCCAGGTGGGAAAGTGAACTACGTGATCGACACAACGATCCCGTCCCCGGATCTTGCCCTGTCAGCAGACGACGCCGCCATCGCACACGGCATTGCACACTGGGAGGCAAAGACGTGCATCCGCTTCACAAGATGTGCGACAGAGGCAGCATGCACAAAACCATACATCAAATTTGTGGGTGCTGCACTCGGCGAGTGCACATCACCCGTGGGTATTGACACGTCGAACGGGAATGTGAACGTGGTGCAGATGGCCAAGGACTGTGGCTTCGGCTCCGCAATCCACGAAATTGGGCACTCAATAGGATTAGGGCACGAACAGATGCGCAAAGACAGGGACTCCTACATCAGGGTGAACTTCTCCACCATCCCGAAATCTCTTGTGCCTTCCTTTGCGATCTTTGACGAAGCTCGCGACTTGGGAGTGTACGACTACATGTCTGTGATGCACTACGGACCCACTGCAGGGTCGAACACAAGCACCCCAGCCATCCTGACACCACACCGCACTGGGCAGAACCAGGCACTCAGCACTGGAGACCTTGCTGCAGTGAAGTTTCTGTACAACGACTGCAAGGCGACGTACGCAGCGCCCACGTGCATGGCGTCGATGGACACAGGTGTGACGCACCTCATCCCACAGGGCAAGGCGTACCTGGTGGAGTTCGATGCACAGTACTCTGCAAACATCAACATCCAGTACCCAGGCACGGTCCCATCCGCACGTGTGACCACCAGGGCTCCTGCAGGGATGACAACTGGAGGGGGTGTCGGCTACACCACAGTCAGCTTTGTTCCCTCTGAGGCGGATGCTGGGAAGACGTACACAATGGCTGCTTCCTTTGCGGGGGCTGACGGCACGTCAGTGACCTGCAGTGTGACTGTGAAGGTTGCTGGCTCGACGGCTGTGTGCAACGGTGTTGCTGCGAACGATGCTTCTGTGTGCAGTGGACGTGGAACGTGTGTCGGTGAGCTTCCGTACGCACCCTGCACCTGCAATGCGCAGTACGGTGGTCTCGACTGCAGTGGCTTCAGCGAATGCCCTGCGAACTACCTGGAGACCTTTGAAGGGCTGACGCTGTGGGACGCTCTCCCCTCCGTCGATGTTGAGCAGTCAGGCATTGTCACGGACGTGCGTGGACGTGGGACATCTTCGTGGCGTGTTGGGACTGCTGCGGCTGGTGTCGTGGGAGACACCTTTGACGCGTTCACGCAGGCACGCAAGCCCAAGCGTGTGTCCATCATGCTTGCACGGGCTGGCTCAGGCAGTGTGACTTTCCTCATACTAGCGGCCACCAGCGCCGAGATCTGTATTGCCGTGGAGTTGAGTGCGTCAGTTGATGCGAGCTTCGATGACGGCGTGACGGCGCGTTTGGAGTCTGTGGCTGAGCAGTTCCACAGTGTTGAGATGCACATCGACTGGACGACCAGCGCAGTGAGGGTCTTCGTGGATGGGAAGTTTGCGATGACACGGCAGATGGCGGGCACATGTGCGACGGAGGGGTTGCAGCACATGAGGGTATCTGGCTCCGGATGGGCCGACGACATCGGTGTGTGGTGCACAGACTACGCGATGGCGTCCGGGACAGCAACAACGATCGGCACAACAGCAGACATTGTGAACGGTGGAAAGTCGCTTGTTCTGACACTGCAAGGGGGACTTGGGGAATGGCTTGACACAGACGTTGCAAAGGAAGCTATTCTTGATGGGCTTGTGGCGGACGGACAGTCGGGTGGTGCGAAGGGGTGGAATGCCCTGAGGACAAGCATCGTGACGAAGAACATGGTGGCAGTGAACGGCAACACCTTGACTGTGACGTTCAACGCTGTCGCATCTTTTGCACCTTTGTTCAACGAGATTGTGCGCATGCGCCTGACTGCCGCCATGTTCAAGGACGGACGTGTTCCTGCGTCGCACGGCGATGAGATTGTGTTCGCAGTCCCAGGAGCTTCGGGTCGTGCACCTGCGACGACTGACCCTGCTGTGCTCAACACAGTGGTGCCAGACACGTCGTCGCCAACACAGGTGCCCACTAGTGTCCCGACCAGTGTTCCCACTGCCGTTCCAACTCAGGTGCCCAAGAGCATCCCTGTTACAGCAACGCCATCAAAGACAAAGGCCACAACCGACGACGACGACGACGGCAACAAAGTGCTCATCATTGTGTTGGCCACCGCCATCCCAGGGGGGCTTATTCTGATTACCATTGCTGCGTTCTGTATTGTCAGACACCTCCGCAAGGGCAAGGAGAACAGGCAGACCACACCAACACAGCCAGACCGTGAGATGGTTTAAGGGTCTTTGTGCTAGCCATTGCCATAATGACCAGATACCCCGTGGGGAACTACGTGCCTGCGTCCGCTGATGAACGGTGATGCGTTTGCACTTTCAACTTCTGTTGGCCTCATGCCTTAGCTGGAGAGGCCTTTTATTTATTTACCGCTTTTCCCATTTGTCGTTTCGACCTGATTCTATTCAATGCGGCACATTTGTACTAACACCCCACTTTTCTTTTGAATGTGTGTTTTATTTTATTTTGTTTTGATACAGAAAAACTGGTTTTCAGAATATGACATTTCAGCATGAGAGGCTAGGCGGGTCATCTTCTCTTGGTGTGGCGTCTGTAAAGACGTGCACACCTTTAAAGCCACCTTTTTTCAGCTTTTTTTTAAAGATGTGCAGTATGCACGCGAGGCACGCTCATCTCTCAACTTTCTATTTGTATTCCTCTTTTTTAACCCATTGCTGTCCATCACGGTTGAAGTGAATAAGCACGGGAGGCTTTCAGATTTATCTCACCCAATTGTCTTCTTCGCCCTTTCCCTGTGTTATTTAGCAGGACCTTGCATCAAAACGCACCGGCAGACATATGAATTCGCTTGGCCACAGTTTTTGGGTCGGCTACTTCGCCGCAAAGCCACCAAAGGCAACCCAAAAACGTGGTATTTGGTGATCAATCCCTCTGCCATTTTTCGTTTGCACTATCAACTTCACCTTTTTTTTGTGCGCACAATCCCCTTTTTTTTTTTTATTGTTGCAGGAGTCAATTGTTTTTCATCATATTCCTTCGCTGCATGCCAGGGTATTTCCTAAATCGGGGTCCCAAAATCTCAAAATCCGGAATCGGGTGCAAAAAAAGCGCGCTGAGCAACGTTAGGGTTTTTTGTGCAGAAAACTGAGTTATGGTGCATTTCCGAGCCAATCCCGGCTTGTGGTGGGGTCACTTTGCCGAAATGGCCAAGTTCTTGGTGTTGGTCAAAATGAGTGTAAGGAAAAGGGGACCAGGTAAATCCCACAACCCAGATTTTCTCTCCCTGATCCTGAAAACATGAAAATGCCCGAAAACACCGGCATTTGCATTTTCGGAATCCGCCCGTTCTGTGGTGGGGTCAATTTGACGAAATGGACAAGTCCTTGGTTTTGGTCAAAACCCGTCAGTGTAAGGTAAAGGGGCCAAGTGTTTGCCTGTAGGAACTGGTAGGAACAGGCAGCGCCGCAGGCGCACGGTACCCAACATCGGTGAAAATAAAAATTCCCGAAAACTGCTTTATTTGAATGATTGGAGCGATCCAGAACAGCGAACATACTTTTTTCGGGAAAATACCAAAAAATAGGCACTTTCAATACAGCTACCCTAACATAAAAAAAAGGGGGAAATGTGCCCGCCGCAGGCGGAATTTTTTTTTGGCCTGTGAACTTTTTTTCCGGACTTTTTTGCGTTATTTTGCAAGATCGGGGCTCCGAGGTTCGGAATATTTTTTCCTCGGACATTTTTACCTCACCCTGTGCTCCTTCCCACGACTACTCTCCCCTTGCAAAAAAACCGCGGAACACCTGAAAACCCCCCTTGCAAAAAAAGCGCGGAACTTTTTCTGAAAAAATCTCGGGAGACGGGTAGTGGATTTAGGAAATACCCTGCTGCATGCCTTGTTTTTTTTTTTTTTTTTTTTTTTTTTTTTTTTTTTTTTTTGGGTTTCTTGATGAGCGATACCGAATGTGTTCAAAAGTAAACGTGGGGCGCAATATTTTTTACGGGTAACTAACTAATTATGAGTAGCTTATTGGATGTACCCATCATTAGGCTCACCCGTAATACATTGCACCCGACTGTAAGCACCGAGGAGCTTAGGTTCGTCTCTCCTTTTCTTTGTTGATGGTCAAAAAAAAAAAATTGATCAGTCCCGCTTGACTCTCATCCTTTCCCAATCTTTCAAGGCCCCACTAACCACAAGCTATGCCTGCTCCCCTCTTCGTCCTAATTACCGTCCTAATTAAAAATGCGTAGAGTTCACACGATAAAAAAAAGTGAGGTGTCTACACGTTATCAATTATTCAATTTTTCAATTCTTCAAAAAAATAAAATGCATAGAGACTGGACCTTATACTCGAGTGTCTACAAACCCCCTCAATCAGTCTACACTAATACAGACAAAGTTTCAAAAAGAAGGGTGACTGTCTTAATGGTGGCTACACTGAACCAAATTTGAAGTTTGTAATTGGTTCCGACGTCCACAGAGTCTGCACTCCCTTTATTTTATTTTTGAAACTACTGTAGGGAAGGAAATGAAAAACGTATCTGAGTGTGCCCGATTTTTTTTTTTTTTTTTGGGGATATGCAATATACAAGGAAAGTTTCTGTCGCGATGAAGGGGATAAGTATCCCTCACCAGTTCTTTTTACCCCCTAGCAACCCAACCCCACCCCCTATAGACAGCCCCTCCCATCCCATGTCTGTGCTCCGCACCAGTCCACAAACTTCACAGAATTCTACAAGACATGTTCACAACAATCAAACGAGACGATTTGGGTTTTTCTGTACTTCAGTGATAATACAAGTCATGATCACAACAACCAAAGGGAAGAGACGAGTTGGGTAGAGTCGATCAACACGGTGTTTAAAAAAAAAAAAAAAAAAAAAAAGGGTAAACAGGGTACCACGGGTAGAAGAGAAGAAAGGATAACAAGGTAAATACGAGTAGATGGGGGCTAGGTAAACAGGGTTACTAGCAGGTTAACAGAGTACTACGGGATGACAAGAAAACAGGTAAAAAGGGTGAGAACGGAAAGAGAGGATTGATGGGCATAACCAGGGACAAGATAAGAGTAACTACAGAGGGAGTGGGGAAAATCATGAAGTACAGAACGAGGTCACTGTGGAACTGGTGTGGATGCTGCAATGCAACACGATACTTATCAACACGAAGAGACACAAGTAACTTTTTTTGGTGAGAGTGATGTAAACAGGACAACAACTGACCCACAGAAAAGTTTTTTTGGTTTTTTGTCCTTACAACACTCCACGAAAAAAAAAAAACCGGTGCGAATGAAAAATTCCTGTTTCTGATTTCGTTTCTTGCTTTATCACTTCTTTTATCTGACTAGCTCAGATAAATCAGTTTTTATTTTTTTCTGCCTTTATTAGATGTCGCCCTATTTCGTGCCACTCTGCTCTTGTTTTGTTGTTTTGTTGTTTCTTTCTTTATCACATGAATACAAAGCAAACCCTTTTCCCCTTCTTTTCTGGAGACACAACAACAACAGAACGTGCGGCGTCATGACGGACACCAACAGGTACTGTTCTCTTACGGGGATTGAACATCCCGACCTCGACGCTACCCTGTTGAAGTACAAAAGAACGTACATCCTTCCGGGGCGTGTGTCGGAACTCTTTGCAGGGGCAGAAAGACCTGCCCTCGCAAAGATCATGCAGGCGAACATTGCGCATCTCGAGGTGAGTGTGTTTTGTATGATGGTGATCACGCAGATGACGTCCCCGAAGCTTGCGGTGGAGGCGAACAAGAAGGAGTTGCTTGACTCTGGTGTGCTTCCTGTCCTCGTCGAGGCCATGCGGAAATATGAGACTCTGTGCCCTTTGATGCGAGGATGAGAAGACAGCCGCACGCTCTGTGTACAAGCTCGTTGTTGATGGGGTATTTGTCGACCACGCGGATGAGCTGCTCTGGGCCGCCGAAGAGCTCGAAGGCCTGCTGGGTGGGGATGTTTGTCAGCAGGTTGCGCAGCACCGCGCACGCATCCTGCGCAATCACCTCGACCACAGTCCAGAAAACACCTCTTCGAAAGCGGTCTCGTCAAAACCCTCTGCACGGTCCTCCAAACACCCTATGGAAGGGACCACATGGTACGGCGTTTGGTAAGCACCGTCATGATGGTGACAGAGAGAGCTCAATGTGTGTGGCGATGTGGCTCACGATGTGGTTAGAAGCAAAGCGAACGGCATTTATTATTTGATAACTCCCTTCCCCTGATCTTCCACACCCTCACACAGAAATTTCTCTTACTATTGCAAGACAAACAATGTTGACACGTGTTCTAGCGCTTGCTGTGATGTGTGCGGTCGGGCATTCTCGCAGCATCGTCGTCGACGGGAAGGAGTACTACCTGCACGGAGACATCATGGTGCCTAAGCAGCGCAAGGGTGCTGCGCTGTCCGTCTCACCTCTAGGCGATAACACGGACCTGTGGCCAGGCGGGAAAGTGAACTACGTGATCGACACAACGATTCCGTCCCCGGATCTTGCCCTGTCAGCAGACGACCCCTCCATCGCATACGGCATTGCACACTGGGAGGCAAAGACGTGCATCCGCTTCACAAGATGTGCGACAGAGGCAGCGTGCACAAAACCATACATCAAATTTGTGGGTGCTGCACTCGGCGAGTGCACGTCACCCGTGGGTATTGACACGTCGAACGGGAATGTGAACGTGGTGCAGATGGCCAAGGACTGTGGCTTCGGCACTGCAGTCCACGAAATTGGGCATTCAATGGGATTAACGCACGAACAGATGCGCAAAGACAGGGACTCCTACATCAGGGTGAACTTCTCCTCCGTGAAAGAAGGTTTGGCGAGTAACTTTGCGACCCTTGACGAAGATGCTCGCGACTTGGGAGTGTACGACTACATGTCTGTGATGCACTACGGACCCACTGCAGGGTCGAACACAAGCACCCCAGCCATCCTGACACCACACCGCACTGGGCAGAACCAGGCACTCAGCACTGGAGACCTTGCTGCAGTGAAGTTTCTGTACAACGACTGCAAGGCGACGTACGCAGCGCCCACGTGCATGGCGTCGATGGACACAGGTGTGACGCACCTCATCCCACAGGGCAAGGCGTACCTGGTGGAGTTCGATGCACAGTACTCTGCAAACATCAACATCCAGTACCCAGGCACGGTCCCATCCGCACGTGTGACCAACAGGGCTCCCACAGGGATGACAACAGGAGGGGGTGTCGGCTACACCACAGTCAGCTTTGTTCCCTCTGAGGCGGATGCTGGGAAGACGTACACAATGGCTGCTTCCTTTGCGGGGGCTGACGGCACGTCAGTGACCTGCAGTGTGACTGTGAAGGTTGCTGGCTCGACGGCTGTGTGCAACGGTGTTGCTGCGAACGATGCTTCTGTGTGCAGTGGACGTGGAACGTGTGTCGGTGAGCTTCCGTACGCACCCTGCACCTGCAATGCGCAGTACGGTGGTCTCGACTGCAGTGGCTTCAGCGAATGCCCTGCGAACTACCTGGAGACCTTTGAAGGGCTGACACTGTGGGACGCTCACTCCTCCGTCGATGTTGAGCAGTCAGGCATTGTCACGGATGTGCGTGGACGTGGGACATCTTCGTGGCGTGTTGGGACTGCTGCGGCTGGTGTCGTGGGAGACACCGTTGACTCGTTGTTGCAGGCACGCAAGCCCAAGCGTGTGTCCATCATGCTTGCACGGGCTGGCTCAGGCAGTGTGACTTTCCAGATGCAATCGGCCAGCACCTACGTGATCTGCCTTGCTGTTGAGTTGAGTGCATCAGTTGATGCGAGCTTCGATGACGGCGTGACGGCGCGTTTGGAGTCTGTGGCTGAGCAGTTCCACAGTGTTGAGATGAACATCGACTGGACGACCAGCGCAGTGAGGGTCTTCGTGGATGGGAAGTTTGCGATGACACGGCAGATGGCAGGGGCATGTGCGGCAGAAGGGGTGCAGCTGATGAACGTTGCTGGCTCCGGATGGGCCGACGACATCGGTGTGTGGTGCACAGACTACGCGATGGCGTCCGGGACAGCAACAACGATCGGCACAACAGCAGACATTGTAAACGGTGGAAAGTCGCTTGTTCTGACACTGCAAGGGGGACTTGGGGAATGGCTTGACACAGACGTTGCAAAGGAAGCTATTCTTGATGGGCTTGTGGCGGACGGACAGTCGGGTGGTGCGAAGGGGTGGAATGCCCTGAGGACAAGCATCGTGACGAAGAACATGGTGGCAGTGAACGGGAACACCTTG
The DNA here is from genome assembly GCA_964035575.1 of Rhynchopus sp. YZ270_cl-10. NCBI lineage: Eukaryota > Euglenozoa > Diplonemea > Diplonemida > Diplonemidae > Rhynchopus > Rhynchopus sp. YZ270_cl-10. The sequence continues at coordinate 497,778 of OZ037931.1, forward strand.
ACTGTGACGTTCAACGCTGTCGCATCTTTTGCACCTTTGTTCAACGAGATTGTGCGCATGCGCCTGACTGCCGCCATGTTCAAGGACGGACGTGTTCCTGCGTCGCACGGCGACGAGATTGTGTTCGCAGTCCCAGGAGCTTCGGGTCGTGCACCTGCGACGACTGACCCTGCTGTGCTCAACACAGTGGTGCCGGACACGGCGTCGCCCGCTACACCAGCGCCAGCAAGGACAATTGCCACAACCGACGACGACGACGACGGCAACAAAGTGCTCATCATTGTGTTGGCCACCGCCATCCCAGGGGGGCTTATTCTGATTGCCATTGCTGCGTTCTGTATTGTCAGACACCTCCGCAAGGGCAAGGACAGCACAGACAGCAAGCCGAACACAGCGACACAGCCAGACCGTGAGATGGTTTAGGGGCCTTTCTGATACCAGCCATTGCAATAACTACCAGATACCCCGTGGAGAACCAGCACCACCTGCGTCCGCTGATGAACGGTGATGCGTTTGCACTTTCAACTTCTGATGGCCTCATGCCCTAGCTGGCGAGGCCTTTTATTTATTTACGATTTTTCCCATTTGTCGTTTCGACCTGTTTCTATTCAATGCGGCACATTTGTCCTAACACCCTACTTTTCTTTTTTTTTTTTTGAATGTGTTTGTTTGTTTGTTTGTTTTTTTTTTGAAAAACTGGTTTTCAGAATATGACATTTCAGCATGAGAGGCTAGGATTGGGTCATCTTCTCTTGGTGTGTCGTCTGTAGAGGCGTGCACACCTTTAAAGCCACCTTTTTTTAGTTTTTTTTTTTAGATGTGTAGACACGTGACACATTTAACTCAACTTTCTTCCCCCCAACTTTTTATTTCCCCACCCATTTTACGTCCATCACGGTTGAGGTGGATAAGCAAAGCACGCGAGGATTTTAGGTTTATCTCACCCAATTGTCTTTTTTCTCCCCTTCTGCGTGTTATTTAGCAGGACCTTGCATCAACGTACGGCAGAAAAATGTGAATTCGCTTGACCACGGGTTTTGGGAGTCGGCTACTTCGTCGCAACGCCTCCGAAGGCAACCCAAAACGTGGTATTTTGTGCGGAATCCATTTTTTTGTTGCAGGTGTCATTGTCTTGTTTTAGTATTGTTAGCTGCATACCCTTTTTTTGGGAGTTTCTTGATGCTGAGCCGATACCGATCAAAAAAAGGTGACTAAGCACACAGAGGCTAGTTAGGTTCGTCTCGTATCTTACTTTTCTTGCTTGATGGTCAAAAGAATTGATCAGTCCCGCTTGACTCGTCCTTTCCCAAGCTTTTCAAAGGCAACCTCATGATATTCCTGCTCTTGGCTCGTACCGTCACAATTAAAAATGCTTGTAGCCCACACGAGAAAAAAGCGAGGCGTCTGCGGGTCATCAATTATTCGATTATTCAAACAAAACAAAAACAAAAACAACAAAAAAAAAAAAAAAAAAAAAAACATCCACCAAAAATAAAGTGCATAGATAGTGGAGTTCATCCTCGGGTGTCTACACTAATGCAACCAAGTTTCAAAGAAAGAAAAAAGAGTGAACTGTTGGAAAGTGGAGATTGCACAACGGCAACACAACCGAGGCAATCTACACACTACTCCAACAATTTATCAAACAAACAAAAAAACGAAAAACAAAAAGATGGTGACTATTCTTAATGGTGGCTACACTGAACCAAAAATTAAAAGTTCGAAAAATGGGTCCCGATGCCCACAGATGGCGTCTGCACTCTCTTTTTTTTTTTCTTCTTCCCTTTATTCACGGGTCGGGAAAGATCTTTTGTCTTTTTTTGTCTTTTTTCGAGAATCTCGGGAGAAAAAAAAAAAAAATCAAGATTTTCAGGATTTTTGTCTTTTTTTTTCAGGATCTCTCGAGATCTTTGAGATCTTTGAAAAATCCTGAAAAAAAAAGGAAAAAAAGAGAAAAAAAGATGAAAAAGATCTTGAAAATCTTTTTTTTCTCAAAAAAAAGATAAAAAAGATTTTTGGGATTTTGAAAAATCTTTTTGGGAAAAAAAAAAAAAAAGATTTTGAAAATCTTTTTTTTTTTTTTCAAAGATTTCTCAAGATCTCGAGATTTTTCATGAAATTTCATGGATTTTTCCAGGATTTTTCAGGATTTTTTCAGGATTTTCCCAGGATTTTCAAATCTTTTCTCTTTTTTTTTTTCTCCCAAAAATCTTTTTTTTTTTTTTTTTTTCGGGAGAAGAGGATTTTTTTTCTCGAAAAAAAAAAAAAAAAAAAAGATCTTTCCCGACCCGTGTTTATTAGGTGTCACCCCTATTTCGTGCGACCCCCCCCTCTCCTCCCTCCTCTTCTTTTTCTTTATCACATGAATACAAGGCAAACCCCCCTTACCTTCTTTCTCTCTTTTTTTCCCTCATTTCCTCCCTACCTCCCTCCTCTTCCCTCCTCCCCAGGCCTTTTGCTAACTTTGGGATTTTCCCCAGGAATGGCATGATGGTCAAAAAAAAAATAATTTCCTGGAAAAAAAGTACATTCCGAGCTTTCCCACCTGGTAAAAGCGGTCGTCGCGCGCTTCGCGCGCGCCTCCCTGACAGCCACAGGGTGGAGAGGCGAAGGGTCAGCTTTGCAAGATAACAAAAAAAAAAAAACGGAATCTAATCCTTGTTTAACGGTGCTTGGTCTTGCGCCTTACGTACACTAACCGTACAAAATCACTACGTCTTCCAGAAGCAGGGGCTGTTGCAACGGTTGGGTCATTTTGAAATAACAATGGTCAAATTTTTGCAGCTTGGGTCAAGTTTCATTTCTGGCTGCAAAATGCAAGGGAATCCCCTTAGACATTGTAAAATGGCACCGTAGGCAGGAAGAAAATAGGCGTACAGCGCGAGCGAAGCGAGCGGGAATTTTTTTTTTAGGTATACCTCCGCGAGCGCAGCGAGCAGAAATATTTTCAGGCCATCATGCCATCATGCCATCATGCCATCATGCCATCATGCCATCATGCCATCATGCCATCATGCCATCATGCCATCATGCCATCATGCCATCTGGGGGGAAATCCCCAGGTGATGGAGAGCGAAAGCCCTGCCCCACCACCCCCCGTGGCATGATGGTGGCATGATGGAAAAAAAAATAAAAAACGCCCAAAAACGTGGCATGATGGTTAGCAAAAGGCCTGCCTCCTCCCTTCTCTTCAAAAAAAAAAAAAAATATATAAAAAAACCCCTCCCTCCCTCACATTCCTACCCCTTACAGGAGACACAACAATAACGTTCTGTCAAAGTGAAGAGAGGACAGTCAGCCCGCACTGACGGTGCTCCTCAGAAGAGAATGAGAAAAAATCCGCCCAAACCGAACCCGCTGGCCATTGGCCAGGTCGCATCGCATATGTCGGCAAGCATGACTGTGGTTGCGGACCCGCCAGCGGAGCTCATTAACGAGGCAATTCGCGCGCTGGAACAACCGCAGACAGACAAAGCTATTATCCTGAAGCATCTCAAGGTGCTGCAGGTTGTCATCTGGAAGAAGCGTGGGGAAGGCAACAAATGGGTCGAAGCTGACAAAGAAGAGCAAGACTCAGACCTCCTCGAGGAAGCCTGGCGCAACTCCCTCACCATCGCCATCTCTGCCGACGGGAAAAATGTTTGCAGAATGTGCGGCCTCATGACGGACACCAACAGGTACTGTTCTCTTACGGGGATTGAACATCCCGACCTCGACGCTGCCCTGTTGAAGTACAAAAGAACGTACATCCTTCCGGGGCGTGTGTCGGAACTCTTTGCAGGGGCAGAAAGACCTGCCCTCGCAAAGATCATGCAGGCGAACATTGCGCATCTCGAGGTGAGTGTGTTTTGTATGATGGTGATCACGCAGATGACGTCCCCGAAGCTTGCGGTGGAGGCGAACAAGAAGGAGTTGCTTGACTCTGGTGTGCTTCCTGTCCTGGTTGAGGCCATGCGGAAATATGAGGTGGTCGAGGTGATTGCGCAGGATGCGTGCGCGGTGCTGCGCAACCTGCTGACAAACATCCCCACCCAGCAGGCCTTCGAGCTCTTCGGCGGCCCAGAGCAGCTCATCCGCGTGGTCGACAAATACCCCATCAACAACGAGCTTGTACACAGAGCGTGCGGCTGTCTTCTCATCCTCGCATCAAAGGGCACAGAGTCCAGAAAACACCTCTTCGAAAGCGGTCTCGTCAAAACCCTCTGCACGGTCCTCCAAACACCCTACGGAAGGGACCACATGGTACGGCGTTTGGTGGTAAGCACCTTCCAGAAGCTTGCAAAGGGGATTGCCCAGCAGACGTTCAAGGAGGAGATGGACAAACACAGAGGGTTTACGATTCTCTCGCAGCTCTACAACTCGACCCACGATGATGACAGAGACTCCATGAAGGCGGTGCTCAATGTGCGGGGCGATCTGCCTCGAGGCACCTTCGTGGATCCTTCTGTGCTGGTCATTGACGAAAAGGGGGTGCTCCACAATGAGTCGTTCATCCAGCTCCAGAAGAGCAATGCAAAGCGCGACTACCGCCTCGACCCTGCAACACCTAAAATGGGACCAAAAGTACCAAAGGACCTCCCCCCGACTGCCGCTGCGTCTCCTTTGTTTCCTTCACCATGCTCTTTCACGTCTGTTGACGATGACGACGAAGATTCGGACACACCATGGGATTTAACCGCATCCCTGAAAAAGGCAAGAACCCCCGGTTCTCAGGCGCCTATCCAAAGCACCTTGACGGATGTTGTCTTGGCAGATGACGATTTGTCTGTGTATACTTCTGATAATATTACTACTCCGTCCACACTGCAGCAGATTGAGTCTGATGCAGTGCATCTCAACTCCTTTTTGACAGGGTCGGCCCGCGCGCAGAAGATGAAGAACACTGCAAAGGAGGTCATCTCGCTGCTCAATGCAGAGTTCAGCTCTGCAGGGGTCTTCCCACGCTCGCCTGAAATGGTGGCAAAGCTTTATGACGCGACGATGGAGATGGCAAAAGAAGTGATCACAATTCTCAGCACGGAGCCGAAACTGATTGACCTTGAGGCTCCGGTCTATGTGTTTGGGGACATCCACGGGAATTTTGGAGATTTGCAATACTTCATGAAGAAGCTGACGATTTTCGAGAATTTGGACTACTCGCCGTACTCTTTCCTCTTCGTGGGGGACTACGTTGACAGGGGAAAGTGGGGGCCGGAGGTGGTGGCGTACCTGCTTGCGTTGAAGTTGATGGCACCGAGGGATATCATTATGCTTAGAGGCAACCACGAGGATGTCATGGTAAATGGAGACAGCGAGCTGTACGGCGAGCAGAGCTTCAGAATACAATGCCAGCGCTGCTTCGGCCCTGCGCTTGGAAACCTGAAGTCGGGGAAGCTCTTTGAGATGGTAAACAACTGCTTCAAGCAGTTCCCTATCGCCGCGGTCATCAACCAGAAGGTGTTCTGCAGCCATGGCGGCATCCCCCGCTTCACAGGCGGTGTTGACAACCGTCTTGACGTGCTCCGCGATCCAAACTTTGCCGCCTTCGATGAGTATGTGTTATTTTTCAAAATAAAAAAAAAAAAAAAAAAAAAAAATACTACAACACCACACACAGCTTCGTCCTCCCGTACACCCTCAACATGCAAGACGAAAGAACCAGACAGCACGTCTTCGCGCACGACTGCATCTGGTCCGACCCAAGCTTAAAGGACGAACACGTCAATGAATTTGGGTTCGGTGAGTCCAGCAGAGGTGGGCAGGTTGTGAGCTATGGACAGTCTGCGATACACTCCTTCTTGGATTCGACGAACCTCGAGTTCATTATCAGAGGGCACGAGGAAAAGGCGGATGGTCTCAACGTAAGCAAGCAGGCACGTGTGTTGACGGTATGCCAATTCATAGAATCAAATCTGTTATTTTGTACTTTTTTTTTTGCATTTTTTACAGGTGTTTTCTACATCGGACTACTGCCGTAAGGGGAACAAAGCCGGGGTAGCATTGGTAAGACGCCTGCAGAACGGAGACCTTGTGTGCAGAATGATTCATCGCGCAAAGCCTGCTGACCAAGTGTCCGCATACGCATAGTCTGTGTGTGGGGTTGTAATGTTTTTTATATGTACCTACAACGCGGTAGTGTAAAGGAGAAATACTTCCTCCGATACGGTCGCCAATTACCCCCCTCAAAGGAGAAAAATGGATATTTTTCTATAAAAAAATTGCTATTTTTTTCCCTTTTACTTTAACCTATCAGAGTTACTATTTTGCTGTTGCTGTTGCTGTTGGTTAAGCGGCACTGCAAAATGATGCCTAAAGGGAAGGATGATGCTTGTCTTTCCCTCATGGAGCCAAAGTGACGGCGTTCTAAAGTATTAAAATAAGGTGGAAAAAAATGCAAAATGTTGCAGACGCTAACTACAAATGACTACCAAATACGTTCTTCAAAATAAAAGCAAACTGTGGGGAGAAAACAGGGGGGAAAAACAGAGGGAGGGGGGGAGGAAAGCACCCCCCATGGGTTACAAAAAGATTTACAAAAAAAAAGGTTTTTGGTAAATGTTTGCAAAATCTTTTTTGAAGATCTTTTTTTAGCACCGTGGGGGATGCGAATGAAATTTGACTGTTGGTAGGATGAGTGTGGGTGGAGTATGTGTGCGTGTGTGTGTATTTTTTTAAGGTGACTAAGCACGAGAGGCTTAGGATCATCTTATAAACTTTTCTTTTTTTTTTTGGGGGGCGGGGGTAAAAAAAGAAGTGAATATGCATCAGGCAGCTTCCAATATTGTTCATAAAAAAAAAAATCTAACTTTCCTGACATTTTTTAACCCTCAATACTACCAAAAAAAAAAGCGCGATGCTTTTTTTTTTCTCTAGCTGTGTGTCCTTTCTTTTTTAAAATTGGTGACTAAACGAGAGAAGGTTAGTTCATCTAACAGCTGTTCTCTTCCTTTTTATTTTATTTATTTTGGAGAACCAGTGCCTGCGTCCGCCGACCGAATCGGTGAGGCGTTTACACTGGCAACTTCTCTTATTTTATTTTATTTTAGCAAAACGACGGCATGGTTTCGGGTCCACCCCCCCCCCCCCCCGGACCCCCCCGGTGTTCTGGTCACGCCAAGGTACACTGTCAGAGGGCTTTGTATTTTCAAAATCACATTTTTTTTTGCTGTACGATAACGATTGTGATCAATGTGACTAAGGCATAGTAACTGCAATCGTTGTTCTTTCACACCAGATGTTCAAAAAAGAAATGCATTTTTTATTGGGTTGACAATGAGTCAAGAACCCTGAGAAAATGCATCAGGCACTCCGCTAGGTACTAAAGTTCTGTTGATTGTCAACAGAACTTTTTGAAAATGGGGAAAAAAAGAAAAAAAAAAAAGTTCTGTTGAGTGGTTCAGACCCGTTCTACCTGTCAAAAAAGCTCAGGAGAAGAAGATATGGAGAGGTGAGTGCTCAAACGTCCCAAAAAAGTCAAAATCGGGCGTTGGTAAAAAAAAAAAAGTTGCGTACCGTGCGCCTGCGGCGCAAGCATGTACCCCACCAACGTGGACCATCAACAGAATATTTTCAAAATCGGAAATCCTAGCGGAGAGCCTGAAATGCATGCAAAAAAAAAATAAAAAGTGCTATTTTTTTTGTTCTCTTCCCCAGCACTTTCCTTGTCAGTTCATTCTCAGATGGTGCTGTGTCCCGCCCCTGACGTGGATCGCTCATCTTAAGAAACTTTTCTCTTCCCCCTGCACCAGTGTTGGCAGGTTTAATACAAGGGTGTTTAAAACAGGTGTACTAAACTGTACTAAACTGTACTAAACTGTACTAAACTGTACTAAACTGTACTAAACTGTACTAAACTGTACTAAACTGTACTAAACTGTACTAAACTGTACTAAACTGTACTAAACTGTACTAAACTGTACTAAACTGTACTAAACTTTTGGGGCGCTGTACAAACCAACACTGCTGCACCCCTCCCCTATTCTCCCTCAACTCTTGCCTGGCTTCCCTCTACCTCTTTTCGTTGGGGAAAACGCTTCGTTTTGAACGCTGTCTGTACACGAGCGAAGTACATTCACCATTCACGTTTTTTTTTCTTTACAGATGTGTGCGCACGAGATGCGCATTCATTGTTCAAAATGTCTTTTTTTTAGGTGACCAAGCACTGCGCGAGGCTTCGAAACCATATAACAATTTTTTCTCTTTTTTTTTGGGACACCATCTCAGCTGCTGCTTTTGTGACGTACCAAAAGCATATAAAAAATGTAACGTTTCCACCCCACCCGAACCTTAACCCACCCGTCGTGTTTCTCGATATTACGGGGAAGGGAAGCAACTTGGACAGAGAAAAGTACCCCCCCGAAATAGTTTTTTTTTTCGCGTACAACAAAAAGAATTGGATGTGTGGCATAAATGTTCGATTTTTTTGTTGTTGTGTACGCTGTTCTTGTTTTCCCATTGTGTTTTTACAGTGTATGCGTCCGTAGTGGTGCTTACACTGCAAAAAAACTTTGCCGTTGTTTTATATATGTACGCGAGAAGGCACATATTTCACGGGGGTTCTCTTTTTTAATACATTGTACCAAGGATGTAACGAAAAATGGATTGTAGGACTGCATGGTTGGGTGTCCACCCCCCAGTACAGCCGGTCTACACGAAGTACACCTGTCATGAGAGGTACTTCAAAAAATTTAACCCTTTAGACCCGAGATACCCATATATGGCCACCCGAATGGCGCCATACAATTAGGAGTGTTCTACTCAAAATGGGAAAAACATTTTTTATATTTTGAAAGATTTTGCGCCGATCTTTCAAAAGAAGCAATAATCGAAAAGTTTTGTTCATCTGATATTTTTTTGGGTGCTGGAGGGAAGGCGGAGCTGCCACGGAAAATCATGTTTTTTGACCAACACCCCCTAAAATATCCCTCCTAATACCACTAGGCTATTACTGGGGTTCTACTCATTTTCAGAAAACCATTTTTTTATATTTTGAAAGATTTTTAGCCGATCTTTCAAAATACGCCATCTAATAACACTTTTATGCATCTGGGTTTTCCTTGGATGCCGGGGAGCAGGAAAAAGTACGGGAAAAAGTCACTTTTCAGAGCCGCCATGTGATAAGAATTTTTCTAGTCGTTTTCGTGAAAACACTTTTTTTGTGTGGAAAGATTTCGCTCACATCTTTCAAAATACGCCAAAATCGAATACTTTTATGTATCTGTGATATCCTCGGATTTTGGTGTGATTTTACCACCAAAATCACGGGTTGTACGTTGCTAAGGTCGTAAGGCTAGTAGGGTTGATAAGTAGGGGTCTACTCACTTTCGTGAAAAGATTTTTGCATTTTTGGAAAGATTTGATGTCAAATCTGTCAAAAGAAGCAAGAATTGAAAACTTTTGTGCACCTGAGTGCACTTTGGAAGTCCGTGAGAACAACCACCAAAATCACTGTTTTTCTGACTATTCTTTGCCTTATTACCACCCAAAACACGTTATAAGCCGGGTTTTCACTATTTTTTCGTATTTTAAGGTGCTTTTTTTGTGAAGTTTCGGCACACAGGGTAGTTCTGACCCATTCTGGGGGTGTTTCGGACCTGTAGGTGCCCAAAAAACGTGAAAAAAATCACCTTTTTACGTTTGTAGTGGTGTTTCAGTGTAAATTGTTAGGGAAATCGATTTTTAGACATGCTGCTAACAGAGCTACACTCATCTAAGTTGGATTCTACTAGGACTTTTTGCTCGATTTTTTTTTCTTTGAAAAGATTTTGTGGTCAATCTTTCAAATAACGCCATTTTCGGACAGCAATAATTTACGGTGTTTTTTTTTGCCGGAAGGATCAGTAAAAAACCAAAAGATGGATTTTATGCGTACCTCATGTTGGGCAAAACATTTTTTTACGAAAAAAAACTTAAAATAATGGAATTGAAAGCCGTGTTCAAAATCTTTCAATTGCGGCCAGGTACGATTAAAAATTTGCATCTGGGGTCCCTTTACCGGTTGGAGAGCCCCAAAAACCAAAACTCAAAAGTGGGTCGAAAATCTGGCTTCGGGTCTAAAGGGTTAAAAGAGGAAGAAAAAAGTTTGCACACTTTTTTTTGTAATCAGCAATGCCTTCTCTTCCCAATCCCACAACCTCCGGTTAAGGTTCTCGAGAAATTGTAGTAACAAAAAAAACAAAACAAAACAAAAAAACCAAGGAGGAGAAAAAGAGAAAAAAAACACACACACACGCACGGAAGTGGAACAGGTTGTTGAAGCTAACAACACACATAACGAAAGGGCCAGGTTCTTACTTTTTTCTTTTTTCAATCATTTCCAATATTCAAGGCTGCACTCCTTGTCCTCCTTTTCCTTCTCCACCTGACATCTTCCTCTCTCCTTGGCGACTCACGAGAGTTTCTCCACACACTTTCCTAAGGATCAAGCCAGGAAACGACAGATATAATGCGATGATTTTATTCCATCATCATTAACGACCATGCAACACAAAGCCTTCACCTCCCCCAAAAGGTGGCCAAGGTGGGGTAGACACGCTGTATCTTCTCTCCCCCATGTACCGAACTAGACTGCGTGTGGCTTCTGTTACACCGTCAGCAATATGCCGTAAGCTCCAACACCTCCCCCACACAATGCCACTCTGAGGGCTACGTTCTGCGCAAGAAAAAAAAAACTTTACCAAAGCTTCCACCACACAACACACTATCCATCACAGTAAAAATCACTCCCACTATTTCCAGAGTACAGTAACAACACACAAAAAAATGACGGAAATGATGGACGCAAATCTACGACGTGGTGAACGTACACGCCCTGATGATGTGCCACCGGTTCGCATGCATAAAAACAAGAAGACGAAACGATGGCAGATCGAGGTCGTCTCCTTGCCTCCTGCACCACCACCACTCCCACCTACCACCACCGTACGGCGCAAGCCTCCACCTCCTGTCTCACCTACAAGCACAGTACAGCATACCGACCACACTGCTCCCGACTCTGATGCGCAGGTCAACCCACGCCTCCCACGAAGCGAGCTCGTCGCCCTCCGCTCCCGCTGCTATGGCACTCTCATGGTGCCCAAAAAGAAATTCTGTAAAGACCGTGAACGCACCTTCCTATCCTCGCGTACAGACTCCCGCCACCCCCCAAAGCCCTGCAGGACCGAAGAACTTCGTGGTGTCAAACTGATGGAACCGCTCCCCCCTTTGGACAGCAGTGCGAAAGGGTGCAGACGACGCAAGCATGAGGTCGACTCTGCGCGAAAACAAACACGCGATGAGATGGTGGGGGAGCTGGAAAGCTTTGAAGAAAGCCTTAAGGCGTTTCAACAGGACTACGCGAAGGACAATGAAAGTATTTCTGATGCGAACACACACAAATCACATTCATTCCGAACTCCACGTGGCCGATTAATGTCGAACGGCGCATCCAGAGTGGCATCACGCTGCCCCTCCGTCTCGGTATCAAACAGCAATGGCTACGACCTGCCTTTACTACGAGCCACCAGCGCACCCCACATCCCTGGAGTGGTTAGCCCTCAATTGCGTAAAACATATGCACTCAATTTTTTCAGAGCAATCAGCATGGCTTCGCTGCACACCGCGTATTTAACTCTATTTAAATCAACCGAACAAAGAATGGGGTTAACGCAGCTCAAAGAATTGTTGACACATCTGGCCCCGCATTGCGTAGTATGCGATGAGAGTGTTAGCTCCATTTTATCATGTTTTAGTCAAGATGCGATGGGAATGGTGCAGTTTAGGGAGTTTTTTTCTTCCATTGGGTCGTTGATTTATGGTGAAAGCACTCATGCTGCGATATTATATCTTTTCTCAAAGTTGGAGAGTCTAGGGCCGGTTCAGGTTGAGGGGTCGATCCCGACAGCACGGCTTACCTCGCGTCATGTAGAGCATATCATTCAACGGGGAAGCGTTCCCGGAGTAGTAGTCCACAAATGGCTTCTCCTCTGCGAAAAAATCGAACTTTACTTTGAATTTACACGCGAAAACTACCCTCTTATCGATCTCGAGACATTCGTCTGCTTTGTATACCTGAGAGACGATTTCGCGCAGTGTTTCAAAGATGTGCTTCCACGAAAGAGCAAAGACAGCGAAGGGGTAGAAGACAAAGAGGTCGAAGGTGCGGGAGGGGAGCTACGCCACGATGAAAGTATTTCAATTGCGTAAGAAGGGGGGGAGGGTCTTTCAGTTGTAAAAAAAAATGGGGGGGAAAGAAGGGAGGGGGGTTTTTTTTTGTGTGTTATCATTCGCAGTATTTTTGTTTGGGGTGGGGCGTGTTTTTTTGTAGAGAGAGTTGTGGTTTCGGTGGGTTCTGGTCACGCACCTGAGGTGTGCTGTGCAGTGAGAGGTTTTGTGTCAAGGCATGAACGGTATTTTTTGGCAAATCGTTAGGGCCCGTAGTTACAAAATTTTTTTCACAGAAGGGATTTTTCTTTTTGGTGGAAATACGTGAGTTTAGGGTACATTTCGGTGTGTTTTTCATTTTTTTTTTGTGCCGTCCAGTAAAGAAAAAATTGTGGCTACTATCTAGTGATAGTAGTCTATAATCAAACTTTTTTTTGTGCCGCCCAACCTACAGTATTCACTGTGAGAGCAGATTCAGTTGTGTATTTTTTTTTCATTTCCCCCCTCCTCCCCCCTCCTTTCCAGGAAGGTACAGGTGGCAAAAATAAAGGGCGAAATTTTGCAAAAAGACCATGCCCCCTCCCCCTCCTCCACGGGTTTCCAAGGCGTTTACACTTTCAACACCCTCTCTTTCCCCCTACACCCCACACCTCACACCCCACCCTACTTTTCACTCAAAATCCTCTTTTTTTTGCAAAAAAAAAAAGCAAAACGCAGGGTAACACACCCTAACCCTATCCCCCTGAGGGGATGTCCCAGACCGCAACTGAGAATGCGTTTATGGACAGTGTGTGCCGTGTACAGGAGGATGTGCCTGGTGGCAGTGGGCTGGTAGCGGTGGTGGCAGGGGAAGTGGCGCTGTGGACGGGTGTGTGGGGTGCGTTGGTGGCAAGCAAGAGGAAGGAGGTGGAGGCGGTGCATGCGGAACAAACCCGCATCCTGCGGCAGGTTATCAAGATGAAGGGGGTGGAGCTGCCGGCAGAGGAACCAGCACCCCCAGGACCTACACCGATCCCTGCAACACCCCCGACACCACCGCCCGCAGCGCAGACCACAGCTGTCTCCAATGCCAACGCCCTCTACCCGACCCCCTCCGCGCTAGCCAACCTCCTCTTCTCCAACCCCTCTCTCAGCCTTACCACCATCTCACATACCCCTGAAGCGGCAGGTCTGTCGTTCCTTCCGCAGGAGATGAAGAAGGGGGAGGGGGGGGAGGAGGAGGAGGAGGAGGAGGAGGAGGCAAAAGAGGCAAAAAAAACCCCACCACGGAAGAAGTCGAGGAAGAGGGCGAGGTCAGAAGACGCCTAACGTAAAGTAAAAAAAATCTATACCTTTTGAAATTCATTAGCCGTTCGGGCGACTTTGTTGTACAGAACCCCGTCCTCGGATAGGTGATTGTCGAAACTACAAAAAAAATAACACAACCCGCTTGTAATTCTCTTTATTCTTTTATGGGTCTGCCATATACTTATGCAAACAGATCTCCCGCCACTCTCCTTCTTTCTGGTTGGCAGAATCTGGTGAATAAATTACCGTCTTACCATTTCATAGATAGACAATGCACAGGACAATATTTCAACTATTTTTTTGCATTATCTTGGACACACTACAAAATGGCAGTGCCAGTCAAAAGACGTTACTTATTTATGGTCAACCATAGTACCAGGCAGAGTGCGCTCCAGTCTTGTTGATGACTAAACTAATGCATCTGTACAAAAAAAGGACCTCTACCCCACCGACTACATCCTCACACTTTCACCTTCCCCCATCTTCCACCTGATTTTTACTCCGCGTATAGGCGCGTAAAGGCGCGTTTTGGCTGGAAAAAATGGGTGGGGTTTGGCCTATACGGGCCTTTACGCGGGGTAAAAATCAGGTGGATCTTACAAATCTCCCCCCCAAAAGAAACAACCCTTTTGCAGAACACCCCCCACTCCCCTTTTACAATGAGTGACTACGATGAATTCGATGACTGTGACAGAGATGAGTTCGATGACGACTCGGTCGCTGACAACTGGGAGGACGAGGATGAGGAGCAGGAGAACAAGAAGATAGAAGAGGAGCGGAAGAAGGAGGAGGAGAAGGCACAGAAGGAGGCAGCTGCGGCGAAGAAGCGCGAGGAGCGGGAAAGACGGGAGGCCATGGCGGGGCGCCTGGAGGCTGACGAGAACGACGCTGTTGAGCTTGACGGTGCTGCAGCGCGTGAGTTCAAAGATAGATTGGACCAGCACGAAGTCGAGCTGGCATACGAAAGCACAAACACATTCAGCTCGAAACCCATCCACAGCATGCAGCCTACAACCCCAGAAGAGTTCGCACAGATGGGCGAAAAGATTGGAGGATGCATGAAGACATTCCAGTATGCCCCCTTTTTTGAACATTGCAAAAAGACTCTGTGTACAAGAAAAGTCGAGAAGAAGCGTGTTTTTGTAGTCTTAGATGGATGTTGGGATAATGGGCGGATTTTGCCCAGAATGTGCCCATAACTAAAAATAACTTTTTATACAGCACCACGAAGTTCTTCGGATTCTCGCTGAACCTTCTTCTGCAGAAGGCATGTGAGAACATGACGCTGGAGCAGACGCAGGAGCTGTCGAAGAAGATCAACGTTGTGATCTCCGAGAGGACCAAGCAGGTGAAGGAGGGCGCCAAGAAGAAGGAGACGACCGACAAGTACGTCACGGAAGACGACACCTCGAGAGGAAACCTGGCCATGGAGGGTGCAGGTATGGCATATTTTCAAAAAAAAAAAAAAAAATTCAAAAAAATACTTCTTCATAACAACCCAACAGGTGAGGGCCGTAACGATTTGAAGGGTGATGGTGTGGACCTTGATGACTTCATGTGATCGTTCTCAGACCGATTTTTAAAAAAACCTCCCTTGGGAAAATGAAGTGTTTTTTTTTTTTTTTTGAGCTCGACTGAGATGCGTTTTAGCACGTTTCAACTTTTTTTTTTTTTCTCTTTTTGAAAAATATTATGAAAACTGGTATCTCCAAAAGGTACACTGTCACGAGGGCTTTGTATTTCAAGTCAATTTTTTTTTTTTTCAAGGTTTTTGGTATTTTTTGTATACTGGTTGAAACGGGGGTATTTTTTTTATGGTTTTGTTGTGCCACAAGAAGGTGATCTTTTTTGACGATTTGGTTTTGGTGTGGTCCCTCCCTACTTACCCCCTCCCCCTCCTTCTCTGTGGGGTTCTTCTTCATTTTTTTTTTTTAAAGGCGACTGAGCAAAAGATCGTATCATCTTACCAAAAAAAAAAAAAACAAAAAAAACTTTTCTCTCTTCTTTTCTTTGTGTCTAGAATTGCCTGTTCTGCAGTACCTCAATTTGCTGCTGAGCGGTGAGGGGGGGTGACGGTGTGGGTTTTTTTTTTTTTGAAAATCAAAAAAATGTCTGAATCTCCGTTTTAGGGGTGCAGAGGTGTAATGATTTTACAAACCAGTGTTTTGGGGGGCTCCCCAAAAAACAGTGGAGATTTGCACCAACTGTGGCAACACTACCGAGGCAACTACACTACTCCAACAATTTATCAAAAAAAAAAGTGCAGATATGGCTCAAATTTGGTGTACTTATGGGGTGGCCCGGGCGCGCAGGGAAGTGGCGCGTTGTGTTTTTTCGGAAAAAATCACAAAAAGTCACAACATTATGAAAAAGAATCTTGTGATTTTTTGTGATTTTTTTTTTTGGTTTTTGTGATTTTTTGTGATTGTTTGTGATTATTTGTGATTTTTTTTTCGGTTTTTGTGATTTTTTGTGATTATTTGTGATTATTTGTGATTTTTTTTTTGGTTTTTGTGATTTTTTGTGATTGTTTGTGTTTTTTTGTGATTATTTGTGATTTTTTTTTCGGTTTTTGTGATTTTTTGTGATTATTTGTGATTATTTGTGATTTTTTTTTTGGTTTTTGTGATTTTTTGTGATTGTTTGTGTTTTTTTGTGATTATTTGTGATTTTTTTTTTGGTTTTTGTGATTTTGTGTGATTGTTTGTGATTTTTTTTTTTGGTTTTTGTGATTTTGTGTGATTGTTTGTGATTTTTTTTTTTGGTTTTTGTGATTTTTTGTTGGGTGATCTATGATCGTCTCCGTGAGACACGTAACAGGCTGCGAGAGCCTGTGAGAGTCTGTGAGAGCTTACTGAGAGCTTATGAGGTCCTGTGCTGTGGTAGTGCACAGTACATAGAGTATACACAGTCACGCCGAAAACACTTGCATTTGCATTTCCGGAATCCGTCCGGCCAGTGGTGGGGTCAATTTTCCGAAATGGACAAGTTCTCGTTTTTGGTCAATTTCCGCAGTATACACAGGGGATTGGGAATACAGTACAGTACAGTTGTGTGGTGGGGTCAATACGCCGAAATGGACAAATCCGTGATTTTTGTCAGCATCAGGGGCGAGTGAAAACATAGAGAGGATGAGGAACAAGAAAAGGGTGAAAATGGGCCGCCCGCCGCAGTCGGAAGCTTTTATATGTCGTGCACTTTTCCAGGTCTGAAGACGATCTGACCACATTGTCCCAGTATAACATACACCCAATAAATCCATTGGAGAAGGAACATGCCATCATTTGCGATGACAGCGTCATGTGGGCGGCCAATCCAATGTTGCGCGGCGGCGGCTTGGTCTTACGCGCCTTGAGAGGCGGCTCGACC
The DNA here is from genome assembly GCA_964035575.1 of Rhynchopus sp. YZ270_cl-10. Lineage (NCBI taxonomy): Eukaryota > Euglenozoa > Diplonemea > Diplonemida > Diplonemidae > Rhynchopus > Rhynchopus sp. YZ270_cl-10. Next base: position 514,554 of record OZ037931.1, read on the forward strand.
CTTCCAATGAACACAAGCGTGTGCAGCTGGGTGGCGGCTATGTGCTGTAGACAGCGCAATGTAACAATTGCAGTCGGGGGGCGCGTCGGTTTCCGGAGTCGCTTCGGTAACGGGGGTCGTGTCAGTGTCGGCGCACACCACCTCTACCTCCTCCGTTGGAGTCGGTACCTCGTGCTTGGGGAGCCTCCGCCAGCTCCCGTGCCTTGGCAATCGCCAAGATAAACAACTGTCTGAGGCCGGCTACGCTTTTCGCTGCCTCTTTACTCGCTTCTGAGTGTGTGGTGATTATTGATCTCCACCCTGTTCAGATTGCAGGAAGTCGACCAAATGTACCGTGACTTTGTAGTAGTTGTTTGTGATTTTTTGTGATTTTTTTTTTGATTTTTGTGATTTTTTTAAATTTTTTTTGTAAAAACTAAGCGCCGTGCCCCCGGGCCACCCCAACTTAGTACGCAGCAGAGTTCTACGCTCTGTTTCGATTACGAAGGTTGTGTTGTGCTAAATCACTGCGAAAACCCCCCCGCCCACACACACAGACACACCTCTCACTGAAGCGCCGTCTTTTTCTGTAGTTATTTTGCCATTTTTTTTGGCCACAATCTGTACGTTTGTTGAATTGCAGGACATTCAGCTCTATCATTGGATGCAGAAAAAGAGAGGTGGAGGGGGAATTTTTATTTTTTATTTTTGTATACTGTGCTCCATTCTCCCCCCCCGTCTCACCGCTTCTGGTCTCTTGCACATACAAACAAAAAAAAAATAAGGGAGTGGAGGGGGGGAAGGGATGAAATGCAGACAAAGAAGAGGGGGTTAAAAAAAAAAAATCACACAGAAAAGTAAACCCACGCATAGGGGATACAACATAGTTCTCAAAAGAAAAGAAAAAGGGAATCTTTTTTATTACTCTTATCTGTAAATGTACTTTTTTGTCTTTTCAAAAGACACGCATAGTCCTTCACTGTCGATAGTCGATTCACACCAATCCCCCCCCACCTACAGACCAAGGGTTCTTTTAAAAAAAAGTTTTGCGTTTTTTGAAAAGAAAAAGGAAAAAACACATAGCGTTTTTTCGTTGCTAAACACACCTAGCAGCGTATCTTGTATTTCTCTCCCTTTGTGAGGGAACCATGTTTTCCGCTATGGGTAGTCACTTCGGGATGGGTCAGCAGGGACAGCAGCAGCAGCAGCAGCAGCAGCAGGGACAACAGCCCCAGCAACCACAGCAACCCCAGCAGCCGCACCAGCAGCAGCAGATGGCACCACAGATGCAGCAGCCGCAGCAGCACCAACTCATTTCGAATGGAGTGTACGATACACAACAGATGCAGCAGCTTGGGATGGGACAGATGCTGCCTCAGCAGCAACAGCAGATGACCATGCAACAACCCATGGGCATGGGAATGCCACAACAGCAGCAGCAGCAACAGCAACAGCCCTTCGGCGGCTACCAAGGTGTACCCCAACAGCAACAACAGCAGCGCCAGCCCCTCCCCATGGCCCAAGGTGCCTTCGGCTCCCTCGCACAGTCCCCCACCATGATGTATTCCGACGGACCCCAATCCGACGTCCTCAACAACGGCCAGCAGGGTCAATTCGGCAAGGGTGGAGGCAAAGGAGGGTTCCCCCTGACCACAGAGAACGTACAGAAGAATCAACAGAACAAACGTGGTGGTGGCAGAGACAGGAGAAACTCTGTGCACTCCGCTACCTCGCATGAAAGCAGAAACAGCAAGGCCAGCAAAGGAAGCAAAGGCAGCAAGGGGAGCAAAGGGAGCAGCGGGAAGGGCAGCAGCGGGAGCAGGGGGCGGCCCGAGCCGACGCTTCCTGCGGACGTCACGCAGACACCACCGTGCGCGCACAACGAATGGATGTGCAGCGACAGACGCAACCACTTTGTTACCCTGAAATGCCTTGCTTGCGACGTCCGCTGGAAGACCGTCCTCAAGAACTTTTCCAAATGCCCAGACTTCCACGCGGAACACCGCTACTGCCCTAGAGGTGCTGCATGCGAACACCCCCACGTCTACGCGAGGTCTCGCAAGCACGAAGCCCCCTCCATGAAAAAGCGCCTGGCAGAGGAGGCAGCAAAGGCCGCATCCCTGGAGAACACCCACGCACCACTGTGCGCAGTCAACACAGAGCCCACCACGATGTCGAAAGGCAATGAGTTCGGCCTCAACCCCGAAGACGGAGGTGACGACCTCTCCCGCCGCTCGCAAACGCTCCCATCCAACCAAGGCCTCTGGCGTGGCGACTCCGCCCCCGCCCTCCTCTCCAACCTCACGAAGCCCACCTCCACCTTCGCTGCAGGCCTCCAGCAAAAGAACGACCAAGCAGAGCAGACCAGCACGAACCCCCCGAGCCTCGATGAGGAGTCCCTCTCGCGCTGCAGCACCGCGCCTGAGCTTCATTCACGCGAATCATCCTTTGGAGAGTATGTCAACTCTTCTAGGGGGGAAGGGATTGGATAAAGGTGCAAGAAATGAGAGAGGTTCTTGTAGATTTTACTTTGTTCTGTTAGGTGAAGGCCACCAGGTTAATATCGTTCAATTTTTTCTGAGTGGAAAGGGCAACTCCAATTTATCAAAAAAAAGAAGAAAAAATTAAATTACCCACACACACACACAGCCACGCACCGCCGAAGAAGACACTTACCATGGGAGAAATCTTCCCGCAGGAGGAGGGAGAGGAGGGATTGGTACGTACATCTTTTCGTTTTTTTCGAGAGGCAAAGTGACCCACCTGTCCTCCCTCACTGATCATTCGCTAATTGTACCTGTAGCTCTTTCTTGTATATTATCTAATTACCTTGAATTTTATGATTAGGTTTCTCGTCAGCTCCTTACTCCTACTCCACTTCTTGCGGCCTTTTTTCCCTGAAAACCGTTTCAAAAAGGCACCTTCGCCTTTTTGGGATATTACGCTTTTTGAAACGCCTTTGTTTGGCACAGTCTCGCGCGGTCTTTCGCGAGGTCAGCTGAATCAGCGTTTTTTTTTTTGCAGAAGCCGTTGCTCGAACTGAAGAAGTTCGAATCGCTCTCCTTCAAGACGGCAGAGGACTTCGCCTGCTCCACCTTGATGGCGTCGTAGAGCTCCGGGTACGACGCCATCATGTACGACAGCATCTCGCCTCGTCCCCATGAGGAGAGGGTGAACCGCACGTCACAGTGCAGCAGCCTCTTCTCGTCCAACGCCATCCCCAGCCCCACGTCCGAGGTTACCTCCTCCTGCACCACCTTCCCCTCGTCCCCCGCGTCCTCGCTGGTGATACGATACCACAGGCTTTGGTGGCTCGTAGGCCATGAGTGACTCAGCTTGGACTTCCCGTGGTCTGTTGCGTATCGAACAACCTGGCGAAAAAGAAGTTTGCTTTTTCCATCTTTGCCGCACATCTCTTCGCTTTCTGAGGTGGAGCTCCCGCTCCACCTGTCCAGGGAACAGACTTTCATCAGAAGTGGCTGGCATTTTGTACTCAGTGCGGAATCAAATAACTACCATTTTCTTTTCTCCTCTTATACCTTCTATTCAGTAGAATAGATAAAACAACTTCTCCTGCCCCACTGTAGCGAGAGCCTTTATGCTACACAGGGAAAACCTTTTTATTTGCAAAACAAACAAAAGATTTTTTATTCAAAAGAGGAGACGCTGATGGACAAAAAAAAAAAAAACTCCATCTTTCGAAAATATTATCACCATTTCGCCCCCACACAGGATGAGGAGGGTGAAACCCAACGCGCACGGCGAGAACTCTCTGACCTTGGCGACGCACTGCTTGGCGAGAACATCATCACCTCGCCGACACAAACCCCTGACGACTCTGCCTTCGCATGAAACCAACCCCCCCCTGGGGGAGCTGGGAGCTCACAACTCCTCTCCACTACTTCGATAGCCCCCCCCTTTCCCCGCCCCCTTCCCCCGAGATTTAGTCTTGCCATTAGATGCCAAAATATATGGGTATAGTTGCTAAGGGGGGGGTTTTTTTTTAGGGGTTGTTTTTCCAAATTTTACGTTTTTTTTTTTTCTCATTTCCCCCATGCCTTCCAAGAAAATACAAAAAAAAACAAAACGAGGTGTCTACCATAGATGGTAGTCGGGCCGAGTCGGCCCGACTCCCAGATTTTCCAAAAACTCGGCCCGACTCGGGCCGACTACAATCTATGGTCTACACATCAATTAGTCAAAAAATGTTTTTTTAAAAAAAAGTGAAAGTTACAAAAAAATCCGTTATAAAAAGATGCGTGAGTCGTACACGAAGCGGTACACTCACCTTAGTGTTTCTTTTATTCAAATTTTTACCTTTTGTTTCCGCGATTCATTTATTTATGTTTTTCAAAATGTTGTTTTTATATTTTGGGATGTATTGTGCGTGAGGGCTTATACGTCATTTTTTTTTTTTTTGTCATTTTTTTTTTTCCTCTTTACTTTATGTCCTCCCCGCTCCGAATGGAGCGTCGGAGAAGCGAGTTTTTTATCAATTTTCATCCTTTTTTCGTTGTTCTATATAAAGCTGATAGAGCATATTAGTATCGTTGCACCACCACCACCACCACCACCACCACCACCACCACCACCACCCTCCTGTTCACCCCTCTCCATTGTCTCCTATCATAGGAGAAGCCCTCTCACTCTTCCCCCCCCTCCATGAAATGCATAAAACATCGGGTCAAAAAAAAAAATTCTTATGGTCGTTCGACCTAAATTTGAACCGCTGGTGTTCCCCTACGTCCCTCCCTGTCTCGACTGTCACACAAAAAAAAAATACAAAAAAAATGTTGCCGATTTTTTTTTGTGTCATTTTCCATACATAGAACTTTACTATAATATTTTTATATCGTTTATTTGATACTTAGTGCGTACTTCATCGCTATTTTACATTTCAAAAAAGAAAAAAGGAAAACTACAAATGTTCAACGTGTTCAGCGAAAAAAAAACCCCTTTATTAGAGACTGGAGAGATACAGAGATTGCCTCAAGCGATCTTCAATACTTCAAAAAAAACCCCCCATTTTTCAAAAATTTAAAAAAGCCTCCATCTTCCCATATCGCCCTTTTTCAGCATATTGCCTTGCAATGAGCTTTTTTTTCTTCCCCCGGCAGAATTAGAGGGTGAAGGTTGTCGTGTTTTGAAATATTTCACGTATGTTTCTGGACTGGGTTCTGGCTTAGAGGCGTTTCAGCCATAATCCACCCAGTGTTAGGTAGCATCACGGCACTGTCCGATTCGGACAAAAAAAACCCCCCCCCGTAGATACCAGGGACTAGAAAATGGGAGTTCGCGTGCGTGGGGGTAATCAGTTTTTGCTTCGAACCGCCTTGCGTATCACCACTACTATGCTGTAGGGGGGGCTCGCACAAAAAGACCCCCTCCCTTCGGCATGTGGAGTTTTATTATTTTTTTTCTTCTTTTTTATTCCACGGGGTGTCAGTGCCTGTGTCCTCTTAGAGGCGTTTTTCGTTCTTTTTTTTTGGTGACTAATCACGGCTTTGGTTCACCTCACTACAAAATTTGCTTAAGATGTGTGTGCATGAGAGAGAGAGAGAGGCACATTCATCTTTCAATGGTGCTCCAGGAGGGGTCGCTATTGACAGGTCGCTGACAGGTCGCTGACAGGTCGCTGACAAGGTCGTTGACCGACTTCCGAAAGCACCATTCAAATTTTCTCTTTATTTTCTTCTTGTTCTGCGCGTCTTCGAATTTACTACGAGAAAAAAAGAATAGAACCAAAAAAATGTATTGTACACAAAATACACACCTATTTTAAATCTTCCTCTTTTTATGGTTTTACCACATGATTAGTAGTGCGAAATGATGAATATATGCGCCAAGCAGAGTAGTTTTTTTCGTACTTAAGATCTTAGGTGAACCGTACCTCTTCTTCTTACGTGTTTTTGTTTTTGTTTTTTTTTTTTGGGAGGGAGTTTTGGTAAAGGTGACTGCCTTAGTATCACCTTACCTAATTTTTCCTCTTTTTGTGCTTTTTGTTCAGTCAACATTATCTTAATCATCTTTTTGTTTTTTTATTTACCCCCCGCGACACATGCCCAATTTTGCTTTTTCTGGAGTGCACTGTAGAGCGTTCAGAAATCAGGGCCACTTTGTGTTATTTTGTGTGTGTATTCTGCTTCACACCCCGGGGGATCCACTCCACCCCTTTTTTTCCTTGACTTTGGGTATCTGTTCCACCGTGAAAAAAGATACGAAAAAAAGGCAAATTAGTTCCGCTCTCAAAACACAAAAAAAACAGAGCACCATCCAAATTTACCGTTTTTCTATTATTTCAATTTTATTTTCTAGACAGCTTTGATCAATCTTGCACCTGGAGAGGGTTTGGTTGAATTAAAGAGGAAAGAAAATACGTCCTTTTTTTTTGAGTAATTTCTCATAACAAAATGCCAACCAAACAAAAACTAAACCAAGGGGAAAACGAGTTGTTGGGTTTCATTATACAAAAAAACGACGCCGTCCTTGGATGATATAGTATTATTTTTTTGGTTTTGCTTTTTTATTTTTTTTTCTTTGGTTGGTTCTTTCCACAACTTTGAGAAAATACGTATATTTTTTTTTCCTTCACCAAAAAAGAGTGACAATAGGTGGTCAATGGCCTAAGTGTATTATTTTTGTTGTCCCACACTAATTTCGCCCTTTTCTTCTGACACCGTTCTTTCGCCAAAATATATAATGCCCGCCTATGATTTAGTGCGCACAGCATCTTTTGATTCATCTTTTCAAATGAAGTGTGCGCCACGAGGCTCTTTCACCTTTCAAACGTTCTGTCTTTTTTTTTTTTTTTTTTCTCTTTTTCTTTTTGCCTGCGTCCGCCGATGAACGGTGAGGCGTTTGCACTTTCAACTTCGCTTTGTTCTTCTTTTTTTTTGTTTTTGTGAATATGGTGTTATTTCCATATTTATTGGCAAGGTAACTAAGCATTGCGAGACTTAGTTTCATCTTACATTTCATTTTCTCTCTTTTTGCTCGTTCCTTCAAAACATGGTGACAGTGTGTGATACAAAAAAATTAAAATAAACCTTTTTTCAAAAGGGGAAACCATCATCCCCATTTACCCTCTCTTTATTTTTTGCTCTTTTACGTGAAAACCTGTTTACAGCAATGCTGCATGTTTTCTTACTGTATTTTTTGATGTGATTTTCCCAAAAAAAAAAAAATAGGTGTAAAATAAAAAATCTTCTCGGGCCTTTCTGAGGTGTACCCCAAACCCCCATATTGGGTACACCAATGTTTCAGTTTCTTTTCTTTTTTCTGTTGGGGTTTCAGAAGAGAATATGCAAAAAAACGAGATGACCCCCAAAAACTTTTTATTTTGTTTTTTAATTATACCTTCTATTCAGTAGAATAGTTAGTATATGAAACAATTGTTTTTTTATTTGCATCTGTTGCGCTCATTAAGTAATTTGCATTTTCTGATGGGGTATAAAAAAAAACCTTGTGTACCGAAGACATTCACTCAAAGCTGGGGATTTCATAAAAACAGTAGACAGTGGAGATTGCACCAACTGTGGCAACACAACCGAGGAAACTACATTATAATAGTATACTCCAACAATTTATCAAAAAAAAAAAAATCAGCTTTTTTTTTGGGCTTCAAAAGGTTTTTTCTTTGTTTTCAATCCACCTTTTTACTGAGGTCGGGAAAAAAAAAGCTGTGATAATATGCAAGGTACACACAGCATCTCCTTTGGGAATACCCAATATTTCACACATTTCAACTTGATGGGTTTTCTTGGTACACATGTCACGCGAGGGATTTTCATTGCAAGTTACATTTCTTTTGTCTTTCCCCCACCTCCCCCACCACCCTATCCCCCCCTCGGTGCATTGATACTTTATAGCTCGTATCAGACTATCTAAAAAGTAATATTTTATTTGTTGTTATTTAATTGATTAATATCCATATTTTCTACGCCGATATTGTGGATCCACCCCAAATTCCCCCATTTTTTTTGGTCTCAGAGGTTTCCTCTTAGGCCAGGTAGTCAGTTGGGGAGCGTATTGCAGTAATAAAAATATCACCCACAGAATATTTATTACACACTTTACGCACAAAACAAAAATTGTTCTCTTTTTTTTTGCTCTCAAAGGAAGAAAAAAAATGTTTTTTTTTTTGGGGGGGGGGGAATGTTGCAGAAAAAAAGGGGGTGTCGAAGGGTTGGTGTTGACCTTGTGTGACCAGAAGGGTTTCCATGTTGTTGTTGTTTTTTATTTTTTTGAAAGATGACTAAGCACGAGAGGCTTATGTTCATCTTATAATCTTTTCTTTGTTTTTTCGCTCTAGCCCTATTTTTTTTTCCGGGGGAGTGGTCAGAACCCACCTTTGGTAGGGAACCTATTGAATCGAAGCAACACGGCGACCATGTACCCCACCCATGCTTCATGTCATGGTTTATTTTTTGCATAGTACTATGAAATGCACGTTATAACATACATTTTTACATGCTTTTTTTTTTACACGCATTTTTTATGTTCCTCAGCATGGTACTGTTGTATCATGGTGTAAGTGCGTGGATTGAGAGGAGGAAGAAATTTTTTTTTTTTGTGTGTGCTGTCCTTGCCTGGTGCTTCCGTTCCTCTTGGAGACGTGCGATGGGAAAATGCGCTCGGGGATGCAAATTGAAATTAGTGTGCAAAATATAAAGGAGGGATGGTGTGGGGAGGGGGGCCACTTTTATTTTCTGTTTGCGATGCTTTTTGTGTACGAGAGGTGCGTTCACCTTATTACCTTCCTTTCATTTGTAAGGTGGCGTCAGGGCTTTGGGTCATTATTACCAAAAAAAAACAAAAACACTTTTTCTCTTTTTCTTTTTTCCGATTCACTTTCTCATTGCATGGATGTACTACTCGAGTACTCGAACACCCCATTTTTTTCCCCAAAAAAAAAAAAAACAATTTTAGCTTTTTTGGGCATTGGGTGTGCTCGAGGAGCCGAGGGGCCAGTTTTTTTTTTCTCCCGGTTTCGAGTACATCCATGTCATTGGTTCACGACAAGCAATTATGCTTTTCTTTATGGGTTTTGAGTGTGCACGTGACGCACATTCATCTTACAAGTGTTTCCTTTTCTCGCTCTCTCTCTGTGTGTCTCTCTCTCTCCCTCCTCCCATTTTCTCTCTCAATTTGCTGCTAGTGATTTTTTGTTTTTTTTTTTTTTGTTTTTTTGTTTTGTTTTTGTTTTTGGCGTGTTTATTACATTTTCCAATAGAAAATTGTAAAAATCGGACAAAAAAAAAAAAATCATATTTTTTTTTGTCAAGAAAGTGGGAAAATAAAGAGAAGTCCACCCCCCCCCTTAGGGGGTTCCACGTATAAGGAAATCCTTAAGGACTTGCTGTCCAAAACCCATTTTTTTGAAATTTCGGTGAAGAAACCCACTAAAATGGGCGTGCCTGGCCGCAAATCGCCCTGGGGATCACCCATATATCCCAATAAACCACCTGACGACCTTCACAGAGCATTTCTTGTCTTAAAAGAATCGATTTTTTGTGGAAAAAAGCCCAAAACTGCGTAACGCTCGCGTAACGCTTGGGGGCCAAAATTTTACACTTGCCAAGAAATTTTCCCAATCAGACAAAACTTCTTCTAAACACCCGAAAAACACTTCAGTCCACATCTTCTGGGGTCCCGGGGTGGAAATGTATGGTTTTTGCACCTTTTAGGGGTCCTGGGAGGGTCCCAGACGTATTCATGAGGGACGGAACCGCTTAAAATGCCCGAATTTACCTCTTTTTTAGGGTGCTTTTTCACCTTAAAAATTCAAAAAAAAGTTCTCAGATAAGCACAGAAGTGTCAAAACCCCCTCGGAACTACTCGCCAGACCCCCTGCGGGGTGGAGAATCATATTTGCGATCACTTTTTGGGCTATTTTGCCCAAAATAATCCCGTGTCCCACTTTTGTCCCACTTGCCCCAAAATAGCCTAAAATACCCTATTTTGGGACAAGTGTAACAAAAGTGTAACATGAGGTTATTTTGGGCAAAATAGCCCAAAAAGTGATCGCAAATATTATTCTCCACCCCGCAGGGGGTCTGGCGAGTAGTTCCGAGGGGGTTTTGACACTTCTGAGCTTATCTGAGAACTTTTTTTTGAATTTTTAAGGTGAAAAAGCACCCTAAAAAAGAGGTAAATTCGGGCATTATAAGCGGTTCCGTCCCTCATGAATACGTCTGGGACCCTCCCAGGACCCCTAAAAGCTGTAAAAACCATACATTTCCACCCCGGGACCCCAGAAGATGTGGACTGAGGTGTTTTTCAGGTGCTTAGAAGGAGTTTTGTCTGATAAGAGAAATTTCTTGGCAAGGGTTAAATTTTGGCCACCAAGCGTTACGCAAACGTGACGCAGTTTTTGGGCTTTTTTTCACAAAAAATCGATTTTTTTAAGACAAGAAATGCTCTGTGAAGGTCGTCAGGTGGTTTATTGGGATATATGGGTGATCCCCAGGGCGATTTGCGGCCAGGCACGCCCATTTTAGTGGGTTTCTTCACCGAAATTTCCAAAAAATGGGTTTTGGACAGCAAAACGCCCTTGGTGGAACCCCCTAACCCCCCCCCCCCCCCCCCTAGGCATACTGTGCAGGCGAGCCGTTTTTAGGCGAGTTTTTCGTTTTCCTGATTTTCAGGAAAAACTCGCCAAAAACTCGCCCTACTCGCCCATTACTCGCCTATTACTCGCCAAAACTCGCCAAAAACTCGCCAAAACTCGCCTAAACTCGCCAAAAACTCGCCTAAACTCGCCTAAACTCGCCCCAATTTGGGTGCAAATCCTGGTGCACATACGCACCTTGGGGGTGAAAATGTGCACCAGGATGTGAAAATGGAGGGCGGGGGTGACTGATGACAACATGCCACTCGAAAACACACAAAAAAATTGAAATTGTGTCACTTGTACGTCTAAAGGCAACCATGTCACGGCAGTGGCTGACAGGCATGTATGTAAACATTTGCTCCAGGGGAAGATCCAGGCGTGCCATAGATCCCGGGGGACAAGACGTGCTACAATCCGGAAGACATGAGCCGGGGCTACACTCGCTATACAACAATGTCCTCGCCATGCCGGTAAATGGCAACCCTGCAGGCCACCCCTTGGCGGTACTCCCCCACGACTACATCGCACCCATCTGTGCAAGCTTCATGGATCCGCAGAAGCTACAGCTGGACTGGTGGTACTGGTTGTGGAAGCCTACAAAGCAAACTGTAGAGGTCTTGTTCAAGTGGAACGAAAAAAATTTTCTCTTCAAAACTCAAATTTCCCTCATATTTTCGTGTGTACACTTTTCCCAAGGTAAAATCCCTACCAAAAAAAAAAACTCGCCAAAACTCGCCCCCCAAAAATAGGCGAGTTTTAGGCGAGTTTTTGGCGAGTAGGCGAGTTTTTTTTACTCGCCCGCACAGTATGCCTAGGGGGGGTCACATCCCATGTTAAAAGTGAGGACACCGACCAAAAAAAATTTTTTTTGAGAAAAAAATGGACATCACCCTGAAAAACCAGAAAATATGGTCCCCAGGTGACCTACAATTCAATTCCGCCTGGTTTTGGACACTTCTGAGCACTTGTGGGGGTCTAATTCGAATTTTTCAAAAAAAAAAAAACGGCCTGGGACAGGGTTTGTACTTTGGCACCTTTCAAATCGGGGTGCAATCAAAACCCATTAAAAACACCGTTGGAACGCATTGAGAGGGCGGAAAAAGTGCCGGGGGCACTGGATTGGCAGTTCTACGCCAAGTCCGCTCTAAAATCCTTGTGTAGACGCAGTGGAATGGCAGTAAAGGCAAAGCGCCGTATCCACTGTGGAGTAGGCCTGCTGAAGGTGTCCTCAGAGGCGATTCTGCAAGCCCTGGGGAGATTGGGTTTAAGAAAACACGCGAAAAGGGGAGGAAAGTGACGTGTGTGGCATTGGGCCTCCCACGCGTCCTCCTCGCGGGTCATTGCGTATTGCTTGTCGTCAAGCAGTCTGGCCTTGCCACATTGGAGCAGTGTGCCTAAGTTCCCAATACGGCGTTCCTTGTCCCTGTGAGCTTTGAGGACGCCCCGCTCTTGCCGCTATATTTTGTGGCGTGCCTGTCCGTCTTCAGGAGGGATATCTCTTTCCTCCCACAATAATCTGAGTGTGGGGTCTAAGAAGATAAAGAAGACGAGGCAGATGCGGGTCGGTGCTTTAGTCGAGTCTATGACTGGATATCCATATACGTGGCTAGTACAGGGCTATTGCAGACTGAACTGCAAAACCAAGGGGAGGAATTGGGCATTGCAATATCTGGAAAGTCATACGAGGTGATTCTTTTAAAAGGAAGGTACCCTGAGGGACCGGGTGAGGCAGTGACGGCAGATCTGCTCGATAATTTACACCTGACTAATTTTCCTCCCTAAATTGATCACTCCCTGGCCTATTAATGGTGTGGGTACCTAAGCCCGTGTATACATTGGTCACTACGACCCACAAAATACAGATGCCAGGTGACCATCTTGTCTTGTTTTGGCTGTATTCAAACGCAATTAGATGACATTAGGCAAGATGTATCCTTTACTTCCTAAAATATGAGACATGGGCTGTTGCCATGGCCATATCTCGTTTATGTGCTAAAAAATAGGAATAGGCAAGGTACAGACCCTGTCCCAAGACCCCTTTTTTTTTCGGAATTTTGATTTTCTGGTCACTTCCGGTCACTATTTTTGGTATTTTCGGGCCTCCAGGACGTTTTCCGGGGGGTCTTGGGTAGTGACTTGTGGGGTCGGACACTGCGCTACGCGTAGAATTCAAAAACTCTGAAAAAATGCATTGTCCTCCCCTTGTGACCCCCCCTAACCCCCCCCCCCCCCCCCCCCCCCCCTCCCTCCCCAGCGACGTTTTACTGCCCATTTAAGATGTGGGTTCAGTTTGGGGGAGGTGTTTCGACTCTCTCTTCCATGTCCCACCTTCCCCCCCTCCTTCCCCCCCTCCCTTGAGGTCACCCTCTTCCTTCAAGTACCCCCTTAGTACAAAAAAGACTCAAGCGAAGACCCAAATTTTATTCAAAAAAAAAAAAAAAAAAAAAAAAAAATGAAAAATGAAAAAATAGCAATGGTGTGTGCGGCAGAAAACGGTTGGGGGGGTGAGGGACAAAAAAAATTGGAGTTAATCTTCGGAAAAAAGATAGGGGAAGATGAACGCAGCTAAAAAAAGGGATGGTATATCCCAGTTATTCAAGAAAAAAAAGCAAAACAAACACAAATATAAAGAAACAAGAACCCTACAGATCCTCTTTGTAGTCCCGCTTTTTATACTTCTCCAAAATCACATTACATCGACGAAGTTCTTCCGAAGTCACGAACTCAGGGATGGGATGAGGAAAATATCAGTCCTATTCGTGGTCATTTACCCCCCCCCCCCCTAAATTTACCCCCCCCCCTTATTTTACCCCCTTTTTCAGAAAAAAACGGTTCAGGCCAAAATAACATGGTAATTTACCCCCCCCCCCCTTATAATACCCTGTTGTGGCTGGTACTTTACCCCCCTGGGGGGGTAAAGTACCAGCCACCAGGTAATTTTTGGGTAATTATCGCCGCAACACGCCAGGTGGTGTTTTGTCACGAGTGACCTAAACCCACGAGCGAAGCGAGGGGGTTCAGGGAACGAGTGGCAAAACACCACCTGGCGTGTAATTATGGGGTAATAGTTTCACTTAGTGCAGCGCATACCTGTTTTGTTTTATGGTTTGCTGGGAGGGGCTGATGTGTTCAGCGGGTCGTACATCCGGAGACTGTAGGACTCGTCTGATTTGAAGCTGGAGACAAGCTCGAAATGAGGAAAGGGGTAAAGTGCAAATAATCTTTCACCCTGTTTTACATCACGTGTGCAGGTAGATGGGTGCAGGTGGGTACGTTTGTGCTGCGTGGGCGATACGTTTGGGACACCTCACGGAATCTGAGGCAACACCGTGATCCCTGACCAGTCATGGTTCAGGCACGGGCAGAAAGATGATGTGGATGATGTGGATCCATGATGCATGACTGCTTGCGATGTCGCAAGGAAGTGAGGAATTTTTTTCAGATGACACATTTGTCATGAGAGCATGTGTCGTCACACTGTGTTGTGCAAAATTTTACCCCACCGTGTATGAAAAAGTCCCCCCTTCCCACCCAAAAACATGACCTAACCCATAACATGGTAATTTACCCCCCCCCCCTTACCCCCTCATTTACCCCCCCCCCTTATTTTACCCCCTTATTTCCAAAATTTCCGGTTCACCGACCCAAAGGGGGGGGGGTAAATGACCACGAATAGGACTGATTACATTTTCCTCCGTCCGGATGAGTGTTCTGCGCACCCAGGTGCACTGTCGTGTAGGAGAGGGCTTTGTGTTCCTTTGTACTGCAGGCCACGCTTTGTGTGCCTCTTCCAACCCCAAAACAGGTTTCTACACAACAATACACATCTCAACACAATATGGCCGCCACCCCCACGATGGGCATGGAGAGGTTCGTGCAGGAGTTTCTGGAGCAGATCTCCACAATTGAAAGGGCGGTGAAGGCGGAGCAGCTGAAGCTTGAGCAGCTGAAGGTGACACGCGACAGGCTGCTGGAGAAGCGTGGTGTGCTGAAGGGCACGTTGGCGTCTGTCATCGCAGAGGAGAGGCACGTCTGTGAACGCATGGAGTCCGAGACGCTTCTCGAGAGTGATCTGGCCGCACAGCTCGCGGAGCTGTCCTCCGTCGTGGACTCCGACGTGAACCACCAACAGCCCCTTCTCGACTACCTCAACCACTCCATTGCCGCCGTGACGGAAAAGACCGAGTCCGTTGCCTCCACCCTTCAGCGCATGGGCGCCTGATCTTTCTCGTATCGCAGCAAAGCGTCTCTAGTTTTTGCTGCTTTCTGCATGTGTATAATAGCATGTGCTGCAAAAGTAATATTCTCGAATCTTGTCTCTTCTATTTCCAAAATAGAAACTTAACAGCGGTAGTCGTCCGCCTACCGCACATACGGCACGTGCCCGATTCTCCGTCACTGTGTGTTTCACCGCACTGGGGAAACACACAGTCCGGAATTTGCGTCGGCGCCAAAGCTCCCTTGGGGACCTCCGACACCACCTTTATCTCCTCCCACTTGACATCGTCCAGACGCATGTCTGCCCGGGACATTTTATTTTTGTAGAGGTTGTGTAAGATTTGTGGTGAAACGCACACACCTCGACCTGTTTGGTGAGGAGTGGCTCTGCAGCGCGGTTCGTCTCTAGAACCGCAAAGTGTGTTCAAAATGCTTCGTTTCTATTTCCTCCTTCATTTCATGAGGTGACACAAAAAAAAAACCTCGTGAATGATTTCCCCCTCCCTTTCCTTGTCTGGAATCAAAATCAAATTAACACAACGAACACTACAGATTTAATACAAACGTTAACAAACTTCCAAAATGTACACCCTCTTGCTTCTGACAGCGGTGGCAGGCTTGCAGCAATGCACACGCGACTGCGACTGTTCTAAGGACGAAACATGCCGCAGTGTCGCAGTCGGTAACCGCGACGGCACCACAACATGCAGCAAGAAAACGTTCTGTGTTGCACGGTCTGTCGAAGGAGAACAATGTGGCGGGCTGGTGTCTCCTTGTGAGACGAATGTGTGTGCCACGGGACTGGAGTGCACCTTCATGGCCCACGCACAGGGCACGTGCTATGACCCGACACCTGCGAAGTGCAACGGAGGGATGCAGTGCGGGGTCACAGGGCTCTCCTGCGATATTGACCATGCATGCAACCACCACGGCTGTTGTGAGGACTGCCGCTGCGACGCAGCACCGGCGTGCAAGGAGGGCTACGAAGCAGACAGGGAAGATGCGTGCACGGCAGCAGAGGTGGAGTCGGGTGTCTGTGTGCTGGAGTCGAAGTGCTGCAACAAGCTGATGTGCAGGAAGGTGTGCGGGCCGTACACCGCTGCCACCCCGTGCAAGGAGGGACAGTGCTACAACGCAGGAAGCTGTGGCTGTCAGGAGAAGGAGACGGCGAACTGTTTTGTTGACCCATGCCAGTTTGCGAGCTGCAGTGCAGGGTTTGTGTGTGTGGCAAACTACTGTGGGGGATGTGACCACCGCTGCGAACGGGTTGTGGAAGGTGCGTGCCATGCGGACAGTGACTGTGCACAGGACGAGACCTGCCGGAAGACAGCGCTTCCTGGTGTGGACACGACGGGCACGAACCCAACATGCGGAGACGTGAAGTCCTGCGTGAAGAAGGGTGCGATCGGTGATGTGTGTGGTGCATGGCACTGCGACGCAAACTTCTGTGCAGAGGGGCTTGCCTGCTCTGCCATCGCCTCCCTGCGTGGTGTCTGCTACGACCCGCAGCCCGCACGCTGCTTTGGTGCACAGCAATGCGACAACGACAGACTGCAGTGCTTTGGGACAACACAGTGCAACCACCGTGGCTGCTGCGAGGACTGCGCCTGCAAGGCAACACCCACCTGCCCATCAGGGTACGAACCCGACATGAAAGGAGAGTGCACACCTGGTGCGCTTGCATGTGGACAGTGTGTCAAGGAGTCGCGCTGCTGCACCGAACTGACCTGCAAAAAGACGTGCACCTTCCCTTGCGAGGCACTCCCAACGTGCCCAAGAGGTTCCATCAAGGTGGACCCATCCATCTGCTCCCAGACCATGTGGGACGAACGGACCTGCACCAGCCACACCACCTGCTGCCAGACCATCTCCTGCTTCCACTACAGACGGTGAATGTCAGGTCTATGATCACCCTCTTCCCCCTTGTGTCTTTCTTGTTTCTTCTTAGGATTGTAGTGCACACATACCGTGTATGATGCAATGCCTTGCCACATTGGTGAAGGTGACGCAGCAAGACGCAGATGTCCTCAGAGGCATAGAGCGCATGCTGTGTCACGTTCGGAACAATGCAGGCAGGGTTGCAGGGTTGACACGGATGCATTTCGTTCTTATAGATTGACAAAGGACAATCCCAATCTCTTTACCAACTTTTCTATTCCCCCACCGCTTCTTCTACGTTCGTCCCCCTTTTTGTGGGGTGTATTTAGTTATTTTTTGGGCTGTGTGTTTGTCAGTTGCTGGCATTGTTCACTGTGTTCAGGAAATCACCCCACCCTACCAACTATGGATCCCCCATCCTGCCTTCATTCACAACACACTTATCGCATGCACTATGCATGTGATGCCGTTGTGGCAGGACCACGTCATTTCATTTGTGCCTTTTATTGTCACCGAAAGATACTATGTGTGCACAAGATGCGCATCAATCTTTTCCACAACCAACGTTCCCCTTTTTTGTTCTTCCTCACCACATTCTCGCATACATACCTTGGCATGTCACCTTTCTTCTTTCAAGGTGACCTGACGCGAGTATGGTATGTGAACCTTGTGGGTGTGCTTTTTTTTCCCATTTCCCCCCCTACAAAAATGTTTTTGGTCAAATCGTCACGCTGCTATGGCGATGTTTTTTTCTTTTGATTTTTCCGAGCCTGCATGGTTGCCTGATCTTTCTCGTATCGCAGCAAAGGGTCTCTAGTTTTTGCTGCTTTCTGCACATTGGTGTATAATAGTATGTGTTGCAAGAGTAATATTCTCGAGTCTTGTCGCTTCTTTTTCCAAAATGACCAAACAAAAAGAATGATTTCCCCCCTCCCTTTCCTTGTCTGGAATCAAATCAAATTAACACAACGAACACTACAGATTTTTTAATACAAACGTTAACAACTGCCACAACGTCCGGATGAGTGTTCTGCGCACCCAGGTGCACTGTCAGGAGAGGGCTTTGTGTTCCTTTGTACTGCAGGCCACGCTTTGTGTTCCTCTTCCAACCCCAAAACAGGTTTCTACACAACAATACACATCTCAACACAATATGGCCGCCACCCCCACGATGGGCATGGAGAGGTTCGTGCAGGAGTTTCTGGAGCAGATCTCCACGATTGAAAGGGCGGTGAAGGCGGAGCAGCTGAAGCTTGAGCAGCTGAAGGTGACACGCGACAGGCTGCTGGAGAAGCGTGGTGTGCTGAAGGGCACGTTGGCGTCTGTCATCGCAGAGGAGAGGCACGTCTGTGAACGCATGGAGTCCGAGACGCTTCTCGAGAGTGATCTGGCCGCACAGCTCGCGGAGCTGTCCTCCGTCGTGGACTCCGACGTGAACCACCAACAGCCCCTTCTCGACTACCTCAACCACTCTATTGCCGCCGTGACGGAAAAGACCGAGTCTGTTGCCTCCACCCTTCAGCGCATGGGCGCCTGATCTTTCTCGTATCGCAGCAAAGCGTCTCTGGTTTTTGCTGCTTTCTGCATGTGTATAATAGCATGTGCTGCAAAAGTAATATTCTCGAATCTTGTCTCTTCTATTTCCACACAAAAAAAACCTCGTGAATGATTTCCCCCCTCCCTTTCCTTGTCTGGAATCAAAATCAAATTAACACAACGAACACTACAGATTTAATACAAACGTTAACAAACTTCCAAAATGTACAC
Source organism: Rhynchopus sp. YZ270_cl-10 (assembly GCA_964035575.1). Classification (NCBI taxonomy): domain Eukaryota; phylum Euglenozoa; class Diplonemea; order Diplonemida; family Diplonemidae; genus Rhynchopus; species Rhynchopus sp. YZ270_cl-10. The sequence goes on from OZ037931.1 coordinate 533,008, forward strand.
CCTCTTGCTTCTGACAGCGGTGGCAGGCTTGCAGCAATGCACACGCGACTGTGACTGTTCTAAGGACGAAACATGCCGCAGTGTCGCAGTCGGTAACCGCGACCGCACCACAACATGCAGCAAGAAAACGTTCTGTGTTGCACGGTCTGTCGAAGGGGAGCAATGTGGCGGGCTGGTGTCTCCTTGTGAGACGAATGTGTGCGCCACGGGACTGGAGTGCACCTTCATGGCCCACGCACAGGGCACGTGCTATGACCCGACACCTGCGAAGTGCAACGGAGGGATGCAGTGCGGGACAGCAGGGCTCTCCTGCGATATTGACCATGCGTGCAACCACCACGGCTGTTGTGAGGACTGCCGCTGCGACGCAGCACCAGCGTGCAAGGAGGGCTACGAAGCAGACAGGGAAGATGCGTGCACGGCAGCAGGGGTGGAGTCGGGTGTCTGTGTGCTGGAGTCGAAGTGCTGCAACAAGCTGATGTGCAGGAAGGTGTGCGGGCCATACACCGCTGCCACCCCGTGCAAGGAGGGACAGTGCTACAACGCAGGAAGCTGTGGCTGCCAGGAGAAGGAGACGGCGAACTGTTTTGTTGACCCATGCCAGTTTGCGAGCTGCAGTGCAGGGTTTGTGTGTGTGGCAAACTACTGCGGGGGATGTGACCACCGCTGCGAACGGGTTGTGGAAGGAGCATGCCATGCGGACAGTGACTGTGCACAGGACGAGACCTGCCGGAAGACAGCGCTTCCTGGTGTGGACACGACGGGCACGAACCCAACATGCGGAGACGTGAAGTCCTGCGTGAAGAAGGGTGCGATCGGTGATGTGTGTGGTGCATGGCACTGCGACGCAAACTTCTGTGCAGAGGGACTTGCCTGCTCTGCCATCGCCTCCCTGCGTGGTGTCTGCTACGACCCGCAGCCCGCACGCTGCTTTGGTGCACAGCAATGCGACAACGACAGACTGCAGTGCTTTGGGACAACACAGTGCAACCACCGTGGCTGCTGCGAGGACTGCGCCTGCAAGGCAACACCCACCTGCCCATCAGGGTACGAACCCGACATGAAAGGAGAGTGCACACCTGGTGCGCTTGCATGTGGACAGTGTGTCAAGGAGTCGCGCTGCTGCACCGAACTGACCTGCAAAAAGACGTGCACCTTCCCTTGCGAGGCACTCCCAACGTGCCCAAGAGGTTCCATCAAGGTGGACCCATCCATCTGCTCCCAGACCATGTGGGACGAACGGACCTGCACCAGCCACACCACCTGCTGCCAGACTATCTCCTGCTTCCACTACAGACGGTGAATGTCAGGTCTATGATCACCCTCTTCCCCCTTGTGTCTTTCTTGTTTCTTCTTAGGATTGTAGTGCACACATACCGTGTATGATGCAATGCCTTGCCACATTGGTGAAGGTGACGCAGCAAGACGCAGATGTCCTCAGAGGCATAGAGCGCATGCTGTGTCACGTTCGGAACAATGCAGGCAGGGTTGCAGGGTTGACACGGATGCATTTCGTTCTTATAGATTGACAAAGGACAATCCCAATCTCTTTACCAACTTTTCTATTCCCCCACCACTTCTTCTACGTTCGTCCCCTTTTTTTTGTGGGGTGTGTCAGGAAATGACCCCACACCCCAACTATCGAAACTACTTTTTCTTTTTACCTGTCTTTTTTCCCCAGCCTTTTTTGGTGACCTGAAAAATACGAGAAATTAAATTTCTGGTTCAATTTTTTCAAATAAACTCGAACTATGGATTCCCCATCCTGCCTTCATTCGCAACACACTTATCGCATGCACTATGCATGTGATGCCGTTGTGGCAGGACCACGTCATTTCATTTGTGCCTTTTATTGTCACCGAAAGATACTGTGTGTGCACAAGATGCACATCAATCTTTTCCACAACCAACGTTCCCCTTTTTTGTTCTTCCTCACCACATTCTCGCATACATACCTTGTCATGTCACCTTTCTTCTTTCAAGGTGACCTGACACGAGTATGGTATGTGAACCTTGTGGGTGTGCTTTTTTCCCCCATTTCCCCTCTACATTTTTTTGGTCAAATCGTCACGCTACGACGATAATGATGTTTCTTTTGATTTTTCAGATCCTACAAATGAGCTTCTAATTTGCTTTTCCTTCCTCCCTTTTTACCTCCCTTTTACCTCCCTGCCTATTAACCTACTCCAGTAAAACACACACAAGAACACCACACTATGTCGGCCCCTCTCGTTATCCCCGCATGCACGCCTCTCTCCGCATTCCTTGGAATGCTTGGGGCGTCTCTTGCACTTGGCTTTGCTAACCTCGGGGCTGCGTACGGTACCGTGAAGAGTGGTGTGGCCGTGGCGCACTTGGGGATGGTGTCTAAGGTATGGTTCAAGGGGGTGTTCTCATTATTCTTTTGTGTTTGTGGAAAGTAGAATGATAATGATAAAATTGTACAAAATCGCAGGGTCGTGCGATGAGAGGAATGGTGCCCGTTGTCATGGCCGGTATCCTGGGTATCTACGGTCTTATCATTGCCGTCATCGTCTCGAGCAACGTGAAGCAGGACAACTACCCGCTGGGTAAGGGGCTCGTGCACCTGGGTGCGGGAGTTGCGGGAGGCATGGCGAGTCTGGCGGCCGGGTTCGCGATTGGGGTTGTGGGAGACACATGCGCGACAGCGTACCAGCGCACTGAGGTATGCCCCACATTTGATGTTTTTTTTCACACCCACCGTCCCTTCACAAAGCCCATCACATAAAGTCCCCATAACCTTCCCATATCTGGGGTGATCAGGGATTCTTTTCTACAACACTGGTCCCTGCTTACAGTTTTCCCTGTAAACCACTCCGAAGCGCAACACTCCGGGGGTTCGATAACCCTGCGGAGTGGTCAGTGCCTGCCGTCCCAGAGGCGTTTTGCACTATCAACTTTCACTTTTATTTGAACACTTTACACAGAAAATCTTCGTGGCAATGATCCTCATGCTTATCTTCGCCGAGGCGCTTGGTCTTTACGGCATGATCATCGCACTTCTCATGAACTCGACAGCGAACGGCATCAACGGAGACTGCAACATGGAATCCTGGGCAATCCCCCAGCCCTAAATAAACCCCCTTTCCCCCCCTTTTTTTTTGTAAGATCTGTGTGCACGACACTTTTCCTACAAAATTTTCTATTTTTATTTTAAACTCAACCTCACTTTAAAATTGTGAAGTCTGCATACCTGAAAACCCAAAAGGAAACCTTTATAAGGTTGCAGGTTGGTGGTTTTTTTTGCACGCAGACTCACAGGACTCAGAACAATTGTGGGGTTGAATTTAAAAGAAAAAAGGGGATTTTTTTAAAAGCCCAAATCTGTTTCGTTACAAAAGTTCGGAGAGAGGAGGATATGTGATATGTGGGGTTGTTATTTGATGTGTACGTGATCAAGATGGCTAACGAGAGGCTTAGGGTCATCTGATAAACTTTTCTTTTATTTTTTTCTATTTACTGGGGGGGGGGCGAATAGAAGACCCCTGCCGAATACAAGACCCCGCCGAATAGAAGACCCCCTTTTTTTTGGCCGTTTTCATAAAATATATTTTAGAATAGAAGACCCTAGTAGGCTTGCGTGTAGCATACAAGACCCTAGTAGGGTCTTGTATTTAGCATACTGTAACAAAATTAATTTTTTACGCTATGCTAAATCCTAAAAGGGTCTTGTTCAACGGACCATAAAATATTTATCCAATAATTTTATGTTTGAAAACCCCCCTAAAAAAAGCGCTGACATGGTGAATACAAGGGGGGGGTCTTCTATTCGCCCCCCCCCCCCAGTAAGCGCAGAAGAGAGGGGGTTTTTTTGTGGTCATCGCTCAATCCAAAAAAAAAAAACAAAAAGCGTGGATTGCCCGTTCGCGGAGGTACACGTTGTCAAAGTTTTCAAAAAAAAAAAAAAAAAAAAAAAAAAATGTTGATGAAATGGGGGTTTATGGGGGGGAAGGGCGTGCCATTTTATGTAAAAAATGGTACCAGTTTTTTTTTCGGGCGAGTAGAAGAGGGAAATGATAAAGAAAATATCGAGAGGTCCTTTAAAGAAGTACAAGACAGTATTTTTGTTTTTGGTTTTCATATTTGTTTGTATGAGACCTGTCTTGTACTCTGAGGTAAATAAATAAAGTGTTTTTTGTGACAACTCCTCTGGCCGAGCGTTTGTATGTGTGTGTGTGTATGTGTGTGTGTTTTTCCCCTTCAAAAAATTCCCATTTTTTTTATTTATATTACACCAGCCTTCCCGCGCCTGTATACATTTTTTTTCTCTCTTTTTTTACATTTAGTGTACCCTATTATACCTTCTATTCAGAATAGATAGTATATGAATTAACTTTTTTTGGGATTTCCCTTTCCCTTCGTATTTGTTGTATCTTAGATGCGTTCAATGAAATCACTTTCAAGTAGAAAAGTTCGAGAAAAAAAAACACATTGCACAAATTCTCGAGTTAGTTTCTTTTTTGCATCTTCTCTCTGGTGTAGATTCCAGGGGAGGGGGGGTACTAAAACCTGCATCCGGAGATATGTAACAAACTAAATAGTGGAGTTCATCCTCGGGTGTGACTACACTAATACAAACCAAGTTTTCAAACTAAACATAACTTCACTTTTGATAACTTTTTTACTGTAGTTTTTTTTTTTTTATATATAAAGACTGGCGAGCCATCAATTTCATTTTATTTATATTTCGGTTTTTCTACTCTTGAATATGAAACTGGAAACCGCCCCGTCTTAGTAGTGTGAACGTATTGTGATAAACCGGGTGATGTCAATTGTGTCGACTTTTTATTTACAAGTCGACACAAACAACAACAACAACAAAAGAAAACTGACAGGGAAGGGGATATCGAAGTGTTCCAAAAAGGGGGGGGGGAGGAGGAAGGCTTAGGTTCATCTGTACAAACTTTTTTCAATCTATTTTTTTTTTTTTCCTACTGGGAAAAAAAATGGGGTTGTTTGTTTCCCCCTATATCCTCGCCCCCCCAACACTTCATCTTTCAAGCTTTCTTTTATCTATTTTTTTTTTGTTTTTTGTCAAATTAATTTTTTGGGAGCGGGTGTCTTTTGTCAAAAAAAGAAAGTTGTTCGTTAAATAAGAATTGCCCAACAGAGAAGAAAAAAATAAAAAAACATCAGCCGTGGCAAGCAAAACCAAGTGTGCGTTTTCTTTTGTTTCCGTGAGCAAAAAAACATATGTTATGTGCGCCCCCCATCCCCCCCTCCCTCCCTTTTCTTTTTGGCGAAGCCTGTTTTTGGAGGTCCTATGTATTGTTTCGGATACGAAAAATGTAAAAAAAATTCAAAAAAGTAAGAACACAAAATCGACAGTTCGGAATGACAAAACCAAATTTTCCACAAAAAAAAAAAAAATACAAAAAAGTCGTGACGATGACACGAGGTTAATACTTTATCGTGTCACCCTTCCAATTGCCGTTGAACAGTGTGCTTATGTCGTGAAGTCTTTGTTCCCCCAAGAAATTGTCTCGTGGGCGGGCTGAGGGTGGGTGGGGTGGGGAAAACCGGTGGAGGGGGGGGGTGGACAAAAAACTCTTGGGGACAGCTTCACAGGCGAGACGCGACCAGCGCTTAACAGAACAACAACAACCCACGATTTTTCCTTTTTTTTTTTTTACGGGAAAAAGGAGTGAGAGGGAGTCTCCGTCTTGGTTGCGAGATGTAAAAAAAATATTTTAAAAAAATGGATTTTTTTTTCTCGTTTATGTTTGTGTGTTATCAGCATCCATTTTGCCTCACACCTAAGCACAATCGAAGAAAGGTGGGTCAAAAAATCTAAAAGTGGTCAGAATGGTACATTTTCGATCTCAAACAAAAAAAGGACTCTACAAAAAACAAAAACAAAAAAAAAAAAAAAAAACATAATCCAAGACAGCGCTCCTCACTAAAAAAAAGTTTGTCCCCCCCCTATTTTTCATTTTCTTTTTGGTAGTCTGCGTTCCACAGAAGCAGTTGCGTTTTGCAACATCCATTTTACTTAGCCGTGCTATCTAGTCATAGTGGTCAAAAATCAAACAAATTTTTGTTTTTCTCCCATAAAGATGCCATTAGAAAGATGCCATCATGGGAACATTTTTGTTGATCCCTCACCATATACTATCAATTTATTGATTGCATATGTGGTGTGGCCCGCCCCAAAATAAAGTCAAAAAAATGTACTTCTAATGTATGGTAAAAAAAAGGGGGGTAAAAAAAATTTTCCCACCCATACTGACGTAGTCAGTGTGCATAATAAAAGGGTCACGAGCTTTCCCCCCGCAAAAAGCGGTCGCTGCGCGCGCTTCGCGCACGCGACTCCCTGCTAGTGCAAGAAGGTGAGGCTCTTTCTCACCTCTGATGCACAAAATCGTGAAAGGCGGGTGGGGACGGTGAACCACAAGCCGTAGTGGGTGTCAACCTTCTTATCAGTAACCTCAGTGCATCTATAAAAGAAGAGGCGGTCATGGCATCCAAAGGTTCCAGGCGAAGCCACGGTACGCAACATTTCTGAAAAATGTTGCCATAAAATGGCGCTGTCGTTCGTAATTAACGTCACTTTCCGTAAATTTTACTTACGTATTTCGCTAAAAACGAAAGCTTCTGGCGAAGCCACGGTACGCAACATTTCAAAAAAAAAATGCGCTTACAATTGAACATTTTACAGCCAAACTACGACATGGGAAGAGTGCAAGCTTGCGCCGCAGGCGCACGGTACGCTACTTTTCTTCTTTCGCTATGCCGCATGCTTCCTTTTACAGTAAAATAAAAGAAAATTGTCATCTGAAAATAGAGTTCTGTGGGGGGTAAGGTGAGGGGTGGGGCTCCGCACCAAACCTGAAAATAGCCTGTAAAACTGATACATGCATTTTAGGTACAAAATACTCATTTCTCAGCGCAAAATGACCCTACCACAACACGCACGGACTCCGGAGAATCGGGAAAGAAAATTTTTTTTTTTCGATTTTTTGTGGGCAAAAATTGGCCGAAAATTTTTCTCGCCCCCCCCGGACCAGGGCTATCGGTAAGAGATATGAAATATGATCGCCTTTTTTAAAAAAAATTTTTTTTTTTTTTTTTTTTTTTACCAGGCCAAATATGATCAGAGATGCCCCGCCAACGTGCGGAGCCGAAAGCTCGGAATGGGTTTACCAGGCCACATATGAACGGAGATGCCCCGCCAACGTGCGGAGCCGAAAGCTCGGAATGGGTTTTTGCCGCTGTACACTGTAGTATACTACCTGAACTGAGTATGTGTATATGTCCGAGCCTCGACCAACACGGACATATGCACGGGGGGGCGTAGGTATTTGGTGTTGTTCATTTACCCTACCACTTTCCGCAATCGATCCGGAAATGCAATTGGGCTCAATTTCGGGTATTTTAGGATGACGACAAAAGTGGGCGTACCCCCTTGTTTAAAGTTTAATGTACACCTTCAAAATTTTTTCCGCTCGCTACGCTCGCGGAGGTACACCTTCAATTTTTCCCCCGCTCGCTTCGCTCGCGGAAGTACACCTTAAAAATTTTCCGCTCGCTGCGCTCGCGGCGGTACACCTTCAAAAAATTTTCCGCTCGCTACGCTCGCGGAGGTACACCTTAAATATTTTCCCGCTCGCTGCGCTCGCGGAAGTACACCTTCAAAAAATTTTCCGCTCGCTACGCTCGCGGAGGTACACCTTAAAATATTTTCCCGCTCGCTGCGTTCGCGGAGGTACACCTTCAATTTTTTTCCCGCTCGCTGCGCTCGCGGAAGTACACCTGAAAAATTTTCCGCTCGCTACGCTCGCAGAGGTACACCTTAAACTTTAAATTTTTGTTAACCCCTTACCCCAAGCCGTTTTTTGGACCCACTCAGAGATTACGCTCCACGTGTGGAACGTATGGAAATCCATACGTGAATTGTTTTTGAAAAGGTGGAATCCATACGTGTCCATACTTAGGTAATTTGGGTTTTGGATTGGGGCTGGGGTGGGGTAGGTGAGGGGTGGGGCTCCGCCCCCACCTCTCACCTACCCCCTACAGAATCCTATTTGTAGGAGACAATTTTCTATTTTACCGGAAAAGGAGCATGCAGCATGGCGAAAGAAAAAAAGTAGCGTACCGTGCGCCTGCGGCGCTAGATTGCAGTACACCCTTCCCGTGACATAGTAGGCAATTTAAATCGCAATTTTTAGAAATGTTGCGTACCGTGGCTTCGCCAGTGCCATGACTGATGATTTCTCCAGTCTTCGAACTTTCACAGCCCTTCTCAACTAACTTTGCCAGGGAGAGCGCGCGCGAAGCGCGAATTGTTTTTGCTTAGAATTGTACGTGTTGAAAATCCATACGTACTTTTTTTTATTTTTGGGGGAGCTGCGTAATCCCTGGACCCACTTTTGAGTTTTGGTTTTTGGGACTTTCCAACCGGTAAAGGGACCCCATATGCAAATGTTTGATCGTACCTGGCCGCAATTGGAAGATTTTGAACACGGCTTTCAATTCCATTTTTTAAGTACCTATCCCCCCCGTGGATATGTCCGGACCCATTTTGATGTGTTTTTGCCCGGCACTTTCCTGAAAATTTTCCGGACATATCCACATATGAGGGGAGATGCCCCGCCAACGTGCGGGGCCGAAAGCTCGGAATGGGTTTTTGCCCGTAAACTCGTGTTTTTTTTTTTTTTTTTTGAAATATGATTTTGAAATATGAAATATGATATATGATGCCCCCCAAAACCCCTTCTTACCGATAGCCCTGCCCCCGGACCCCCCAAAAAAAGTCACCTATAAAAAAAAGTTTTTTCCCTTAATCACGCCTAAAATAAAGTCAAAAAAATGTACTTCTAATGTACCCCAAAAACCGGGTTTCGGGCCACACCAATATGATGAAAAATACTGCTTTCTCATCGTTTTTCCCCATATTTTGCACAAAAAAACCCCCAGAAAAAAAATACTCCAAAAAAAAAATGTCGGTTTCCTCCAACAGCAATGTGTACCACTTGAAGGAGGTGGAGGAGCTCTTTGCTCAGGAGCAGGCTTTGATGGGGCTGTTGAAGAACGCTGTGAAGGACCATGAGGCGACGAGGGCATGCACAGAGTCGAACTCAAACGCAGCGCTGGCGCTGTTGCAAAACGCAGAACACTCCATTCAGCAGAAGGCAACACAACAGACGAACCAGGCGTGGCCAGACTTCCTGGACATGCCTAACCCCGACCTCTGCAAGAAAAACCCCCCTACAGAGCTTGTCTCCGGCATGAGAGGACTCAAAGCGCAGCTGATGTCTCTCCAGAAGGATATGTCCGGCGTCTGGCCAGAGATCTTCTCTACCCTCGTCGCGGGCACTGCAAACAAACTGGATGAGATCGATGCGCGGAACCAGCATATCATTGCAGAACCGAAAGGGGATGTAGGTGTTGCATTGCTTCCACAGCCGTTGTTGGTGAGGTTGGAGGTGCTTGCATCGTTGGGGTCGTCGTTGGATACCACATCAGCGATTGAAACGATCGCCGCAATTCGTGCGCAATTAAAGGATCTTTCTGTTGCGCAGTCAATGCCGATGGACGCAACAACGTCAGGGCAGGTAGGCTGGGCGAAAGTACAGCTTCAAACAAAGCTCGTCGAGAATATCAAAAATTTGATTCGGTGCATCGAAGCAGCAGAAGTGGAAAACACAAAACTGTCGAACCACAATGAAATCTGCGTCGTCGCGGAGCAACAAGCTGCACAAATTAAAGAACCACGTCTAAGAATGAAAATGCAGTGTGAAAGCGCGCTTCGTTCTGTCAAGCAGGCGGTATCCAGCATGGACAACGCACACACCCAGGAGAGCAACCAATTCCAAAACAAAATCACCCTCTCCAAACAGAACCTCGATGCAAACGTCAACAAGCAAAACGACATTTGGAAGAAAATGTCCGAGCTTTACGAGGAGCTTGGGGCATTAACGTTAGAGCGCTCCGGGGAGGTACAGTTTCAGATTGAAAACTATGGGGCAGAATGCAAAAGGCGTGAGGAATACAAATGGGCCAAACAGGTGGCAGAAGAACACATGCGCATGCTGGGAGAGAACATACAGAACTGCGAAACAGCAATTAAATTTCTCGACACAACCGAAACGTTTGTAAAAGAAGGTACTGAAACGGCAGGGCGCTACCAAGACGCTACCGCAGTCGACCTCTCCACGCAGCGAGGCGCGCTCATTCAGGAGGTCGAGCGCGAGCTGTCCGTCCTCCACAGCTGGACCACCGAGCACCGCATGTACGTGCAAGACCAGCTGCATCACCGAGCCCCCACACCAGGCTCCCCTGCTCACGTCGGCTCTCTCTCCACTCATCACGCCTCAGGAACTACCCAGCATTTTGCACCAAGCATTGCTCAAGCGGGAGGAGGAGGAGGAGGAGGAGGAGGAATGCCTAATTATGTGTATCCCTAAGGTAAGAGAGAGAGAGTCCTTTCTCATTTCTTTCTTTGCTTGTATTTTTTTTTATAAAAGATGTGTTTTTGTGATGTGTCTTTGTTTGAGTTTGTTTTTTTTTTTATTGCACGTCGGGGCACTTTAATTTCACTCCCCTAACAAATTCCTGTAGAAAAATAAAAACGGCAGTGAAATAAAAAAGGCTTTATTTCTTTATTTCACTCTTTATTTCACTCTTTATTTCACTGCTCGATTTTTTTTTTTTTTTTTCGCAAAGACAAATTTTCAGCCGAAAAAAAAAATTTTTTTTGGGCTCAGATGGACCCAAAAATGCAAATAAAGCAAGAATTTTGATGTTTTGAGCATCACATATTTATTCCCCGGTCATTTTCTGTACAAAAAACCGGTTTGTATGGGCCAGCGCCTTAGCAAAAATCCGAAAAATCGGGAAAAAAAATTTTTTTTTCCCCGGAAAATTTCGACTCCTGGGTGGGGTCTTGGGGTACCGAAAAATGCAAAAAAAACGCAAAATTTGGGTATTTTGACCATCTGAGGGATTTTTTCACCTGTTTCACCTTAGATGGAAGCGGATGTGGCTGGTGGGGGTGGGGTGTGCCCACCTACGGGAACAGTGCTGCCTGTGGAGTGGCCACTCCATCTGCCTCAATGGTGTTTAGGTCGGACATCAGCAACTCTGCAAGGTTGTGATACAGGAGATAAAGATATTTCGAAAAGAGAAAAATTTGAATGAAGATAACCCCAACACCAAAGGGAAGTTGATACGATGAACGTAAGCCTTGAGAACTAAGCGTTTAGCAGACCCCCGGGTTGTGAAATAAAAGTGCCCCGTTGTGCAATAAAAAAATGTATTGTTGGTGTAATATTTTGCCTTAATTTCACTTACAGCCCCAAAACCCCTCGGAGTGGTATTTTTTCCCCTCGGGCTGCGCCCTCGGGGAAAAAAACCACTCCTCGGGGTTTTTTGGGGCTGTGCGTGAAATAAAGGCAAAAATATTACACGTCAATAATATATATTATTGGTGTGTTGTACTCTTTTTTTGAGTGATTCCGATTTTTTTTATATTAGAGTGCCTTCATTAGTGCGTCCAAGGTGGTTGCGCTTTAAGCTTCTCTTTTATGGGAGAGGGAGAAAAAAAAAATAATCGGATTTTTTTGAAATAAAACTTCACCAATTTGTGGCTGTAAAGTTTTCTATTATGAGGGTGAGTCAGTTCTATGATGTATTTGTAATCCTTTTTGTGCACCACCCTCTTTTTTCTTTTTTCTTTTTTAGATTTTGTTATTCCCCCTCCCTACAACTCAGCCCCATTTTATTTTTTTTCCACATTTTATTTTTCTCAACCTCCACTCCTGTGCAGAAAACCCGTCGATGACGGTTTTTCTTTTTTTTCTTTTTTTTGTACCTCATTGATATCATAACAGCCGCGAAAAGGAAAAAAGTGCAATTGCGGTACTGCGCGGTCAGAAACAATGCCTCAATTGCTAGTAGAACAAGGTCCTTCTGTATCAGTGAATAGCGCTTTCCTGCACCAATGTCCGGGTGAAGGCGTTTCCACATTTTAATGGATTTCCTGGTAAAAAGGGTTTTTTTTTTCATAAAAGCTGCTCTCAAGGGTTCAGGATGACTGACTGTCTATACCTTCCGTAGTACAAAGGCTTCGGCCAACATTGAGACTCTAGGTTCCCCAAACGGGTCCTGAGGCGATTGTCGACACAAACAAAAAAATGCAACTTTTGTGTATACCACAGTATTGTGAATGCATAAACAACAAATAAAAGCGACTTTCCAGAGTTGAGGACGACCTCCGTTTATATCTTTTAAGTACATTGGCCTTCGGGTCGACATTGAGTGCAGGTCTTGCATTAGCAGGTGATTGTCGACACAACAAAAACAAATATACAAAGGATGATGTTCCCTGTCCCCTATTACCGCCCCTTACTTAGGTGACTCAGCACTGCGGGTATTTGAATGATCTTACAAACTCTTTTCTTATGAAAAACCGTTCCCTGTTTTCCCCCTTTTTCGGTCTTTTTTTCTTTTTCAACATACAGCATCAACGTTTTGTTGTTGATCCCTATACCTATGCCCTCAATTATTGAGTGCATAGTGTTGAAATACGTTTCAATGCATTTTTTCTCTGTCTCCCATACCCCCCTTACCCTCTGTACTCTCCCCTCTCCCCTCTCCCCCCCGCTTCCATTCCACTCCACTCCACCCCGTTGCACACAAAAAAAATGGACTCTTTTCTTTACCACCTCTTTTATTGACGGGGGACACTGTTCACAAGAGGGCAGTTGCTCGTTCAACTTTTTTCCACTGTAACCTACCGAGGTAGCCGTGATAGCTTGACTACACAGTTGGTGTGGCTGATAGGGGGGGGATGCGATAAAGTGCTATTTTGGGGTCGTCAGCAAACACCAACAGTAGTTTTGTTTAGCCGCGCCACTGGGTCCTGCCTCTTTCTTAGGGGACACCTTCATTCACTTTACTTCCAGAGTTGTTATCGTTTTTGTTTTGTTTTTTTTTTGTTTTTTCCCTCCCACCATGGCTGACGTGCTTGCCGCCGTGAGCGGGCGCACCAATGAGAACAATGACGAGACCACCGGCGCTGCGCTCCCCGAAAACGCCTGGGGTGAGTTCGCCACCGACCACGGAGGCACGACCCCATCCTACCAGGGGATGGACATCTTCACCGCCTGCCAATCAGGCAACCTTGGGGTTGTCATTCTTCTGTGGTATAAGGGGGTGAGCGTCATGCACCGTGACCCTCATGGGGTTACCCCACTGCATCAGGCCGCTTACAACGGTTATTCAAGGATCTGCAAATTTCTGTTGAGCCAAGGTGCAGAGATTGACGCAGAAAACTCAACGCAAAGCACGCCAATCATGTGGGCAACCTGCGGAGGACATTACGAAACGGTGCGGTATCTCGCAAGCCAAGGCGCATCGTTGACGAAGACGGACAACAAAGGGTCGAGCGTGCCGTTTCATGCGATCCACACAAACCAGGTTGCTCTGTTGCATTGGCTTCACACTGAGCACGGCAAGGAGGTTGACTTCCACGCAACCGACACAGAAGGCCACAACCTCTTCCAGTGGGCTGCCTACAAAGGGTTTCTCGGCGGCTGCCGCTATCTGAATGAGGTGCACAAAGTCAAGATGGATACCATCGACAAAGAAGGACGCAGCTCCCTCCACTGGGTTGCCCGCGAAGGCTACCAAGACATCGCAGAGTACATGCTCTCCCAGGACCCTCTCGAATCTAGCTTCAACCACAGAGACAATTCAGGACTCACCCCTACCCAAGCTGCCGACTCAAAATTCCATCCTCTAATGGCGAAGTACCTCCGTAAACACGCCCCAGGACAGAAGCGTCCCACCTTTGGGCACGGAAAGGAACGTTCGACAGTGTCGTTGATGATGAACAATATCGCCCATCTGAGGCGGTTTGTGTATGGGTTAATCGTGGCGCCCCTCTTTTTTATGTATTTGAGCAATTATATCCCGGGGCTGGCGATTGCAATGTTTGTACCGTTTTTGTTGGTGGTGCCGGCGGTGTTTGATTCTCACCTCTTCAGGGGGGGGCAGCCTCCGGTACGCATGGAGGGGGCCGGCGGCCCTGCAGCACCTTCCATGCAACAGCAGATCCTTCTCCTCTCTGTGGGGGGAGAGCGCAACCTCAACGCGATGGCGGTGTTGTTTATCCTTCAGTTCCTTATCCCCTTCCGCTTCTTCTATTACAACACACCGATGTACCATGCCGCGGATGTGCTCAAGCTTAACACGCCGTCCACCTCATCTGCGCCAGGTGACTTTATTTTGTCATATGCCCCCATGCTCTACAGCTTTGCTTTCCACTCATGGGTGGCCGCGATGATGCTCTTCGTGATTGTATCCACAAAGCGTGCACAAAAGCCGCAGCTTCCCGCGACAGATATCGAAACCGGGGATCTCCGCATTTCGGTGACCCCCGGGTCGTACTGCTTTGAGTTGATGGAGAGGAAGTCGCTTCGTTCAGTGTACTCAAGGCTGACCGGGACAGTGGTCGCGGGCTTCGACCACTTCTCGATCCCGCTTGACAACGATATCGGGAAAGGCAACCGTGGTCTGTTCATCTTCTGGCTGATTGCAACAATGTGTTGGGCAGTGGCTGTCGCAGCAGGGACCTACATCTGGGCCGCACACAAAGTCTCCCCCGATGCCAAGATCACCGTGTGCAGGCTTATTGGCAACATCGTGTCTTCGAGTCTCCCAGGAGGGGACCCTACGAAGACCAGCATCTTCTTCCCAACGCAGAACGAAGTGACGGGTGCCTGGTGTGGGTCGGTGTGTGTGCTTCTCGCCCTCGTTGCAGCGGAAAAGCTGTTCGGGCAAATCCAGAACATTGGAACAAACATCAACAACCATGAGCTCACCTTTGGGAACACAAGTATGTAACACAACTAACACACCCCAAAAAAACAACAGAATACAACACAAATTATATCGTTCCCAAAAGCAATACTGTAATGATACTAATCGGAATAATGTTCGTAAAAAAGGGTTGAAGAAAAATCCTGAAAAGGTGTAACATATGGTCGGTGATAATAAATCAACCCCCCCATCTTCACAATACAAAACAATCAGAGTAGCAAAAACAAAAACAAATACAAAACAAACAAACTTTCAACCCCCCCCAATCTCCGCCTTAACAGTCCCGGTGACCGGAGAGGGACTGCAGTCGATTGTGTGCGAGAGGCCAGGAAGAGGGAAGGGATCGATGTTCAGCCAGGGCTCGCCCTGGACAAACCTGTTCATTTTCTTCTGTGGTATGCAAAAAATACTGAAAAAAATATACCTCAATTTTTTTCTTCAAATTTTTATACAATCTCTACAGGTTCTGAAGGATACAACACCGTTTCGGAAGTGGCCAGCCGAAATGAATACCGCGCGTGAGGAGTTTCATAAAATTTTTCAAAAAAAAACAAAAACAAAAAAGTGAAATTGTTGACCACAACAATAATGGTTATTTTTTTCAAGGAAAGAATCATCTTCCTTCTCTTTTTCTCTTTTTCTCTTTTTCTTTTTGCCCCATAATTTTTTTAATTGCTTATTTTTAAAAAAAAAGATGTAACCCGAGGAGATCCAAAGAGATACCAAAGCGATTAAGATTAACAATCTCCTACACCCTTGCCCCTTGCTCACCCCACAAAAAAAATAGGAGATACGGTTTTGAGGTAAAAAAAAGGGAAAAATAAAATAAAAAAGCAAAATCAACAATTAGATTCGGTCCCCCCCTCCCATCCCCCCCTTTGTTTCTCTAAACAATATTTTTTTTTGACAGAAATTCTCTCTGAATATCAATTTTTTTTTTGGTAATCCTCACCTCACCCCACCTCATCCCCCCCTTTTTGAGGTGACTAAGCGCGAGAGGCTTTTTACCAAACCCTTTTTCAGTGCCTGCGTCCAATGAAACGGCGAGGCGTTTGCACTTTCAGCTGTTTTTATTTTTAAAGTTTGGGGTACATTCAGTGCACCCTATTATACCTTCTATTCAGTAGAATAGATATGAAACATTTTTTTTTTATATTTTTTTTTGATAAAACAACTTGTTGTCAATTCTAAAAAGATTGGAGGCAGCGCTGCAGGGCAAACAAAACGGATTGAAAAAAAAACAGAAGCTTGCTTGTTTTCTTTGAGTACTCAATTAACCACAACAACCGTACTTCAGTTTAACACATTTTTTCACCTTTTTGTTTTCCCGGCTTTGAGCGCACAAACAAAAGGCCCGATCTTTTTTGTACTGTCCAACATGATGGCAGGCTCCCTACAGTTAACATGATCTTATGATAAAATAATGCTATACTATGTCATGCCACGGACATTTTAAAAAAATAAGCATAGTAAATAGTGGAGCACACTCTAGGGTGGCTACAACCATGTTTTCAAAATAAACAAGCTCGCCCCCATCCGCTCGATTGTGTGTGGTGAATCCCCTTCCCCGCTCTTTGCCAATTCGAACATATTTTGACGCAAAAAAGAAAGGTCGGACCACAAATGAGTTCTTTGGGTGTTTTATTCACAACCCTGTCGACACACGATTTTTTGAAAGGAAAAAAAAAGGGGGAGACTGCAGTTGACTGCACGATTCCAGGAAAGGGGATTCCAGGGAGGGGAAGGGGAACATAGCTGAGAATAAGCTGGGTCCCGGGTCCCGGGTCCCGGGTCCCCATCACCACGACCTAGTATGAGCAATGACAAGGGGGTATGACTAGTTACATGACAAGACTAAATAATGACAAGACATGCGTTAGGTCCTGTCATTTGACAGGGGTCTTGTCATTATTTAGTCTTGTCATGTAACTAGTCATGCACCTTGTCACATGACTAGTCATGGGTGGTAACTAGGTCGTGGTGCAAGTCTTATTCTCAGCTATGAGGGGGAAGGGGGGGTTTTTTGACTTGAGGTGAAACAAGCGGAGGAAAAATTGTTTAAATGTAGGTCAATTCGGCAGGTGGTGGGTGGGGTAAACATAAAACTCTTTGAAACAAATACGAAGAAAATGAGGGCAAATAAAGGTGACATTAGAGTCACATAGACTGTGGGAAGGAGACGATGTGGGGAGGCAAGGGGGATTTTTTTAAAGGTGTTTCCCAATATAAAGATGATTTACTTACATCAGTTGCCCCACCACTGCGCTATACAGCCACACTTTTGTTTTGCACCGCCCTCATTCTCTTTACGGTACGGGCAAGTCATTAGGTTTCCTTTTTACATCTACTGTTGTAGGCTGCAGGGTTGTTATGCTTTCATCCGGATGGCTGGCATCGTACAGTGGGTCAATCAGAGGTGCCTGCATCAGGGGGGTTTTTTTTAGGTGACTAAGCACGAGAGGCTTAGGAACATCTTATAAACTTTTCTTTTTTGGAAAAATCACGTGTCGCAACAGAATATATCCATGCCACGCCCACCCCCTCCGCCCAGCTTACTTCCATTTCGCGGTCTACGTTGAGAGGTCCTACTCCCGCTACCGCTCGTCAGTCAACGAAACGGGTATAATTGGAACACAAGGGAGCAACTCCTTGTGCGAAGTAAGTGACTCGGCTTTTTTTTTTTTTTGGTCACCTGCCCCACCAACCCCCCCACCCCCACAACAGGCACCCAACAAACTCCCCACCCCCGCCCCCTATACACACAAAACATTTTTTTTTGATATTCTACTTTGCTCCCCCGTTTTTCTCTTTTTTTTTTGGAATGAGGGGTGAGGTGGAGCAGATGGGTGGGGTGGGGGTTTGTGTATCTGGGGCAAGCCCGAGCACTAGCACCACCGCCACCACCTCTCCACCACACGGCTGGGCCGCCGTTCCTGCCATTTCCTCATCCTCTCCGTTGACGGATCCGATCGTCACTTCGGTGACAACGTCGTCACGGTTTGGGCTTTGCGCAGGGACTTCGAGGTCCGCATCATCACGCACCGCATCATCACGCACAGCAACATCATTTAGTTCAACCCAAGACATCACAACCGCCCCACCGTCCCCACAACCAGAGGACCCCACCCCTGAAGCCGAACCCACTACCAGCGTCCCCGACGCGCCAAAACGGCTTCATTTCGCAAAAGGGTGTGCAACGTATATGGAATACTGCAGGCGCTTTGCTACCTCCGCCTCGAAGACAAGAGAGTCTCCCAAAAAAAGTACGCCAAAAATGACGCATGACCCTAGACTAGGTGTTCTCGAAGACGTTCTGCTTGTCTTATTAGAGGAGCATTGCGAGGAGGCGTTAGAAGAAGAAGGGGTGATAATGGAAAGCGACCCGGATTTGGAGAGGTACGGTGTGGATGTGTTCGATGTGGTGCGGCCGCCGCCGTTGTCGATGGGGAAAATGCTGTTGAGGCTGGAGGAGTACGCGCGGTGCTCGTACGCAGTGTTTTTGACGGCAGGCATTTATATGGATAGAGTCTCCAAGCGGGTTAGGTTTTCGCCAAGGAATTTCCAGGTAATTTATCTGGCGGCCTGTGTGTTGGCGCTCAAATGGTTGGAAGATTGTGGACACACAAACCGGCATTACGCGGATGTTGCTGGGATTGATGTTGCGGACTTCAACGATGTAGAAGCAGCGCTTCTTTTTGAATTGGAGTGGGACCTCCAAGTGCCACAATACATCTACCAAAAATACGACACAACCCTCAGAAGACACAGACTCTGGCCTGATGGAGTTGCCTCAGGGCATATTGCATGATGTTTTTTTTTATAGGGTATTTTTTTTTCAGATGTAAACCACGAAAAATGGATGGTGTGTTGGGAAAGGGGGTCCACCTCCTTGGTACGCCCTGGTGTACCAAGGTACACGAGAGGGCTTTGTATTTAGTCCAGGGTAGATCCTTATTTTCGCTAAAAACGCTAAAAATCCCAGATTTATTTTCGTTTTTTTCCTTTTTTTTTCTCTCCCGTTTTTGAAATTTTTCCGCGCAGGCCTGACGCTAACTTTCAGGTTTTTGGGAAATCGTGGGAGTTATGGTTTGTCCAGCGAGCGGAAAAATTGAGTAACGGTCTAAAAAAAAATCCAACAAGCAGGTTGACTGTACTGAGGCAGAATAGTGGTGTTTTTTTACACATCTCAGCTGTCGTAGAACTAAACCCCAGGGGATAATATAGGTTTTGGGGGTTTTCGCTGAAACTCGGTCGAGCCCAACCCAGCTCGTTAGGGCCTCCGGCGGAATGTGAGAATTCCTCGGTTATCCCACTGCGGAGTTCGGCACTGTATTGATAATTGCACCAGGCACCTCAGTATATTTACAAAAAGAAACGGCGGTCGTGGCACCCATGGCGAAGCCACGGTACGCAACATTTCTGAAAATGTTGCCATAAAACGGCACTGTCGTTGGTAATTATCAACAGTTACTGTAAATTTTACTTCCAGATTTTGCTGAAACGAAAGTTTCTGGCGAAGCCACGGTACGCAATATTTCAAAAAAAATGCGCTCAAAATTGCACATTTTTACTGCCAAACTAGTCATGGGAAGGGTGTGTTGCAATCTTGCGCCGCAGGCACACGGTACGCTACTTTTTTCCTTTCGCATGCTTCCTTTTCCTTCGGTATTTGACCAATTAAATCGCATTCTGGCTGTGACCCTTGTCGGACACTGCGCCCTCTGACAAGGGTAATACTTTCTAGAAGCATTCTGAAAAAAAGTGGTAGTGCCCGGCATTAGCAAGAAAATTTTCAAAATTAAATAGGTAGTGCCAATGCACCAGCAGTTTGGGTAGGCGAGACCGCATTGGGTGAACCTCCGCGAGCGCAGCGAGCGGAAATTTTTTTCCGCAGTTTTTGGGAAAAGTTCAAAATCCCACCAAAAATAAAGTTGTGGAAATAGTAATTGTGTTCTTCAAAAATATGCTTCAAAATTGTCTTATGCAAGGCGACACTGATAATTGACACTCATTGGTCCTTGTCTTATGAAGTGAAGACAAATATTAAAGGGGCATTGGCGGGCCGAAGGCCAGCCAAAAAAACGGTAGCGAACTTTTACTTTTTTTCCTTTCGGTTTCCCCCTTATTTTGACTTTCCGGATCGATTGCGGACCGTGGTGGTGCCACTCTGTGGCTGGAAATTAGTAGGTAACCAAAAAAATGAGCCAGAGAAAAAAGGAAAAAAAAAAAGGAAAAAAAAATAAAAAATCTCAAATCCTTATTTTCACTTTCGCTAAGGATCTACCCTGATTTAGTCAAGCTTTTTTTTTTTTTTTTTTTTTGGGAGGGCAATATTTAGGGGGGGGGGGTAAAAGGGGGGGATAACGACTCCCTACGAGTCCATTATTGGATTTCTTTGGGTGTGTAATACACACTGTATGCTGAATTGGAGAAAAAAATGGAGGGGAAAAGATGAGTTGTTTTTTTTTTATAAAGAATACTTTGCTGCTATTCGTTACGTTGGTTGGTTGAGGGGGGAGGGGGGGGAGTGGGGTTATTGTCTTTTTGTTATTATTATTATTTTTTTTTGAAATTGTGTGCTTTTTGTGTCCTGATTTTTCCCTTCATCAGGTCCTTTTCTTTTTGCACGTCTTCGCCTTTCATACCATCGTCAACTCATAATATTGTTTTACCACATCCCACCTCCTCCTGTAACCCCTTCATCGTGTGCATGTCTGTGCAAATAAAAAAATTCTCGCGTTTATCCGTGGCTCGTCGCCCGCATAAAACCAAGATGTCGTATATGACGTCAGAAGGTGGAATAAAAAAATGGGGTACTGTACTACAAAACTCTGGGAGTAAAAAAGTGTCAACAAATAATGTCGTTTCCCTCACCCTCCCCTTCCTGTTGTTTGATGTGCGTTGACGCTTCCACATATACGATCTCTCAGCTGTTGGGTGGTGGTGTTTGCGGAGTACGGTTGAGGGGTGGGTGGGTGAACCCGACGTTGACACTTTCCGCTCACAAAGTAGTGTGTGCGTTATTTAAAAAAAAACTAGTGGAGTTCATCCTCGGGTGTCTACACTAATACAACCAAGCTTTCAAAAAAAGAAGCACGCTTTTTGTTACATTTCCGAGCCGATCCCATCGTGGGGCCAATTCGAAAAAAGAAAAAGAAAATGGCCAAAATTTTAGCACTTCAAATTTTCATTATATTTTGCCTGTGCTCTTATAAATTATAAGGCATATAGAAAACGTACCTGAAAAGGGGTCCCCACTGCTCAAAAATCCTGAAAAATCCTGCATGTTGGCAAACCATTGTTGTCATTTCACAAAGATTAATTTTTCTGCTGAGCCCCCCTCCATCTCCCCCCCCCCGTAAAGGCAAATAAATACCAACAATTTTGATCACTATTCCTACGCAAAACATCTCGCTTTTTTAAAAAAAAGAAAAAAGGGTGACTAATCAGACTAAGCAAATGCCTTAGGATTAGCACCAAATATTTTTTTTACCCTCTTTTTTTTTCTGATATAACGAAATCCTCTCACACCCAAAACTACCTCCCTTCTTCCCTTCTTCCCTTCTTCCCCAAAATCAGAACGAAAGCCTGGCAAATACAAACACCACGTATTCCTGCCTCAGAAGAATTTACCTTTTTTTTTTAATAAAAAAAAAAATAAACAGATACAGTGTCAACGCATTGATTGGTATCAGGGGTTTCTTGTGTGGAAAAGGTGTGTTTACATTATTTTTTTCAATTTTTTTGTGTTTTTTTTCTCGAAGCTTTTTTTTTTTCCCTTCAAAATTTTATTAAGTTCAGTGAAAATGGCTGGAGTTGCCCCCAATATATGAAAAGGGCAACTGTTTTTGCACAGTTTTTTTTTTCCTTCTTCTTTTTCTTCCAACGATTTCAAAATAAGAAGTGGTGTATCCTTCTTTTGTGGATCTCATCCTGCGTCCACAATACAGTTTTCAAAAAAAAAAAAAAAAATTCAATTTTTCTAGTAAAGGAAATCATTTACCGCACCTCTCTCCACAGCAACAGACAGAGAGAGAGGTGCACGGACCCAGGCCCACCTGATAACAATTAAACTGCCGGGCCATACATCGTTAGTGTGGTTGGCAGTTTGAGGTAAGACGGTGTGATAATAAAACCAGGGTATTCTTTTGTGTGTGTGTGCACGGTATATTCCTCTTTCAAAGTGTTCTTTTTATTGTATTTTCGTCCTCTCTCTTTTTTTTTCTGTTCCAACAAGATTATTTGTTTTCGACCGAGCTGCGTTTTAGCACGTTTCAATTATTCTTTGTTTGATCCGAAAAGACCTGCAGGCAGTGCTTGGTAGCAAATGGAACACCCTATCTATTTTTTTGGAGGGGGTAGGGTAGGTCAGATCTGTTGAGTGTCCAAAAAGAAAAAAATGCCTTACTGGGGGGGAGCTAATACAAGTACCGGGTACTTGTATTGAGCGGGTAAAACTAATAGATCCGGGTTTTTCAAAAATAAAAAAGGTGATGGGGGTACTTGTATTAAAAACTTTTTCCCTGTACATTTTGTATGGGGGGGAAATAATTTTTTTTGTATGGGCCAACTCCTTAGCAAAAATCCGAAAAATCGAGAAAAGAGAAAAGGTGTGAAGCAGGCTTCGCGCTAACTTTTGGAAAAAATCTGAAAAATCATGTTTCGGGCCCAAAAAAAACGCACCTCAAATAGTTGCGACGGGTAACGTCTGGGGTGAAAAAACAGTATTTTGTGGCATTTCTGAGACAATCCCGCGCTGTGGTGGGGCATATTCGGGAAAATGGACAAAATTTTAGTGACTTAAATTTCCCCAAAATATGAACCCAGACTCCTAAACAAGGGGCATTTTCAGTCTGAAAACCCAATTTCAGATGAAATTGTGGTGTTTTTGACGGGAACAGGTAGCGCCGCAGGTGCACGGTACCCAACTTTTTTCGTTTTTTTCTTTTCTCTGGTTTCTTTTGATTGCGCGAGCTGATTGCTCTCCACGGTGGGGTCACATGTGGGTACAAAAACACTCTAAAGTACCCTTACTATGAAATATGAGATTCTCTGGTTGGTAAAGAAACCCCGGTTTGCAAAAAACGCACCACAAAAATATCCAAAAATCCCGGGCCAAGGGCCAACAATTAGCGCAAAGCCTGGCACCGAAATAGAAAAAAAAAATTCTCGATTTTTTGTGGGTAAAAATTGCTGGGAAAATTTTTTTGGCACCACCTGCTAAGAAAAACGTACACAAAAGTGGGACGTAAAACGCGCAAAAATAATAAAAAAACGCGCAAAATAATCAAAAAATGTTTTTAATAAAAAACGTCACAAAAACGTAACAAAAACGCGCAAAAAAACGTACTAAAACGTACCAAAAACACAGAGCAAAAATATTATTTTTGCTGTAATGTTGTATTAAAAAGTGATTATTTTGATTATTTTTGAAAAACGTAGGACGTTTTTGTGTTTTTTGTACGTTTTTTGCGCGTTTTTTGCGCGTTTTACGTACGTACCAACATGTATGGTACTTGTATTAAAAATATAAATTAATTTAAATCGAAAAACCCGGGGGGTACTTGTATTTGCAGGGGTACTTGTATTACCCGGGGGTACTTGTATTAGCCCCCCCCCCAGTAATGATAACTTATCTGGTGCTCCTGAAATAAAAAATACCAAGTACGCAACAACTACGCACTTAGTACGCAACAAGTACGCAATATAGGGTATTCCTGTATTTTATTTTTTGTGCACAAAGTGCGCAACAAGTACGCAAAATGGGGTTATCAGGAGTACCATTATCGGTCTTTTTTGGGCGACGAGGAGTACGACTTATGTTGACAACTATACTGTTGCAACAAATTTATCGAAGAACGAAAAGAAGAATAAGAACAGTGGAGATTGCACCAACTGTGGCAACACAAACCGAGGCAACTACACTACTCCAACAAATTATCAGAAGAAAAAAAAGAAAAAAGAAAAAAAAAAAAAAACGAAACGAAAACGGAGATGAAGGTGAGGAGGTGACGTCTGCTTTGTCCATCTCTGCCAGAGAACACCCCATACCATACCATACCAACATAAGTTAAAGATGTGTGTGGATGTGGTCGCGCGGGTGGTTATTTTTTTTTGGGGGAAAATGACTGTGTACCTGCGTACAGTTTTCTTTGTTTGGAACTTCAAAAAAAAATTAACTGATCCGATAAGGTGTGTGGAAACCAACCACAACAAAAACAACGAATTAAAAAAGAACGGGATGTGCTGTGAAAACCCCGCGCCCGATTTTTCGAAACCGCCATAGGCGCTTTTGATGGTGTGATCGAATACGAGTTTTGGTCTGTGGATTTTTGTGTTCCTTCCGCATTTTACTTGTTTTCTTCCCTTTTGTCACTAAGAAACATCGGATATGATCTTGCCAACTCCCCCTTCCCTTTTTGTGATTTTGGGAAAACCCTCTTTTTTTTTTTTTAAAGAACCCGTTTTCCCTACCAACCTCACTTTTTAAAAGACTGTTTTTATTCTTATTTTTGTACGTTCCGTCGTTTTTTTCCCCCCCTTCTTTCCTGTCCTTTTTGTTCTTCCTTTTTTTTAACCTTTTTTTCTTGCACACACGAAGTGTGATTGGAAACTAAACATATTTAAAACCAACGATAGATCTGTCTTTACGCTTTTTCCTTTTGAATCCTCCCCCTCATCCATTATCATGTGCGTCATAGGCAAAGAGCCTAAATGGCTGCGGTCAACGAAAAATTTTTTAACTTCGTTACCGAATAAATATGGCACGGAGGAGTAGGACTCGTGCGCGGGGTGGCAGGGGACGAGGAGGAGCACGGGTTGCCGTCGTGCAGTGCGTCGCAGGAGCAGTTGGGCCCTCGCTGACGCACCCTCCGCTGCAGTGTGGCTTGAGGCCCTGTGTGTGGGTACGACGCTGGAGAAGAGCGCGTGCACCACCATTGCGTCCTGCTTTCCCGACATTCGGAGCGCCGCCGAAGATGTACGCGCCTCCACCACCGCCCGCGCTCCCGAGGAGGACGGAGGAGGACG
This sequence comes from Rhynchopus sp. YZ270_cl-10, assembly GCA_964035575.1. Taxonomy (NCBI): domain Eukaryota; phylum Euglenozoa; class Diplonemea; order Diplonemida; family Diplonemidae; genus Rhynchopus; species Rhynchopus sp. YZ270_cl-10. The sequence continues at coordinate 557,881 of OZ037931.1, forward strand.
ATGGGCCTGATGTTGTGCTCCTGTACGGGGAGGCAACGATTGTTTTGGATCGCCGCTTTGTGTCTGCTCCCGCCGAACGCGCTGAGGGGGAGCTGGCGGAGATCTCCCGTGCTAGGTTGGACCTGGATGCCCTAACGGCGATGGACTCTCAAGGTCTTCTGACAGGAGTCCTCGACGTGATCCGGTCCCCCGAAGCCTTCACGGCAGCCCTCACCGAGGAGGGCCGAAAAGTCCTGGAGTCGTCAGTCCCGGTAAAGAGAGGGACTTCCAGGCATATGCTGCGCCACTGGGGGAAGCTGCAGAAGTGGGGTGTGATGTCTCGGTCTGGCGAGCAGAAGGTGATACTTCCCGCCTTCACCGTGCCGAAGAAGGTGCGGGGACTGAGGCTGGTCTGCGACGGTCGGAAGCTGAACCGCCTGATGCGTGACCCCCCTCCCATGTATCTACCTTCCATACATAAGGTAGTGAAGAGGTTTCTGGACAGTGCGTACGTGGTGCAAGCTGATGGGCGGAGCTGGTTTTACCAGTTTCCGCTGGCAGATGGTGTGGACGATTTCTTTGGAGTGAACCTGGCAGGTGCACGCGGACCCTTTGTGAGGGCAAAGCTCAACGTGCTGTGCATGGGGTGGAGTTGGGCGCCGTGCATCGCGCACCGCTCGGCTATGGTGTTGCTGCCAGAGGATGAAGGGATACCTTGGGTGGACAACTTCTTTGTCGTGGGCAATACCTTGCAGGAGGCAGAGAGGCGCTACTCTTCGTTCCTCCGACGCGCTGAACGTGTCGGTGCCGAGCTGAATGACGACGAGGGAGAGGGAGTGCCTAGGACGAACTTTTGCGCTTTGGGCCTGGAGTTTGACTTGGCGAGTTCCCCAAGACGGTACCGTGCTGCCCCTGACTGGATTGGGAAGTGTGTGGAATCCCCCGTTCTCAGTGCGGTGTTGAAAGACGACTGCACTGCCCGGGATTTCTACAAAGTATTGGGAGGTTTCGTGTGGTTTTTGTATTGTACCAAACGGAATTTGTGTTATTACCGTGATTCTCTTTCTTTTCTGCGGCGTACCGCGTCTTTACTTGCTATTGACCCACAAAAGTGGGATGTTCAACTTTTTATCCCCCCATCTGTTATCTCAGAATTCACAGGCATAGTGTCTGTGATGCGTTGTAATGACTGGATTGTAGACCAACCAGAGAGACCCACCGTGGTGACTTGGTCAGATGCCTCGGACCGCGAGTGGGCTGCTTTAATAGAATCTGAGTTTTTCGAACCTGTTGTTCAGGGTGTGTTTCCAGATCCTGAGAAACATCACATATACCTGAAAGAGCTATACGCTGCTTGGCTAGCCGTTCGGTTAGCGGCCGCAAACCACCCTAATCATGAAGTGTCTCTTCAGGTCGACAACGCCGCTGCAGTGGCAGCTATAAACAAAGGTCACAGCAAGAATTATCTAGCTAACGAGCTGCTGTGTGCGATTTTTGACACTGCAAAGACAGCAAACATGTGTGTATCCGCCACGTGGGTGGACACTTTAAGTCAACGTGCTGACGAGTTCACTCGCGGGACGGTGGCCCCCACGATGGTGTCACTCCCCCCTGTGCTCAAAGAATACGAGAGTGTGGAGGCAATGTTTTGTCAATAATTGTTTTGTTTGTTATGGCGCGTGCTGGCTTTGCTCAGTGCCCCATGAGTTTTTATATTTTTCCCCTGCCCACGGGGCGACGAAGGGATGTTTATTGTTCATCAACATTTTATCGCTGGTGCGTGCTGACTCTGCTTGGTGCCCCATGCATTTTATTTTACCTTCCCGCTCACGGAACGACGAAGGGTTTTGTTATTGTTATCATTTTCTCGCTTGGAGCGTGCTGACTCTGCTTGGTGCCCCTTGTGCTTTTTACTTTTTCCCCTGAAGGGGTGTCAATGTTCATCAACACTTTATCGCTGGTGCGTGCTGACTCTGCTTGGTGCCCCATGCATTTTATTTTACCTTCCTGCTCGTGGAGCGACGAGGGGGTGTTCCTTGTTCATCAACCTTTTATCGCTGGTGCGTACTGACTCTGCTTAGTGCCCCATGTACTTTTTACCTTTTCCCCTGAAGGGGTATTTATTGTTCATCAACACTTTATCGCTGGTGCGTGCTGACTCTGCTTGGTGCCCCATGCATTTTATTTTACCTTCCCGCTCACGGAGCGACGAAGGGTTTTGTTATTGTTATCATTTTCTCGCTTGGAGCGTGCTGACTCTGCTTGGTGCCCCTTGTGCTTTTTACTTTTTCCCCTGAAGGGGTGTCAATGTTCATCAACACTTTATCGCTGGTGCGTGCTGACTCTGCTTGGTGCCCCATGCATTTTATTTTACCTTCCTGCTCGAGGAGCGACGAAGGGGTGTTTCTTGTTCATCAACATTTCATCGCTGGTGCGTGCTGACTATGCTTAGTGCCCCATGCATTTTATTGTTTGCCTTCCCGCTCACAGTGCGTCGTAGGAGTGTTTAGTGTTTGTTTTATTTTTCATCACCTAGGGTTCAATGGTGGTCTGTGTGGGCCTGTCGCGGGACGACTGGTTTTTCTTTGAGGAGCTTGTCCTCGTATTGTGCGTGCGCGTTCTGTTTTCTTGCGTTGTGTACGTGGTATTTTCCTGCCAAGGGCGGGTTGTTCTGATGGCCACGAGCCCCGCTATACGCGGTTGAGGACACGTTTTAGTACCACGCCTCCCTGCTTCACGAACGTCCGCTGCCCGGTAGTTTGGAGAGGCGACTCTCGCGGAAGATTGTCGTTTCGGTGGTGGGTCCGCCCGTGCTGGTTTTTGTAGTCCCTGCTTATCACTGACACCGTTTTCCTATTTTTTGCTCTCCCGTTTGATGGTACTGACTCTGCTTCGTGCACCATGCGCTTTTATTTTTGTTTGAAATGTGTTCCCCTGTATGGGGTGTGCTGACTATGCTTGGCACTCCTTGCGCTTACGGCCCCCCCTTATCCACTGTCTTCGAGACGGCGAATGGATATCAACACGATTTCTTTCTGTGAGTGCTGGCTTGCTCGGTGCTGTGTTTACCGTTTTTCTTTCTTTTCCTACCGTTTCCCCCCTTTTTTCTTCCCCGTTTAACTCCGTACTATGCTACTATTCCGCTGCGCGGTCCCTTTGGGTCATGCTGCGGTCAACGAAAAAAGACATAGTAGTAGAGTAGTAAAGACAGATCAGTTGGTATAATGTTATGTTTAGTTTTTGCACACACGAAGTGTGATTGGAAACTAAACATATTTAAAACCAACGATAGATCTGTCTTTACGCTTTTTCCTTTTGAATCCTCCCCCTCATCCATTATCATGTGCGTCATAGGCAAAGAGCCTAAATGGCTGCGGTCAACGAAAAAAGACATAGTAGTAGAGTAGTAAAGACAGATCAGTTGGTATAATGTTATGTTTAGTTTTCCCTCGACTCCCCCTTATCACCTCTCCTTGTGGTCTTCTAAAGATCGTCGAGAATGAAACGAACATTGATTTTCAACAATGTTCAAAATTCTCATGCCCCACCCACTCCCCCCCACCCGCCACCTTTTCCTCACGAAGAGATGTACCGGAGGGGGGGTGAAAAAACCGTTTCATCCATCCTCAGGTTCACCTTTTTTTTTATTTTTTTTGAAAATGTGCATCAACACAACGCTGGTCAAATACCATCTTATAGTATTTCATTGCAAAGCTCCATAACACGTAGTGCCAGAAGTTACTATAGGTTTGGAAAGCATTACTATAAACGGTATTGCTGGAATTACCACCGGGGTGCTGGCCACCAGAGTTGTGTCCACCCAATCGATGTTTTATTTGATAGGTTTAGATATCAAATGCAATTGCAAAGCTACCCTGATCATGAGGCATTTTTTTTTTTTGAGTGTTTTCTGGAATAGTGAAAACTGTCCCCATGGAGACAGTACACTAAATGGAAGCGTACAACTAACAAACTCTCCCCCTGTTTTCGTTTCCCGTTTTTCCTGTGTGGGCGAAGATAGTTATTGACACCGTAGTATTTTGAGTGTTTTCTGGAATAGTGAAAACTGTCTTCGTGGAGACCAGTACACTAAAAACAACCTACAACTAATCAAAACTAAGCATAAAAAAAAGTACACACCTTTCTAAGGGGGAGGCTGACGTTCATCTTACCGAGGCTTTTCATTTGAATATTTCTATAGTTTTTTTGTCCTCTTTTTGCCTTCCTTCTGTGGGCCAGTTTACTGCCCCCGGAATACCGGCACAATGTTGCAGAAAAAGAGGAATTTTTTTTTGCATTTTGTTTTTGTTAGTTTTTTTTTCCCCCCTCTTCATAACAGTAGTAGATAGTGTGTGGATGTGTATGTAAGGTATATTCATCTGACAACTTTTTTAAAAAAACGTTTTCAAGGTGACTGAAGCACGGCTTTAGGGTCATCTTTAAAAAATTCTTTTTTATTTTCAGTTTCAAACAAAATGTGTTTCTCTTAGCCTGTCTGAATGACAGCTACATTGAACGGAATATCAATAAAAAAGTCCCATTTTTTTTTTTAATTTGTGGGTGAATATACAGGCACAGTAGAGAAAGACTCGCGAAGTCTCTCCGACTACTTTCAAAATAAGATTGTGTCCCCGGAAAAGGGTCAGACTAGACTTTCCTATCTCTTTTACCTTTTTTCCCCCCAAGCCAAGGTGGCTAAACACTTTAGGTTTAGACACCAATTTTTCTCTTTTGTTTGAATGTCATTTTTTAATCATTTTTTTTTTTTTTTAATATACACAGGGCGTTCGCTATCGCCATCGTTTTTTCCTGATCGTGGCGAAATGCCAAAACCCCCGAAATTTTCGTTTTTTTACTAGTGCTTAAAATAGGTCAAAAAAAATTTTCCCGCCGGAGAGAAGTTAGTTCGTGGGGTGAATCCCTGGTACTGAATGGTCAAAAAAAATTTGCGATTTGCGCGTGATCCCTTCCCCAGCACAAGTGATATTACAGCTGAACTTTCCTGATACTAAAACCAGCAAAACGATGGAGAATTTCATCAATCCCCCCTCACTGAGGGTCTCTTTGTGTTGTTTAATCAAGCAGATGTACAAGAGAGAGGCATCTGTCATATGAGACTTCATCCTTATTTTGATTATTTTCAACTCTCTGCCATTGAAGATAGAGTTGACACGAGCAGTGACACCTTCTATAACAGGGGGTACGGTACACCTTCAGCAGACTGCAGGATTGAGGAGCGAGCGGGAGTGCTGGGAAAACTTCCTCTCACGGCAGGCGGGTTTGCGGATGATTTTGAGTACAGTGGACACCCCCTCTGCGACCCCCCCTCCGGGGGGGTCGACAGGGTGGTGGGGAGAAATCTCTCTCTCTTTTTTCCCCCCCCCCCCTTTTTTTTTTTATTTATTTATTTATTTATACAGGGTTTCGCCCCGGTGGGGCGAAGCCCTGGGGCGAAATAAAATGTCATTTTTTCAGGAACAGATTTTTTTAACGAAAAAAAATATTTTTCGCCCCGGGGCGAACGCCCTGAATATACAACGACTGCGTTTCCGCAACAGCGGCCCTCCGAAGCGCCCAGTGCTTTTCACCTTTTTCACCCCCCCTTTTTTTTTTGGTTCACATATCCATGTGTGGCCTTTGAGCGTTGCAATTTTTTTGGTCAAAAAAAAAATTTTTTTTTTGATTTTTTTCAACAAGAAGATGGTGTGATATCCCTTGATGCCCACCTTCTTTTTCTCTTGTACTCAGGTAGCGATACTTCCCGTGAAGGCATATCGCGTGCTAATACAGAAAATATCAGTCAAGGCTGTCCTTCCAGACTCATGCCATAGCGTCCGCCGCGTGGGGTGTGGACTTAAGAGTGGAGTTTCATTGTGCTAGCCCAGGGAGGGGTTCCCGGCTACCGGCGAGGTCTCTTCCAATCCGTACCCCAGTTTCCTAGGGGGGGTACCTCATGGCTTCACTGGCAAGGGCTCCAGCAGGGCCCTCCACAGCAGTGTATGTGTGTGCCTGCATTCAGCACCCAGGGTAGCATTCCCAACACCTTTTACCCTCAGGTAGACCTTCGTTGAGTTTTGAGGAGTGTCACAAAAGGGCCCCCCAGATGCAATTTAACATCCAGCCCAGGACGGTGGTGGTTTTTGTTTGTTTGTTTGTTTGTTTTGCAAAAGGTTTTCTTCGTTTTTGTGGTTTCTTTTTCGCCAAATGCTGTGTTTTTTTTTTTTTTTTTTTTCTCTTTTTTTTTCACCTTTTTTCACTTGGGAAATTTCCTTTTATTGCATATTGCCATTCGTTTCTGGGAAAGTGTGTTTCTGGCATTTTTTTTTAAAGGTGGCTAAGCACAGGAGCTTATCATGTTACCCATCCTTTTCTTTAAGGCGACTAAGCACAAGATGACTCGGTTCATCTTTCAAAACTTTTCTTTCCTTATTTTTTTCATTCGTCCTTTTTTTTTTCAGATGAATATTCGATAGAGCCTTGCGATTTTGAGCCTTTTGTTTGAAACGACCTGGTAATCGTTACAACACAGTTTTCTGTGGACACAGAGCTAGCTCAGCACCCCCCCGCACTCTTTTTTTTTTTTTTGAAATGTGTTTTGAGGTACACTGTTCACGAGAGGGCTTTGTATTTCAAGTCAACTTTTTTTTCTCTCCAAGATGTGTAGTTGCACGAGAGAACGAGGACACATTCATCTTTTCAAATTTTCTTCTTTATTTTTTTTCCTCGAACGGATGTGTTCCACAAAAAGGCTGTTATCTTCGAAATGTTGCGCATTCTTTTTTGACGCTCTTTTTTTCCGTTCCTTCCTAAGATGTGACACATGTGTGGAGTATAGCTATTCATCTTTCAAGTTTTCTTCCTCCAAAAATTTATAAGTAACCAAGCATGGTTGGTGTGATTCAGGGGGTACGGACAATCCACGGAAGAACCACGGGGGAACCACGGAGAATCCGTCTGGGTGATCACACCAATGGTGCTGTTATATGATGGGGTTTCACAAAACTTTTCACACTTTGCTTGACTTATGTGTGTGAGAAGAAAGAAAAAAGTTGTGAAACGTTGTGAAAAAAGTTGTGAAACCCCATCCCTCGAAAAACGTTTTTTGGTAACATCGTGCCTGAAAAAAATACCAGAATTTAATTTCTATTTTATCAAAATCAGTCCCCCGAAAAGCACCAACAAGGACATTGGATGGACAGTGGATGAGAAAGAGGATAAGTCGTAATCTCATACAAAGTAACGCACCCCCTTCCTCTCCAACCCCACGTCTACAGTACCATTATGCAACTTAAACAGAGCGCAAAGCGCTTTGAAAACAAACAAAACAAAACAATAGTGGAGTTCATCCTCGGGGTGTCTACAGTATTACAACCAAGTTTTCAAAGAAAAAAAAAACATTTTCAAACTCCCCCGAAAAGCATTACAAGCAGATTCATAGGTTCATCTTTACACCGAACCTTTTTCTTCAAATACAATCGTACTTTCCATTCTTGCTCGAAACTTATGCTCAGACAACAACAACAACTAAAAAAAAAATTTGTCTGCAAGTCTCCTACCATTTTGAGAACAGAACCTACCTTGTGACTGGGTGACTGTTGGTACAATAAAGCGCTTTTGATCCCAAAAAAAAAACGAGGACGATCGAAAACAGGGCTTTCTTTCTTTGGTGTGCTCTCCCCCCCCGCAGCCACCAATTCTTTCTTTATTGTTATTGTATTCGCACTTTCAACTTTCTCTCTTTTTTCGTATAAGGTGTGTTTTACGCACACTACTTTTAAGAACGGAAGGTGTCAACATCATTCACTCACCACCCCCCCTAACCGTCGCTTTGGTTAAGGATCTAAAAAAGCTAAACAAACGCAAATACAAAATAGCAAACAGCAAAAATAGCAAACATTTTCAAACCCCCCTAACCGTGCTCCGCAACACCACCACCCAACAGGTGAGAGATAGTGTGTGTGGAAGCGTCAACGCATCAAACAACTACAGAAAAAGGGGGAGGTGAGTGAGGGAATGATTGACACTTTTCTGATGTTGATATTGAACGAGAGGTTCAAGTTTAGATTCATCTTCACCAATTTGTTAGTTTTTTTTTAATGCGGAGTGTCAGTGCCTGCGTCCCAGAGGCGTTTGTTTGGCACTATCAACTTCACTTTTATATGCAACGTTTCGATTTTGATGTGTCCACGAGGCACATTCATCTTTCAAGTTTTTTTTTTAATCTTTTGAAAACACACTACACATTGCTCCTCGGAGCGATACTGTGTGTATAGCACATCTTTATAGTCATTTTTTTTTTTTTTGTACTCAGGTAGCTACGTAGCCTTCAGGGAGGCAATCGTGTGCTAATACAGAAAGTATCAGTCAAGGCTGTCCTTACAGACGCATGCCAAAGCGGCCGCCACATGGGTGTGGACTTTAGATTGAAGTTTCATCATTGTACTAGCCCAGGGAGGGTTCCCGGCTACCGGCGAGGTCTCTTCCAATCCGTTCCCTAGTTTCCTAGGGGGGCCTCCTTGGCTTCACTGGCTAGGGCTCTGCAGGTCCCTCCACACATGTTGTGTGCCTGCCTTCAGCACCCAGGGTAGCATACCCAGCACCTTTTACCCTCAGGTCAGACCTTCATAGAGTTTCAGGAGGAGTGCCACAAAAGGGCCCCCGGATGCAATTTAACGTCCAGCCCAGGACGTGGAAGGACGTGGAAGGACGTGGCATTTTTCTGTGACAAATGTCTATCGACATAGCTTTTTTTTTTACCGAAACTGCTGGGATTTTTGTTTTTTGTTTTAGTTTTTTTTTTTTTTGGTGCGTATTTTAGATAGTGTTTTTCATCGGTGACGTAAGTCCGTGAGGGCTCCAGATGTCATTTTACAAACTTTTTTTTCCTTCCGGAGGGGGGGTTCGATAATCCCCCCGCGGAGTGTCAGTGCCTGCCGTCCCAGAGACGTTTTGCACTGTCAAAGTTTTTATTTTCTTTTTCAGTATCCCCCCCTTTTCCCCTCCCTTTTCTCATAAAAACCCCTTCAAAATATCCCTCTTTTTTTATCTTACTTATCTGCCCATGTCCGGCAGGGTTTTCGCTTCGTTTTTAACAACACTCTGAGGGGGTTCTGTGAACCCACGGAGCAGTACCTCGTATACCACTATACGTATTGCAACCAACTTCATTATTTTAAGTTGCCGTGAGCCAAGAGGCTTAAGGTCCATCTCATAAACCATTTTTTTTTTTTTTTTTTGTTAAATTTGTTTCTGGTCCCGTTGTTGTGATCTGCCAAGTATCTTCAGCTTGGTTTGGTCATATGGACCCCCGCGTGCATTAAGGTGACATATAAAGGTTGAGGTTCATCTTACAAAATCCCCCCTTTTTTTACATCTCTTCTCGCTGTTTTTGGGTATTTCAAATGTGCCTGCATTACTAATTATGAACCTTTTGCTTTATTTTTTGAAAACTTGGTTGTATTGGTGTACCCGAGTTTTTATTTTGCATGAGCACGACCGAGTTGTGTTTTATCACAGTTTTTTTATTCCTACGAAGCTTGCTTTAAAGGAGAAATAGTATTACCGGGTACGGTCGCCAAATCATCCCTCAAACAGGAGGATTTGTGCAATCAACGAAAACAACTTTACTTAACGACTCTCTTCATCAACGTGATTACTGAAGCATGGGAGGCTTAGGGTTCATCTTACAAACTTTTTATTTTTATTTTATTTTTTTGTTCCACGATAGGAAGCAGAGAGGTGCACAGTGAGTGAGGGAGAGAGAGAGAGGGGGGGAGACACGTTTCATCTTCAGACTCTCTTTATCCCAAGAATTGTATTGCGGTGACTAAGCACCAAGAAAAACAAAACAAAAAGGATCCAAAAATACAACAAAAAAGATTGATGAATAACCAATGTTCAAAACATTAAGTAATCTAATCAGACTAAGCACCAAGAGGCTTAGGATCACCTATACATTTTTCTTTATCTCAAGCACCTTGGATCACGCGAGGCTTGCGCCCATCTTACTTTCTATATTTTTGGTAAACAGCCACGAAAGGGTTTTCATAAACATCTTTTCCTTTTTTTTTTAAAACCCCCCACCCAACTTTATTTCCACCCCCAAAACCCCCCTATACAATCATACTTTGTGTTCTATCGATAACGATTTCTTTTTATGTGACAGAGAGTGAAAAAAAAAAATACCCTCCCACAGGGCCCCCCGCATCTTTCACCCCTTATTTTTAGTCTTTTTTTGCATTCGTTGCTCGCTTGGTTTTTTTTTTGGGGTGGATGTACTAATTATTTTTTGTATGCTGTTTTTTTTCCCCCTTCTCCCACAAGGAGCAAGGTTTGTGGCCATTGTTATTTTTTTTTGGTCCACCATTCTACAATACTCAACCTATAATGCCAAACCCATCCCATCCACACGGTGGAATCCGCCCAAAATGGGTGGACCCCTTTTTGGGCAGACTCCACCGTGTATAGACAAAAAAAAAGAGCCCCTCCCCCCTTCATCTCCGAAGTCGCGATGCAAAACAACAAAAAAACAGCAGTGTTCGTACAGGGCGTATTAATAGTCAGGGAGGGGCTACTCGCAGTGTTACTAACTACTCCTCCAAAATGATGAATGTTGTGTTACGACTAGTTAGTGTGTGATGTTACTACTGTCCACTAGACAGTCCAGTAGGAATAGTAGCGTCAGTAGAGTTAGAAAAACGTGTCGTTTGCGTTGTTCTTCTACGTTCTTCTACTAGTGGTCCCCCCCTGACACTACTAGGTGGCTCTAGAACACCATTTACTATACATAGCGCTCTAATTAGACTCCAACTAGATAATTAGAGTCGGCAGTTAGAGTATAATTAGAGTCTTTAAAACTCTAACTGAACTCTAATACTCTAACTGGACTCTAATTAGACTCTAATTAGAGTCTTATAATAGGGTCAATAAGAGGGGCACATCAACCAATGCTATAGCCATAAACCCAGGGAGCATAGCCAGTGCAAGAAATTCGATTTTGTAATCCAGAACGTCTGTTTTCTGCTTGCAGAGGACTAGATACACTGTGGCTAGGGGTATGGGGATAGGTTCGCTGGGATAGCATATTTGGGGATAGCATATGCCATCCCCCAGGGGATAGCATAACCTATCCCCGGGGATAGGTTATGCTATCCCCGGGGATAGGTTATGCTATCCCCCTGGGATAGGTTATTTCAGGATAACCTATCCCCCTGGGATAGCATTTGACTGTACTTTACTAAGGATCTGCGTGCTGGGGACACAAAAATTTAGTATCCCCACCCAGGTGCCCATTTGTCACCTTCCCACCCCTTAAAAAAATACAAAATAATGGGGGGATTCGGGTGCCCAAATAATCCTATGCACAAAAAATGAAGCGGGGAAAGGGATAAATAATTTTATTTCCCCCACCCAACAACAATGATAAAGCGTAACGACAACAAATAAAAGCAAATAGGAATTTGTGGTTTTTGTGAGGCACTCAACGAAGTGTGCCGGCTCTGTGGAGACACGGAGCCACCAGCACTCCCCAGTCTTTTTTCCGGAAGTACCTGGAAAACTCGCGGTTGCGACCAGGCAAACGAAAAAATTCAATTACACACCAAATGTGTGCGGGAGAAAATAGAAATGCAAAAAATTCCAGCTTCATCTGTGGGTGCGACGTTCTGCGGGCCTCCAGACATTAGGTGTTATAATTATTCTTGTTGCCACTCATCACCATCAGAATAACACCACAAAATGTCTGGAAGCCCGCAGAACGTCGCACCCACAGATGAAGCTGGAATTCCAAAACAAAAAGACCTCTTCGCAGACTTCTTCAAGCTGTACGTGCTTCCTGCACCCAAACACAGCATCCACGTGACGGACCTCAGGGAACTGATCCGAAAGGTATTCCCCAAGCACTTCGGCAACCTTTCTGACGTAACGCCAACTGTCACATCCGCGATTAAGTCTGCACACAAGAAGGTCAAGGATAACTTGACAAAAAATGAGCACGAAGCACTTATGGCAGATGGGAGCGATGCGTGGCTCTACCGGTCCAAGAACGGTGCCCCCTGTGTCCTCTATGGAATGGATATTCGCAAGGAGCCAACCAACCACATGAAGACTACCTCCGCATACATCCACATTAGGAAGTCCCAGATGAATTACAAAGATCAAAAAAGGACACTGAACCGATCAAGAGCCTGACAGGGAAGCAGGCGCATATTGCCCTGACCAACCTGTGCATGCAGGCAAAAGATGTTCAGCTCCAGATTGCGCTCTGTATGCAGGCACTCTCGTACTTTAAGTACCAGAATATATCGTGCCACTTTCATGCAAACGGAAGCTGCAAAAAGGAGTTTCTTTTTTCTCTTGTTCTGTACCACGCACTCATCTTTTCTCTTGAGTGGGTGGCTGCAGGGGTGACAATGGGGAAGGGATACACATATTTTCACAGCATGTCCCACTGGTTTGATCCAGAGGACGCTGTGCCTGTCTGGGCATCAGACGAAATGGGGGAGCAAGGGAACAGCACGAGAAAGCTCTCAGCTGGACGGGTTGGGTCGGGGAAACAGTTTGAGAGGGGACAACACCGCTTTGAATCGGCGAGGAAAAAAAGTTTCAAAAAAATACCCACTCCTTCGCAAAAAGAAGACGACGTACCGCGCATATTTGCCTACAGTTATTTAAAAATTTGCAAGCGTTGTTTCACACGCAACAATACGTGGAGAACGAACTTGGATTATCTGGTGCAGCGAGTGAAGAGATGCGGATTCGACGGTCATGTGACGACTCAGGAGGGAACTAACGACATTTTGTTCAGTGCTGACTCTAATAACCATCAGTGCTTCAAACTGTGTGTGTGTGGCAAAAGAAAATGGGACATACCTTCACGAGCTTCCGAATACATAAGTGAGTGAGGAGTTCCACAAATGGGATGAAAAGGGGGTAGGGGGAGCCTTTTCTCTTTTTCTGTGTTTAACAATGTAAACCCAAAACGACCCCCTCTTTTGACGATTTTGATTTTACAGCTTTTTAGCTTTTTTCCCTGTGTTACCTTTTGAACTTTTGTGTGATTTTTATTGTGTGAAATGCTTGTTTTTTTTATCCGCATCCTTTTTTATTTATTTATCCCTTTCCCCCCCCGCTTCATTTTTTGTGCATAGGATTATTTGGGCACCCGAATCCCCCCATTATTTTGTATTTTTTTAAGGGGTGGGAAGGTGACAAATGGGCACCTGGGTGGGTATACTAAATTTTTGTGTCCCCAGCACGCAGATCCTTAGTAAAGTACAGTCAAATGCTATCCCAGGGGGATAGGTTATCCTGAAATAACCTATCCCAGGGGGATAGCATAACCTATCCCCGGGGATAGCATAACCTATCCCCGGGGATAGGTTATGCTATCCCCTGGGGGGTGGCATATGCTATCCCCAAATATGCTATCCCAGCGAACCTATCCCCATACCCCTAGCCACAGTGTACAAGAAAATATTGTTTGTTCCCCCAGAAAACCAGTGCACAATTCACACTGGTCTTGTTGCCTTTTTAGCACAGGAATTTTGGCCCAGGGCATGATCACTTGAAGCATGGCACTTTAGTGTGCATGGGGTAGGGTGTTGTTTGTTATGAATTCTCTTTGTTATAACATCTAAGTCAATCGCGGGTGGTGGTTTAGCGCGAGGCTTGGATCTCTCCTGGGTTCATAAGTAGTTATTTCTGCGGATGAAATGAACGTATACTCATAGATTTCCCGTCGACACAACCTTTGATACTGGGATTATCCCCTTCGACCCCTTAGTGGTAGTTAAACTCGATTGACATTTACACTCCTAGAGATGAAAGAACAAGACAACACTTCTGTACCCGCGCATCAAAATTGTGGAAAACTTTGCACCCCAAACATCCTCAATAACGCCCGCCAAAAGGCGCCCCTTGTTACTGGGAGTTGGTTCTCATGTTTGTTACCTGCACAGCAGGAATTCCTCTGAGTCCAACGCTGTTTGGCCTGTCTGCGGCATTGCACCCGAAGGTGCACGAAGAGTTTTTGCGGTGTCGCATTCCCTCATGTGTGGGTCACTCACACTTGAGGGCATGTGCCACTGCGGGTCCGGGTACCCATAGCTGAGAATAAGCCGGGTCCCGAGTCCCGGGTACTAGGTACAGTAGGACTTGGACTAGGCCCCCACCCTCCCGCGACCGGGTCCCCGACCCGCTTTCAGGCGGACCCACAGCGCCTTCACATAGTTGTGTCCCAGTCCGGCTGAGAATAACCGGGTCCCGGGTCCCCAAGTCTTATTCTCAGCTATGTGGGCACCTGGACACCTGGGTCCTACAGAGGAACCTTAGGGGAACCAGTTCCTTAAGGCGTTTGCACCTACAAGAAGCCTGTTGTTTTACTCTAATTAGACTATAATTAGAGTGTAGTTAGAGTCTAATTATGCTCTAACTGCGCTCTAATTATAGTCTAATTGAAGAAAAGCGACTCTAATTATACTCTAACTGGACTCTAACTGACTTGACCCAAAATCCCAGACTCTAATTATACCCTAACACTCTAATTGGAGCGCTATGTATAATTTACGCAAAATTAAACAGAGCACAAAGCAAAGCACTTTCAAAACAAAAAAAACGTTTTCACACTCCCCCTGACTAGCCTTCCCTGCTGTGTATTATCCCCGTTTTTCGTTGGCTGACGAACTACGGTGGGGGAAGTTATCTCAAACATTTTTATAGAACCGCGGAAATTGTGCAGTAGGGAATGTGGTGAAAACTGGTATTCATCGTCGCATAAAAGAGGGGAAAAAGTTGGAAAAGGGTGAGGGTACTTTGTACAGAGGCTATAATTAACCTTTATTTCTTTTGAATGGACAGTGACGATTTGTCTGAATGGCAATCGCTCAGTAAAGAAAATTATCAAAAAAAAAAAGCGACAAAAAGAACAAATCTTCCCGTCTATACCTGTAGGGTTGGTTTCAATAAAAGATGCAACTCATTGCAATTTATATCATCGTTCCGGGATATTTCTTTTTTTTTCTTTTTCATAATTCATACACTCACCCACCCATCTTTTCCCCACATTTTTTTTGGGGGGGAAAATAAGCTGAATAAAAACAGACAGTGGAGATTGCACAAACTGTGGCAACACAAACCGAGGCAGCTACACTACTCCGACAATTTATCAAAAAAAAAACAAATCTTCTGTAGTACATAGGCTTCGGCCGACATTGAGTACAGATCGTTATACCAGTAGGTACAACGTGATTGTCGATGCAACAAAAAACAAACAAATTAAGATGTCATAGAAGCAACCCTATTCCTCAAAGGGCGGACCGGAAACCCGTTTAAAGAAAACGCCGATTTTATTTTTATACGAAGCTGTAACAGAGGTTTCCTCTTAGGCCAGGTAGTCAGTGGGAGCGTATTGAAGTAATAAGAGTATATCAATCACAGAATATTTTATTACACAACTTTTTACGCACAAACAAAATCCCCTTGAATTGTGTGGCCGAATAGCAACTTTAAAAAAAAAAAAAACGCAACAACACAAAAAAGGAAACAAAATGGGTAACTATTACTTTCCTGGGTAAAATCTATTCCCGCTATTTCCCCCCTGGAGGGTGGTCAGCCCTTAAAAGGAAATCCTTCAGATCACCCCTAACCCCCCTCCCAAAGGAGGGTTCTCATTCCTTAGAGAATCTCTCTTGCTGTGCAGGATTTATTTTACGTCTTTTTGTAAGCACGATTCTTTCAATTTTTTTTCTTCCCCTTTTTTTTTTCCGTTACGTTTCTGTTTTATTCTTCTTTTTTTATAACGATGTATGTCATACACATCAACAAAGTTTCCCCTATGCCCTCCCCAAGGTAACAAAAAATCACCAGAGGCTTAGCCCTTTATTACCCCCCTCAAGGAAAAAGAGTCTTGTCGTTTTTTTTTTTTTTCGTTTATTTTGCAAGCATCCTTTTCCTTTTTCATAAAACGGTGGCAGATCACTCTGTCTTTCTTTTTTTTTTTTACTTTATTTTTTTTTGGCAACAAAAATAGTGCAAGGTGAATACGTATAGTGAAAGCTTAGATTCATCTTTTCTTTTCCTTTTTTCTTTTTCTTCTTCAAGTACTCAAATATCCCCTTTCGGATAGAATGTACTTTCCCCTTTGGGGAAGGAGAAGAAAAAAACAACAACCAACCCACACTCACTCACTCTCTCTCTCTCTCCAGCATCCCTTTTTCCACCACCCCAAAGCCCTCATTTTAGTTGAACAACGACAATAAAACAAAAAAAAGGTCCCATTTTTTTTTTGCTCCTCTGTGATACCACGAAAACGGAATGTAGCACTGCATGGTTGGGGTGTCGATCCCCCCCCCCGGGTAACCACTCATCTATAGTATACCAACACCGTTCACGAGAGTTGGTGTGGCTGAAAGGGGGTGCTATTTTTTGTGCTATTTTCTGCTATTTTCTGCTATTCTGGGCACTCTGGATTTTTTTGGCGCGGCTGGAAGGGAGGTGCTATTTTGTGCTATTTTGGGGTCGTCGGATCACACCAGAGAGGGCTTTTTGTATTTTCAACTCTTCTTTTCTACTCGATTCTCAACCCATTTTTTTTTCTCCAGAAAACCAACCAACAATGCATACACGAAGATGAGCAGTCTGCCCCCCACACCAGGTGGGGATGTTGGTGCGCAGGGCAACCCTGAGGGAGTTGCTGAGGAGAAACGCGCCCCGAGGGGCAGCAAGCAAAAAAAGAAGGCGCAGGCGGTCCCTGGTGTTCTAGACGACGCAGACACGGATATATCAGATTTGGGACGTGCCTTTGTGGAAACCCTGGACACTACCGTCTTACATGATGTATCCCGCATAGGAGGCTATGAGGATGACGCAGAATTGGATTTCAGCTGGGAGACCCCAAGCAATGCTGCCCCCGGGAATTCCTTTAGCTTCAACTTAAATGCCTTTACTGACCCGGGGCAGAGTCAGGATAAGGCGTCATCTGGATTGCCAGAAATGACCCTTCCTCCGTTGTCTGCGCACCAAGAGGAGTTAGGATTGGCTGCCTTCATTCCAGAGTCATTTGAAATGATCCCTCCTCCTCCTCCTCCTCCTCTCGCTGTCCCCAAAGCTGCGGAGCAAAAAAACGCATTTCTTTCTGCGCCTGAAAACGCCACAGAAAACCTTATGCACAGTCCAGAATCTGTGGAATTGGATATCGAGGTGGTGACGCCAATCACAGAGAATCTGCAACCCCCTGTCCCGGAGGAGGTGCGCGAGCAGAGCCCCGCAAAGGAGGCCGTTGAAACGATAGAGAAAGAGCTGGGGGAAGAGGAGGAGGAGGAGGAGGAAGAGGAGGAGGAGTCGATCCTGGCTGTGGTTGCGCCTCAGGAGAAGAAAACGCCGAAAAAGGGAAAACCGACGGTAAAATTGGCAAAATCTGCACCACCTCCAGCAAAGACGGAAAAACCCGATGCAATACAACCTGAAACGCCAGCAAAACCCGTAAAAACGGAAAAACCTTCCACACCACAAGCAAAGCCGGCAAAACCCGCAAAGACAGCAAAATCGCAACCTGCAACACAAAAACCTGCCCCCAAGACAGCAAACAAAACCCCCGCGAAAACAAAGGCAACGGCAAAGGACGACACAGCCGCGCCAGCACCGTCTTCAAAATCATCCAAACACAGTTTAAAGCGCGCTGCCATCCCACCTCCGAAGCTCTCCAAAAGGAAACGCCCTTCCTACGATAATTCGGTATGTTGGGAGAGGCTAGTTTCAAAAAAAAGTGGAGATTTGCACAAACTGTGGCAACACAAACCGAGGCAACTACACTACTCCAACAATTTATCAAAAAATAGTAACTCTGATAGGTAAGTAAAAGGGGGGAAAAGGTTTTTTCGTTGATTGCAAAAAAAAACAAAACAAAAAACAATAACAAAACAGGACTCCGATGAAAGCGAGCAGCCGCCTTACAAACGAATGCGTCTGATGAAGAACATCGATGAGCGTGTTTTCAAGGGAAAAGAGTTCCTTCAAAACGAAAAGATCAAAGAGCGTGAGATCAAGAAGGAACTGCGGAAGACCACACCGAAGCCAGCGAGGAAGAAGTCCTCACCCAAGAAGAAGTCATCCCCAAAGAAAAAGGCAACACCAAAGGCCTCTGGGAAGGCTGCCACGGCGGAGGTATACAGCACCACCCCACCCCACCACTGCCACGACGGTGAAGCGAGAGTTTTTACCCCACCGATATTTGTTGTCTTACTGTACTACCCTACTGTTATGATTTGCAGGGAATGTTGTGATTTTTTTCCCCTTACACGTAGTGTTAGGGTAGGCACAATTTTTCTTGTGTTTAATGCTCGGTCGGGTCCCAAAAAGTTCCGCGCGCGCGCGCAGAAAAAAACACACAAAGAAAAAAAAACACACACAGAGACACAGCAAAAATAAAACATCGAAGCCAGGCTGTCTTCTAATTCTGGAAATTTTCCGGAAAATTCCGACATCCGGAAGCAATTTTTTTCCTTGAAAAAACAGTGGGTTTTCAGCCCAAACATGCCGCGATAGACATTTCCAGAATCCGCTCGTTCTGTGGTGGGGGACATACAGAAAACCGACAAAATTTTAGTGGCATAAATTTCCACAAAATATGAACCCATCCTCATAAACAAGGGTCATTTTCAGGTCGGAAAATCCACATTCGGATAAAATTGTGGCGTTCCTGACTGGGAACAGGTAGCGCCGCAGGCGCACGGTACCCAACTTTTGTCTTTTTATTTTCCCCTTTTCTCTGCTTTCTTTTGATGCGCGAGCCGATTGCTCTCCACGGTGGGTCACATGATAGAATTATATCATGTGACCCACTCGTATATGGATGATTCTGTGTTCGAAGATACTTGGTTGATTTTTCCCGTGGAGGAAGACGGGAGGGAAAGTCAAGATAACCTGTTGACGTAAGGCAATGTTTTTTTTTCTTCCATGTTTTTTTTTTTTGGAATCTCAAAATTTTCCGCGCGCGCGAGCATTAAACAAATAAAAAAGTGTGCCTACCCTTATTAGAAACTCGAATAATAAAGCCAACGTTTAATCGCCTGATACCGACTATTTTCTCCTCTGTTGTTAGGCTGCGTTCAAATAATCTTCCCCCCTTTTTCTAGTCGAGTAATCAAGATCAGTTGGCAGACTGTAAGAGTCGAGTTTTTTTTTGACGACTTTTGTTTAGAATTCAACACCCCGTTTCTTGTACAGAAATCGCAAAAATTGTCACTCAAAAGTGAAGAACCGACTCAGCACTCCGAAGAGGCCGAGCAGGACGCACTTGATGTGGATGTGGACAAAAAGAAGAAAAACACACCAGCAAAGGGCGGCAGCAAGAAGCCGGCCCCCAAGGCGAAGAAGACCCCAAAGACTCCTACCACAGCACCTAAGGCAAAACCCACCCCAAAGAAGGGAGAGAAGACAGAGACGGACACAAAGAGTTCTCCCCCCAAGCCCAAGCCGAAACCGAAGCCGAGGAAGCGCAATCGCAAACGCAAGCGCCCCCTGGAGCGAGATGACCGTCCCCCAGGCATCCCGGCCCCCAAGCGTGGTACGCCGATGCACTACAACGCATCGTTTTGGGATGACTCCAGCTGTGAATCGGTATGTCTTTGTTTACATCCCCCCCGTTAAATAACCTTAAGAACTCATGTCATTTATCACCCATGGCATTTCATGTAATATTGTAGGTTCATGACACCATTTTTAAAGACCACCAAAACAACGCAAAAAAGTAACTTTCAACTCTCTACCACAACCTCAATCTCGCAGTCACCCCCGCAGCATACCCTCCGAGGCAAACTGATGCGCTATCGTGAGCGGCGGAAACAGCCGTTGACGGAGGAGACTGCGGTTGTCTGTGTGAAGGATATATTTGCCTCAGTTGACAGCCAGACCGGCTATGCTCCTGCAGGTGTCACACCGTACCCTGTGTACGCCGCTGGGCTGGCGGGTTCGCCGGGTGCTGCGAATCTGGCGTGTTGGGTGCGTGCGTCGCCGTTGGGACAGCTTGTATCTGTCACTGAGCTGCGTGGCCTCGTCTTCCAAGCGTCTGCCCTGTCCGATGCAGAGTTCATAGCGAAAGTGCTGGATCTCGCCTCCCGCAACCCTGCCAAGGAAGGTGGCACCAAAGCGGTCACACAGTTTATCAAGTATTGCCGCCTCCGTTTTGGTGTCGGCGGAAGGAATTAAAAAAAAATGCCTTTGGGGTAAACGTCCTCTGTGTAGGGAATGTAAAAAAAAACCCCCGAAATTGTGAAAAAAGAACTCTTATTGTCGATACGAAAAAAAAAAAAAAGAAAACTATCCCCCTCCTTTTTAGGTCAGCACTTTTGTGTAGTTTTAAAATAACTCAGGATCACACCAATAATAACATTTTTCTTTTATCTTCCATATCAGGACCTACACTACACCATAGAAATGAGTTTGGAGGGGGGTGAAAATGAGAGGAAACAACGTGGTGAGGAAGCGGCACATGGGTATTTACAGATTCTACGCGACACGCAAATTTGCATGACACCAGGAACACCTTCACATCGACCACCCTTGGGTCCCCCTCAGAAGCGCCGGAGATGCACCACCACCACCACCACCACCGTACAATGTGTCCGCTTCACAGACGAGCAGACTCCAGACACCACAACGCACTACTGCGCCACCTGCCGTACAACCTACACCGGCCCCCCCACACAGCACTACCTCACCACAGCGCACACCATGATGACCCCGCGCACTGTACCACCCACCCCGACCCCGACACCACCAAAAGGAAGGGGCTACCAAATCGCACTCCGTATGGGCTACAAACAGGGGGAAGGTCTTGGGAAGGACGGAACCGGAGAGGTCGAGCCTGTGAAGGCACAGCGGTGGGACAGAAGGGGGTTGGGGAGTAATACTGATGATATTCCTTTGAGGCATGTGCACGTTGAGAGCAAGGTGGATGGGAAGGAGGCAAAGGAGACGGAGACGCAGACGCCAAGCAAGCTTGAGGCAAGACTCAAAGAGGTTGTAGAAGAAAGGCGTCTGAGGGAGCGTGTCCGTGCTTCTGTGCATGGAGGTGGTGATGTGCTATACGATGAGGAGGAGTCCACCCTGCAAGCGCAGCTCAGGTGTACCTACGGCTCTGCTGTCGCATCAGCGCTTTTAAAGGGGTGAAGAAAAAAAGGTGCACCCTTTGCTCTTGCCGTGCAATGGTCTCCGTTCATCTGATGAGTAGCACAGATCAGATGTAACTCATGAAATAGATGTGACTGCATGGTTGAGGGGGGTCTACCCCCTCGCCCTAGGTACACTGTTCACGAGAGGGCTTTTTGTATTTCAAATCAACCTTTTTTTCTTTCCCGCCGTCTTACTTTCTCATTTTTTTTTCCTACATTCTTTCTCTCCCTTTTGTGATTATTATTACAAAAAGTCTCTTACCCCCCCCCGACCTGATTTTGACCCATTTTGTTCGCCTTCTCTTAAACGACTGACAAACACCGACACATGGTCAAAATTAGGTCGTCTCTCCCTCTCTCTCTCTCCTCTCTCCTCTCTCTTTACACTTTACCACCCAACACCATTCCCTCACCCAAACAACCAATAGGGAGAAAGAAAAAAAAGTCAACTAAAAGCAAAGATGATCCCCTACCTCACAGCCCTGGCGTTCTCGGGGCTGCTCTTCTTCTATGAGTACCCGCTGTGGCTCTGCGCGCTCCCTTTGGGGCTTGCGGCAGCAGCGCCCTTTTTGTTCTCTGCGATTGGTGATATGTTCTTTGGGAGTGTGAAGCCGGTGCCTCCGCCGAATGGGTTGAAGAGACCTGCGAGCACAAAGCCGAAGGATGACAATGCAGGAAAACCGCCGATTTCGATTATGTATGGTTCGCAGACCGGCAACGCAGAGCTGTACGCGAACAACCTTGGCCGTGAGGCAAAGAAGCTTGGCTTTGCCGTCAACGTCTTTGATTTGACAGACTACGACACAAACACACTCTGGGAGGAGACCTTCGCTGTCTTTGTGGTGTCCACCTACGGTGAAGGCGAGCCGACCGACACCATGAAGGACTTCTACGACTGGCTTATGTGTGAAGACCGTGGTCACGACATGGAGAGTTACGCGAACATCAACTACACAATCTTCGGCCTCGGGGACTCGCAGTACAAGCATTTCTGTCAGATGGGCAAGGAGTTCGACCAGAGGCTTGGGGAGCTTGGCGCCAAGCGTCTGCACGTTGCAGGCACCGGAGACATGGACGGTAACATGGAGGAAGACTTTGACAACTGGAAGCAAGATATGTGGCAGAAGGCGACCGGTGCCTTTGGGCTGGAGTCGCGTGACGAGTTTGCGGATGCGCCCGAACAGCAGATGGCCATCAAGAGGCACCCGCAGCCGAAGGAAATGCCAAAGCCCTTCCCGGTGACCAGCTCCACTCTGCCTCCATCGCAGAAGCTGCCGTGCTGGGGAACGATCACGAGACATGAGGAGCTGCTGAAGGGGGTGGAGGGACGGTCCACGCTGCACATTGAGATTGACTGCAGTGGGACGGGGCTGCCTGCGTACGAGGTATCTTTTCTTTTCTTTTCTTTTCTTTCAACGTTCACATATTCATTACTTCTCTTTATTCTTTTGAAACAGGCTGGCGACCATCTTGGCATTCTGTCGAAAAACTCCGACGAAATGATCGACGCCTACATGCGCATCCTCGACATCACCGACGAGAACGACTCTGAGATCCTCTCCCTCACCATGACCACCTCGCAGCGCAACCAGCTCCCCAACAAGGTCAACGTCCGCACCGCACTTAAGTGGTACTTCGACCTGCAGGGAGTCCCGAAGAAGAGTGTCCTGCGTGCCTTCTCGCACTTCACACAGGACAAGGCTGAGCAGGATGAATTCCGTGCGCTTCTCCGCGTCTCGGATGAGTCCACCGCAAAGTACAGAAACATCGTTAAGAAAGCCAGGTATGCCAGCCGTTCAATGGTCTAACTCTATATAACTCTATACGTTCTTATCGGGGGGAGAGGGGGGATCTCTTTTTATCATGACAACAAACTTATGGAAACCCACGCAGCTTGATGCGGACAACCTCAAGGTGACTAAGCACAGAGAGGCTTGGGGTTCATCTTACAAAACTTTTCTCATAGTTTTTTTTTGCTACCTTGCCTATATTCAGCTCTTTCTTCAACACTTTATGCCTTTCTGTTCTTTAACCCCACCACTCTCACCACAGAACCGTGGCAGGCTTCCTCCAGATGTTCCCCTCCACAAAGGTCCCCCTCGATCTCTTCTACGAGATGATGCCACGTGTTGCCCCCAGGTGGTATTCCATCGCCTCTGACTCGCTCTTCCACGGCAAATCCGTCCACCTCTGCTTGGCGGTGTCCGACGGCGGGCTGTGCAGTGCATACATGAAGGATAAGAACATCGGCGAGACCGTGCCCTGCTTCATCAGGAAGTCCACCTTCCATTTGCCAACCCGCGATAAGAAGAGGCCGATGATTATGATTGGGCCGGGAACCGGTGTTGCGCCGATGATTGGTTTCTTGCACAGAAAGCTGAAGTGGGCGGAGCAGGGGAACGAGCTGGGCGACTGCCACTTCTACTTTGGGTGCAGAAAGGCGAGCGAGGACTACATTTACCAGGAGTTGATGGAGCGGTGCAAGGAGAAGGGAGTCATCACGAACCTGCGTGTTGCCTTCAGCAGAGACCAGGCGGAGAAGGTCTACGTTCAGAACCTCATCGCGCAGGACGCCAAATCCGTCTGGGAAGTGATCGCGGCCAACGGCAACATCTACATCTGCGGAGACGCGAAGAACATGGCCCGCGCGGTCGAGGAGGCCCTCATAAACGTTATGGTCTCCGAAGGTGGTCTCACCCCTGACGCAGCTGAAGAGAAGCTTAACAAAATGGAGAAGAACCAGCGCTACCTCAAGGACGTCTGGACCAGCCACTAGTTTTCGTTTTTGTCAGTACAGAGAGACAAAAAGAGAAAAAGAAAAAGAAAAAGAAAAAAAAAGAAACAACGAAAGAAAAGAGAGAAATGACTATGAAATACCCCTGCTCCCCCGTGTTTGCATTTTTTTTTAAGGTGACTAAGCACGAGAGGCTTAGGATCATCTTATAAACTTTTCTTTTTTTTTTTCTTCCTTTTTTGAAACCCCGTTTTCCCTGGGGGGTTTGTAACTAATCTGTCCATGGCAAAACTCTCCATCGAAAAAAAAAAATATCCTGCGGAAAATAAAAATTAGGGGGGTTTTTTTTATAATAACTGCAACGTCCCTCTAACCTAGGGGGGTTGTTGTACAACTCTTGACTTCAACCCGGCTTGCATTTTGTTTGAAGCAAAATTTAGCGGCAAAAAAAAAAAAAATTATTTTGTGTTCCTGACCCTCCCCCCACACCCGCTCTTTCGTAGCACCTTCGGTGCTTTTTTGGGGTAAAATCATGAACACCAAAAATTTGGTCGTGTTTATTGACAATGTGCAGACTGTATTATTTTCTCTGTTCCCCAATTTTTTTGTTGGCCTCAAAAGAGGTTTTCTCTTGGCCAAGGTAGTTAGTGGGAGTGTAGTGCAATAAAAAAATCTCAATCACAGAATAATTATGACACACTTTACGCACATGACTCACCAGAACAATTCTCCGTCTGTTTGCTCCGGGTGCTGGCATTGGACGGCCAGCCCGGGGAGGTGACTGCCGGGGTCATACGGTACCTGTCTTGTTTTCCCATACTCTCTGTATGTTTGGGTGCTAAGTAGTTAGTGTGTCTACTTCGACACCAAACAACTCGTTCAGCAACAGCTACAACTTGCCCCCAGATCAAAGGTGAAATTCTTCGATTGCGTGAAGAAGAACTTCTGCAAAAGCATTCAACAAGAATGTCACACATCAATGAACTACTCCCTTTTTCCCTCCCCTTTGCAACAAAAAAAAACCCCTTTTCTATTGTTGTTCTAACGATATTCTTGAGGTCTTTTTTTTCCTGTTGATTGCACAAAATCCTCCTGTTTTGAGGGATGATTTTGGCGACCATACCGGATAATGCTCTTTTTGTGTGCTGTGGGAGCGCAGTCATATCTTCTTCTCTTTTTTTTTTAAAGTTTTGGTGTTACTGGGCAACTGTCAAAGGACATATAGGCCCACTCCGTATACACCAAATTTCCAATTATTCTTAGTTAAAACGCAAAGAAAGATGGGAACATTTTTTGTTGATTCCCTCACCATATTATGATATACTATCAATTTATCGATTGCACATGAAAAAATACTTAGTTAACCCGCCAAAGAAGAAGCCCTCCTCCTTTTCTTGCAAAGGTGAACCTACCTTTTGGCTCATCTTACAAATCCTTTTTGGGTACACTGTTCACGAGAGGGCTTTGTATTTCAAGTCAACTTTTTTCTCTCTTTGTTATTATCACTTTTGCTTTGGTTGAAGGGTGAGCCCAATGAGGCATATTCCATCTTTCAAAAAAAAGAAAAAATCTATTTTTTCTTCGAATCTGTTTGTGTGCAGAGGAGGAGGGAAGGGGGAAGGGGGCAAAAAAAAATAGTAGGATCGGGTAGTGTAAGTAAAGTTGTTTCGTTCACGGTGCGGTCTGTCGTGCTTGGAGTGTGTAAATAACGGACTTACCCCCTGAGTCCGACAGTCGGACCCCCTGAGTCCGACAGTCGGACTCAGGGGTCCGACAGACGGACTCTGGAGTCCGTCTGTCGGACTCTGGGGTCCGACTGTCGGACTCTGGGGTCCGACAGTCGGACCCAAAAAAAAAAAATTTTTTTTTTTTGGGCCGAAAAAAAAATTTTTTTTTTGGCCAAAAAAAATTTTTTTGGCCGAAAATCGCCTTGTATAGCCACTACAGTACACATGGTATAACCAAAATAGCCGTATTTTGGCTGAAAATTTGACTTGAAAATTTTTTTCATTGTTTGGTCAATCTGAGGTTTTCTTTGGATTTTTTGGGCCCTACCTACTACACCCAATTTTTGGGGGATTTTTTTTTTCTTGGTCAAAAAATAGCGCTTGTTGCCTACTACTGGGTATAGGCTTGTTCAGAGGTGTGTATTTGGTGTACCCAGACATGGTCAAAACACATGAATTTTGCGTTTTTTTGCATTTTTAGGTTCTCGACCAACCAGGGGGCGACCTGGGTACTGGGTACTGGGTACTGGGTACTGGGTACTGGGTGCTGGGTACTGGGTACTGGGTACTGGGTACTGGGTACTGGGTACTGGGTACTGGGTACTGGGTACTGGGTACTGGGTACTGGGTACTGGGTACTGGGTACTGGGTACTGGGTACTGGGTACTGGGTACTGGGTACTGGGTACTGGGTACTGGGTACTGGGTACTGGGTACTGGGTACTGGGTACTGGGTACTGGGTACTGGGTACTGGGTACTGGGTACTGGGTACTGGGTACTGGGTACTGGGTACTGGGTACTGGGTACTGGGTACTGGGTACTGGGTACTGGGTACTGGGTACTGGGTACTGGGTACTGGGTACTGGGTACTGGGTACTGGGTACTGGGTACTGGGTACTGGGTACTGGGTACTGGGTACTGGGTACTGGGTACTGGGTACTGGGTACTGGGTACTGGGTACTGGGTACCAAGAGAAGGCAGCTTGACAGCAGCGAAGGCGGAGGCTACGGGGAAGACAAGGTATGTAAATGTTTAACTTTCAGTTACTTGTGTAGATGCAAACAACACACCCAGTGGTTTGCAGCATTTTATTTTCTTGTGTGCTTTCTCTTCTTTGAATCGAAAGTATGTGAACCTTATTACATCATGATACAATGCAACGAGGCCGAAACAGCCTCACTAAGGCCTCTGAAAATAAATGTTCAGACTTGGCACTTACTTATGTTTAGGTGCGCCTCAACCACACGCTTGAATATATTTAATTTGCCACACCTCAGATAGATTTTCCAGATATGCCTATGTTCAGGTGTTCCAGGCCTCGTCACAAATAGACAAAAAAACAAAAGCCAAAACAACAGAGAGAGAGCCAACAATTTTTTATCTCACTTGTGTAATAATGTTTAGCCGCGTTTTCGAAATTCCTTCCTGGAGATTACACAAAATACAGTAGACATTATCTCCGCACACAAAGAACAAAACAAAACCCATGCCGAGAGTAGGCGCAAAAGCAATGTGGAGGAGATCTGCGCATGCAACCAAAAGGGTTGCAGTCATAGGACTTCGAGGAACTGTTCACCATACCCAACCTTGACGCCCCGTACTAGGTGGTCATACATCATTTGTCAAATATACTGTAGGAATTTCGAAAACGCAGCACAACATTATTGCCCGTGAGATAATAACTATTTATTCGAGTGAAATAAGAACTATTTTATTTCACGCGCCACTAAAAAGGTGCCCGAGTGCGTTATTTCCCGAGCGAAGCGAGGGGAATAAGAGTGAGAGAGTCACGAGGGTGCCTTTTTAGTGGCAAGTGCAAGAAAATGTTCTTATTTCACTCAATATGTAATTTTATTCCACAAGTGAAAAACGTATTTCACCCCTCACACCACCACACTTCAAATTACAGATTATTTATTGCCTCTTACACACATGCCTAAACCCACGCGCAAGTTTGCGGAGATGGAGGATGTATATGACAACTTGTTCGACGACATGAACAGTGGTGTGCAGTACAGGAAAACATGGGACGATTTCCTCCGTTTCAACAGACTTTCAGGAGCGAACGAGCCCAGGGAAGAACACGTCGTGTCCTTCAGATCACTCCGTGATCTTTTATTTCACTCCCCCACCCAATCCTTCACGATTTGCGTGAAATAAAGCGAATCTTATTTCACTCACTTTTTCACCTGTTTACGTTTTTCACGCGTGGTATAAAATTACGTATCGAAAACTAAAGTGAACATTATTTAACTGATGGGTGATTCACAAACTGGAATACGTGATACCCACTCGCTATCGCTCGTGACGTCACTTTTATGATTACACTCACTTCACTCATGAAATCAAAATGCTGAACTCCACTCGCTTCGTGAAGTTGAGCCCCAGTTTGAGTCACCCACCACCTCGTGAAATAATGTTCACTTTATTTCATGAGATAATAATTATCTAACTCAGTGAAATAAAACTCGTGTAATTTTGCAGATTATATGCCCTTTGTGTCACTCAATTGTAACCGAGAATGTAAGGCAGTGAGTATTTGATCTGCCCTTTATGTCGCGAAATACTATGTTTGGTGTTTTGACGTCTTCCAAGCAGATGGATATTCCCTCACTTGCACGCAATCTACCGAGGAACCGACTGCCTTTCTCAAAAGCCAGTACATGTCGGGGTGTCGAGGTCCGTGTCAATACAAAGCGGACCAAGTCGCTCGAGGTTTGAAAACCGCAAGAACTCGTCCCATTTCTTCTTGTACACCTCCTTGCTTCTCATACCCGCTGAGACTTGGTATCCGTAAGTGTCATACATCCTGTCCTTCTTCGTTTTGGCAGTGTTTGAGGGTGTTTGAGGGGAGTGATGAAAAAGTTCTTTTTTTTACTGAGTGATTTTTTTAACCAAAAGAAAACCGACGCAGGAGCTTTTCTGGAACTGTTTTATTCTCCCCACCCCAACAACATCACATTTCAGAAAAACATTGTTTTTTCGTTTTTGTTCACTTTCTTTTCTTCTCCCTCACACCTGTTTGCTGTGAATTAAATTTTTTCGTTTCGGCCTGGTCGCAAACGCGAGTTTTCCTGGAAGCGCAGGAAAAATGACTGGGGAGTGTTGGTGGCTCCGTGACGCCACAGAGCCGGCACACTCGTTGAGTGCCTCACAAAACCTCAAATTTATTCCGCTTTGATTTCATTTATTGTCTTCACGCTTTATCGTTGTTGTTGGGTTGGGAAATAAAATTTCATTCTCCCATACATTCTCGGTTACAATTGAGTGACAAAAGGGCACATTATCACCCACCTTTGTGGGAATCCACAAAATTACACGAGTTTTATCCACTTTTTTTACCACATTAACCCACCTTTCCCGATAACTGCGTTTCTACACCATACATTTCATTCATTAATCACACTCCACATTTACACTCATCACAGGATCGTGAAATCTGAACTGCATCTGCGATTGTGATGAGAAGCCTCGCCGCGTCTCCGACATTCAGCAACTCAAAATCCAAAGAGTATCACCCGCATCAATCCATTCTGAGTTTGCGGACTAAGATCTGGGGTGGAAGGGGGATGGGTACACTTTGTCAGTCACTGCTATTGCCATTTAACCCAGGGAGCATAGCTAGTGCAAGAAATTCGACTTTGGAAACCTTCCGGAAAGTCTGTCCTCTGCTTGCGGAGGACGAGGCACAAGAAAATATTGCGTTCCCCCAGAAAACCAGTGCACATTTCACACTCCTTGTGGGTGGTCTTGTTGCCTTTTTGTCACAGTAATTTTGGCCCAGGCATGCTCTTGAAGCATGACAATTTAGTGTGTATGGGGCAGGGTGTTGTTTTGTTCTGAATTCTCTTTGTTATAACATCTAAGTCAATCGCGGGTGGTGGTTTGTGTAGCGTGAGGCACTCTTTTTAACAAACTTCCTGCGGCTGCTAAAGTGTTATTTCTTCGGATTTAACAACGTACAGCGTAACATAGTGGATTCGCCTGGTCGACACAACCTTTGATAGATATGGGATAACCAACCCCCTTCGACCCCTCGTGGGTTCACTGAACAAGCCCTCGTGGTAGTTAAACGCGATTGACATTTACATTCCTAGAGATGAAAGAACAAGACAACACTTCTGTACCCGCGCATCAAAATTGTGGAAAACTTTGCACCCCAAACACCCTCAACAACGCCCGCCAAAAGGCGCCCCTTGTTGCTGGGAGTTGGTTCTCATGTTTGATACCTGCACAGCGGGCATTCCTCTGAGTCCAACGCATGTTTGGCCTGTCTGCGGCGTTGCACTTCAGGTGCACGAAGACAGGGTCTGGTGGTAAATTTTGCGTAGTACTGCGACGTGGTACTGCGTGGGTCTGGGAATATGGGTACCTGGGTACAGGATATTGGTTGTCAAAGACATCTTCCACCATGCATTGAGGAGGGTAAGACAGTGTTCGCAGTTTCTACTTGATAGCATTACAACATTTAACTTCTCCACGGGGGTCTTGGGCCGTTCACTCGGTTATACCTTGACTACCGGAAGATATTCTTGAGGCCTTTTTGGTCTCTAGAATATCCGGTCTTCCCGAACGGAGGCACACTTTGTGTGTTACTACGACCTGGCAATTTCCAGCAGTAGGTTAAGTAATCTTTCTTGTAAATTGTTGGAACATTATCTCCTCAGTGCATGAATGCCCCACGTGACTGGACACTTTTGTGTTTGTCATGTGGAGCTGTGGTTGCTCTTTCACGACTTTTTTCCTGTTCCTGGGTACCTGTTCCTGGACCTGGACCTGGGTACCTGGGTACCTGGGCACCTGGGTACCTGGGCACCTGGGCACCTGGGTGTGCCTGTCGGACCCCAGGGTCCGGCAGTCGGACTCAGGGGTCCGACTGTGAGTCCGACAGTCGGACCCCTGAGTCCGACTGTCGGACTCAGGGGGTCCGACTGTCGGACCCCCTCGGACTCCGACAAAAGGGTCCGACATTTCCAGGACAGACTGCACCGTGATTGATTTGCACAAAAAATTTTCTTGTTTGAAGGATGATAGGCGACCGCCTTGGTAATGCTATTTCTCCTTTAGAGCGAAGCTTCGTGGGAATAAAAAATAAATATTCCGCTATCTCGACTTGCTTCTCTTTGTTTGCAAAACGTTTTCTGTGGGAAATTTTCAAAAAAAAAAAAAAAAAAAAAAAATGCAAATGAACCACTGAAAATAGAGGCAGTACAGTTGAGATGTAGTGGGAAGAGAGGAGGTATCGTAAATAAATGATTTATTTGCCTCCTATGCACTGTTCACGAGAGGGGCTGTTGTATTTTCAAGTCAACTTTATTTCGTCAACCAGCCTGCTCGTGAAGAGATCACAAAACAGAAAAACACCCTCTTCCTCCCCTCACCCTAAGGCTTATCTTATCAGCATTTTTTTCTCTCTTTTTCTTTCAATTTTTGTTTTTGTTTTTGTGATCTTCTTGTGTGGGTATTTTTCTGCTGGGGAGCTTCCTCTCCCACCACACAGCCGCCACTCCCAATTTTTTTTTTTTTGAAAAAAAATAGTTTTTTTTTTCAAAACACCTACCTGATTTTGCCTGAAATTTGGTGGAGTTTTGGTGGTATTTTAACCACCCATCATAACTCCACTAAAAACCACCAAATTTCAGTCAAAATGAAGTGGGCCTTTTCTTTAATTCCCCCCCCTTTTTTTTGGACATGGGGTGCAGCAGGGGAAGAAGCGTTCTTGGTATTTCTAACAAAAAAATTTATTTGCAGGTTTTATCTCCGAGACAGATGTATAATGTATGTACTGCTCAAGTGGTACCTTAGGAAGAGGGAAAAAAGTGTCAAGGAAAAAAAAAAGAAGGAAAAAGAGAAAAAAAAACAACAATGCTTGCCCGAAACCTTTTAAAACAGCGTTAAACCCCACCCAGGGTCGCAACCGCGAAGCAGGAAGGGTATCGAAGAGAAAAACGAAGAAAAAAACAAAACGTTGTGGGGGGGATTTATTTATTTTATTTTTTTGTGTGGAAACCCTGTCAACCTTTCATCTGGCCCTATTGACTAAAAGGTGTTTTGTTGATATCACAACAAAAAAAAAGGAGACAAAACAGAAACGTATAGCGTAGTGCATTATCGGATGTGTACACTAATACAAATCAAGTTTTTATAATTTTTTTTTTGAAAAAAGGCTGGTATAAAGAGGCCGCATGATTCGCCGAGGCGGTTGTGAACCGCCTTCGTTCTCTTACGGTACGGATCACTCACGTCTCATGCATGAGTTTGACGGAGAGGCGTTTTTAGCACGTTTCAACTACCTCCTTGTATTTTCCACTGTACAGTAAAAAAAAAAAATATTATCTCAACCTTATTTCCCACTGTAAACTACCGAGGTAGGCGTGATGCTGGCTACTACTGTAGTTTTGCAGCCGCGCCACTGGTGCTGCCGAAAAAAAAAAAAAAAACGAAAAATGTTTAGAATAGTGGAGCACACTCTAGGGTGGCTACACTAATACAACCAAATTTTCAAAAAAAAAAAACGAAAAAAGGGGGGTCGACTGAGATGCGTTTTAGGACGTTTCAACTACTCTTGTTTTTCTCTTTGGGCTAACACGAAAAAAAAATCAAAAAAAAAAATATACAACAGAAGCTTACCCTCAAGATCTTTTCTTGCTTGGGGCATTTTTCAAAAGAGGGGGAAAAACAAGGCTATCTCCCCCTACTCTTTCTCTGTCTCTCTCCCTTCTCAATGATTGTACTTACCGTATTCGTACAAAAAATTATCGATCGTAAAAAAGGTCGAACTTCCAGAAAAATCCTGAATAGGTCGAACATTATTACGGTCGATATTTTTTGTACGAATCCAGTAAGTCATTTTTTCCTCACTACATTTTTTGTTCTGTCACCTGAAGGAGGAAATAGAAACAAAAAGCATTTTGAACACACTTCGCGGTTCTGGGGGACGAACCGCGCTGCAGAGCCACTCCTCAACCAAGCAGGTCGAGGTGTGTTGTGCGTTTCACCCCATATCTTTTACTACCAACCAAACTTAGTGCACCCACACACACCCCCTCCCCCTCCCTCCCACAGAAAAAGAAAGGGGGGTCCCCATATAGCAACGATGAGGAGG
This sequence comes from Rhynchopus sp. YZ270_cl-10, assembly GCA_964035575.1. Taxonomy (NCBI): domain Eukaryota; phylum Euglenozoa; class Diplonemea; order Diplonemida; family Diplonemidae; genus Rhynchopus; species Rhynchopus sp. YZ270_cl-10. The sequence continues at coordinate 590,593 of OZ037931.1, forward strand.
ATACCTGTCGTGTTGGCAGCCATGGTGCTGTGTGTCATGCCGGTCACCGGAGACTCGCAGACCTGCAGTGGAGGAGGGGACGACGACAGCTGCTCGGCACCCCCAACCTCCCGGCTCCTCTCGCTTACATGCAGTGGGAGTCTTGAGATCTTCCCGGAACTGCCTTATGGACTTACCATGGACATTTCGAAGCAGCTTAAGCTCGCAAACGCCGGATTCGCACAGCTTCAAAACCGTTTGAAATGCCACTGCCCCAAACTCACCGACACCCAATTCTTCGACAGATTCAGCCCTGCACGCTCGATTCTCAACCTCCTCAGCGGGAAACCCGAGTTTGAGGAGGACATTTCTTGCCTTGATGGGGACAAAACTTATACTCGCGATTTGCACAAATATTTGAAGGCAGCGCTGTTGAAAAGCGAGATCACGTTGCCGGACACATGCACACGAGAGGCGTTTGTTGGGGAGGAAGGGTGCCGGTTTGAGATGAACACATTCAGCAATTTGACTGCGAATCTTAAGGTCGCTGCGGCGGAATGTGAGGGTGGGTTGGTGCCTTCCTTGGGTGTGTGGTGCTCGGGGGCGGGGTGTGAATCACTGTTTAAGCCATGTGGCGCTGCAGGCTGTGGCGACGATGGGCAGGAGTGTGTAGTGGGTGAGGCAGGCATCAAAGCCTTCATTGGCGACCTGCTCCCCTCCGCGCACAGCCTCATGCAGGACTACTTCGGGGTCAACACCACGATCCTCTTCGACCACCTCATCCGTCTCGTGGACGGAGACATCGACTCCGACAGAAGCATCGAAGACTGTGAAGACACCTTCACCTCCTTCTCCACCTCCCTCATCACAAACATCGCCTCCTCCCTCGGGCTTATCAACAAACCTACCGGAATTTGCCTTCCCAAGCAGTGGGCAGGGTTCAAAGGGTTGAAGGCTGATTACTACAACAAGTATGTTTTTTTTTATTAGATGTAACAAAATGGATGGACTGCATGCTGTCCTCCTCAGTTCTTATATTGTGCAGGTGATACTTCCACGTCACCCAATAAAACTGTGTCCGCCCCTGGGAATTTCTTTGCGGGTTTGCAGATGTCAACCACGAAATGGATGTAGGACTGCATGGTCAGGGGCGCACCCCCGGTACGGTCATTGGACCAAGGTACACTGTTACACGAGAGGGCTGTTGTATATCCAAGACTTTTTTTTACACCTTCTGTTGGCTGAAGGGTTGTGCTTTCATCCGGGGCTGGCATCGTGGGTTGGAGGTGCCTTCAATAGCTTCAAATTTTTTTAAAGGTGGTGAAGCGGTATTCCAATGTATCGAAACACAAAAAATAAAACCAACAGGTGGGAGAAGATGTCCGCCATGCCCCGCAAGGATGAGTGCTCGCCGCTCTCGGCGCGTACCGACTCCGACTATGGGTGGAGGAGAGGACAGGTGACGCCGGCCGGACAGTCTGGTGGTGGATGGTGTCTCGGGTATGCTTGTTTCCCCTTATGTGTGTCCCTCACCCCTACCATAACAGATACGAGGACTGCAACTTCCACCGCAGTGCTGGCGACTGCGAGAGCGACGACGACTTCGAGTACTTCATGGGGAAGCTGTACTGCAAGTACAAGAAGCAGCACGACTGCGGACTGTACGCACCTTACTGCAAGTGGAACCCGCGTGAGAAGGGTAAGTACAAGTGTGTGTTCAACGAGACAACTCAGCTGGACGGGATTGACAAGAAGGCAGACTGGCTGCGTGGGCTGAAGTGCAGCGACATGGACGGGCTGGCCAAGAAGTGCGATGCTGCGACAGAGCCGCTGCGTGTGTGCGAGATGGACTACTGCGCTTGCCAGGGGGGGAAGTGGGACAACGAAGAGAACCGTTGTGACCAGGCAAGCAAGGACGGGAAGAAGTGCAAGGACATGGTGCAGTGCTGGGGTGGGCTGCAGCAATGCTACGAGAAGAGCAGCGAGGAGGGTGTGTACAACCGCAACGTCCGCGGCTGCGAGCAGTTCTTCATGTGCCGCTGCACCGAGCAGGCTGCACACTGGGGGTGCGACCCGAAGGCCTTCTGCGGACGTCGCTGTGCCTGCCTCTACAGCGACAAGGACCGCTTCGTGGGCCCGCACTGCGACCTGCGTCTCATCCGTGGCGAGACCCCCACGATCTTCACCTTCGACGAGGACACAGACGCACCCATCCCCGTGCACCCCTGGTCGGGCGACCTTGCAGGCGACTACTTCTCTGCCGCCGCCTTCCTCCGCTCCCAGGAGGTCGACCCCTCCCTCCGCGCACCACGCGACAACTCCGCCACAGGCGCAGAGCCCCTCCTCGTGACCTCCTGCGAGGGGCGTGTGTGGGTGCTCCCGAAGTCGCCCCTCGGCTTCTCCTTCCACCTTCGCGGACTCGAGGCCGTTGCAGAGGGTGCCGTGAAGTCTGCCCTTGCCTCCTTCAGGTGCGCCATTGAGGGTGTCAGCGACGACGACACGGTTGCCCTGCAGCAGTTCGCGGAGGCGTTCCTGCTGAACACACCGCAGATCTGGGTGACACGCTTCTTCGCAGGCTACACGGAGAAGGGCTTCTTCACGCTTGGCACGCTGGCGGACTACGTCTTCAACCTCACTGAGGAGAGCGAGCCGTTCCTCTACCCCCCGCAGGACCTGGGTGCGCAGGCGGAGTCGGAGCTGCCGAACAACAGGGCGCCTGTTGAGGGCGGCGGGTGGGTGCCACACCTGCGTGCCTGGGTGAACGACGGCGTTTCGCTGGCACGCTCCACGACGAAGGCCTCCCTGCGCTACCTGGGCCTCATGCCTGATGACCAATGGTACGTCCCCCTCCTCGAGCTTTTCGACAACCAGAACGAGCAGGAGCGCAACGCAGGCATCAAGAGCATCATCTTCGGCCGCCAACAGGAGCTTGTCGAGCGCCAGCAGTCCAAATCCTTCCCATCCTACCAGTGGGAGGGCAAGGTCCGTGTCCCCGACAACTTCTTCACACACATGAACGGGAAGAACACCAAGATCGGTCTGTCCACCCCACTCCGCAGAGGCAACGTCGATATGTACTTCGCACAGTGCCCCACCCATGGGCTGGCTGAGGTCCAGATCGGCGCCTCTGGTGCACTCTCGGACGCCATCCACATGAGGAAGACGTGCAAAAAGGACAAAGACTGCGGTCCCGAGGCAGAGGCACAGTGCAGAGAGCTTGAGGGCACGATGTTCTCCGTGGATATGTACCACCTCGACTTCGTCTCCGGTTTCCTCTGGGGAGGGAACTTCACTAAGGTATGTGTGGTTTTTTAAAATATCATAAAAAATGCAACATAACATCAGGGACGTCTCACCGGATGCTCGATTCTGTCCACCACCGTGAACCAGCTGGACTTCTCCACCGCAAAGCCTCAATGCTCGGGCAACAAGCTGTGGAAGAAGAACTTGGTATGCTACGCTACACACGCTTCTTTTTGTGTTTTCACCGTCGAAATAATTATACCTAACATCTTCGAACTTTTCTACACAAATTGGTGTGGCCGACGTCGAACTAATTATTCTTCTTTTGCATAGATTCCCAAAACCCGCCAATACAACACAACAGGGTGCACTCTTCGGGCAGGCAACCGGAAACAAGGTGAAGGAGGGCAGAAAACCCACCTACTGCCACATCAGCGGCGAGGACATCGTCAACGAACTCACACAGACCCCTGAGGAGGGCGACGTCGACCTTGCGCACAGCACGGTCCTCACTGACAGACCATTTTCGCTCCCCGATCTTGTCCCCAAGGCAAGCTCTATGGACGAATTGTAAGGGGGTTTTTTGGGGTCTTTTTTTTGTAAATAATTGGGGGGAACAAAAGAGCCCCCTCTGTTCAGGCCTGCGATGCAGGCCACAAATTGTTTTCTTGGAATTAGAGCAGGGAATGGGGGTGTGAAGAAAGCTCCTTAAGAAGGGGAATGGTATTGTCGGATTTTTTTTATATATGAAGTGACTAAGGATGAGAGGCTTAGGGTCATCTTATAAACCTTTTTTTTTTCTTTCAAGTGCGTCCGCCGATGAACGGTGAGGGGTTTGCACGTTTCAACTTCTCTTTTTTTTCTTTTTGTGGAAAACTCCTCATCTTTCGATTGAAAAGAATATCTTAATCATTCTTTTTAAAATATGGTGCAGAACCTGCATCATATGATATATTTCTCAATGAAGAGTTGAAAAAGAGATTTTATAGTTCCGGAAAAAAAATAAATTTACCTTTGGTGCAACCGTATGTAAAAATGTAAGTAGGTTCACCCAAACTCGATGTCGTCTCTTTTTTTGAAAGGTCCGATCCCTTTCAAAATCTATTTATTTTTGAAAGAGAAAAAAAAATATGTTGGAATAGTGCAATTTCTTCACTATTGATCTCCATCATTTTTTTTTTGAAAGCTTTCAGAAATATGGGGTGAAACAAAATTTACCGTCTTGTTGTTGTTGTTGTTGTTTTTTTTTTTTTTTTTGAAAGGTAACTACGCGAGTCTTTCTCAGCTTACCAACCTCTTTTTTTAAGGTGACTAAGCAGCGAGAGGCTTAGGTTCATCTTATAAACTTTTCTTTTTTTAGTTCAAAGAAAGATGGGAACATTGTTGTTTTTTGATCCCCTCCTCCTATGCTATCAATTTATTGATTTTGCATATGTTGAAATACTCTTTAGTCCATATCTTATACTTTTATTCCTACAACGCCAATACACAAAAAAAAAAAAAGGAGTTTTCCGATCTGTCTGCTGTGTGTCCATTATTTGTACACATGGTCATATTTTCTTTTTAAGGTGACTAAGCACGAGAGGCTTAGGATCATCTTATAAACTTTTCTTTTCATTTTTTTATGCAACGCCATTTTATTTTTCTTTTACAACGTTCGTTCTCAAGCTGTTCCGGTTTCAAAAAAAGGGTTGGGGAAATGTGCATTTCCGGCCCCCCTCCCAAAAAAAAAAAAAAAAAAAAAAAAACTAAAAAATGATGTTTTTCATGGGGCAACTGATAAAGGAGGTATCTACAACAACTGAAAAGCAGTGGCAGGACATTAACGTTCCCTGTCCATAACTCAACTACAAATTTACGAACAGCTGGTTTTGAGGAATACCTCAAAACCAGGCAAAGCCATACAAGACAAGCCTTTCTTTTTTCAGTCAAACCATTTTTTTTTTTGCTAGTCTAGCTTCGATGCTATGTGTTTATACTATTACGTGATCCCGGAACAAAAAAAAAAAAGTAGTGGAGTGCATCCTCGGGTGACTACACTAATACCAAGTTTTCAAAAGAAAAAGAGACCTATTCACCCAAGTGGGTTCTTAGTCAATTGTCGACACAACAAAAAGGAAACTTAAAGATCAACATTCTTCGTACAAGAGGGAAGCATTTATAAAGGATGGAAAAATGGCAACAAAAATAATTAAATATAGTGGAGGTCATTCTCGGGGTGTCTACACTAATACAACTTAAGTTTTCAATTTTAAAAAAACGACGGAGGTGGGAACTTCGTTTCTATTGTTGTTCATTTTCTGCTTTCACATTTTTATAAACCCTCTTGGTTTTCTATTCTCTTTTGGGAATGGGAACATTTTCATTGATCCCTCCTATCAATTTATTGAATGCATCTGGGTGGCTTTTTTTTGCCCCCCCACGTTTCAAACCGCGAAACATTTTTTTTTGGCAAAGACAATTTTCAGCACCCACAGAAAAAAAATTTTTTTTTTTCGAGCACAGGCCCTGTCAGGGGGAATTTTTTTTTTTTTTTTTTTTTCCAGCTGAAAATTGTCTTTGCCAAAAAAAAATGTTTCGCGGTTTGAAACGTGGGGGGGCAAAAAAAATTCACCCATCTGTTGAAATTCTTTTGGGTCCTCCTACCGTTTTCCTTTTTTTTACCCTTTTTGTGAAGATGAGTGTGTGTATGTGAGGCCCATCCGTGTCTTTCTACCCTTTTGCTTTTTTCCTTTTTTTCTTTTTCCTGTACCTTCATACAAGTATAACGGCCGTCACGACGGGAATAAATTTTTTTTGTCGGGGAGGTCACGGCCGTGAAGAAAATCTGAAAAATTTAACGGCCGTGAAATTTTGCATTGATCACGGCCGTGAAATATTTCCACGCTTTTTGCTTGTTTCTTCTTTTTCGTTCGTAGACAGGGCCAGACCCCCTTTCCCATCCCTCTTGGGGGGTAAAAGCAACATAAAAAGTGCAAAAAAAGTCGGCCCCACTGCGATCGGGAAGCTGACGACACGAATGAGCACTTATGGTGGTCCTGCCCTGCCTGCGATGCTATACGCTCAGATCCTAGTTTCCACTTCGTCACAACTGCTGACAGGTCGCCGTGGCCTAACTGTGTGTCGAACTGTGGAGTTATCCCTACTGCCCTGAAGGATAATATTGATGCTACCTCCAGCGTCTGATGGGGAGCATCCTCATACACCGGTTGTCTCTGAACAACAACCTCCGTATCAACAATCTGCCACTCACGCCTGGAGAACAGCTCAGCTGCAACCTTTGTTCCGCCCCACTATGACTTCGACCGGATTCCACTCTCACAGGAAATGGACTTATCCAAACCATCACCTGCGTGCCCTGCGCTCCTGGCTCTCCTCACTGCGCTGGTCTCCCGCTGCCCGCCCACGTTTTCACCCTACTGTTAATTGTAGTTGGAGCGTGTGGCATTTCTGAGCACTTGTACGTGCTCCCGGTTCTTCAGAGTAGCATATTTCTCGTGTTTCAGCACTTGTAACCGGTTCTTGAGCAAAGTACTCTTCTCATATTTGATGGGCTTTCCGTTGTGGAGCACACATCAATACTGTGAGACGAACCTCATCTGTGTTGAACCATTTGCGGTGTTCTTCAGCTTCCAGTGCAAAATCTTCCGACAGAATCAGCACACGATTGAACAACTATCCTCCGTCTTTTTTGTCGGAAAATAGACCGCATCACGTTTTGCACACCTCTGGATCTTCTTCGCTACGTTGGCGAGATACGCGCAGAGGGAGGGGTCCACCCTTTTGCTCCCGTGAACTTGTACTGTTTGCCCGATGTTTTCTTTGGCACAAGAGTGATGAACGGGGTTGAGTGAGTCCAAACACATCCTTCTCGGGCAAAGAGTAATAGGAGGTTATGAGACGCTCGGGACGCTGCGAATTCAGTATGCAGAACTGAAAGGCAGTGTTGAAACCAGAAGATTGCAGATGGCGGGTCAGATGCTGTGTCGCCCCATCAGGTAGATGAGATCCAGCACCTTCAGAGCAGTGAACACAACACACCGTGGGAACAATACATGTGTCAAAAGGCAACAAGACCCTACAAGGACTGTGTACTGTGTACTGTGTACTGTGTACTGTGTACTGTGTACTGTGTACTGTGTACTGTGTACTGTGTACTGTGTACTGTGTACTGTGTACTGTGTACTGTGTACTGTGTACTGTGTACTGTGTACTGTGTACTGTGTACTGTGTACTGTGTACTGTGTACTGTGTACTGTGTACTGTGTACTGTGTACTGTGTACTGTGTACTGTGTACTGTGTACTGTGTACTGTGTACTGTGTACTGTGTACTGTGTACTGTGTACTGTGTACTGTGTACTGTGTACTGTGTACTGTGTACTGTGTACTGTGTACTGTGTACTGTGTACTGTGTACTGTGTACTGTGTACTGTGTACTGTGTACTGTGTACTGTGTACTGTGTACTGTGTACTGTGTACTGTGTACTGTGTACTGTGTACTGTGTACTGTGTACTGTGTGTTCCTTCAAAGACTTGTACAAAAATTTCACGGCCGTTGTTTTTTTTTAACGGCCGTGAAATTTTTGTACATAAGAAAGGCACTTTTTTTTCACGGCCGTTTTTTTTTATTTTTCACGGCAACGACGGCAGTGGGTCGAGCATTTTTTTTTCATTTCCGTGACGTCCGTTTTACTTGTATGTACCTTGACAAAAAAAAAAACAGAATTACCCGGAAAAAAAAAAATACCGCAAAAAATGGCGCAAAAAAAAAGTATTCCAAAACACAGAACAAAAAAAAAATCACATTTCTTTTTTTTCTCCTCTCTTAAGGATTCTCCCCTACACACACACACACACATTGGGGCCATATTCTGAGCAAGAATTACCCCTACTAGTTATCAAACACACACACACACACACACAACACATCCTCATACAGACGAAAAAAAATAATCAGAAAAAGGTACAAAAAAAGGCAGAACATTAAATGATATGAGAGCTCTTTGTGAAATACCGTTTGTGGTGTTTGCCCTTTTTGGGTTTTTTGCTGGAGTTGAGGCTGCATCGATCAACATACCCCCGACCTTCTTCATCTCAACTACTGCGATTACCGACAAAAATGAGGACTCTGGGATGGTGACAATCAGCAATTTCGCGACAGGGATCACTATTGGCGAGTTGATCCCCGACCTTTTGCTTTTGTACCCCAATTTGGAGCAGACCTTCGAATTTGAACTGCGTATAGTAGAGCAAAAACCACCAATGCCAGTCAACATCTTTAAGGTACCTCCAAGAATGAACCCTTCTTCGGGAAAATGCTCTACGACGTGCCCCGGAGGGATTGGAACGTGTGTTCCTATTATTTGCGATCCGATTTTGATGATGTCCGATCTAGAATATGAACCGAATCCGCAGGTATCAGCCGAAGTTGACATGGAAATCATTCTGAAGGATTCAGGGGGAACCATTCCACCTGGTTCTGACGAGCTTCGCAGATCCTTCAAAATTTTCATCAACTCTGAGAACGACGGCACACCAACCTTCGAGCTGACCCCGGGAGGCCACCCGGTCATTGAGGTGTATGAGGACAGCTTTAACACCATCAAATTCTTTGTTAAGGAGTTTACGGTAGGGCCCGAGCATTTTGAGTACTTCGCTGGGGATACCTTGGACTACCAGCTGTTTCCTCACCCAAGCGACAAATACCAGGTGGACCTCTTTCAGGGCACCGCCACACCGTCTCTCTGCACAGCGCCATGCAGCCCGGCACCTACCGCCATCGCCCCGAATGGACACACCGGGATTGATGTAAGCTTCCCGGATGGTACTTTATCATTCCGTACTGTACCGGACCTCGTAGATTCCACCACCGTCACAATGTCCTGCGTTGATCAATGCAGTCTCGGCCAGCCTCTTCGCCCTGCCATTTCGGGTACAAGAGATTGGGCGTGTTGGGACCCCGCTACGTTCTCCTCTTGCCCAGAACAGACGTTTCGGGTGAATATCATTGCAGTGAACGATCCGCCCGGGAAGTGCCCCGATATCACGACCATCACGGTGAATGAATGCGAAAACCCCCCTGCGGGGGGGATGCTTGGCGGCTGTGCGCACAGCAGCGACCTTTACCCAAACACAATGAACAAAGGGCAGATCATGTCCCCCGGAGGTGGCCGCGACGAAGCCAACCAAATCGTCACCGTCGACATCTCCGTCGTCGAGAAGAACCTCTACACACAACTCCCCACCCTCAACGAAGCGACCGGAGTGCTTTCCTTCACCCTCAGCTCCTTCGCCAAGAGTTTTGACATGGAAGATACCATTACCATCACCTTTGGGGACAGTGGTGGGACAAACAATAGGTGGTGTTCTGGTCAGGTTGGTCCTGCGTGTCCTCAGGGGTCTGATGAAAAGGTGTGCAGTGTAAAGTTGATTATCAACTCTGTGAACCAACCGCCATTATGGACTCCAGGGGCAAACCCTGAGGCATCGGAAGATGTGTTGCTTGAGAGAGTCGCAGGGTTTGCAACAGATATCTCCCCGGGGGACGATCCGAACGAAAAGGACCAGCCCCTCTCCTTTACCTGCCAAGACGTTACCACCCCTGCGAGCAATCGGATTTTCACCAAAAACCCTACTATTGACAACCCATCCGGCGATCTGGAGTTCACCCCCGACACAGACAAACACGGCGTCGCTGATATCTCTTGCGGCCTCTTCGACGGCATTGACACCACAACCTACACCTTCCAGATCACCATCCACCCGGTAAACGACTGTCCAGACTTTACTACCACAGTGTCAAAGGCACGGTGCATTCAAGGATCGTCATATTCTGCGAATATCGGTACTCCGGTTGCAGGGCCGTTTAACGAAGTCGCCCAGAAGCTGAACTTTGACATCTTTATCGATCCTTCTGTCGATGTGAACGCGATGTTCTCGGATGTTCCGAAGATTGACAGCACCGGGTTGCTTACCTTTGGCTGTCAGAGCACCTTCTTGGGGGAGACGACAGTGAGGGTGACACTCAAGGATGACGGCGATTCAGTTCCTCCGCATTGCAACAAAGGGCAGCCCGTTGCGATCACTCTTGTGTGCGATGTGCACGACACGAAACCGACGTTTGATATCAAAGAGCGCATCGAGGTTTGGATGAGCGAGTCTTCTGTGGTCGAAAAAACACGGTTTGTAACGAATATTGATAAAGGTGGTCTGAAGGATGCGTGGCAGACCCTTTCCTTTGAATTTTCGATTGATGGAGCGGTGGAGGTGGATCCAGTGACAACTGCGCCGATTGCTTCGAATTTTGCGGAAAAACTGAACGGTGGGTCTCCTGTTGACTGGACCACCGTTTCTTTTCAAAGCCTTTTCGCGCCTGCAGAGCCTTTTACAATTGATGGGGATCTTGGGAACGCAAAATTTCAGGTCAAAAGCGGGAATGTGCTCTACGGTGATCTGCGTATCAAAGTGCTTGCGCGGGATACAGGGGCCGCACCGTATGATGTTTCGGAGCCGATGTACTTCGTCTTCTCGCTTCTCCCCGAAGCCCGCCCTTCATTCGCAAAAATCAGTGAAATCGTTGTTAACGAAGACTCTGGGGCGACCCGAGTCATTTGGGCGCATGACATCAGCGCAGGAGGTGCCCTGCCGTACACACTCTCCCTCAACAGTTCCTGTCAGAGTCAAAGTTTGGTCACAGATTTGCAGTTTGAGGATGACGCGGATTCGAAGCTGGGGTTTATCTCATTTGAAACCGTTCCGAATGCGTTCGGCTCTGTGATCTGTGAAGGGTGTATCGAGACGGATCAGATATTCTGTGATACGTTGGTGATTACGATTCGTCCGATCAACGATGCGCCAACCTTTTCGTTTCAGACACAGAATGTCACGCTTGATGAGGATGCTGGGGGTGAGTATGACTATGTGAGTACGTCTGCCGCCTTTGTTCGTTCAAAGGGAACCGAATCAAACCAATTTGTTTTGAAAAGCTTTATCAAAGAGGCCAGCGTTGGAGATGCTTTTGAGGAGCAACTGCAGACTCTTCTGTGGCAGGTGGAGGTGCGCAATGAAACCACCCCTGTTATGTTTGGCGTGCCAAAGGTCTCGAAAAATGAAGCAGGCGCAGGGTACGATCTCACCTTCGATACCGTCCCCGATGCGCATGGTCCAGCAACCCTTCTCGTTACTGCAGCGGACTTCTCCACCACGACACAGCCTGAATCGACAACACACATGTTCCACCTTACCATCGCATCTGTCAACGACGCGCCTTCATTTGTCTCTGGAAGTACAGTGTTTGTTCTCTCAGAGTCAAGCACAACAGAGTACACGGATTCATCAGGGGCAACAAAGCAAAAGGTTATGTACGTCCAGAAGTGGGCAACGAACATCACCGCAGGGGCGTACAATGAAGAGAGCTCGCAGCTTCTGAACTTCGTGCTGACCCCGAAGAACGCTGTACCGGATGTCTTGGTCGCGCCGGTTCAGTTGAAGCCAGATGGAACGCTCGTTGTAGAGGTGCTTCCAGGTGCAGAAGGTGTGTTACAATATGACGTCTCGCTCCGTGACGACGGAACCCCCGAGGGGGTGTACACCAGCACCGAGGTGATGGAGGTTCGTGTTCAGAAGAAGCTTGGTGTCGACAGCAACCTTTGGACCGTAACACCTCCGGCAGAGATTGTCGTTGTCGAAGATGCAAAGAACGTTAAAAAAAGCTTTGGCATCTTGAAAACCGCAGGCACACCGCTCGCCCTCAACATCCTCCTCGGGAAAGAAAACTTTGTGACAACCCCGACCTTCACATTTGACTCTGTTAATGTCTTTATTTCCTTTGAGACGAAACCGAATTTTTATGGTGAAATCAAATTCGAGGTGTATGAGGAGATGGTGAACACTACGGACGTCAGGATTAATGGGCACACTGTTCTCCTAAAGGTGACTGCGGTGAATGACGCGCCGTCTTTTGTTATTCCAGAGACGATGAAGGTGTTGCACTTTGGTGCGAACGATGTCGTAGAGACGGTGCCGCGCTTTGCACCCATGGAGCACATCACCCCAGGTCCTCTCGAAGAAAACGACCAGACCTTCTTCTTCACCGTAACTACCTCCGACAATGCTACGATCCTCAACACCTTCGCACTCTCCAACTTTGGGCAGTTGGATCTATCATTGCCTCTCAAATCCACCGCAGACTTATCTGCATACCCATATACATTAATATTGAACATCGTTTTAAGCGACTCTCTCGCAATGACTACCGAAAAAATTGCGTATTTAAGTATCCTAGAAGCAACCCCACTGCCGTTAACAACAAACTTCTCGGTTCCCGAATATCAGGCCCAAATTGACGCTATTTTGATTGCTGCTTACAACAAACTATATGGCGCGACTGTTGGAGGCTCTGATGTCACCGTATTACCATTCAATATGACGGAGGAGGTGAAACGGGAGGTAGAGAGGGAAGCGCGGGCTGGGAGTGGTGTTTTGTTGGATCAGATTTTGGAGGCGTTTAGATCGAATACGACAGGAGCGGCGTCGGTGGATGAGGCTGGGGTTGCGATACGGTCCGCAGTGCTGTCATTCTTCCCTCCACGGGTAGATGTGGAATGGACGTTACCGACAGAGGCTGCTGCGGTGCTGTTTGCATCGTCACTAAAGAACACCGCACACAGCGCGCGCTACGTCAACACCACCCTCCCGCAGGACACTTCCACCAGAACAGAATTCCCATCTGATAGCTCCAGCGGTCTTGGAACTGTAGGTACCGCGCTTCTTGTAGGAGGGTTGGTTCTGTTGGTCGCCATCATCGCTGCTGCAGCTTGGTGTTTATATGGACTAAGAAAAAAATCAAAGGAAACAGAAAAACAAGTGGAATTAGAAGATTCACAGCCTTCAGAAGAAAGTTGATTCGTTTTTTTGGAAAAAAAAAGAAAATGTTGGGAGAAAAGAGAAAAAAGTTACTCTTAAGGGTTGAGGATGATCTGCGTCTATACCTTCTGTAGTACATAGGCTTCGGCCGAGATTGAGTACAGATCGTTATACCAGTAGGTATAACGTGATTGTCGATACAACAAAAAACGGGTAGGGTAGGTGGGGGTTGTGAGAGTATTATGCACAATGTGTGTTTGTGTGTTTTGATCACTAATATGGGGGTAATTCTTGCGCAGAATATGGCTCCAAAAAATGTGTGTGTGTAGGAGGGGAGAAAACGCATCGCATTGCGTGGGGTGGTATGATGTGCGTGTTTGAAAAATCAAAGATGGGGAGTTCCGAAGAGAATAACTCTCATTTCAATACTGAGAGCTGTAGGTTTGGGGGGGAAAGAAGTTAGTATCTCTCCCTTTTTCTTTTTTGATGTTTTTCAGGATGGTCTTCGGAACATTCATTTAATCGTTTTTTTCTTCTTCTTTGATTTGCATATTGTCATGAGAGGGGCTTTTGTATTTCACGTCAACTTTTGAATGTCGATTTTTATTGACGAGAACTGTTATGGGGCGGAAAGTACTGCGATGCTGTTTTTTTTTAGGTTCATCTTACAGAAAATTGTGTTGGCGAGTTTGCTAAAAGCTTGCTCGGTGCTGGGGTGTGCAAGTGGGGTTGCAGTGCTTAGTTGGGTGAAGGCAGCAGAACCTAACTTCTAGCGTTGCGACAAAGGGACAGGGCATACGCCATTTCCACGACCCCTGTTTTAAATTGGATGTGTGTACATGAGAGTGCACAGTCGTCTTACAGCTTCTTCTTTTAACATTTAGTCCACGAGGTTCGTTCATCTTGTTTCATCAAATTTTGTGGGTACTCTGTTCACGAGAGGGCTTTGTAAGTCAAATTTTGTTTTGTTTTATCCGAGTGTTTTTTCTTCGCTTTTCAAAAAAAAAGGGTGACTGCGTGAGGCTTTGTCGTCTTTTACCTTTTGTTTTTTGTTCCTGACGCTTTATGTCAGGGGCACGTCAGTTTTTTTTGAACTCCCCACGGAACACCGATCGAATACGTAACCCTGGTACTATCCAGGCGGGCCCTCTGTATTTCATTTTGTTTTGTTTTGTTTCTTTTTTTCTTGCAGTTCACAAAACGTTCACCACATTGTGAACGCTATGCGAGGTCACAAAAAAAGGGGTGCGGTGTGCGGCCTTTAAGGTTTTTCAGGTGTCACAGATCTGCTTGTTTTGATGATGTGCACTCGCAGATGCATCTTTTAAATTTTTCTTCTTTTTTGTCACCTATCAGAAACAAACAATCCACATAAAGTCAAAAAGTTTGGGGTACATTTAGTGCACCCTATTATACCTTCTATTCAGTAGAATAGATAGTATATGTAACAATCTTTTTGATTCGAAGCCATTTTTTTGTTCCGGTACCTGTGATCCACCCGAAGCATTTTATTTTTTTTTGCCTTCTACCCCTGCCTTCCCCTCTTTATCTTTGATATGCCTTCCTCTGCGTGAGGATGGGTTTCGTCAAAAAATCGCAAATTCTTCTCTCTGTTCCTTTAGTTTCATTTTTTTGTTCTCTTATTCAGTCATGACAGCAGGTGTTAGCTGTGGTATTGTACTCGCTTTTTTTTCCATCAATTACTTTGGTACATAGGGTACATTTAGTGCACCCTATTATACCTTCTATTCAGTAGAATAGTTAGTATATGAAACAATCAATTACTTTGATTTTTCCCCCCCAGAAATTTTGAAGAAGTGAAGTGTGAGACTCAGGTTCATCTTCTCAATACTTTCTCTCTTTTTTTTTGTCCGAGGAAACTTTCGTTTGAGGTAATTTTCAAGTGCTCATTTGGTGAATATCCTGACTACCGTAGACATTACTGTCGACTATCCCAGTTTGCTGTTTATGTATTTAATGCGGCGAATTTACAAAAACGGTAGAAAGGTAAAACAAAAACAAAAAGCAAAAACAAAACAAAAAAACCAATACGCCTTGAATTGTCCAGGGGGAGGGGAAAAAAAACGATATACACCACGCTGGATGATAGGGCGATTTGTTAGGTTCACATGATATGTCACATGATAGAATTTATCATGTGAACATATCATGTGACCTATCATATGAACCGGTAAATCCTATCATGTGACCTATCATGTGAACCGGTAAATCTATCATGTGAACTATCATGTGGACCGGGAAATATATCATGTGAACTATCATGTGACCTATCATGTCACCTATCATGTGAACCGGTAAAACTATCATGTGAACTATCATGTGAACCAGGAAATATATCATGTGAAATATCATGTCACATGATATTTCACATGATACAATTATATCATGTGAAATATCATGTCACATGATATAATTATATCATGTGACATGATAGGTGGCTATCGCCGCCCAGGGAAAGGGACTCTCGAAATTTTTTTTTTGCCCTCTGTAGGGCTAATTTCGACGATTTGAGGCCATTAAAAGCAAAATTTGGCACTTTTGAGCATCTGTGGGGGTCTAAAACGTGGTTTTGCGTTACGCGATTTTTCATGGGTTTTTTACGAAAGACAAGTCGATTTTGGACCAAAAATCGGGCGTGGTTGGTCATAAAATGACCCAAAAAAATCCAAAGAAAACCTCGCATTGACATGTTCGTGAAAAAACCTGACAAGTCAAAATTTCACCCCCTAAACTTTTAGAACCAGAGGTGCGCATCGGTCGAATCAGTGCAGACAAGGTATGGTTTCATCTCCCCCACAAAAAAATATAATTTTCACTAAACATAGGGGTTTTACACTACCTTTTGCATCCCTGTCTTTTTACATCCTCAAATTCAGGGGAACCATTTTTCTTAAAGTCATCAATTAACTTCTTTTCCAAGCGACCATAACTTAATCACACCCCACATTTACACTCATCACAGGATCGTGAAATCTGGACTGTATCAACGATTGCGATGAGAAGGTTCGGCGCGTCTCCGACATTCAACAACTCACGCGCGTGCACCCGTATCAATTCTACGGATTGCGGACGAAATTCTGGGGGTGGAAGGGCCGGGTGGGTACCTTTTGTCAGTCACTGCTATAGCCATTAACCAGGGAGCATAGCTGGTGCAAGAAATTCGACTTTGGAAACCTTCCGGAAAGTCTGTCCTCTGCTTGCGGAGGACGAGGCACAAGAAAATATTGCGTTCCCCCAGAAAACCAGTGCACATTTCACACTCCTTGTGGGTGGTCTTGTTGCCTTTTTTGTCACAGTAATTTTGGCCCAGGCATGCTCTTGAAGCATGACAATTTAGTGTGTATGGGGCAGGGTGTTGTTTTGTTCTGAATTCTCTTTGTTATAACATCTAAGTCAATCGCGGGTGGTGGTTTGTGTAGCGTGAGGCACTCTTTTTAATAAACTTCCTGCAGTTGCTATGCACTGTTATTTCTTCGGATTTATCATCATACAGCGTAACATAGTGGATTCGCCTGGTCGACACAACCTTTGATAGATATGGGATAACCAACCCCCTTCGACCCCTCGTGGGTTCACTGAACAAGCCCTCGTGGTAGTTAAACGCGATTGACATTTACATTTCTTAGAGATGAAAGAACAAGACAACACTTCTGTACCCGCGCATCAAAATTGTGGAAAACTTTGCACCCCAAACACCCTCAACAACGCCCGCCAAAAGGCGCCCCTTGTTGCTGGGAGTTGGTTCTCATGATACCTGCACAGCGGGCATTCCTCTGAGTCCAACGCAGTTTGGCCTGTCTGCAGTGTTGCACCGAAGGTGTACGAAGACAGGGTCTGGTGGTAAATTTTGCGTAGTGTCGCATTCCCTCAGGGAAGTTTAAAAATTCTTGAGCTCGGTTTGTTGTGAAAGACATATTCCACCATGTATTGAGGAGGGTAAGACAGTGTTCGCAGTTTCTACTTGATAGCATTACAACATTTAACTTCTCCACGGGGGTCTTGGGCCGTTCACTCGGTTATACCTTGACTACCGGAAGATATTCTTGAGGCCTTTTTGGTCTCTAGAATATCCGGTCTTCCCGAACGGAGGCACACTTTGTGTGTTACTACGACCTGGCAATTTCCAGCAGTAGGTTAAGTAATCTTTCTTGTAAATTGTTGGATCATTATCTCCTCAGTGCATGGTGGAAGACGTCTTTGACAACTAACTGAGCTCACGAATTTTTTCGTGTGTAACTTATGGGCCCACATGATCATGTGTATATCATGTGAAATATCATGTGGTATATCATGTGAACCGGGAAGTCTATCATGTGCTACTTAGGTCACATGATAGGTCACATGATATACCACATGATAGACCACATGATAGGTCACATGATATATTTCCCGGTTCACATGATAAACCACATGATAGGTCACATGATATGGCACATGATATACCACATGATATTTCACATGATATATTTTCCGGTTCACATGATATACCACATGATATACCACATGATAGGTCACATGATATGCCACATGATATACCACATGATATTTCACATGATATAATTATATCATGTGAAATATCATGTGATTATATCATGTGACCCCTATCATCCAGCGTGGTGTACCCAGATGACCACACACAGTTGTTAGGTCCAGGTGTGATGAGCAGGTTGCTCGTCCAAGTTGTTCATCCACCTAGATCTGATAACCGCGCTGCCAATAAGAACCCTTCCACCTTTTTTTTTTTCGTCATATTTAGTTTTCGGATCCGTTTCTCAGTTCAGTTGTATGTTTCTGTTATGTTTTCAGGAGTTTTTTTTTTCTTCTTTTTTTTCTTTTTGAAACGATCAAGGGCAGGGCCCGATATAGGATTTTCTGATTTTTTTTTTTTTTTTGCCAGGATTCGGTCTCAGGGCTGACCGGGGTTTTTTACCCCCTATATCCGCCCCTGATCAAGGGCACGTCGTTTCATCAGCCCTCGAGCAGGAAGGTGGGTTTGTTTGGTGTTCTCCGTAGCGGGGCCCTATTGTACTTTCCCTCCTTTTTTGTTTACACCACCAGATCTTTATCCCGCGTATTGGCGCGTATACGGCCCTATACGGGACCTATACAGTCCTATACACGCCTGTGCGCGCCTATACGCGGGGTAAAAAATCGGGTGGTTACAGGGTAAAATAATATGTCATGACGACGAATGACACCTAGTCAGGGACAATGCATTGCGTACCTCTGAAAAAATCAAAAGAGGGGAGGGTTTTTACTTCCATCAAAGGGAAGCCTCTTTTTTACTTTCAACGGATGTCATCCGTCCGATTTTGAGAAACCCCCCCCCTCCCCCCCCGGAGAAGATTGTAAATTTGGCAACCTGAAGTTTTCGGCTTTTGGACAGACGTAAAAAAATTCGAAAACCAGCGGAAGTGGATTTCCGAGCTCCCCGCTTTTCACCACAAAAAAAATCGACCACTTTAGTGGAGTGGAAGTTAATTTAAAGTGGCTCCAGTACACAGTACACAGTACACAGTACACAGTACACAGTACACAGTACACAGTACACAGTACACAGTACACAGTACACAGTACACAGTACACAGTACACAGTACACAGTACACAGTACACAGTACACAGTACACAGTACACAGTACACAGTACAGTGAAGTCAATTTAAAGGCTCCATGGGTCTTTATACAGTAACGTATAGGGATTTCAGTGCATAAAGGGGGGTCGGCTCCACCAAAAGTTGCGTACCGTGGAGTGTGTTCCTGAATAAAAAAAATGGTCGGAATTGAAAGATTCGTAAAAAATAAATCCAAAGGAAAAAAATCGAAAACCTTCTTCAAAAGAAATCCAACTTAGAGACGCCACTGTGCT